>CM060901.1:146922621-147547621 GCA_030737815.1 Allium fistulosum
GAGCTAATCCAAAATCACCTACTCGATTGACAGGCATAGCTTTTGTAGCTGCTTTATCTGCCTGAAGTCGTGTGAACCAGAAATGAATTAACAAATATGAAGCAAGACCTACTCCCTCCCATCCCAGGAATAATTGCAGAGAGTTATCTCCAGTCACCAACATTGGCATAAAAAAAGTAGGAATGGATAAATAACACATAAATCGAGGGCGATGCGGATCCTCAGACATATATGAAATTGAATAAAGATGGACTAAGCTACTTATGGATGTAACCACAATTAACATCACTACGGTCGGGCTATCGAACACAGAGTCAGAAGTGAATTACGAGTCGGACTAATCCGCGAATCGAGCGAGCTCCCTTTGCAATGATGTGGTGGTGAACCTCTCATTCGTCTTCAGTGCTCTCCGAACCGTGCGGGAAGGTTTCCCATCACACGGCTCACCAACTTGATCTTTCGCAGGAACCGTATGTCCGAACAGGCCTGGAAAAACGGGGCTATTAGTCATGCTCGCTTTCTTGCCACTCAAGTGTACGGCGGATGCCGTGCTTAGGCCCCTTACTTTCCTTCCCTAATCAAAGAGTCCACCGCCTACCTGCCCGGGTATAGGTATGGCGTGTAGGCGCCGTGGATTTTAGGCAGGAAGCTACCGAAGCGAAGAAAAGGCGGGATCAAGAAAAGAAAGGGGGGTACTACGAGCCCTCTGCCCCACGCATCTAACCAGCTCGCGTGGTTCACCGGTTCCACCGACGTCACCCTTAGATAGAGTCATTCAGTCGATACAAAGGTGCGCTTAAAGTGGGGGGTGTGCTGTCTCGGCTGGGCCCTTCCCCATAAGGCCCCCAGTATATTAATTGCGGGGCATAAGCACCCTCTTGCTACCCATATGCAAGGCGCCGTCTTAGCCTTCCCTGACCAGGATCGCTCCCACACCTGTAGCGTTCGGCCTCCTCAACTATGTATCGATCGAAAGGCAGGAGCTTTTAAGCCAGGGAGTTGTTACGTCCAGTATGTCCCCCCTCGATTCCCGACATGCTATGATACCCCGGGGGTGGGTAGGAGCGAGTCGAGTCTGTATCGCCGTGGAGCAACTGCAGCGTCCGGATATGATCTATCTACTCGGCAATTCATCCGGTGACTTCACGGTCGCCAAAGAAGCCCCAAGAAGCATCAAACATTTCCGATGAGATCCATGGAGCTATTCTGAGATAGCAAGCACTAGCTCCTGGTATGACTTCATAAAAAGCAATCATTGATAAGATTGAAGAAAATGAAACGCACGTGGTGGTCATTATAGCGGTTCCTTCTGATCCTAGAAAACATCCGAAAAAACCGGCTATGGAACTACCGAGCAGAGGCAAAAAGACAATAAGTAGATACATAAGATCGAG
Organism: Allium fistulosum; assembly: GCA_030737815.1. Lineage (NCBI taxonomy): Eukaryota > Viridiplantae > Streptophyta > Magnoliopsida > Asparagales > Amaryllidaceae > Allium > Allium fistulosum. Next base: position 146,924,016 of record CM060901.1, read on the forward strand.
TGTATTCATCAAACCAAAAAAAAGACAATGAAAGAGCGGCCTGTCATTGATCGGCCATGAAGAGATCCCCGTAGAGATGCCTGCCCGACCAACCAGGTACCTCGGGATGTGTTGTCATATCACGGGAGAGGGGATAATCATGCTGCCCCGTTTCGAGTTATATCTTTTGGGAGTTCTAAGCAACAAACCCAACAGACAGGGGATGAAGCTAACTCAACCAATCTGTATGCCTTGGCCCTTATTTACTCTTGGCCACCTCGTTCAAAAAGAGAATAGTTGTAACCAATAGCGAATGAGACGGCTGGCTGGGATACCAAATCAAGATTGGGCATGTGTTAAGTCGTATCCACCTTAATGTACACGGAGAATGGAAAAAGAGGGCATCCACAAGTCCAACGGTCAAGAGATGGATTATTGGTCAGGTACAAGATTTGGCACAAATTCTTTGAAAGATCCCAGATTAGACCTGACAAAGAAAAAGGGGTGAATTGGACGTTCCATCAGCCCCTAGTATATTAATGGCCAATTCGTTTCAAAAATATTATCAATAGCTTATTCATTCCTTTTTCCCGTAGTTCCTCTTCCATTCTAGGTTGTTTACAGGCTATTATTATCCACGAGACGTAAAAGGAGACGGCTAATTGCGTTTGCCGGGGATGAGGTTGCCTAACTTACGATCAGTCAACGTATTTACGCTGTGGCCAGAAGCAGGAGCGATAGTTCAACGGCGCACGATACTTGTTTATTTAGCTGCTATAGATAAGGTGATGAGGTTGTGGAATTACAAAGGATGAAACCTTAGTAGCGAGGGAGAGGTTGAGTAAGTAGCTTACGCAGAGGAAAGTAAAATTTTTCATAGCGGCCTGACCATATCTCTTGGGCGGATTCATTGAAACTCTTGCCTAAGTATATTAATTGGGGACCGATCCAAACTATTAATTGCAGAATGTGATAAAAGCACAGCTGTCACGAGTCGATCTATGAGTGAAATGAGTAGACAGGGGGGGTTTTCCAAAAGGTATAAAGGAGAGGTATACCTAGATTGGGAGAAGCCGTTGTTGGAATATCCACGGGTAATAGAAGCTCCTGGTGGTGCCCTTGGTTATGTATGCTGCCTACTCTTGGGTGGAAGAAAGAGCACAGGAAGCCGCCCATGCTTTCCAAACCTTTCCTAGTGAACTAGAGATTCTCGGATCTGGCGAATATGGTCGTTCATGACTATTGGTAGCGACGGACTACGCTTACTTGTTTGAGTAAGGCATTGCTATTGGCAGTTTGCTATAATCGTCCTATGCATTCATGGTAGTTTACCTACTCGACCGATAGGGAGTTGAGTAAGGCATTGCTATACTATTTATTGGTAGGGCGGAGCATGAGTGCTTGCTCGATGCCTATTCGCTACGCAGGAAATCCCGCTAACCGTCGCTACGCACCTATGATGCCAGAAGTCCCAAAGAAACGGAACCCGAGTGCTACTAGAACCAGAACAGAGAAAGCATCTTCCTAAGCCGACTAGTGTCAACACTTCCCATATATCTCTCTCTGGTGCTTGCGACCATTTGCCAAGGTGGGTATGGCCCAATTAATATTGGCATTCCCGGAGCCAGGCAACTTAATATACTGGATTCGTCTCTTTACCTATTTCCAGGGAATTGACTAAGCGTGCCCAAGTGGTTGACGACTCCGCTCCCAATCTGTGGTACGTGAGGCGACCAGTATATTAATTGGGGACTGATCCATTCTATTGACCGAAGGAAGGGCCCAGGTACGCTCTGAATCTCTACGACAATGGATTCCACAGTGGTTGTTGCAGGTAAGGGAAAAAGCCCCGGAATGTGGTTCTGAGAGCCCAATTAATCGGACAATCGAGATGATAGAGGTATAGCTCTCAGTCAAGGAAGCTCTGATCAAGCGCTTGAGCGGAACAGGCCAGGCTAGTTCCGAAATGGGATGCCAAGGTAGCGAAGCTGGTGGACGATCTGTTATGTAAGAGGTTCTTAACCTCCCCGAAAAGCATCCTGCGCTCAAGAACTACAATTAGATATAGAAGAAAAGAAAGGGCCTTATTCATTTTCATTCCCCCTTGAAAAAGCTAACTTCTAGCTTAGTTGACATGAAAGAAAGGGCCTACAAGCGCGCGGGCGAAGGAGATGCATTTTTAGTACTGGTGGTACTGGACAAGCTCTAGGGGAATAATCTCTTTCTTATTTCGCAAGCACCTTCCCATGACGACTAGGAACGGGCAAATCAAGAATTTCACTTCGAATTCCGGACCTCAACATCCTGCTGCTCATGGTGTTTCACGATCAGTATTGGAAATGAACGGAGAAGTGGTGGAACGTGCGGAACCACATATTGGATCACTCCAGTGCGGCACAAAGCCGCTGACGCTGAGTAGGCGCCTATGCTGTTAGCTATGCCCTGCTCGGTCCCCCGGCAGGGTGGGGGTTCCGTAGCGCGTCATGAGCACCGGGCAAAGGGACGGTTGAGCAACTCAAGCGAACCGCCCTACCGGGATAGAAGGGAGAAGGTTGTGAAGGTGGCCTCGTTATCCACACATCCGGTCGGATGAATGGAGGTTCCAGAGGTCCTAATTAATATACTGGATGTTAGAGCTACGCTACCTCACTAGAGCTCGAGCGAAAGTGGACCTCATGAAGAGGTCGCCAATGTTTATACTGTGGACCTCGCTTGCGAGGTCGCCTCGAAGTATACCTCCCTAGACTAGACCTTCGATCGTCTCCCTCAGCTACGCTTCCTCCGGTCGCCTTTCCTACGACTCCCGCATCTAGCTTTGCTACTGCTCCCGGGTTTCGATCAGGAGCTACTCCTGTCTTTGCCCTCCCTCCGCCAATTAATATACTGGGCTCCCACAAGGGAGAAGCTCACTAGAGGTCGCCTCGTCTCGGTTGTCCCCTGCCTAGAGGTCGCCTCCCAGTTGTCGCCCTAGTATATTAATTGGCGAAGTGAGGGGCGACTAAAAGACAACCAACAAGGGAGACCTGGGTTTTCACGAGCGTTGGCGGGTCCTGGAGTGCCCGTCAAGGGCGCTAGCGCATACCCCGGGGTGATCATCACCACCTGCACCTCACATCTCGGCACAGCGGAACGTGTAACCCGCCTGCTGTCCAAGTCAAGCACTTTATTTCCTGTAATCCATAGCGCCTAACAGAACGTAGCAGCAAGGGACAACCCACCCATACAAACAGCCTGCGAGGAGGATGGCACTACTGGCAAAGACCGTCTGGCGAAAACGCCGCAGGCGCGAAGCGTGGTAGGCCTGCGCCGGGGGAGCATAGGGAGGCGAGCTCTAGTGAGGCGACCGAAGTGAGAGTTCGGGAACAACCAGGACGAGTGATCCAAACTATTCCCGGACGGTGGAAGAGCCAGGGGAGGCCGGGTCATTTGACGAAAATGGAAGGCGAGTGGCTCATTCATTCTTGGAAAGGGAGGGAGCCAATGGATCAATGAATAGATAGAGTCAACGGTAGCTTTTGCAATACCTAATAAGGTCTCTCAGCGCTGCCTACATGCGAATTAGCTTCCGAGGTCGAGCAGTCTCAATTTGAAAAAGGATTTTTGAATGAATGCTGGGCCACCTCGAATGGCGTGAGCCGCATGCGAGGAGACTCGCACGTACGGTTTTTAGGGGGATCCGGCCGAAAGACCGGCCGGCGCTCACCAGACTAGAGGGACTGAGAAATTAGTAGAGTACAAAACTTATCTTCAAGCTTTACCTTATTTTGATCGTTCAGAGGGCGATCGCGGAGTCACTGAATGAAGTCCTCCGTTTCTTTCGGAGGTGCTGACCCGCAGCGAGGCAGATATGACTAAGTGACATATTGAATATGGTGACGACAACAGCATGTCGTAGAAAGAGATAACAGGTGGAGCCAACGACCCACTAAGACTCACGTATCTACAACTACATCACCGAGCGGCAGTCAAACGGGGGCGTGAATGCGAGATTCCAGCGGAATGATCGGCCGGACAGAGGCTAGGGCTGCTTCCTTCCCACCGCGTCCTTCCTTGTGTGTCGGAGATACAAAGCGAGTGCACCGGAAAAGGGAACAGGGTCGATCCCATGGCGAAGCATCCGAAGCATAACTGCACACTCACACAATCTTTGCCGAGAGATAGGAGCATTCGGTGGAACCGGTGAACTACACTTGCTTCTTGATAGATGTGTGGGACAGAGGGCTCATGGTACTTGCTGCCCACCCTTCCTCCGCTTTGAGAACCGTGTGAATGGAGAGTGGGCAGAGTGGGAAGGAGGTCCTCATAAGGAGTCGCACACTTGAGTAGTGCGGGAGACTGGAGAATGGGTCGAGCCCTTGGGGCCGACAAAATCACAGACGAAGTCTTTCTTCTTTTTTCTTGGAAAGGAGGGCGCCTTGGTATGTTATCAAAAATGGAAGGAAGAGGTGCGTAGCGACTTCGAATGGCGAAGAGAGGCGGCGATCTATAATAGTTGAGGGGGGAAGGAATGGTCAATCATCAAGTCAAGGATGACTTCTTTGTTGGCGACCAGTATATTAATTGGGGAAACCACGCCAGTGATTCTCTGAGCCGGTCTTGATCTCACTTTGATCGCCTTAGGAAACTGGTCGAGATAGATGACAGCACCGCTCCTCTTCCTTTTGGCTCCACCAACGCGCCCCACCTAGGCCCGGGAGCCCCACTCATATTCAAAAGGCGCCCTGCTTTCGACGACGATTATAATAAGTAGTTACGCTGCCATTTTTCCAATATCATGGCCGGGGGCTAGGGTAACTCCTGTGGGAGAGCCGTGTTATGGGTGACCTTATTGCACGGTTCAGAGAGCACTTGTGTATGTGATGCAAGTGAACGTGTACGAAAAAGCTGTCGTAAATTTTCGTTGTTCGTTCCGTCGTTGACCCTATCTATGTTTCTATGATGGCCCAAGAACACGCTCATTCTTCAACCGTAGAGAGACTTTTGAATTGTGAGGTACCATTACGAGCTCAATATATACGAGTGTTATTCCGTGAAATAACTCAAATTTCAAATCATTCACTTGCTTCAACTACTCATGCTATGGATGTGGGAGCATCAACTCCGTTCCTTTGGGCTTTTGAGGAGCGGAAGAAATTGTTAGAATTCTATGAAAGAGTCTCGGGAGCCAGGATGCATGCCAGTTTCATACGACCTGGTGGAGTGGCACAAGATCTGCCTCTTGGCTTATGTCGAGATATTGATTCCTCCACACAACAATTTGTTTCTCGTATCGACGAATTAGAAGAGATGTCAACCGGCAACCGTATCTAGAAACAACGATTAGTGGATATCGGTACTGTCACTGCACAGCAAGCAAAGGATTGGGGATTCAGTGGTGTAATGTTAAGAGGTCATGCGACATGAAGACATTGATAGCAATATGGGGGAAGTTCCCATCAGGCAACAACGGTTCTGCCTGACCCTACTCAAGCATGCATATGTTGTCAGTGAAGATTTTGTGTGAAGCCTTGGAGACCAATTAATATACTGGCCAGGGCTAGGGTGAGCTGAGGGGGACAGCGAATGTGTGTATGCCCAGTCAAAGATTTCTATTCTAGGCGGGGCGGGCCATCCACCTTCGAATGGTGTTGGTCCGTAGGACCGTGAACGGATTCGCCTCTGGCCTCTGGGCACGTCGGAACCGCATGAGTTCACCAGGGTGGAGCACGGTCCGCCAAAATCGGCATAGGTTAGGTGCTATTGATGGAACATGGTAAGCCCATCTTTCTCCATATGGAAGTGCTGCGGGCACATAGCACATAGAGATGTGGGTAGAGGAAGTCTCAAAAAGCGCGAAGGCCGAGCTGTAGGTCACGTGACCTGCACCGAAAAGGTGGCTGACTGGGCTTTCTCCTGGATCAAAGCAGATCAGCTCGCCGAATTCGTCGATCGAATCGGGCGCCCCGGAACGTCGAATGAAAATAGGTGGCCAATTAATATACAGGATGTTAGTTGTCTAAGACCAATGTTTATACTAGGAATAGAATGGGAATTAATATCCTGGGGGCTCAACTTCTTAATATACTGGCGAAGCTCACTAGTGCTCGCCTTCGCTTCTCCCTTCGAGACTGGAATTAATATACTGGCGTCCCACCGCAATTAATATACTGGCGATAATTAATATACTGGGTGTAAACCGGCCCTAATTAATATACTGGCATGAAGCTCACTAGAGGTCGCCTCTTTAAAAGGCCCGGCCCCCTTCCCCTCCCTATGGCCTTATGTTTAGGAGCGGGATCTGTCCAAGAACGACCTGTGGTGGTACGGAAGGCACGGACTCCGCGAGCGTCCCGCACCCTCAGATAAAGAAACTCCTCAACCATCACAAAAAAAGAAGTATGATGCTCTGTGTGATGGTTGATCAGTTTCTTTATGAATGAATGAATTGTGTTCTTGCGGTACACAGATGTCAGTGGTACGATCATCCGATCAAAAGTCGATATCGGTATTGAAATGCTACAAAAATGTCAGGAATAAGGTGAACGGAGCAATAGAAGTCCAAATTTTGAGAATTGAAATATGACATCTCACCAGAAGATGATTTACAAATTCATTGTATAAAAATATTCATGTTTGGAAAACATTTTATTGTCATCAATTTTTAACTGATTTGAATTTAAATAAAATTACACAATGAAATAAACTTTCATATTATCTGATGAAAATTTACCATTTGCTATGTTTAAATTGACGTATTTCAAATATCAAAATTTTATTCCCAAATTCAAATATATAAAAATTTCACAAAAGTTCAGTTAATTTCGTTATTAAAACTAATTAAAATTTACGGGTCGTTACATTTGTCCTAGATGTGTCCTCAAATTAGACATTGAAAAGGCATATGACACTGTTAACCTGGCTTCTATTTTTTTTGTTATATCTAAGATGAATTTTCCTTTACCTTTCCTAGCTTGGCTGTATACAAGTATCTCAACTGTTAAGCTTTCATTATCGTTGAATGGGGTAAATTTTGGATACTTTTCTTCAAATAGAGGTATAAGGCATGGGGATCCCATTTATTCTTATTTATTCATCTCAGTTATGGAGCTGCTCACTAGTTTGATCAATCAACAGGTTGATGATAAGATGATTGAAATTCATCCAAAATGCGAAGAACATAAAATCTTTATATTAATATTCACGGATGATTTGCTATTATTCACTAAACCTAGTGTTTATTCTATTACAAATACCTTTAAAGCTTTGGAAATATTTAAAAGCATGACTGGCCTTGATATTAATAAGCAGAAATCTCAAATTGTCATAGTAGGCTTATCAGTGAATGCAACTATTGAAATTATATCCTTATCAGGATTATAACTACTTGATTTTAAAGCAATTTATCTTGGAGCTCTTATTTGCACTTCTAGGGTTTCAACCGCCCAATGCTTTCCATTATTTGATGAAACTGTTGCTAAGTTAGACACAATGCAAAACAACAATTTATCTCAGGCTGCTAGACTTGTGATTAAAATAAATGTGGCTTCTGCCATGTGCACTTATATTATTTTAGAATTTTTATCATTTCTATTAAGCTGATCTCAATGCTAAATAGGGCGTTCAATCATTAATTGTGGCATGACAATCCATTTTCCAAAAATTAATTCCAATAGTTTATAAAAGAACTCAGTTTCCTTTCAAATATGGGGGTTTGGCATAATTAATCTCAAACTTTGGAACCAAGCAGCTGCCTCCCATTACATCAGTCATATCCTCGTCAAGAGTAACAGTTTATGGGCGTCATGGAACATTCATTATAACTTGAAAAACATGAATTTTTGGACTATGAGTATACCTTTGGACTCAAGTTGGCTCTGGCGAAACATTCTTAATCTCAGAAATATTGTACTTCCCTTGATCAAACGCAATCCCCTTGAGTTGGCATTCTCCTTGGAGTTGCTCTGGTATTATTCTTTCTTTGTTAATAGATTATAACTTGCGTGCCCTTACAGGTATTCCTGAGGTAGCTTTGGTTGATGATTCATTCATTTTGGGACAGTTATTTTAGCATAAGCAAGCTCAATTACTGTTAGATCCTTATGGAACACAATTCAAAGTACTTTTTCCCCTTTAAGTAACATAAATATCTTCATTGGAATAATAAAGGTAGTTAGTCGATATCATCAGTATACAAGGCTCTGATAATAAATCATCAATATAACATTTTCCCATGGCTTAGAAGAATACGGAAATCTGGATCAAAACCAAAAGAAATTTTTTTAATGTAGAAAATTATCAATAATGGTGTTCACACTCAAGACAATTTAATGCACTAACAAAGTATCAATTCCTCCATTTTTTTTCTTTTCTCTCGAGCTTCTGAAAATATTGGCCACTTATTTTTCAACCATTTGTATGTGCACGGTTTGTGGAAAATGATTCTATATCACTTCAACCTCCATACTCCGGTCAGAAATCATAGGAATGAATGGTTAACAATATTCAAAGCTATTATATGGAAATCTCCTGCTTCGATTCTTCTCTTAGACTGTTTAAGAAAACTCTCATAGTGATTTAGGAGGAACATAATGTGCAACTATTCAAGGGGACTAACTTTCTATTTCATCTCCGTTCCATAAATTTTTGCATGGTTGAGACGTTTTTAGGGTTTAAATTCATCTTAATTCTTCAATTGTGTTGAAGTATTACATGAATTTGTTACCTTGGATCGGGCTCAATTGGGCTTCTGTGTCCTTTCTTTTGTTGTTTTTTTTGTTTTCTACTTATTTCCATTTTTGTAATATTCTTTGTGGTAATAAAAGTGGACGGTCCACTACAAAACCGGGTTGCTGTTTTAAAATAATAATAATAATAATATTAATGTAGTATTCTTAATACTGAGAATCACCCCTAGCTCAGTTATAAATTTGTGAATTTATATTTATACATTACTTTTATCGTAGCACTATTCAAAGCGATGTACTTAGCCTTTTCGTTTTATCAACCACAACCTTTTTGTTTGGAACATTTCCAACTTATTACTCCTTAATTAAGGTTTGAACTTGAATTTAATATTGACATATTATACTCGATATCACTTATGAAGTTTGAATTCGAACATTCCTTCATAAGGAGCTTGTTATTTCTGCAAACAATTCTCTAGTATTTCGTAAATACTCGAGAACAATCCAAACTAACATTTAGTGATTTTGCTTCATGCATCAAATACATAAGCAAAATACGATATTATAGACAATATAACATGTATGATAATTCCTATTATTAACACATAAGGAATCCATCTTACATATTTCTTATTAAACATCTAATAAGGTGTCTTTGCATATCGTTTGGGACATTCCCAATATCCTTTATACATTTATCGCATGCCTTGTGCTACATTACAGATTAATGATGCCATAAACTCTTCATACGTATATGTTGATACCAATAATATACCCTTTCCTAGAATTAAGGAATCAAACTTACAACCTCCTAAAGCTTCCTTAATTGATGTCAATTTGTGTGAGGATCTTGTTATTGGATGTATGAATGGGAATTTTGCAGAGAGCGATGGAAATGAGGAAGTTACAAGTCAAAATTTTCCAAGTGGAAATTGCAGTCCAACTGTTCGGCAAAATGCTCCTACCAACTCAAATCATCAGACTTCAATGCAAACACTTCTTATCTTCCTTAGTCAACCTTCCTCTGATTCTGGTATTGATCTTTTAATTCAAAATCCTAAAGTAGCATCTTTGCAACCTATAGCAAACTCAGCTCTTCTCCTCCTTGCCAAGGAACGTGTGTGTTTATACTCCACGCTCTTTCGATATCGTTGAGATGATGGTATGATGGTCCACTAGTTGAAGTTGTTCAATCAGGGGTTGACTTTTGGTCTGGTTATTTGGTTGGTTTCTTCCTTGACTCCAACCCCTCCTACGACATTATAAAATCACACTACCAATATCTGTGGCATCTCAAGGGTGGTCTACAAGTACATTTCGACAATTCTATGTTCTATATCAATTCTCTTTACAGGAGGAAAGACAACATATATTAGCATCCGAACCGACAGTCATTCATGGAAAGCCATTCATTCTAACCCCTTGGAGCCTTTTAGTTGACTCTGCTAAGGAATAGGTTTCATCCATTCTGGTTTTGGGCGCATTTTATGCATATACCTTCTAATTTGCAACCCATAATTGGGTTTAATTGGTTAGTGGATCTTTTTGGAAAACTTAAATGTTTTGATGCCAATATTGTAGCTAGGAAAAGACTTTTATAAGTGAAGGCCTTGATTGAAATCAATCCAGACAAGCCACTTCCGACCAAACTAAAGTTCGGCCTGCTAAGGGACAGGTTGCTATTGTCAATGTCCATTATAGTTAGACCCCCGACATCTGCACAACTTGCCATTCATTCGGTCATACATCTGATTCTTGTAAGCATGGCTTCCCTAGGAACACATCTCTTGTTGTCGAAGCTTCTCTTCCATCGCCAGTGAAAATTCCTCTGCCTCGACCAATAGTCAGGAAATAGGTTCCCAAGGCTAAGGATTCCTCAGTATGTTCCTGATCAGCCTTCTTTGTTATTATCAATGGCAGATCCTAGCCCTTCATCATGTCATGCTGACAAAATCACTTCTTCTGTTTCAATATTGCCTTTTCCTGCAACAGGCAGTGGGGTTTCTTCCTTATTGCCTTCTATAGACATTATTATTTGGTTTTAAGATGAGAAAGCCTGGGTTCATATGAACCCGGAGATGAGATTAGATCCAATAAGTGGGATTATCCATAAGTATATTGGAGAATCAAATGGTAGAGATATATGTCTATTTTATAGTTTTGTAAGGGATGATCTATCTATCACTGACATTGGTGACCTTGATGATCAGAACAGGGAAGTTATGGATGATGTGTCATGGGATAGAAAGAACTAATTTTGTTGGAAGTCCCTGGACTTTGTTCCTAGCCTTGCTTCCTTATTCGCAGGCTCTTTGCATGTTATTTGACACGAACCATTTGTCAATGATAGCGATCCCTCTTCTTTTGAGGGGGAATAGTCGTTGTAGATTTTTATTCTAGTAGTGGAGACATTTTCTATCTCTCTCTTGTACTGTAAAATGCACTATGTAGCTGTCGAGACATCCTGCCTCACACCTTTTCTTATATATAAAAAGTGGAACGTCTACTATAATCCAGCTTGGCTTGGCAAAAAAAATACTTACTCAATTTTGATGTTTACAGAATGATAAATTCGTATCATTTCTTAGATCATATCCAAACTTCACAAACTTATATAGTTTCCATTGACTGTGAGACACTTTGATTGTTATGTGCAAATAGTCTATTCTAAATCATTATTTAGAATTTTCCATTTCAAGACATATGCACCAAAACACAAAGTCATATGAAGCGATAATTTTGCGAGTAACTTTGAATTAACTTGAGCATGTTGACCTATGAATCTATTGCACGAATTTCAACAATTGAAATTTATGATGTTATTCTTATTAAAGTTGCTCACAATATTCTAACTGCATTAGTCTTTCTCTTGAAGACACATTTGCGGCTGATGAATCATATCCTTTTAGGTACTGTATGATCAAATTAATCTTATAGGAGGGTGAATAGGATTTATTATAAATTCATAGGAATAATAAAAATCACACCACAGACAATAATAGAGTAAATATGAAAATAAAAGCAACGCATAAATTGCCCAGCTTCGGCAAAACTTGTCTACTGCTGCTTCCAAGATTTCTATTAAGGTTAAACAATCGATCGCTTTCAAATACACTATAAATTTGCGACTATCGCTTACCTGATTGTTCTAACTATAAGCCTGGAAACCTTGCGTCAACTCTATCTTTGAATTGAGAATTTCCCGAACTACACACTGTAATTCAATCCTAGTTAAAAACTAGAGTTTTGAAAAAATTAAAATAAAAAATAATTAAAAAAGGAAAACCTAATTTATACAAACACTAACCCAATTAAAAATACTTCCTCTTATTATTTTGCTGATCCCTTTTTCTTCTTTGTTGTCCTCCTTTTAGGGTTTCTTCTTTTGAAAGCTATCATTTTGCAAATTCGTCATTGTAATCTCACCTTTACTTCACTATTGGTTGTGATCTTCGGTTGGCCGATGATAGTCAGTTGCGATTGCTTCACTATCGATCTCCTTTGCAGTTGATTATTGGGTATGAATTTTATTTTCTGATTATATTTGATTTTTTTTTCTTGCTCGACTTGAATAAATTACCAGTAATGATTTGGTTTATATAGGAGCTGATTTGATAGAAATCTTCTATATTTTGGAATTTATGATTTGAACATTTCAACTCTCAAATTTTGGTTCTACCTTTTGAGTTTTCTGGCACATGAATTTCGTTTAACCTCTTGTGTTGTCTTCGGCTTGAGATTGTTGATTTGTTCATTCCTGAAATGTGATGGCTTCTGCCTAACGATGTTAACATATTCAACTTTGAAGATTTTTTTTCATTTATTTTCCTTTATGTGTTCTTTGTGCTTTTGAAATCTGACTTGATTCCATGTATGTATGTTGCTGGTTGTGCACTTCTGAACTGCACTTGAATCTATTTTCATTACCTTGACCCTGAGTGCTTGTTCGACCTGAAATGCTCCTCTGTATCATTTTTCCTGTGTATATACATACATACATATGTGTTTATATATATAAATACATCATACATATATATATATATATATATATTCGCACTTGTGTATTATCTCCTTATCTGAACTCTTGTACATCCCTGCCTTGCTTTCTTTTATATGTGTGCATGCGTGACCTTGTATATATTGCCATCTTATTTGAGTGCATATCTCTTCTTCCTGCTGTTGTGCACGTTACTGTATTGTTGAGAGATTGTTGTCCACTTTAATACTGCACTTTTCTATTAAGAATGTGTGTTGCTGCCAGGGTGAGTGTATTGTAATCCCCGGTGTACTTGCCTTGTGTTCTTCCTTATGCTTGCTATCCTTATGTGTATGTGTTTTACTTCGAAGCCTTTGAGTGCCCGTATCTGTTCCGTGTGCATTGTGTATGTGCCTTGGCTGAACTGTTTTTTATGCACGATAAACTCTTGTACTTCAACTGATTGTGCATTGTTGACGCACTTGTGCTCACTTTCTAGTCTTAGCTTGCTTGCATACTTGCCTTATGTATGTATTATTGTTCTTGACCGTGTTTAGCCTAGTTTCTTGTGTTGAGCCTGAACCTTTTGGGTTAGACCTTCTGTACACTTCCACTTGCATATGTTTGCATTTTCTTCAGCGCTGATGTAGCTTGAACTATGTTGCATCTTATTCATGAACATGAGTTGGTCTTGTGTTCTGCTTAGTCGTAATATGCTTAAATCTCCCATGTGTGCTTGTATTTTTCCTTGTGTGCATGTACCTTCTTCTTATCTAAGATGATTTATGTATTCTGGCCTACCTTGTACATGACTTGTTCATTTGGTTGATTAGTTTGTGGTGTGTGAGTGCACATCACCTTGTAGTATTTGCTTGCTGGTCTTGTGTGCTTGCCTTGACTATTTTGATCTTGTTTTTCCACTTACCTTACAGTATTTTCTTACTAGTCTTATTTATGTGCGAACCTGCTTTTGTGTGCTTTGTGCATGTGTACAAGTTTGGTATATTCACATGTGCATATGCATTGCCCTTTTTCAGCATGCTTGTTTATCTCAAGTTATTCGGCCTTAAGGCATGTATAGTGATACATTGTGCATGTCTTAGGTTGCTTGTGCACATTATTAACTTGATTTTAAATTTTTTTATCCCACACGAACATGTTTTACTGGTCCTTGTATATACCTATTGTATTGGTATGTGTTCATTATTTTTTATGCCTTTTAAAATATGAAAAAAGCAAACCCACCAAACTGAGGCAATATTGAGTTTAAACGTATTTATATTTTTACGTTTTCAATTTGTTTCCTTTTGTTTTTTACTGCATTTTTATTTGATAGGTAAAGTAAATTTCTGTCTGGACAAGGGCTAGAGCAAGAAGATAAAAATCGCATTCAAGTAGAAACTGTATATAAATAGTGTATTTGAAAAATGTGATTAAAAATATTGTATTTGAAAAATGTGTTGTATGAGAGAGTAGAAGTTATTGTATATAAATAGTGTACGAAAATTATGGGAGCACTTGTGTCATTATGTGTACTATTAAAATTTTATTGAAATAAAATAATTGTTGGAATATAAATTTTATTTGTTTATTTCTTTATATGATATTATAATAGTATTGCAACAAACACAACTAAAATATATATGTTTATGATCATCAAACAAAAATCATAAACTACTTTATTCTACAATCTCTCCCTTTTGATGATAACAAATATATATTAAGATTTTGTAGCATACAAATGTGTTTGATGTGTTATGATCAAGCACCCCTATTTAAATACCCCATACAACTATACTCCCCCTACACAGATGCATGCAATAAAAAATCCTGGATGCCAAAGTAAAACATAGATATCAAAAGAAAATAATTGCCTAGATGCCAAGGGAAAAAAAAATTGAATATCTGTAAGATTATTACTCAGCCACCAAAATCTTAACCTCTCTCCCCCTTTTGTTGTCAACAAAATTAAATTAATAACCGATATAGTGATAAGTTTTGACTGAAACTATAAATCATATAGAGAGAAGACTATTAAAAATTTCAATCAGTGACACAAAAATCATAATATTTTATTAATTAGACGCATACCCATTTTTGAGTGATTATTCGATTATGGTTTAGGGAGTATTTCATATAGTGACATCAGTACGGTATTTTTTAATAAAGGAAAATTTTGAATTTTTTTTAAATTAAACAAATAATTTTAAAAACTTTCTATCCAAGCATAACCGTTAGGACTTTTAAATGTAATTGCTTAAAGAAAGAATGTAAGTATTTTCTAGCCATGCACAACTGTTAGGACTTTTAAATGTGGCTAGAAGTTACTAGAATATTTATCCCTCTGTTGTATAAATGTTCCATCCACACAAACTGTAAGGACTTTTGTGAAGACCAGGGATTTTCGACCCTCGAAAATCGACATTTATATGTTCACTGTATAGAATGCCGAGCAATCGAGTGCTGGAAATACCAGATCATTCGGAGTTAGGAAGAAAAGAGATAGAAGAAGAAATAGAAATAACAACATCACAGAATCTCACAATCGCAGCGGAACAAAATATAATATATAATACCAGATTTTTATACAAAAGAATCTACAACTGTCAGTATACATACAATTTATCAGAGTACAACCAACAACATAGAAATCTGGACAGTTATATTAACTTGTCCTCAAAAGTGCTGAATATATAGCCTACAATACACAGCGGAATATAATCAAGTACGTGTAATACGTCTCTGCCATCCAGCTCGTCTCCTGAGCTCCAAAGCAGCCTAACCTGAATCTGTAATACTCGGTCTGACCCGAGCATTACAATAAAGTAACACCCGAGTCAGTCTGGAAAACCAGCGTGAGTAAACACACTTAACTCGAATTACTTAAGTTATCAAATCCTTCGAAAATAAGGGTATCTCGTAAGACCGCGTCACACATAAACATGACTGGTTTTTCCCTTACGATAACCAAAACATTTTTATAGAATATCTAGTGATATTATAATAGTGTCTAAGTATAAGTACTGATTAAAATAGCCGAAATTGTTACATTAATTAAAACCCAGTATACTAGGCTCTACAATCAAACCATTAAGGTTCGTGGTGGTTATTGGATCGAAGTGGTTTCGAATAACACTAATATCCGATCCTGGTCTCTTTGAACCCAAACGATAAATTTTTTTTACAAGCCAAGTCGTTTAAATAACAATTTCACAATCAGGGTGTCAATATTCACATATGGAAATTCATTCCATATGTTACTTTATCATAACCAGTCCATCGAAATTTATTTGCTTGTAATCATTCATTTTTCCTAAATCGGAATAGCGATCAGTACCAGTCGACTTACTTCCAATAGAACGTGTCAAAGTTTTATTCGAACTTCTTCAATTCATTTGGCAACTTAATGGCATGGTCAATAGATAATTCGAGAAAACTATCAGTCCACATGGATTGTTACCTCAGTTGATAATAACTATTAAATTAGTTTACAACATCAGAACTGAATGAGTTTTCAATTACTGAGTCGAGTTATTTTTAAATCCAGATTTATTTGTTGACCAAAGAAATTAAATAAAATAATTTACCTTTAGTTAATTGAAGTTAAATAGTCCATTTAACAATGTATCGATTAATTAACAGATACTTTATCGAATAAGAAATTTCTTATTCGATCACTTTAAATATTATAAATAATTAAATTTTATATTGTAGAAAACTTACCGGTATTGGTTCCGATGGAAATATTTGACCATAGTAACTCGACGTTAAAAAAATCTGCTCGTCGATTGTATTTGGAACGGAGGAGAAAATTGTTTTAAATTTTAGAGATTTTAATAAAATGGTTATTTAAATTCCTTTCTTTTTTTTAATAAGGCCTAAAAATATACACGGCCCATCCAAACTACCCGACCCAATTCCTTTATTCTTCTCCTCTCTGTTACTTTTCCTCCCTCTCATACTCGTGCATGAAACCATGCCCAAAAGCATGCACGTACACATCACCTACGGCCGACCTTTACGACCGCTGACCATCTCCACGAGTCACGCTCGACCATCACCTCACGTCCATCCACCTGAACCTCGGCGAACTCCCTCGTTCGAAAATTCAAACCCAAATACTGGAAAACAACCATGCCCCACCAAAACGCCTCGCCCCATCAACAACGACCCCCATCCACCACCATAGTTTGCCCAAAGCTTTGCCACATCCTCCGCCATCTTTCCCCCCTGGACCGCAC
Organism: Allium fistulosum; assembly: GCA_030737815.1. Classification (NCBI taxonomy): domain Eukaryota; kingdom Viridiplantae; phylum Streptophyta; class Magnoliopsida; order Asparagales; family Amaryllidaceae; genus Allium; species Allium fistulosum. The sequence continues at coordinate 146,940,875 of CM060901.1, forward strand.
GCCTCCTTCTTCCCCTTCTCTTCGCCATTGCCACGCAACAGAGACAACAAACAACCGCACCTAAAAACCCTAAAACCACCTCGACTCGCCTCCACGGCCCACTAAAAATTGTCGCGTCATTTTTCTTGGGTTCGCCATCATCCAAGCCTCCTCCACGCCAAGCCCTTCGCCACGAGATCAAGCATGTCGCCTGAATTTTGCATCTTCCCCAATTCTGTTCATCTCCCCTTATCTACCTTCACACCACACGAAAAATCTTCATACCACTTTTAAAAATCATGATTTCCAACAACAAACACAACTATGCAATCCATTTATTAAATTATGAAAGTTGAATTTTGACCAAAACCTTTCCACTCACTGTAATTTGAAATTTTCTTCCTCTATACTAGATGAAATTGCATGAAATAAATTTTAGTGTGTTCTATACTTAAAACCAAATACCTTTTGTTTTGGAATCATGTTTTAAAACAAATTGGATAATGAGTTATCCATGACTAAACACATATACATACATATATCCACAACACATATATAATCGATACAAAACAAAAATTCAACAAAGACCACAATTGTGTGTGTGTGTGTGTTAACCAGTAAACAAACTCAGGTTGTTTTACTCACTGTTAATAATGGAATTGGTCAAAAGTTATGTCTGAAATACTACAACTTGTTTGCATAAATCAAAAACACTTTTCAAGTAATATGCTGAGATGATTACTATTTCTCAAGGTTTCATAAAATGAATCAATAAAAACTCAAAAAAAAGGAAGTTGTACTGTTATCAGTTAGATTTTTAGAACTTCAAGAATTTCAAAATCCGGAGTAATAATGTTCAAGATATGATCGATTTACTATAGCTGTGTTAGAAAGTTCTGAAACAATTTTCAAACAATATGCTAAATGATTTGCAGTTTTTCAATGGTTTAAGTTCAAATTATGGAAAGACACAAAATATAAAACTTATAGAATTTTATTTCTATATTCCAGAACATCTTGATTTTTCTAATCAAAGTTACGGAGCTCAAGATATGGCAATTATACTATAGCAATGTCAACAAAAATAGAATTAACAACAAAAAGAGAAAATAGGGTTTAGAGATCATACCTTTACTTACCTTTGATGTCATATTCTTATTAGCCATTTGTATGTAGATCTCCACTTCAGTTTTTAGGCTAAGGAACATTGGAATTATTGCTCATCAACCATATATAGAACAACTCGAAGTCTACCGCTATCATAGTTATTCCTTAGATCGTTTTTTTACCTAAATGTTAGAAGAAGCGAGTGGTCTAACAAAGGAGACAGGACCGCTTTCATTTTCATTTGTAACCTTTGATACCTGAATTTGTTTATATAGCAACCCGTAGATTTTAACAATGGTACCCTTAGGAATCCACTGTTTGAAGTTGAGAATATTCACATCTGTACCTGTTGGTACCCAGTTTTTATTTAATGGTTTTATGTTTGTTCTTATTTCGACAATTATTATAACTATGTCCTATATTGCCACACTTCATGCGTTTGGGTATCACACTTCTTACTCTAGTAGTATAACTAGTCATTTGTTTATATGTTGACACTTTCCAAATCCAAGTCCCTTTTTATTGTTTGTTAAGAGTTTATTTCCTAAAAACATATTAAATGATTTTTCTTCAACGGAAAATTTTCGAAGAGTTAACTTTAGATCATACTTTGGATTTTAAAAGTTTATTTTCATTTATTAGCTTGAATAACGATCGATAGCATTTTGTCTCTGTTTAAAATCTTTTCTTTTTAAGACCATATTTTCATTTGCGAGCTCTTTTATTTTGGTCTCAATTTCAATCATCTTAGTTTTAAAAAGTTGGCTTTTCCAAATTCAAGTTTTTCAAAATCCTTGATAATTTCATTCTCCTTTTCAAATTCATGATTTAGTCGAATGATTTTAGTGTTGCTACTTTTCAGAATCATGATTTCATTTTCAAGGGTTTTGTAATTTTCTTTGACGTCGTTTAATTTCCTTTCAAATTTCGCACTTTTGGAATTTTCAGACATCTTAAAACTTTCCAACTTCTTTTGTAAAATGTTATTTTTGCAAATCAACTTAGTTTCATTTTTTGCCTAAATTAGAATTTCCTTTTCAAGCTTTTGAAAATTTTCATGAAAATGAATAAATTCTTTTTCATAATTCAAACATTTTTTTCAATTAAAATTTTCAATTTTCTTAATATTTTCAAGCTCCATTTTCAATTTATTATTTTTCTGATGCAGTTTAGATTTTTCATTTCAACATGTTATTTTTTAGTTCAAGATTACCAATAGTTTTAATTAATTTTTGGCACAAGAGAACTAAATCTTTGAATGAAAAATCACTATCTGTTGCATCTTCGTCACTACCGTCTTTACTATCGTCATCCAAATTGTCTTTTGTAAATCCTATCAAGCAAAATCTTTAACTGAGTCGATTTTGGGAAGTTTCTCACTGTTGTTGACTTTTCTACCACATATTGCATTGAAAGTGTTCTAGATTTCTTGTGCAGTTAAACAATGAGAGGTATGTTAAATTCAACTCTATTAATTATAGAGTAGAGAATATTCATAGCACAAACGTTAATTGAAATATATTTTTATCTACCATATCACACCCATTTTCTATAATATCCCAATACTTAAAATTAACAGATTTTAAATAAAGTTCCATTTTTGATTACCAATTTAAAAAATTTATTTTATCAAAAGTAGATGGCTAACACTGACTCACTCTCGCTAGATCTATTTTTGCTATAACCTGCTCCAATACCACTTGTACTCTAGGCTGTCCATGGTGCCGTACAATGGTATCTCAAACACTGGTTTTACATTCGGCCTCTTGACATGGCCCAACCAATCACATGACATGTGGGAGTAAATGTGGGGGCAACAGTCAATGCTTTGCCACACTCACCAATAAATCACAAGGCGAGAATCCCCTATCATGCATCAATCAACTCTTATACCACTTGTATGATCGAATTAACCCTAAAGAGGGTGAATAAGGTTTATTATAAATTCACAAGAGTAATAAAAATCACAGCACATACAATAATAGAGTAAATATGATAAGAAAAGCAGCATACAAATTTATCCAGCTTCGGCAAAACCTGCCTACTGCTGCCCTCAAGATTTCTACTAAGATTAAACAATCGATCGCTTACAAATACCATGTAAACTTACGACTATCACTTACCTGATTATTCTAATCCTAAGCTTAAAAACATTGCCTCAACTCTATATTTCACTTAGGGCTTGGTGAAACATAAAAGACTAGTGGGAGCCTTATTAGAAAAACGAAATTATAACATCCAACCTTTCTAATATTGTAAGAACATATGTTATATAATGTTATAATAATCTACATTGATAAATTTATGCATTTAATATGATTGATCAAACTTTTATTAATTAAGATATACAAATGAATTGAATTAAAGATCGACAAATAGAAATATAACATACACTTACTAATAAATGCTTATTGCATGTTAACGTTTCAACATCCATCCAAGCGCCTGATTCTACAACCATTAAATACGTTCGTAATTTGGTCACTTATGTGTTTATTTGGTGAAGACCGTGTATTGCATTCCATGAGTTCCGAAATCAAAAGCAATACGATACTATGGATATTTGATCCGTATGCAAATGCATAAAAATTTTATATGGTGAACGATCATACTTTGTAATATACAGTATTCTGATGAAATTAGTTTATTTGAAGTGAACAAATAAATCATACTTTGAGATCAAGTATTCAATTTGATTGATTACGATAAAGATCACATTGTGTTAAATGTAACACAAGACCAAAACTACAATATATATCCAGTACTTGCTCGCTAATATGTCAGTTTGATCAGTTTATGCAAAGTGCAACATATTTGACATCCTTAAATGTTAAGTATATTCGAGTGCACTTTTGTAAAAGGTTTGTTATGATGTTGTAGTAAGGATATTCTTTTGAATGGTTCGAACATTTATAAGGAAAAACGAATGTGTATGAGTATATGTGATTTAAGATATGTTGGGATGAAGAGAGTGGATGGTCACTTCTACTTCATAAAAACATCGAAAACGAGAATTGTAAAATAATAATTGATACTTAATATTGGAATAAGAAACATGATTTCGATTCCAAATGTATTTTCATATAGAAAATTGTTTTCATTAGATTTATTTCTTTGAGTTTAAGATATTTGATCAAAGAACTCTCCAACGTAAACTAACTGTAGTATATGAAAAAAAAAAATTATATTAAGTGAATGATGGACCTCCGAATTTAGTATGCTATTATAGTAATGACAGAAATAGTGGGAGCATGCCATATAACACTTATTGATTGCATTAATGTAACGACCCGTATTTTCACGGATCGAAAAGTTCGTCAAAATCTGGAATTTTAGCATTTTTAAGTCATTTCAGTTTTTTAGGCAGATTTATCTAAGTCCTAGGTCGTGAACGACCTAAGAGCTAGGTCGTGACCGAGTTAAGGAATTCGGCGAGTTAGTGTTAGGTCGTGGGTTAGTTGGAGCGACCTATAGAATTATGCAACCTAGGATTTGGTTAAGTATTAGGTCGGCAGGGCGAGTTAACGACCTAAAGAACTGACCGACTTAAGGATATGGCGACTCAAGGGTAGGCAGACCTAGTGGAGTAAGCGACCTAGTGGTTACTGAGTTAGTGTGGTTAGGTCGGCAACGACTTAGAGCATATAGAAGTTAGGTCGGTTGGACGAGTTAGTGGGTTGACCGACTTATGATTGTAGACGACTTAAGGTATGTGTTAGGTCGTCTGGTAGCTTGGTTGGTTAGGTCGACTGGGTGGGTTAGCGACCTAAAGAGATAAGTCGTAGCCTAGTTGAGTCGTGGCCGTGCTAAGGAGTTAGCGTGTTAGCGACCTAAGGAGTTAGCGTGTGGAGTTAGGTCGCATAAGTGTTAGGTCGCTGGGTTTTGCCTAAGTGTTAGGTCGCTGAGGTTATAGGTCGTAACCTTGTTAGGTCGTGAGTTGTTGGGCTTGGTTAGGTCGCTAGGTTTTGCCAAGTGATAAGTCGTAACCCTGTTGTTTGTTAAGTCGTATCTTCTGCCGAGTTATAAGTCGTGCCTAGTGGTAAGTCGCTAGAGGCGCATGAGTCTTAAGTCGTAGGCGCGCATGCTATAAGTCGTGACCGACTTAGGAGATAGCAGTTGTTAGGTCGCAGATGCTTCTGGTTAAGTCGTAGGATGGCAAAGCTTTAGGTCGTAGGTCGGCATAGTGTTAAGTCGGCAGCGACTTAAGAAGATAGCCGAGTTACGACTTAAGGGCAGTTTTCAGCTATAAATAGGAGAGCTTCTCTTCATTTTTGGGATCCGGATTTTGAAGCGACGAAGTGCTGCCATTTTGAGAACTCGACTTCTACACTTCTTCACTTCTTTTCTCCACTCTAATCTAGTGCTTCCATCCATCCAAATCGAAGATCAAGGTTGAAGATTCAAGAGCTTAGATTGAAGATCTTCATCTTTTCAAGAGAGATTTCTTCATTTGAAGCGGATTTGTGATAGATCAAGCTTGATCCTTTGCTGTCCAGATCTGAAGCGTGTTGATTTGGGTTTGTTTAGGTGATTTGGTGAGTGGTGATTATCTCTCACATGGATCCAAAGGAGTATATCGGATTGTTGGCTCGATTTGGTGTTAAAAATAGAGATTTCCATGCATTTTCTTCATCCTATGTGTAGATCCATATAGATCCATTGTTCATGATGATGTTACATCCATTTTATCATATGTTAACCTATGCAAGTTCATTCATCAAGTTTGTAGAGATATAATCCATGTTTTCATGCTTATTGGACTTTCAACTCTTTAATTACGAAAATGCCATTACTGTTATAATTGTCTACTTAGATCATATTTGAATGCTTGATTGTTTGGATTGATGTTTGATTTGATTGATTGTTATGAACTAAATGATTGATGGTTAGATTTAGATCGAAGGTGATTCAAAAGCTAAGGGAAAGGCTCTTGAATTGGGAAAGCTGCTCGTGGCATATGTAGCGGGATGATGAAGCTCTTATGCATAGATTTGATGATGTGATGATGAGATGAGGCTTTGCGAGGATGTAATGAAGCGAGGCAATCATGTGATGAAGACTTGGTCTAATCCAGACGGGATCATTCCAAGCATGTTGATAACTCGGTGATATGATTCGAGTTGAGGATAATGAATGGATATGAGAATAGTCGTCGAGGAGGATGACTAGGAGGCTTGGATAGCATCGTTGTTGAAGGTTCTAGCATGCTCTAAGCAAGAGTACGTTTGGGCAGATTCGATAGTCCCAACGGCCAACTGTTGATGGTCGAGTACTCTGGGCAGATTCGATAGTCCTAGGCACGGGCTGCGACGACGTGCGGGAGTTATGTCTAGAACCGGGGTTTCCATTAGCCCTTGACGGACGGCTGAAAGAATGTGCCGGTCATTCAATTAACGGTGATATCGAAGCGATGATAACAGTGATAGCCAGAGTCATGGATGTTTGGTTGTATCGTCATTCGGACTTGAGAGCGGTATTTTCCGGGTGCTTATCTGATTTAGGCCTTGGTACTTGGAAAACATCGCCCTTGACTCGAGTGATAGTAGTTTTACTTTAAATTGTATACTCTGCTATGTTTGCTTCTGCTTAGTGTGTGTCTGGGGGCTATCACTGTAGAATGAGGTTGGAGTGGGAGGGTTGTATTCCTATTCCTTTTCCTTTATGCTCTTTTGGTATGTTGTTAGTTAATCTACTGCTCACTAAGACTGTTGTCTGACTCAAGGCTTTATGTTTTTAATTCTTATTGCCTTGGGCTGTTCGTCCATTTTGGGACGGGCAGACTAGGTAGCAGGTGACAGGTGCTGTTCTCTTCTCACGATGCTGATATCGAAGACGAGCTAGAGGGTTGCATATTATCTTCTTATATGTACTGGATATTCCGTTGTTTTGTATTCTCTGATAGACATGTAGTGAGGCTGGATGTATTGACCATGTGGATGCTTGTATTCAACTATTATGGAGTTTTATATGATGTCATTTTGTTATGAAAAGCTTCACTATACATATGTTCTATTGTATTTTGTCCATGCGCTGTGAGTAATACGATAGATTCTGTTGTTTTAAATCTTACCTTGACAATCGTCCATGGTCGCCTGACACTTTACAGCGCTCTATCTCTAGATTCGGTGCAGGGGTCATGGGCGGTCGTCACATTTGGTATCAGAGCATTGGTTAAACGATTTTACCCAACGCTCGCCGTCGTAACTACGTATGAGAGACGTAATCGTATTTTGATGGACGCATACTATATATAATATAGTAGTTTAGTTGAGTTTGAGTCCTTTATGCAGTTGTTTCTCTAGATGTTCTAATCATTCCTTTTTATAGATATTGAGAATGAGTCGAAGAGGGAGACCAGCTGCTAGGGAAGGCCGTGCTACTGAAGAGACTGCTAATTATGCAGCCATGTTCGAAGCTATGATGACTTCGATCATGAGAAGGATACCAGTTCCGGGGGCAGCAGTTGATGTTGGAGTTCAAGTCCAAACTCCGAAACCAGTGGATTTTGCTAAGTTGTGCAAGGATTATACTGCTCTTGGAGGGAAGGTTTTCTTGGGAACAGAATCAACTATTGAGGTCCAGAGGTGGATAGATGCTTGTAGAAGGATCTTTGGTGATTTGGGAATTGATGATGCAACTAAGAGGAAGTTGGCATCAAGGCAGCTTCAGGGGAGAGCTTCTGATTGGTGGAACTCTATTACCATCACTACTCCGGAAGAAGAGATTACCTGGGAGCAATTCCAAGTCAGATTTGAAGCTAAGTTCATTTCTACAGCTCAGAAGTCTGTTCTGTTCAAGAAGTTTGTAGAGCTCAAGCAGGGTGGAAGATCTGTTCTTGAGTATGTTTCTGAGTTTGAAGCTTTGTCCAAGTATGCCCGGTCATATATTGAGTCTGCTTACCAGAAGAATGAGAAGTTTGTGACCGGCTTGGATAGTTATCTTGGGAGACAGTTGGTGGATCATTTGGACGATTCATTTGAGAAGCTTGTGGAGAAAGCTCTTAGGCATGAGAGTCTGTTTCCTAAGGAAGGACCTGTTGTTGCTGTTACCAAGGGAGAATCTAAACCACAGCAGGGTGGAAACCAAAAGAGGAAGCAACAGCAGCAGAAGGGTAAGGATGGCCAGAAGAAGCCGAAAGGCGAGGTGACTTGCTACAATTGTCAGCAGAAGGGCCATTTCTCTAAGGATTGTAAGAATCCAAAGGTGCCGATGAAGTGTCACAACTGTGACAAGCCGGGACATTTCAGGAAGAATTGTCCAGAACCAAGGAAGGACAGGCAGATTGTGCAAGCCTATGCTTTAGGAGCTGTTCCGTCGTCTTCGAAAGCTCCTACTGCTGAAGAGAAGGGAAAGAGTGTGGTGGTTCAAGGTACTCTTTTCCTATGTGGTATTCCAGTTAGAGTTTTGTTTGATACTGGAGCATCGCATTCGTTTGTTTGTAATGAACTAGTAGGCCGGTTAGGTTTGGAACCGGATATTGTTGATAGGCCATTGGTTGTGACTAATCCAGTTGGGGGTTCGTCTTGTTTGTGTATGTTATGTCGTGGTCTAGTTGTGTCGAGTCATGGTTGCTCTTTTGTTTGTGATTGCTTTGTTCTGAACTTTGCGGGGTTCGGAATTATCTTGGGTATGGACTGGCTTAGGAAGTATGCGGCTAAGGTTGATTGTGAGAGGCTGGAGGTGACAGTCGAGAATGTGGAAGGGCGAAAGATTGTGATACGATGTAAGCATGAGGAAGGCGTCTTCATGAGCTTCATGTATTCGCTAGTTGTTCCACGGGATGGACTGTCTTTAGTGCCTATCGCAAATGGATTCGAGGATGTCTTTGACGAAGTCAAAGGGTTGCCGCCGCATAGAGAGATCGAGTTTCGAATAGATCTAGTTGAAGGAGCCAGACCTGTTGTAATGCCTCTTAGGCGGATGGCGCCTAGGGAACAGCAGGAGTTGAGGGTGCAAGTTGATGACCTTTTACAGAAAGGATTCATTCGGCGTAGTGTGTCCGAGTGGGGTGCACCAGTTGTGTTTGCAACCAAAGCAGATGGATCATTGAGATTGTGTGTGGATTATCGTGAGCTGAATAAGGTGACAAAGAAGAACAAGTATCCATTGCCGAGAATAGATGACTTGTTTGATCAGCTTCACGAGGCTAAGGTGTTTTCTCAGATGGATTTGGCAACGGGATTTCACCAGTTGAGAGTGGCTAAGGATAGTGTGCCGAAGACTGCTTTTAGGACACCAGTCACACCATCCGGTTTCTTTGAGTGGCTGGTAATGCCGTTTGGATTGACTAACGCGCCAGCATATTTTGTGGATCTTATGAATAGAGTGTTCAGAGATCAGTTGAACAAGTTCGTACTTGTGTTCGTGGATGATATTCTGATTTATTCCAGAACTGAAGAAGAGCACAAGACGCACTTGCGTATTGTTTTGGAAATCTTGCGGAAACATCAGCTGAAGGCTAAGTTTTCGAAGTGTCACTTCTGGAAGAGTGAAGTGAGGTTCTTAGGCCATGTGATTTCTGGAAATGGAATAGCGGTTGATCCCGCTAAGGTGGCAGCAATCCAGGATTGGGTTAGACCTAAGAATGCATCTGATGTGAGAAGTTTTCTTGGATTAGCAGGATATTATCGACGGTTTATCAAAGACTTCTCCAAGATAGCTGCACCATTAACAGGATTGACGAAGAAGAACCAAGTGTTCAGTTGGGACGCTAAGTGTGAGCAAGCTTTCGGAATCCTGAAAGAGAGATTGACGAGTGCTCCTGTTTTGACTATTCCAAGTGGGAATGATGAGATGGTGGTTTACACCGACGCATGTGGTACTGGACTTGGAGCAGTGCTGATGCAGAAGGATAAAGTTGTTGCGTATGCCAGTCGACAACTTAAGCCGCATGAAAGGAATTACCCAACTCATGATTTGGAATTGGCGGCGATTGTATTTGCTCTGAAGATGTGGAGGCATTATTTGTTGGGAGTTCGATTCGAGTTGTTTACGGATCACAAGTCGTTGAAGTATCTTTTCTCCCAAAAGGATTTGAATCTTCGGCAGCAACGTTGGCTAGAGTTTTTGGCATCATATGATTTTGGTATAGCTTATACTCCGGGAAAAGGTAACGCAGTGGCAGATGCGTTAAGTCGAAGACATGCAGGATTGGGAGCCATGTTTTCAGAATGGAAGAGTCTCGAGTATTTAGCAGGATTTGACTTCAGGCCTAGATGTGAATTGGAACCTGAGATGTTGGCAAACTTATCGATAAGACCCACTCTTGTGGAAAGGATTGGCGAGGGCCAAAAGCGAGATGATAAGCTTGTCAAGATTATCCATGATTTGGAATCTGGATTGGATCTAGAAAAGGATAAAGGATTCGAGGTCGATCGAGAGGGTTGGCTTCGGAAGCAAGGACGGCTGGTTGTTCCCGATATAGATGAATTAAGGAGTGAAGTTCTGAAGGAAATTCATCACTCGAAGTTGACAATTCATCCAGGTGGAAATAAGATGTATCGGGATATGAAGAGGACCTACTATTGGGAAGGCATGAAGAAGGATGTTGGAAATTTTATTTCCAAATGTATGAACTGCCAGTTGGTAAAAGCCGAACAGAAGAAGCCAAGTGGATTGCTTCAGCCATTAGAAGTTCCTACATGGAAGTGGGAACAAGTGTCGATGGATTTTATTGATGGATTGCCTAGAACCAGAACGGGAAATGAAGGAATTTGGGTTATCGTTGATCGTTTGACCAAGAGTGCAAGATTCATTCCTGTTCGATCGACTAGGACGGCACCAAAGTTGGCTGAGTTGTATGTTAAGTGGATAGTTCGATTCCATGGTATTCCGAAGAGTATAGTGAGCGATCGAGACCCATTGTTCACTAGTGGATTTTGGAAGAGCTTCCAGGAAGTCTTGGGAACCGAGTTGTGTTTGAGTACAGCTTATCACCCTCAAACAGATGGTCAGACCGAGAGGGTCAACCGAGTTTTGGAAGATCTTCTTAGAGCTTGTGTTTTGGATTTCGGAGGATCATGGGAAGATCACCTTCATTTGGTGGAGTTTGCGTACAACAACAGTTACCAGTCAAGCATTGGTATGGCACCGTATGAGGCATTGTATGGAAGACCGTGTAACTCTCCAACATGTTGGTTGGAAACTGGAGAAAAGCTGATGCTTGGGCCAGAAATGGTTCGTCAGACTTCAGATTGTATAGAGATCATTCGGCAACGAATGAAGGCAGCCCAAGACCGTCAGAAGAGCCATGCTGATAAGCGTCGAAAGGATTTGGAATTCGACGTAGGAGATATGGTTTTTGTGAAGATTTCTCCACTAAAGAATGTTATTCGATTCGGGAAGAAAGGAAAATTGACTCCGAGATTTGTTGGACCATTCCCGATCATCGAGCGAATTGGAAAGCTCGCCTACAGATTGGAGTTACCAGAGAAGATGTCGAGTGTGCATAATGTTTTTCATGTATCATATCTACGGAAGTATGTGCACGACTCGAATACAGTGGTTTCTGCTGATAGCTGTGAAGACTTCGAAGTTGATCCAGTCGATAGAAGACCTCGTAAGCCGCTTCGTGTTGTTGAAACCGACACGAAACAGCTTAGGAGGAAGGTAGTTAAGTTGCTCAAGATACAATGGAGTGACGATGATAACGACTGTACGTGGAAGGTGGAAGAGAGGATGAAGGCAGCTCATCCTGAACTCTTCAAGGTATGGCCCTAATGTGTCGTATCATCTAACAACATTGTAACTTGTTCTAGTTTTAGAATTCTGCATGCTAAGCTAGAATTGGATGCATGGTTTGTTGATTGCTATGGATGGTAGGCGTGCAGAATAGTTTTTGATTGCTTTGATTGTTTGGGATTTCGGGGGCGAAATTCCTAAGGGGGAGAGAATGTAACGACCCGTATTTTCACGGATCGAAAAGTTCGTCAAAATCTGGAATTTTAGCATTTTTAAGTCATTTCAGTTTTTTAGGCAGATTTATCTAAGTCCTAGGTCGTGACCGAGTTAAGGAATTCGGCGAGTTAGTGTTAGGTCGTGGGTTAGTTGGAGCGACCTATAGAATTATGCAACCTAGGATTTGGTTAAGTATTAGGTCGGCAGGGCGAGTTAACGACCTAAAGAACTGACCGACTTAAGGATATGGCGACTCAAGGGTAGGCAGACCTAGTGGAGTAAGCGACCTAGTGGTTACTGAGTTAGTGTGGTTAGGTCGGCAACGACTTAGAGCGTATAGAAGTTAGGTCGGTTGGACGAGTTAGTGGGTTGACCGACTTATGATTGTAGACGACTTAAGGTATGTGTTAGGTCGTCTGGTAGCTTGGTTGGTTAGGTCGACTGGGTGGGTTAGCGACCTAAAGAGATAAGTCGTAGCCTAGTTGAGTCGTGGCCGTGCTAAGGAGTTAGCGTGTTAGCGACCTAAGGAGTTAGCGTGTGGAGTTAGGTCGCATAAGTGTTAGGTCGCTGGGTTTTGCCTAAGTGTTAGGTCGCTGAGGTTATAGGTCGTAACCTTGTTAGGTCGTGAGTTGTTGGGCTTGGTTAGGTCGCTAGGTTTTGCCAAGTGATAAGTCGTAACCCTGTTGTTTGTTAAGTCGTATCTTCTGCCGAGTTATAAGTCGTGCCTAGTGGTAAGTCGCTAGAGGCGCATGAGTCTTAAGTCGTAGGCGCGCATGCTATAAGTCGTGACCGACTTAGGAGATAGCAGTTGTTAGGTCGCAGATGCTTCTGGTTAAGTCGTAGGATGGCAAAGCGTTAGGTCGTAGGTCGGCATAGTGTTAAGTCGGCAGCGACTTAAGAAGATAGCCGAGTTACGACTTAAGGGCAGTTTTCAGCTATAAATAGGAGAGCTTCTCTTCATTTTTGGGATCCGGATTTTGAAGCGACGAAGTGCTGCCATTTTGAGAACTCGACTTCTACACTTCTTCACTTCTTTTCTCCACTCTAATCTAGTGCTTCCATCCATCCAAATCGAAGATCAAGGTTGAAGATTCAAGAGCTTAGATTGAAGATCTTCATCTTTTCAAGAGAGATTTCTTCATTTGAAGCGGATTTGTGATAGATCAAGCTTGATCCTTTGCTGTCCAGATCTGAAGCGTGTTGATTTGGGTTTGTTTAGGTGATTTGGTGAGTGGTGATTATCTCTCACACGGATCCAAAGGAGTATATCGGATTGTTGGCTCGATTTGGTGTTAAAAATAGAGATTTCCATGCATTTTCTTCATCCTATGTGTAGATCCATATAGATCCATTGTTCATGATGATGTTACATCCATTTTATCATATGTTAACCTATGCAAGTTCATTCATCAAGTTTGTAGAGATATAATCCATGTTTTCATGCTTATTGGACTTTCAACTCTTTAATTACGAAAATGCCATTATTGTTATAATTGTCTACTTAGATCATATTTGAATGCTTGATTGTTTGGATTGATGTTTGATTTGATTGATTGTTATGAACTAAATGATTGATGGTTAGATTTAGATCGAAGGTGATTCAAAAGCTAAGGGAAAGGCTCTTGAATTGGGAAAGCTGCTCGTGGCATATGTAGCGGGATGATGAAGCTCTTATGCATAGATTTGATGATGTGATGATGAGATGAGGCTTTGCGAGGATGTAATGAAGCGAGGCAATCATGTGATGAAGACTTGGTCTAATCCAGACGGGATCATTCCAAGCATGTTGATAACTCGGTGATATGATTCGAGTTGAGGATAATGAATGGATATGAGAATAGTCGTCGAGGAGGATGACTAGGAGGCTTGGATAGCATCGTTGTTGAAGGTTCTAGCATGCTCTAAGCAAGAGTACGTTTGGGCAGATTCGATAGTCCCAACGGCCAACTGTTGATGGTCGAGTACTCTGGGCAGATTCGATAGTCCTAGGCACGGGCTGCGACGACGTGCGGGAGTTATGTCTAGAACCGGGGTTTCCATTAGCCCTTGACGGACGGCTGAAAGAATGTGCCGGTCATTCAATTAACGGTGATATCGAAGCGATGATAATAGTGATAGCCAGAGTCATGGATGTTTGGTTGTATCGTCATTCGGACTTGAGAGCGGTATTTTCCGGATGCTTATCTGATTTAGGCCTTAGTACTTGGAAAACATCGCCCTTGACTCGAGTGATAGTAGTTTTACTTTAAATTGTATGCTCTGCTATGTTTGCTTCTGCTTAGTGTGTGTCTGGGGGCTATCACTGTAGAATGAGGTTGGAGTGGGAGGGTTGTATTCCTATTCCTTTTCCTTTATGCTCTTTTGGTATGTTGTTAGTTAATCTACTGCTCACTAAGACTGTTGTCTGACTCAAGGCTTTATGTTTTTAATTCTTATTGCCTTGGGCTGTTCGTCCATTTTGGGACGGGCAGACTAGGTAGCAGGTGACAGGTGCTGTTCTCTTCTCACGATGCTGATATCGAAGACGAGCTAGAGGGTTGCATATTATCTTCTTATATGTACTGGATATTCCGCTGTTTTGTATTCTCTGAGAGACATGTAGTGAGGCTGGATGTATTGACCATGTGGATGCTTGTATTCAACTATTATGGAGTTTTATATGATGTCATTTTGTTATGAAAAGCTTCACTATACATATGTTCTATTGTATTTTGTCCATGCGCTGTGAGTAATACGATAGATTCTGTTGTTTTAAATCTTACCTTGACAATCGTCCATGGTCGCCTGACACTTTACAGCGCTCTATCTCTAGATTCGGTGCAGGGGTCATGGGCGGTCGTCACAATTAAGCTACAAAAATTATTTTCGTAATCGAACATTATTTATGAAATAATGACTATTTTTCGATGTCGACTGAAAATTATATATGGTTATATTTCAATGTGAATATTATGAATATTCGTTATGAAATAAAACTATAATGTGGTATTTGTTTCCATAATAAAAGTGATGCATTGGAAAATACTGAAGTATCTAAAGTTATTTATAATTATTTTAGAATTATAGACTAAGCCATGGTTTTGAGAAATAATTTTTATTATATGATTGTGAATATATGATAATAGTTAATTATATCTTAAACAATTAAGGGCTATACACCTATTTAATGGGAGCATAATGAGAGTGGCGAACTTTTCGGATTAATACATATAGATGCATGCAACTGTAAGTCTATTAATACCTAAACGGTTCTATGAACTTTGTCATATTCACCGACGAGTTATCACAGACATGGACATGTATTTGATACATATGTATAAGCCTATGATAAGCTTATAGAATATAAAACCAAAATAAATAAAATAACATGCGTCTAAAATGATTCAATATGATCGAATGGATGAGTAAATTGGAAAGAGTTCCATATGTACCTAATATGAATAAAGGTTCGGTCTCAAAGGTCACTCCTCCCTATAATACATAATGATGTAATGGTAAAGTAAATATAATACATATTGGGAATATCCCAAACGATGTGCAATGATGTCTTATTAAAATGTTCAATAGGAAACATTCAAGATAAATTCCCTATGCACTGGCAATAGTAATTATCATACATGTTATGTTGTCTATGATATTATGTTGTATTTGATGCATGAAGAAAATATCAAATCCAAATTGATATCACTAAATGGTAGTTTGAATTGTTCTCGTGTATTTACGAAATACTAGAGAACTGCATACAAAAATAAGGAACTCCTTATAAAGGAGTGTTTGGACTTAAACTTTCATAAGTGATATTGAGTATAATATGTCAATAATAAATTCAAGTTGTGAATCTTTAAGTTGGAAATGTTCCAAATAAAAGACCGTGGCTGAATCAATGAAAAGGCTAAATACATCGCTTTGAATAACACCATGGTAAAAGCAATGTATATATAACAAATGTACAAATTTATAACTGAGCTGAGGGTGATTCCATATATTGAGATTCCCATAACATTGTTATATCGCAATATAGTTCATAACAGAACTAAGAACTCACCGAAAGTCGAGAGACATACTCCGAATTGTTCCATATGATAAAGGTAGTTCATCAGTGTCGGAGAGAGTTGGTTGACATAGCAGATAAATGCAACATAATAGCATACCCGTTCATTGAGGGACTGACTCAGTTAGTTTTGAGAAAACCGATTGGAGAAATTGGAATAAGATTCCATAATTGACCCCAAGTGCAAGTGAGAGATTGATAGAGTTAGTGTATGCCCTAGGGGCCATTATGTAATTTGTTACATATATCTAACTCAATAACCAATCTTGTTCGAAATAAAAGGTATTTTTTCTTCTATTAAATACTTGATATAATGTATTGTATTAAGTAATTAAACTAAAAGTATATTTAATAGAAAATCTATAAATGGTACGTTTTGTGATAGTAGTTA
The DNA here is from genome assembly GCA_030737815.1 of Allium fistulosum. NCBI lineage: Eukaryota > Viridiplantae > Streptophyta > Magnoliopsida > Asparagales > Amaryllidaceae > Allium > Allium fistulosum. The sequence goes on from CM060901.1 coordinate 146,957,299, forward strand.
CAAAGTGGTGTAACCGTGAGTAATTTATCACAATGAAAATAAATATACCATTTTAAATATTCCTAGTCAAGATGTATCGAGATTGGATTTCAATATATCTGTTGAGACTAGAGTATGTAACGCTCTCCAAATATTGGATAGTGTATTACTCATGAATGTTGGGGGAACCTAGGGTTACGTACCGATAGTTATTGGATAACCACAGAACGACCCACTCGATAGTTTTCTATTGGTTAATATAACTAAGGTCAAACAGAAAATATCGATGTGACTGATTTACACAGTTCTCTCGACTTGAGAATACTATTGATCTTCAATATGAAAGCTCTGCTTTGATTATAGTCAAATTATGCACGACGTCCATCGAGCGACTATAGTTGGTCGAGTGGAAGTATTGGAAGTGAAACATTATTTAAGAGAGGATTCGTCTTTTCAGTTATATGGGATTTGTATCACGGTTAACTCAAGTCAACTCAAAGTCAACGTCTCTGGCCAGAAAAGTTCGGCTAATAATAGTTGTTATTATTGAACCAAAGACTTTGTGTTTGGACTATAGTGTTGAACATGAATGATATTGGAATTTTGACCATTACCAAATTATATAAGTTCAAAGTGATATAGTTTTGACAAAGAGAATTGGCGTAAATAAAAGTCAAAACCGGATAACGCTTAACAAAGCAAAATTAGATTTTACCGAAACCAAGTAAGCGATAAATTTGGCCAAAATATCACACCACTTGCTAAGTGATGTGTGAACGTTAATATTCGAATAGTTTGATATTAATTGCTAACCAAATTTACACCTAACGAGTCATACAATCCGAAACGATGAATTCTCCTTTGACCAAACGACTTAATTAATTTATAATTATTATAAGTTAATTAAATAAATTAATATTTGTGAAATTTTAGTCATAAAATTTGATGAATAAATATAATTAAATATATATTTATAATAGTTATAAATATATCAATCGATATATGATATCGATAAGCGATTAAATTAGATTTAATTGCATGATATTTAATTGGGGCTTAAATGAGTTTTAGCCCATCATTATGCTGATAATTTCAACAACAATAAGGAGCATAGGCGGCTAAAAATTGGGGTTAGAAGGGCTAGATAATTGATGTCTCAGATTGAAAGAGAATAAGTAAGAGATGAGATCCATACTTCTCTCCTTTCCTTTCACTATATAAGCATCTCTAACCCCATATAATATTGATCTTTTTAGAACCTCCACTTAAGTCTTTGCTGGTCGAAAATCCTACTCCCCTCTCCATCTTTCATCAAGCTCAAATCAAGTCAATTCAAATGCTATTCGATAGTTGGTGGGCAACGGTTCAAGGATTAGCTATCTTTTGAATCAAAAATAGTTTCAAGGGGCAGATATCATCATTTCAAGGTGTACTTCAAGGCACTGGAAGTGAGGTACATTTCTGATCATAGTACAATTATTTTTACTCAATTATAATGTTTTATTATATACATATATTTTAAATTGTTAGTTATGTGACGATTGTGAAATGCATTGATATTTTCACAAAATTGTTTGGTAATATGTATGTATAAATTTAAATTCTTATTTATCAAATATGTTTAGATCAGTACGGCTCTGTAATAAAAAAACCATCCTTTTATTTTATTAAATTCATTCACACACACATATATAGTTTATAATTAATTACAACATTATACTTTAATCAAATGTGATCATATAATTTTATATGTAAATTATTAGGTCTGTGATAATTTTCGGCAATGATAAAGCATTATTTTATATATTTGTTATTATTTAAAATATCATTTAAATTAATTTGTTATATAAATCAATTATATTAAATCAAATATATTACGAAAATTATACTTTATATTTTATAAAATAATATTAGCAGTAAAGAAACCTTCGATAAAAAAATATTTTTTTATTTTTAAATTAATTTTCAAATTTTAGTTGAAAATAGAAAAATCATTTTAGAATTATTTTTAAACCAAAAAATCGTGTAAATAGTATAAAATATCATTTAGGATTTACTAGTAAAATTTGAAATAAAAATTTGAAATTAATATTTTTCACATGGATATATAAAAAAATATATTAAAATTTAAAAAAATATTTACTAAGCCATGCACAAGACCTAGTCTATTATATTTATCGAAATATTTTTGAGTATTTTATTAATATATATATATACATATTATTTTATTATGCATATATTTATATTTATAAATATTTAACTTAATTTTATTTATTTATTAATATATTTGTGTATATATATGTATATTGCTTATGGCTTTAAAAAAATATTTTTTAATAAACATTTATAAATAATTTCTTTATATTTTTTTTAGTAAGGCTAAATTTCTTTATATTTAAATAAGTCTATTATGTAATACGTATATACAATATTAATATTTTATTCATATGATTATATATATAAATATATGTGTGTGTGTATATATATATATTTATTTATTTATTTATATACTTGTATAAAATTATTTAAACAAAACTATAATATATACACAAATATATTTAAATATAAATATTTATAATATTTACATATAAATAGTAGTATATATTTATACATACATACATTTGGACAATATATTCGCATATTGGATGAGCTAACGTGTTCGCTGCGATGTAAATCACAACATCTATACATGAGCATGTTATACCTTGCATGGATTGATATGTTACACATGCACACAATATATATATGTATATGACACACACACATCATAATGTAAATAAAATTATATCAACTTATAAATATAAATAAAATAACATATTTTATTTAAATAACATATTTTATTTAAATAAAATATTTTATTTAAATAAAATTTATGAATGTTCTAAATAAACTACACTTCATAGGCTCAATAAAAATCCAATAAGGGTTTTTTTTTGAAATTCACGCATAACTTCTGCTGCGAGATGATATAGTTCCCACATCTTTTACGATATCAAACACTTGCTCACTGCTCAAAAACACTAGTTATCGTAAATTTTCAATATTTTTTTCTTTCAAAGTTCTTTTTATCGGGTCTAAAATATCACTTATATGCAAAAAAGAAAAACAAAAAAAGACCATGACAATCCCACCAGCGCCACTAATTACGAGTGTCAAAGTATTCCTTTAATTTAAGAGGGTTCGTCATTTGAAGGGAAGTAGACTGCTCAATAATTTAAATTGCATTTTATCGTAAATAATAAATTCAAAAATGTTCAAAAGTGAAAGTAAAATCGAAACGCTTTCATCAAATCTATGCACGGAGTGAAAAACAATTTTCCACCCTACAGTACGCTAGAAAATTGCTTATTGTTCACAATAAACAAACGAATAGTTTAAATTTTTGTTTCTTATACACGTCGTAATTGTCAACACCTTTGGACGACGATTTCTTCAGCTTCTCGATTAAAGTACGCACGTAGAGGTTTATTCTATTTTTTGGGTTTTTGGTCTAAGAACAATAAAAATTAAAAACATATACGGATTTTACATAAGGGCTTTGCACGAAAGGTCCCTATTCCTGCTGTTGTTATAAAAAAAGTCCATGTAGAAATGAGTATGTAAATTAGGTCCCTGTTTTTTCTAAATCAAGAAACACAAGTTAGCCTGCGCTTTTTAAACATTAAAACTTTTTTGAAAATTTCAAAAATTTTAAAAATATTTCAAAATCAGAAAGCGCAAGTTATCTTGCACTTTTCAAAAATTTCAAATTCAGAAAGCGCAAATTAGCTTGCGCTTTCCTGATAGAAAGTTCAAGTTAATTTGCGCTTTTTAAATTTTTGAAAATTTTAAAATTTCGAAAAAAAATTCCAAAATCAGAAAAGTGCAAGGCACCTTGCGTTTTTTATTTTTAAAAAATAGGGATCAAATTTACATATTCATTTATACAGAGACTTTTCCTATAACAACATCAAAAACAGGAACCGAAGACTCCTATCTTGTTTTACATACATATCTATAAAAGTAAATTATAAAGTGTTTTAGTAACTAGCTAAGTTCAGTATTCTTTTAAAACCATATGTGCACGGGTTAAGTCTAACATTTTACCGATTCTGCAGCAAGATCAGGAAATACGTTGCGAAACGTTTCCATGCTTCGTTCTTATATTATAAAGGATGATTTACTATAGTAAACTGTAAACATGCAAAGCAAAACATTTCATGGGATGATAATTCTTACTTGGCTACTGAAACCTGCAAAGTAGCAATGTGCTCGGCCCAGAAGACTCTAGTATCACACCTCACATGCTTCATTTTCAGAACACGAGGACATCTCCTTCTCCAAAGTTCCACGCAAATCTATTCAAATCTTCGCAGGAAACAGGGAAAAAGTTCGGTTCCAAATAGCATTAACTCACGACTCAACCATTGTCTAGAAACATCAGAGAAATAAAAGATTTTGGTCGGTTTAATCATAATCAATTAGGAGGAAAATAAGATGAGCAGCTCACAATTTTCATGGAAACTGAAGGATCATGCAAAATTAGCGAAAGGAAAGCAAGTGGCGGTGGTGGTATTGGACGGTTGGGGCGAAGCAAAGCCTGATAAATACAATTGTATCCATGTCGCTGATACTCCTACGATGGATTCTCTTAAAAAGGTACTTCCTTTTTGTTATTTTGTATGGAATTTGCAAGTTTGTAGCGGAATGTGCATGTTTTTAAACCTAGAACCACAAAATTAGATTGGCAACTTTTGATGTATCATGTTTTCCAACTCTAATTTCTGGTTTGTGTGGATCGTATGATTACGAATGACAGAGGCGGCATAGAAGCTACATCGCTACATGCATGACTTGTATTTGTTTCTTTATAGAAACTAGTGTTATATAGATCCAGTCTTCCTCTACTGTAGTAATTGGTCTTAGGTGCCTTGGAAAATATAGTCCACATATTTGGCTTGATTAGTCCGTAACTACATTTGTCATCTGCTTCCATGGATGTATCAAATAAGGAAAACATAAGATGGTGTACATCAAAATAGCATACTTGATCGGGTTTACTATAATTAATTAGGTTGGACCATCTTGCATCATGTTGTATTTATTTGCTCAAGTTTTCGAGTAGCTGATCAAACTCTCTACTTTCATAACATCAGATGTGTGTGCAAAGCTCCAGGCTATAAGCTACGTGCATGTTTTGACACAAGTATATTATAAATAGGTTTGACTCATCTAACCGCTTTATAAGTATCAATGAAAAATATTGGCAATTAGTTTCGATCGTCCCAAGGCCGGTCTTGGCCATGGTTGCGTTGGGCCCCAAGATTTTGGCTTTTTGGGCCTCAAGTTTCAATGATTTTATGCGTTTTGAAGTTTGCAAATACTGCCTATAGGTAATATAAATTATAATTCACGCTGAAAACTTAATGTGGTTGATAGAGTATTCAACTTTGACTTAAATTGTCATGGTTCGAGGTGTTGATTTTGCATGAGGTTAGAAAAAAAAAATCCACCTTATTTATGTGGATGGGCCTCCAATTGATACTTGATAGCTGGCCTTAGGCCTCTTTAATCTCAGCACCGGTCTTGGATTGTTCAAGATGGATGTGATTCCTGATTTTATCCATTCTCATGTGTGACTCTGCATCCAGTAATTGTATTTCATACTAAATAGCTATATTTTCCAACAAGTCAGCTATGGTACCTTAAAAGGGTAGGTGGTAAATGTGTACTTTGTTCAAATTAATGCTTATTTTAATCTGTTAATATTTTCAAATAAAGGATACAAATGAGATAGGGCTATGCGTTTGTTCAATTCCTTCTGATATTATAACATGTTGTAATATGCAGTATTGGACTATGCGGTATTGGGCTGCACATCAGATCCAAACCCACTTGCTATATTTCTTTCTTTTGTAACTGTATAAATACCGCATACTTGTACAAACAATGTATCAATTCAAGTCTAAATACAATCAAACTTTTCACTTTTCATCTCTTATTTCTGAAATACAAAATCTCTCAAAATCCAATTTGGTATCAGAGCTCACTGCCTAACGGCATTTTATCGATTCGATTATCATCAGATAAATCATCATCATTTGATAAAGCAAAAGCCGCAAGATCTCATCAGATAAATATCATCATTTGAGATTTTAATCAAGTGCCATGCCAAAGATCCTATACTAGGTCTGGCTGCGGCAAGATCAGTGTTTCAGAAAAGCAAAATCAAAATCAATTCAAGAAATCATCAAAAATCATTAAAAGATTCAGAAAGAAAAGCGCCATGCCAGAGAAACCCATCAAAGAATCATCATATGGGTTAATGACTGCACTTACCTCCCTCTTTTGAAGACTCAAGATTAGTTGTTCTTGTTTACAGACTTTTCTTGCTCTTCTTGAAATATATCTTATTTCTTTCTGTGTGAAATCTCATCATTCAGAGAACCCATCAACTCTATCATTTGAATTCTCTGTCAAATCATGGCTAGAGATGATTCTGCAACCTCCAACTGTTCGTCTACATCTCAACAATTGGCCCCGGAGAAGTTGATTAAGACCATAATTAGACCACGGAGTCAATTGATAACTGCACATCTTGATGAAAACAATTATCTCCTCTGGAAGTATCAAGTGCAAACTGCAAACAGAGGGTATGGTATCAACAACTTCATTTCTGCCACCTCCACCATTCCACCAGAATTTCTGAAAGACGGTGAGGGTAAGTCAGTAGAAAACAGAGTACATTGCATATCAAAGACAAGATAGTCTCTTGAGTTCTTGGCTTCTATCATCAATAAGTACAAACTTACTACCACAAATAGTGGGATGCAATACAACATATGAAATATGATCCACTACAAAATCTTTAGTACTCAATCTGCAGCAAGAATTATGCACTACAAAAGACAACTTCAAAATTTAAAGAAAGAAGATATGCCAATGAAAGAATATTTATCTAAGATAAAGACTCTCTGTGATTTGTTATGTACTGCTGGTCATAAAGTTTCAGACACAGAACAAGTTTTATCAATTCTAAATGGACTCAATCAGGAGTATGAATCTGTTGTAGCAGTAATTCGTCAAAGAAAAATCTACTATTTATTTAATGTTCACTCTACCCTATTGGCACATGAAGGAAGAATTGAGCAAAAGAAATAATTAGAGACGACTATATTATCGACTATGCAGCAAACTTCAACAACAAATATCAAGAACAGAGACAGTCTAGCAGAAATGAAACAAGTAATAGATTAAATCAACCTTTCCAGAGAGGAGGCCAATCTTACAGAGGAAGAAGTAGAGGAGGCAGATGGAACAGTAACAACATGATCAAATGTCAAATATGTGGGAGAAATGATTATACAGCCATGAAATGCTATTTCAAATTTGTCACACAATATACTCAGCAAAATCAGAGTTCGGGGAATCAAAGAAACATGAATCCAAGTGCAAACATTGCACAAATGCAGATTGAAAAAAAAGTACTTCTGAAAATATCAATGTACATCACCTGGAGAATGATGAGGTAGCAAGAACTGAAGACATAATGAGTGAGAGATGGTACCCTGATTCAGGTGCCACAAATCATATCGCTAGCAATTTACACAACCTGAACATAGACAACAAGGAGTACAAAGGTAACAAATTAGTATACATGAAAAATGGTGAGTCTATTTACATTACTCATACTGGAAATGACATTATTCAGGGAAAAAGATGTCTATATTTAAAAAAATTGCTCAGAGTACCACATATAAGGAAAAACCTTATTAGTGTTTCCCAATTTGCAACTGACAACAAAGTCTACTTTGAATTTTATCCTAGAACTTGTTTAGTTAGAGATTTACTAACTAAAAATATTCTTTTGCAGGGTGATGTGCAAAATGGTCTATACGAATTCAATCTATCAAATTACAAGCAGCAAGAAAACTCAAGAAATTTATGCAATTTTACTGAATGTAATGCAATAGATAGAGAAGACAATGTTTTTGATGTATGACATTATAAACTTGGTCATCCAAGTGAGAAAATTGTAAAGAAGGTTTTAATAGACAATAATATTTCCTTTGGTGATATATCTTTACCTTATATACGTACTTACTGTTAGTTAGGTAAAAGTCATAAACTTGCTTTTACTAACTCATCTACAGTGTTTCACAGACCTCTTGAGATAATAGCATCAGATTTGTGGGGTCCAGCTCCAATCAATGCTAACCATGGTTTCAAATACTATATTTCTTTTGTTGATGTTTATTCCAGATTTACCTGGATATACTTTCTCAAGGCAAAGTCAGAAGCATATAGTGCTGTAATACAGTTTATCACTCAAGCAGAAAATCAGACAAACTGTCTCGTGAAAACAATTCAAACAGATGGAGGATCTGAGTACAAATCTCTCAATATGTATTTTCAGAAAAAAAGCTTAGTAGAAAGGAAACATAAACATATTGTAGAGACTGACTTACATTATTAGCCCAGGCTTTCTTACCTCTGAAATTTTGGCATGATGCTTTAGTACAGCGGTATATCTCATTAATAGATTACCCATAAAAGTTTTAAATCATAAAAACCCAATTGAAATTATGTGCAAAATAAAGCCAGATTATCAAAATCTAAAGGTATTTGGATGTCTTTGTTTTTCATACTTGAGACCATATAATACATAAACTCAGTTTTAGATCATCTCCATGCACGTTCTTGGGATATGCAACCAAACAAAAAGGCTATAAATGTCTTGATAGCAAATGTAAAGTGTTTATTTCAAGACATATAGTTTTTAATGAAAGAACTTTTCATTTTGCAGATAACAAGAAAAGACCAACTTAGAAAGTATACAATCCAACTGTATCTATTCCAGCCATACTAGTATATTCAAATGATAGGAATCAAAGGAATACAAATGTAACTCAAGACATACCAGATCATGAAGGAACTGATATGCCAAAGCACATCACTTGCACTCCTTGGAACATTGAAAGCACTGGGCAAAGCATTCAGCATGAACAAAGTGATAATCAAGCATCAAGTACACATAATGAACAAGAAATTACTGCAACATCTCATACTCAAGTCAGGCAAAGTCAAATTGGACATCACATGACAACAAGGTCAAAGAGTGGAATATTTAAACCAAAAGTATATACAACTGTTCTGAACAATGATGAACAAGAAAACTTTGAACAAGCCATGCTTGATGAAAAATGAAAGGCTGCAACGGATGAAGAATACAATGCACTCATCAAAAATAAAACATGGGAACTTGTCACTCTGCCCAAGAATAAAAATGCCATTGGATGCAAATGGACATACAAGTTATAAAAGAATCCTGATGGAACCATACCAAAATACAAGGCTAGACTTGTTGCTAAGGGGTATACACAACAGTATGGTTTTGATTTCAATGAAGCATTCTCACCAGTGGTGAAACCATCAACTATAAGGGTTATTCTTACTGTTGCATTACATAAGAAATGAAATATCAGGCAACTAGATGTTAACAATGCATTTCTTAACGGAGAACTCAAGGAAGAAGTTTATATGGTTCAACCACAGGGATACAAACAATCAAATAATCATGTGTGCAAATTAAACAAAGCTATCCATGGGTTGAAGCAAGCTGCAAAAGTATGGTTTGACAAATTGAAGGCAACACTCATGAGACTACAGTATCAACCAACAAAATCAGGTAGTTCCTTATTCATAAAACACAACAAGGATGAAACAACATACATTCTTGTATATGTGGATGACTTCATAATTACTGGAAACAACAACAAAGAAATCAACAACATTATACAGTGTCTTGATAAGCAATTCTCAATTAAAGATCTAAGTGACTTAAACTATTTCTTAGGCATTGAAGTGTAGAGACTGTCAAATTCAGCATTGGAACTAAGTTGAAAAAAATATATTACTGAGATCTTATGCAAGGCAAAAATGGACTTAGCAAAACCATTGCCTACACCAATGACAAGCAATTTAAAGCTGCCCAAATACAGAGATGAACCAATTAGCAATGACAAACAATACAGAAGCATTGTAGGAGCATTACAATATGCAACAATCACAATGCCAGTGAATCCATACAGCGTAAATAAAGTGAGTCAATTTATGCATCAACCTCTTAATGAACACTGGAAGGCGGTTAAAAACATTCTGAGATATTTAAAGGGTACACTAAACTATGGTCTAACACTTAGAGGAGGAAAAACCCTTAATCTCAATGGTTTTGCTGATGCTGATCGGACTACAGATCCAGATGATCTCAGATCAACCACTGGGTACTGTATCTATTTTAATGATAATCCTATTTTCTGGAGCTCAAAAAAATAGCCTACTATATCCAGATCGTACTGAGGTCGAGTACAGAAGTGTGGCAAGTGCCACATCAGAAATTATGTGGTTACAATCATTAATCAGAGAACTACAGATCAATTTGAATAGTAAAGATGTATTGTGGTGTGATAATTTAAGTACCTTATCCCTAGCCGCTAATCCTATTCTTCATTCAAGGACCAAGCATAAATTGACTTGTATTTAGTTCGTGAACAAGTGTTAAAAGTGAATCTCAGCATTAATCATTTACCTGCTGCTTACCAGCATGCTGATATTCTAATAAAGCCGCTATCTGCACCGAGCTTTACAAGATTCAGAAAGGATCTGAAAGTCGAGGAACTTCAGCAGCAATCATAAATCGTTTCTATGCCTCTCGCATGTCACTGGAAGTGCTAAAGTCTCAGATCTACTTATTTCATAGCAAATCCATGTTGGTTCTCATCCTTTTCATCGCCGCTATGAATCTCAGCTTGCAACTTTCTCAATTCGCCCTCAAATCAGAATGCTATAATATGAAGAAGCATCAGATCTCAAGAGATTTAAGGCAATTTCCGAGTTTTTCTCTCTAATTGAAGGAATTTTGAGATCGGCGAAACCCTAGCTCTATTTGAAAGGGGGAATTTTTTTTTTAGATCAGGGGAACCTTAAGATTATGGTATTCATTGATACTCACTTAAGTAAACCCCACGCCATGTGTCTACCCCGCTTTTATTTAGTCGTCGCACACGGATGCTTAACGTTGAAACTTCCACTGATGGTTTGACGCTGGGATTCGAACCTGCCCGGACACAGTCCTTTGGTTCCCATCTCCCAGCCCACTTGCTTTTGTTCACTTCCTTTTGATATTATAACATATTGTAATATGCAGTATTGGACTATGCGGTATTGGGCTGCACATCAGATCCAAGCCCACTTGCTATATTTCTTTCTTTTGTAACTATATAAATACCGCGTACTTGTACAAACAATGTATCAATTCAAGTCTGAATACAATCAAACTTTTCACTTTTCATCTCTTATTTCTGAAATACAAAATCCCTCAAAATCCAATTTTTTCACATGAACATCACTTGGTAAAAGCTTTCTTTTTTCATGAAGGGTGCACCCGAAAAATGGAGGTTAATAAAAGCTCATGGAACTGCAGTTGGACTTCCATCTGATGATGATATGGGTAACAGTGAAGTTGGTCACAATGCATTAGGAGCTGGACGTATTTACGCTCAAGGGTATATTTCTTATTTACATATATTTTCATACACGATCGCTTTCAAATTACTCCTGTGCTCACTGGATGAATATACCAATGAAAATTTCGTGAACCAGTTGTTATTGTATGTTTCTTGGTTCCCTATACAAGAATACTCCATACAATATGTAAAATTGTTCAAAAGGTTGGCCTATATAGCCTGGAAACCTTGATCTCTGGTGGAAGTTTTGAACCATCCTGCTCTCTAACTTTATCAATATAACCTTTAATGTGGCATTTATAAGACTTTCTTAATGTCATACTAGTTTCACATTTTCTTTGTTTAGTCTCATAACATTATGTAATGAGTATGTTTATTGTTTTAAAATGGCAGGTATGCAAGTTGTAGCTCTGACTTTCTTCCCTTTTTTCAATATACACAAGCAGGCACTCGTTTGTGAAAATCCAAAAAACTGAGTTTTTGCCAATGTGTGTCTTTCCCAAACACACAGTTATATACAAAACACATTTATAGCCAGTGGAATTTAGTTTGAATGCTCATCCTTGTCAAATCCACTAACCCATACATGCTTATACATAAATAAACAATACATGCAAGTATTCGTGTTGTATGATTTCCTACTGTTCTATGAACCATGTTATCCATAACATACATGTTATATTTTATTCCTTAAAGAACCGGCATTAGATCAGTTCTAAAGTTTGGGGTTCATGGGGTTGTTTTGTAGTTGGAAGTTTTCACATGTTACGATGAAATTGTAATTCCTTGAAGTTCAACTTACTTTTTGTTGAAGTCACATATGTGTGAGCATTTAAAATTGTTTTCTCATTTAGCCACTTCTATAGCTATGCTGTTACCATTTTATGTGCTTATGACGTTAGTGCTTTTATCACAGTGCTAAGTTAGTTGATCTAGCTCTTGCTTCCGGGAGTATATTTCAAGGAGATGGTTTCAAGTATATAAAACAATCTTTCGATAAAGGCACTCTTCACCTCATTGGTTTGTTAAGCGACGGCGGTGTGCATTCTCGACTTGATCAATTGCAGGTATATGAGCATCCGTTAGTCATGTCATTCTGCAATTTAATAGACCTGTTACCTAGGTTATTGATGCCATTATTTTCTTGTAGTTGTTGCTTAAAGGTGCAAGTGAACATGGTGCAAAAAGGATCCGAGTGCATATTCTTACCGATGGCCGTGATGTTTTGGATGGATCTAGTGTAGATTTTGTCAAAACACTTGAAAATGACCTTTTGCAGTTGAGACAAAAAGGAATTGATGCACAAATTGCTTCTGGTGGTGGACGAATGTATGTCACCATGGATCGTTATGAGGTATTTTCTTCTTTTTCTAAAAATGTCATCTTTATTGGATTTATTTTGTTTTTATTCCATATAGTAGGAAGCTAAATGACAATGTATATTCCTTCCACCAGTTTCATCCTATAAAACTTGAACATGTCTTATTGTTATCATCATTACATTTTATGGGGACAATTCTCACTGTAATATACACAAGCACACACTTAACTTTGTTAGGGATGAAAAGGTCAAAATGTACGGGGAAAAGTAAAACAATAGCAATGATAAACGGAAGTGCAAGAAACAGAATTACAAGTAACATACTAGATCTAACATGATTCAACAAATTGCCCACGTCCACATACTAGATCTAACATGCTTCAACAAATTGCCCACATCCACGAAGCAAACATCTTCATTGTCATCAAGAGATTAACCAACTTCACTACACACATCTACACTTTCACTTAGTTTACGAAAACTCTTTCTTCATCACTTCATGACACTACCTGTGCTGGCTTGATATGAAGGCACCTTAGTCAACTGCCTAGGGCCCCAATACACCGAGGGCCCCGCATATATATCAATATTTTATTGCTTCTATTATAAACCTAACATTAATTTAATAAGTAATTAATCATATGTTTTTAACCACATAGCAAGGTGGTAGTTGCATAGAAATATGGTAGTTCAAAATTAGATGGGGTGAAAATTCCTGTTAACCTTTACTAATTATTGGAATAGAATATCAATTTTTTGGTCCAACCGTTTAAGTTTCGAAAATACCCTTATTATATAGATGAAAACCATGAGGTCATAAGTTCAAATTCCGCTCGTTGCAAACATTAATCTATATTATTTTTTGTAAGGGTTGGAATATTATTGCAGTTACAAGTTCGAGTTTTCATAATGACAATCTTTCACACAATTTTTCATTTCTATTTTCATTTGTAATGTCTTTTCTCTTTTAAGTATCAATAAATATGTGTCCATTTTTCATTAATTTCAGAGCTATATCGAGTGCACTTTTTATTTCAATTTTTGTATAATTTTAGCGTACTTTTTGAAAAAAATTGTAAATAAAAAAATATTTCACCTAATAATCATATAAAAAATATTTTCTTTTGGTAATATTTTGCATGAAGTTCAACTTTTTTTCGTACTTAAAAGACTTTTGAAAGAAAAATTATAATAGAAAATTAAGATTATACGATTTTATGTGTTGTGTACACTTTTACATTATTTTGATTTGGAATTTGATCTTTTGAAACTATTTGTAGCTATACATTTTTCTATAAAAAAATTTATCAAATTAAAATGACTAAAACTGCATGTAAATGTTACATTATTTTAATTGAAATGTTTTCCATTTGAAGGTATTTTTTTTATACGCACGCTCGATGCACGTGTCAAAGTACTCACAACCTAATAGAAAATATTAACATTCTGTTCAACCTCGTGAACAATTTTCAATCAAATTAATTTTTTGCTTTTACAATTAGCAAACAATGACAAATTATGAGCTAAGCCTAATAAAACGAAAAATAATTGTTAAGTTAAATAATTTGATTAGCATTGTAAATTGCATCAAAATGCTTTTTTAAAGGTTTTACCACCATATATAATCTATTTGCTACTATTTGCTACTCATATTGATGTGTAGATCAAGGAAAAAAGGGAGAATACAGTTGTTACAACGATATGTAATATGTACTGAACCGCCATGCTATGTTTATATTAATTTCTGTACAAGTTTTACATGCATTGAACTGATTTTATGATATTTAAAATTGACATTTAAGATTTTAAACTTCAAATTACAATCTTTTATCATTGATTATGTGTGGAGTGTGAACCATTTGTACCTTTTGTATTGTCTTTCACACACTTGTTCTTTGTATAATTTATTTTGCATTTTATCTGAGAATTGTCTACGATTTGTGCCAATCACTTTGTCTTACACGCGTGAAGCGCGTAGATATAATTCATCTGGGTCTTTAATATGGATAATCTGCAACACCTTTTTAATCTTCATCCATTAGCTACTATCTATTCTCCTTTCTAAAAGATCACATGATCGTAAATCTTGTTTTACCTTTGTGACCATTTTTTTGTGCATAATTTTTTCTTATTTAATAACTATTTCACCGTAGTTCCAAGTTGAGGATCTTTGAGATTTTTGGAATAAAATTCAGTAAAATAGGAGATTATAGTTTCTGATAGTTTTTTTATTTTCAACTTATATTCTTATTCCAGCGTAGTAATATGTTGTTAAGAATGTGTTATAAAAAAACTATTTCTTTAAAACTGTGAATATGACCTTAATAATGTTATATTGTTGATTTTTTTTTTTTGAAACTTTTGACTGTACAAAACTGATTGTGAATGATCAAATGTTTTGAATATATACAAATGACATGTGAATAACGTTCAGAAAATTTATTTTTAATGTTTAACAATGATATATGAAATAATTTTGTAATCTTCCATTTTAGTAAAGCGTAATATGTTGCCTAGGGCCTTATATTATGTTGAGACGGCGCTGAACACATGTTTTCACCATGAAGTGAAAACTCTGCTTGCTCTCAACTTGGAGTGAGGATTGTTTTCATTTCTTGAATGATGAAATGAACTCGGCTTCTCCTTGTATAAGCCATGGATAAATAATTCAGAACTTCCTCTGTCATGATAAAAAAAAATCACCAGGGTTCTAATTTAGTGCACTATATCTCTATTTTTTAAGATCAAATCAAACTTTGCTCGAAAACTACAAGGAAGCATGCACTGTACCCAATTCATACTTCGGGTATATTCACATGAGTAGTGTAGTCGTTGTGGCTCCGATCTCCGATCTCACCGATGATACCACATGCACGACCAAATGCACTATCCATGTGGGGGCGATACCTCTTATTTATTAAATTGTATACTTCTTTAATTAAATAATATTTCTTGATTTGTT
Organism: Allium fistulosum; assembly: GCA_030737815.1. Classification (NCBI taxonomy): domain Eukaryota; kingdom Viridiplantae; phylum Streptophyta; class Magnoliopsida; order Asparagales; family Amaryllidaceae; genus Allium; species Allium fistulosum. The sequence goes on from CM060901.1 coordinate 146,973,065, forward strand.
TTTTTTCCCTCTTTCTCTTTTGCTCAAGAAAATCCTAGAACCTTGTTGCAGTAAACTTCATACTTCAGAATTGGTCAATCGGAATGTGTTGGGTTGGCTTATTCTACAGGCCTTGGTTGTACAGTAGGGTGCTATGTTCTTATTACAAGATGACAGATGTTTTGAAAGCATAAATGATACAGCTTTGTTTATTATACTAGAATGACTGGGAAGTTGTTAAACGAGGTTGGGATGCCCAAGTTCTTGGTGAAGCACCTCACAAGTTCCGGAATGCACTTGAAGCCATAACGGAGCTTCGAAAAGATCCGAAAGCCAATGACCAATACTTACCTCCTTTTGTAATAGTCGATGAAAATGGCAAAGCAGTGGGACCCATAGTTGATGGTGATGCAGTAGTAACATTCAATTTTCGAGCAGATCGTATGGTCATGCTTGCTAAGGCTCTTGAATATGAAGATTTTGATAAGTTCGATCGAGTTCGCTTCCCCAAAATTAGATATGCTGGGATGCTCCAGTATGATGGTGAATTGAAACTTCCTAGTCACTATCTTGTTTCTCCACCTGAGATAGAGAGGACATCGGGTGAATATTTGGTGCATAATGGTATACGGACCTTTGCTTGCAGGTACTACAACATGTGAATTAAAATTCTGAACCTGAAATACTTACTACTTAGGAAAACCACTGATGTGTTAAATATAGCTGTTTGTTTGTTGAATTTCAATTAAACTGCACCAACGTTTAGCCTATGTGTCAATGTCATGCTATTAAGCTTCATCAATGCATGTCCTTGTACATTTTGATTTTTGAAAATAGACCTGCATTTGCTTATCTTATTCACCATCAATGATGTATCCTAACTAACATGTACAAAATTTTAGTCAATGTTTTTACATCTATTATGCATCACATTCGTCAATATCTTTTCTTATGCATGTCTATGTTATTCTCAGTGAAACAGTTAAATTTGGTCATGTCACATTCTTTTGGAATGGAAACCGATCTGGCTATTTTAATGAAAGCATGGAGGAGTATGTTGAAATTCCAAGTGATGTAGGAATCACATTTAATGTTCAGCCCAAAATGAAAGCTTTGGAAATTGCAGAGAAGGCAAAAAATGCAATTCTAAGCGGGAAGTATGATCAGGTATTATTATCTGATTTTCTAAGATAAAAAACGTGTAGATAGTTTGATAGTGTCCATCTCCTGTTTATATATTTATTCATTTTGCAATTAATTAGGTTCGCATGAACCTCCCTAATGGTGATATGGTGGGACATACTGGCGATATACAGGCCACTATTGTTGCATGCAAAGCTGCAGATGAAGCGGTTAAGGTAAAATTCATTTGTTTTTGCATGTATACCGTGTTTCCATTGCAATATTTCATGTTTCTTTATTTTTAGAGAGGGGGAGGGAGTATATTTCAGGTCTCTTAATTTTTTGAGAGGGAGTCTCAAATCGCCCATCCTCTATACTTCCAAGATTTCACCATCAATATTTCAATCTCTGTGTTTTAGATTAAACTAATTTTTTGTCATATGATTATTATTTTTTAAACATGGTTCATTAATGCCAACAAGTATCGATCCCTGAAATAGAACTCTTGACCTTTAATTTCGTAGTTTAAACTACCGATCAACTGAGTCAACCATGTTGGCTGTCATATGATGTTCTGATCACATCAATATTCATGGAATTTAGACTATTCAGAAATATACAGACGAAAGTATTAACTACAGAATTTTTGGTGGAAACAAAGGAATGGAACCCAGGGACTCTCTAGTTGCGTACACGTATACATATATGTACTTATATTCATGTATGTGTGTGTATAGGAGAGATCCAAAGTCACTTCATTTTTAACCTCTTTGTAGCCCCTTGGTATCAACCATTGGATGAAATAAATTAATGGATGGATTAGACACCAATATATAATACTCTCTTCTCTTTCTCTCTCTTACATAATTGTTTGCGCCAAAAATAGTCACAAACCCCAAGTATTGTGAAAACACCCGTGTATGAATATAGATCAGCAATATTCCAAACACAAATCACAGATCTAAGCAAACAACAAACAGCGATCCAAAAATAATGAACAGAGGCACACAATTTATAGTGGTTCGGCTATCTCCGGCCTACGTCCACTCCAAAGTTTTATCTTTTATTGATTCTCTTTCAATGATTACAAGTGATTACAGCGAACAACCGCGAATTACAGTTTGGAATTCGAATTCAACAGTAAGAATAAGATGCAAATCTCGATCCGGCAGAGTCCGGGCGCTTGAGAATCCAAAGATCCTTTTTCTGTAGGCTTCAGGGGGCTATTTATAGGCGTAGGAGGCTGAGATCGCACTCAAACTTCGGGAGACTCCTTCTGGCACATGAGTGGGCCCACGCGAACGACCCCACCAAGTTTCGACCCGATCTGCGATCGATACGAAGCAAGTTCGTATCCATCAAGAAATGATCCAATCGAGCTGAAACTTGGCAAGATTGTTCTTTACCTTATATAAAAGCTGCTGTGAAAAATTCGTAGCATTTGGACCAGTAGTTTGTGAGATATGATCGATGCAAGATTGTGATCTTCGTATGCTGCTGAGTTCGAATCCGTGGCTTCGTATCCGTCATTTCGAATCGACTTGGACACGTGAGCGTGCAGTGACGTGGCGTGAGATTCTTGGATCGCTCCACCTTTTGTGCCGCATTGATCGATTCGTTCCGAAGCTTTCGCCACGTTTACATCGACACGTTCGCATCAATAACTGGGAATATCAATGAGGTTGTTTGCATCGATGATCTGAATGCTGTTTTCGTATCGATCAGAGTGTACTGTTCGTATCGATCAATTTGGATCGATACGAACAACGAGAGTGGGATCGATGCGAACCAGATCGACACGAACAATGTGGGTGGAGTGCGAACGGTACCGATGCAAACATGGCCAATGTGATGACTCCGGATCGATTCGAATATATGGATACGAACAACTGAGCATGCGTGAACCCGATCGATACGGACCTGATGGATTCGAACACAACCGAGGTGAGTCCTCTCTGATCGATTCGATCAAGCCAAAATCATGATTTCCTGATGGATACGGACAACATGTTCATTTACCTTGTATCGATCACATCTCCTTCAAATGAACTCCGATTAACCTGAAACTTGAAATGTAGCCTTTTCTAGCATTGATCATCATCTCCAATCGATTCCGTCTTGATCGGAGCCCGGTCAAATTTTGACGACATCCATTGCAGCCTTATTTCTAATCAATCCCCAATCCTAATATCTATCGTTCCTTGCCAATTCGTTGATATTCCAGCCTTGATCAAAAGGTGGGATAACATTTGCCCCCAAAACATGCCTTGTGACAATAAGGCGTGTTTTGAATAGTTCCGAATCCGATATCCGAAGTCCATAGCCAATTCCATGTCCATCTGAACTCGATGACTGAGTTTTTAGTCTATCCTTGTCCAACAACCGAATTCAAGACCTCTCCGGGTCGATATCCAAATCCATAACCTTTCTGGGCTCTTGCCAAGCGCAATCCACACCTGACGACCGTGGTCCAGTGTCTTTGGACGCTGTGCAATACCAAGGCTTAAGTCCTAAGCCGAATCCTGGACCTCTTCGGGTCGCTATTCAAATCCGTGACCTCTCCGGGTTCTTGCCAAGCGCAATCCACACTCGACGACCGTGGTCCAGTGTCCAGTAGATAATGCCGGGGCTTAAGTCCTAAGCCGAGTTCTGGTCACTCCGGACCCTTGTTGAGCATAGTCCATACCCAACGACCTGAAATAATAACCGATAATATATGGCCTAAGTCCTAGGCCGAATCCTGGTCTCTCCGGACCCTTGCCGAGCATAGTCTATACTCGACGACCTGAATGAGTCACTTTACCGCGTTCGGGCAAAACGACTCACCCCTTGTCAGGCATAATCCATACCCGACGACCGTTTATCAAAACCCAAACAAAAATCCAGTCAAAATTCAATCCAAAATCCAAGTCAAACCAAAAAATCAGAAATCCAAACCAGCATCCAAAACAGAAACCAGTCATCCAAACGAAAATCCAAAACAGAAAGCAAACAAAACCAGGAGTTCAAACCAAACTCCAAAACCAAACCAGAGAACCAAGTGTCCAATCCAAGACAAAAAACAGATTTCGCAAACCATAGCTTCGCGGTTTATCATCATTCAGAGCATGCCTAGGGGCTATCTCCGTCCCCGTACATGTGTAAATGACTTGGTTGCTCGCCAATGGTTTGTTACTTATTTCATATTATCTTGGTCAATGGATAACCAATCGACCGTCATTCCTGGGCCTCACATCATCATGGTTTGAGGTAGGCGGTGGTTGCTCCTGCTCCACCGCTGCATTCCGTACCCCAACATACTGCCTCAATTGTCCATTCCTCACATGCTCCTTAATTATATCCTTTAGGTGCCTGCAGCTGTTGGTATCATGTCCGTCTAAATCGTGGAAGAGACAGTGCCTTCCTGATGACTTTCCCGTTCAGATGGTTCTCTCCTAGCCGGCCTTCGGTAATGAAGGCGATTCCGGGTTTCCATGTATATCCGCTCCAGCGTCTCGTTTAATCCTGTGTATGTGGAAAACTTTGGATCCTTCCATCGCTTCCTGGCTTTTCCTGAATCGTCATCCAGCTTCCTCTTTCTTTTGTCTTTATCCGGATTTTCGTTGGATGGTCCTCCACCCTCAGTCGCATTCACCTTCTTTAACTTTAAGTCCATACATGCGTCTTCTTGCCGTAGGAATCTTTCAGCTTCATGAAAGAATTCTTCGAGATCCAGTGGTGGGTCTCGTATTAAAGATACATTGAAATCCGAATCCTCCCTGACTCCTGACACCGCCGCTATTAAAACCATCGATGGATCCGGCCAATCCACCGAAGCAACTGCCGCATTGAATCGAGTTAGAAATGCTCTAAGCGGTTCATCTGTCTTTTGCTTTACCGATGTTAACGTCATCACGTTCTTAGGTTTTTTGATATGAACCCGAAACTGTCCCAAAAACCTATCCACCAATTCCCTCCAAGTCCTGATAGATCCTTCTTCCAGCTGCCTAAACCACATTGCAGCTAGATCTGTTAAATACAACGGGAAAGATCTGGCCATCACTTCCTCCGATGCCCCCAGCACTTCCATGTGTCTAGTGTATCTCATCAAATGATCAATTGGGTCAGCCTTGCCATTATATACTTCCACGCTATGTAACTTGAACTTAGGTGGATTCTGAGCTATGCTGATTTCCCGAGCGAACGGACTCTTGTTCACTCCTTCCAAATCTCTCTATTGGTCAAACCTCCACGCATAGTCTTCCTAATGATTTCCACTAATCCAGCGTTGTCTGTCAGGGGTTGTCCCCCATGCTCCCGAGGGAACTCCGGCATATATTCTTCATGTGGCTCATTAGCAGCAACGTTGGCTCTAGCCTGTTGAACTCCTTCCAAAGGTCTTCTAGTGTCAGATCATGCGGGCCTGCCCCCAAGCCTTTGCCGATTGCCCTCTGGTTCTGTATTCTGTCCTCTGTTGGGTTCCGCAACCCTAGTTCCTTGTTCCACATTTGCAGTCGCTGTAGTTGGTCCAAGGTTTTGTGTCCCTGCAGCTCTCATCTGCTTGAAGAAAGTCTGCATCATATCCTGTTGACTCTTCAACAACCTCTCATGCAATGAATTTGTCATAGCTTCCATTTCATCTCTGGTAATGTAAATCGAAGCTTGTCCTTCTCCAGCTCCGGAGGATGCCTCTTGACTTCCTCCTTGTTGACTCCTCTCAGCTCTTTGTCTTGTTTGTCGAGTCATTATCTTTCAAATCTAAACTCTTCACGCTTTCCAAATCTGAACTTCAATCCGATGTAGCGGGTGCTAGTCCTTCTCAGTGAAAGCACCAAAGTGTTTGCGCCAAGGTTTGAGAACTCGGTTTCGGACTTTTGAAATTTTCTTAGTTTCGGTCAATTTCGGAAATTTCGGATGTTTCGGTTTCGGTTTCGGTTTCGGTCCTAGTTCCAAATAATGGAATTTTTTTTAGTGAAATGAACTAAATTTGAACTTATTTAATATACAATTCATAATTAGCTAAGTTAAATAGTCAAAATCATATTTAAATTACACAAATCCCTAACTAATTTGAACAAAACATTAACTAGAAACATACAAATCTAGCCCAACTTCAGTTACAAAACCAATTAAAGATAAAATGAGAAAAAAAAGAAACAAAGCCCAGATAACAGCCCACACAACAGCCCATATGTTTTATCCTTGCTCATCTTCGTCCACTTCTTTTTAAAAACTAGGGCTGAACAGAAACACGGTAAAAAAAAAGATTGCTTCTTGATTTCAAGGTAGGAACAAATCGACATGGAATTAAAAAAAAACAATTACTTCTTCCTTCGATCGACTTCCTCTTTGATTCACAGTAGAGCGCAGACCAAAAATCGTAAAATCTTCTCGAATTCAAGGCTATGGCAAAGGTGAACGACTGCGTAAGCTGATTTCAAAGCTAGGGCAAGGAATTCTTCTTGATTCGAGGTTTATTCCTTTTTTTCCTTTGATTTTTCTTTCTTCTTCGTGGATTCTTCTCGATTTGGTTTTTTAAATTCACCGTTACCCATCCGAAACCGAATTTTTTGCTCCGTTTCGGACCGGTCAAGGTCGGTACCGATCCGGTACAGCCGGAATTCCGGTGTACCGGACGATACCTTGAACCTTGGTTTGCGCCAAAAATGGTCACAAACCCCAAGTATTGTGAAAGCACCAATGTATGAATATAGATCATCAATATTCCAAACACAAATCACAAATCTAAGCAAACAACAAACAACGATCCAGAAATAATGAACAGAGGCACACAATTTATAGTGGTTCGGCTATCTTCGGCCTACGTCCACTCCAAAGTTTTTTCTTTTATTGATTCTCTTTCAATGATTACAAGTGATTACAGCGAACAACCGCGAATTACAGTTTGGAATTCGAATTCAACAGTAAGAATAAGATGCAAATCTCGATCTGGCAGAGTCCGGGCGCTTGAGAATCCAAAGATCCTTTTTCTGTAGGCTTCAGGGGGCTATTTATAGATGTAGAAGGCTGAGATCGCGCTCAAACTTCGGAAGACTCCTTCTGGCACGTGAGTGGGCCCACGCGACCGACCCCACCAAGTTTCGACCCGATCTGCGATCGATACGAAGCAAGTTCGTATCCATCAAGAAATGATCCAATCGAGCTGAAACTTGGCAGGATTGTTCTTTACCTTATATACAAGCTGCTGTGAAAAATTCGTAGCATTTGGACCAGTAGTTTGTGAGATATGATCGATGCAAGATTGTGATCTTCGTATGCTGCTGAGTTCGAATTCGTGGCTTCGTATCCGTTATTTCGAATCGACCTGGACACGTGAGCGTGCAGTGACGTGGCGCGAGATTCTTGGATCGCTCCACCTTTTGTGCCGCGTTGATCGATTCGTTCCGAAGCTTTCGCCACGTTTACATCGACACGTTCGCATCAATAACTGGGAATATCGATGACGCTGTTTGCATCGATGATCTGAATGCTGTTTTCGTATCGATCAGTGTATTGTTCGTATCGATCAATTTGGATCGATACGAACAGCGAGAGTGAGATCGATGCGAACCAGATCGACACGAACAATGTGGGTGGAGTGCGAACGGTACCGATGCAAACATGGCCAATGTGATGACTCCGGATCGATTCGAATATATGGATACGAACAACCGAGCATGCGTGAACCCGATCGATACGGACCTGATGGATTCGAACACAACCGAGGTGAGTCCTCTCTGATCGATTCGATCAAGCCAAAATCATGATTTCCTGATGGATACGAACAACATGTTCCTTTACCTTGTATCGATCACATCTCCTTCATATGAACTCCGATTAACTTGAAACTTGAAATGTAGCCTTTTCTAGCATTGATCATCATCTCCAATCGATTCCGTCTTGATCGGAGCCCGGTCAAATTTTGACGACATCCATTGCAGCCTTATTTCTAATCAATCCTCAATCCTGATATCCATCGTTTCTTGTCAATTCGTTGATATTCCAGCCTTGACCAAAAGGTGGGATAACAATAATCATCTAATTCATCAACTTATTATATCCAATGATTGATATCAAAGGATTATGAAGAAACCAAAAATGAAGGAGATGTGGATCCTTTATATTTCGCCCCTTCATATTGATCGTAAGGTTTAACAGATCAGTGGATATATTTAATGAAGATGCAAGTGAGAAAACTTATCCATTATACATTGTTTTGTTGTCGAATGGTCAATATGACGGGGTTTTAAAGGGGCTAAATACATATAGGTTATGGATCCCTTCTTTTGTATGTACATACGTGTATACATATATATATATATATATACACATACACATGTATGTATGTCAGAGTCACCATAGGGCCCTATAATGCAGAATTGCACATAGCACAGGGCATACGCTATTTGACCTATAATAACGCACGTGTAATCTATAGTGTAAAATAATGTGATATTAGGTATGTACATTGAAAAAAGCTCAAAACTTGCCCATTTGGAGTAAAATATTATGCAGCAGGTCCATTTATTTCCTGACTCCTACTTATGCAGCTCACGTTATGTAGCACGAAGCTTCTGGTCTAGGGAAAAACTTGTTTTTTTTGTTCACGGAGTGATTTCAACAAAAATGAACGAAATATGGTGTGCTAGTGCATAGTGCAAAATAGCTCATACCGCAAGCCTTCTGCTACTTTGCGGTATTTGCTATTGACTAGCTTGATGTATGTCTGTGTATGTGATCTTTCCATCCTAGTGTCTTCATTCTTCCATTTTCCCCGCATTGATTGACGGGAAGGATTTACAATCCCTTATCTTTAAATCTCCATAGAATACCCCTTTAAATTTGATGTACCCAGAGATTTTAAAATGCAAAAATATTTTGTAAATGTATGATCTTGTTAGATCATTCGTGCAAATTTTTGTGCCATTCCAAAACTTCCATCTCACCCAAATATATAAGTTAACATAAACAATTGAAAATAGTTATTCTAAACCTGCCCAATTAAAGCGTATAGCGATTTTGTAGCGGTGGAAGTGTAAAAAATTAATATATCAAAAAATAACATAGGTGTAAAGATCTTTATTGGAGAAAAATCAAATCTCCACAATTGATTTATTCTCATTCTCATTTCATTTGTGTAGAAAAAGAAACATTGTTCACTCTTATATAACAAAACCAAATAATATCATGATACACACAGTTTAGACTTGGTGAATAGAATATAGTTTTAGTATATGTTGAACGCTTGAGACTTGAACTGAGATCTATATCATAATTTTGTTGATTTGGTTTATAAGAGAATTTGTCAAATCAACCTTTTTATATTAAAGTTATTGAAGCGGACGTTAAAACCTCATGATTTAGCGGGTGTAGTGGAAAATAGTGGGACTTCAAATGGAAACACTATTTAATAACTTTAAATTGAAAATATGCAGTGGTCAAATTGCGCTAAGCGCTTAAACGGGGTATTAGCGGGGGTTTTAACTGTATACTTCTAAACATTGATGTCTAGTGTAATTTGAATGACTTGGAAGTGTCAAAATCATACAAAAACTTATGTGATAATCTTGATACCAAATGAATTATGTCTACAAAATTTTGTTTATTTCAAAAGTAAATCTCACAAATAGATAAAGGGGGACTTTTGAGGATAAATAAGAGGGGATGCAGATCTCCCTCCCTCCCTCCAACCGAAACCCCCTCTTGTATATGTGTATATATGTGTATGTGTATGTGTATGTATGCATATATGTATGTGTATGTATGTATGTATGTATAACACCCTCACCCCCTCTTTTAATGCGCTCATCTTTCTGGTCATGTGTTTGAATTAATTATTTGTTGTTTTCCTCACTTGCCACATCATACTATTGATTAAATAGAAGTAGGGATGCTAAAAGGGGTTTAGAAAAGAGGGATGTTAGCCTATATGTGTGTGTTTATGTGCTCTCTCTATACATTTGTCTCCATTTTCCCTGCAGTGAATTTTTTCCACAAATAGACGAATGTTAACATAACCCATGGTTGAATCGTTTGAAACAAATTTGCCGCTTCAAAATTCCAATTTGATATGATCTTATATTTAATTATTGATTTAATATGGAAGTGTTTGAAATTTCGAAATGACACATGGTGTTGTGTAGCTGATTTTAATAATACAAAATACTGTGTGCAAAAACTTAGCCAAATCTTTAACTTCTTGATAGTAACAAATTGAAGAGGATAAATAGAGAAATAAAGTAACTGGAATATGGAGATTCAACACATTCGTGCGTGCGCGCGTGCACGCAGACACACGTGTACAAAAGTTTAGCTAAATCTTCATGACACCACGTTTTTGTGGCAACCCTTCAACACCCTATCATATTTTGTGCTACATAATTTTGTGGATATGTTTGTATCATGTTCAAAATCATTTTTACAAAAAAAATTTGAATATTTTTAACACCATGAAATTGTCAAATTAACAATTAAGTTATGCGTTTTAATAATTCTTATTGATTTATAACTTTGAAAAGACTAGAAATTTTAAAGTTGTTTCATTTTCTAGAAAATGTTTGTAATGCATATTAAACATCTTCGAAATTTTTATATAGGGCTATTAATGAGTACCTGAAAAATCTGAAATCCGTCCGTATCCGTATCCGAAATATAAAAAATTATCCGATATCCAAAAACAGATACGGATATGGATATAGCCATATCTGTATCCGGTTTTTATCAAAATTATAGTTATTTTTTTAATATATTTTAGTACATAAAATGATTGTCGTTTACTATTTTATCCAGGTAAAAAAATTAATATGTATATAAAAATCAATTTTTACGGCTTAAAATTATTTTTCTTAGTGTATTTTTTTTATATATTTAGTACAAAAATGAATTTACAATAAATTAAAATTTTCTGCTTATTTGTTTGGATTTATTGGTTGTGAACTGGTCGAAGAATATCCAATAAATATTCGATATTCGTCCGCATCCGCGGATACGGATATTCGATATTCGAAAATGATTTCAGATACGAATACAGATATGACATGATCTGAATCCGAAAGTATCCGTTTACAGGTCTATTTTTATAGCCCTTTGAGTAGCACAACTCAAAAATCTGAAAGTGGTGCTAAGTAGATGCTACAAAAAGAGGGTAGTCAATGATCATTTCTTATGTGTGTGTGGGGTTGAGGATTGGCTACATTTTATTTTTGCTACACCTCAAATCTTCCGATTTCAACCACATGTTCTGAATTAAATAATTATACTGTTTATTTTGTCACTTCACTCTATAATTTAATTTGGAACTTGTGGTTGAAATCAGGAGAACTTGAGGTGTAGCAAAAATGAGGTTGAGATCGGGAAACTTAAGGTGTAGCAAAAATGAGGTTGAGATCGGGGGAACTTGAGGTGTAGCAAAAATGAGGTGTAGCCGATCATTGCCATACGCACACATGTATGTACTTATGTATGCATGTTATGTATATGTATTTAGCAAAAAAGAGTGATAGTATATTTGGTGACAATAAACCTCTTAGAGACCTCGTCTATCGGTCCCTCCTTCCTTTGCTTCATTTGCCCAAAGTTGTGCTTTGTTTCAAGTTCAAAGATTTGGGGCTTCTTTCTACATATACGATCTCGATATTTAAATAAAGTTCGATTTCAAAGTGAATGTACATCCATATGTTCAGTCGGTTAGATATATTATATAGTGGAAATTAGAGACATCTTTTTTCCTAAACTTATTTGTTTTACATTCTTCCCTTTCAGATACTATTTTCTAATATTTTTTTTTTGATTTTTCCTTTTACTTGTTTCTAAATTTAAAAGCGACGGCTCTGACATGTATTACGGCGGTTATGAGTTATGAACGTATACCCTAAGAGCGCATATTGATGTTAGTAAAATTATCCAAATACCTCTATGAATTTCACCTTTTTTTCTTGAAATAGCGATGTAGTTTATAAAAGAAAATTGGAAGAGACCTGATGCTAAATTTTTTTTATAATCATAAGGATGTATTTCAAAATTTCCCTATTATATATTCGGTTTTGTCAGTCTTACAAAATTTTAGTAGTGGTAGTCATGATGCTCTCAAGTATCGCTATAAATAATTTTTACATGTGCGTGGTTAAAAATAATCACCAGTAGTCAATTAATACGTCAAACACAAAACATCCTATTTTGAGTAAAATTTACAAGCAATGTCAATTTAGTGTATACCAGCAGTGTATGATTATTATCCACTCAGTGCACAAGGTTCCCGCTTGAGCGAGGTCCGTGGTGGGCATGTTGTACAGTCTTACTTCCGTTACTAGAGTGACTGTCTCTGAAACTTGATCAAAAACTAAGGCCCCGTTTGGTTTCGTTTTGAGTTTTATGTTTTGTGTTTTCAACATACACTACAAAATACAAGAAAATGTGGGAAATTTTTTACAATTCTTAGTCATCGCGACAATGGACGGTAAGCGGAGAAGAAGAATTGTTTTCCATCCTTTTGTTATGTCTCAAAACACGAAAAATCAAATAAACTTGTTTTCTATTTTCTATGTTAGTTTCATTTTTCAAAATTGTGTGTTTTTCAACAATACATAATAAATGCGAATTTTTCTTTAGACGAAAACACAAAACTAAAAATAGCAAACCAAACGGGGCCTAGACTTCCACAATATCAGTGTATACTGTTGCTTAATAATACGAAATACCCAAGATATTATTGTACATGTGTTTGCTGTTTGTTCAGATAATTTTAGATGCCATCGAACAAGTAGGTGGGATCTACGTTGTTACGGCTGATCATGGAAATGCCGAAGATATGGTGAAGAGGAATAAATCAGGGGAGCCATTGCTCGATAAAGATGGAAATATTCAGATTCTCACTTCCCATACCCTTCAACCAGTAAGTATCCATTAACCAGTGCATCTTTACTTACATGTACTATTTCTGTATAATTTACGCTTATACAAAACTGTAGATAATCAAAGTCCTTTTAACTTGTTATTTATTTACAACACATCATAAATTTTGGGTTCAAGATTATTTACCGTACTGTGTCAAAAAATAAATAAATCATAGTTTATATTTTAGTTATTTGTCATATTTCTATGTTTGCGAGCGTGCACTGATATGTAATGAAAAACTGGTTGATTTTCAGGTTCCAATAGCTATAGGCGGCCCTGGACTTGGACCAGGAGTAAGGTTACGTAATGACTTGCCAAATGCTGGACTCGCCAACGTTGCTGCGACTGTAATGAACCTTCATGGTTTTGAAGCTCCGAATGATTATGAAACTACTCTTATTGAAGTGGTTGGCAACTAATTTTCAGTTATTTTGCTAATGTCTAAATAAATGGCTAAGGTACCTTTGGGCATTGTGTGGATTGGCAGGGCATTTTGCTCTGCGAACTAACGTTTGAATTGTTTGAACCTTTTGCTGGTGGAAATTATACGTCTGCTCTTTGATTCAACTGTGTGGCAGTGACTCTGTAACATCCTACCATCTTTGTCCCTTCTTGGGTTAGATGCAATGTAACATAACCAACTATCAGACTTAGTGCAGTTGCTGAACTGAATAAAATAAATAAAAAAGGTAAATAAATGAAAAAAGTATGACGAGCAAAGCTGTAAAAATTGCTAGGACGGTGCTAAATGGAATTAGGGATTAATCGATTATGGGGCGTGTGATAATTTCATGATTGTTTGGTAGAATTTTTGTGCTTTGTTATTATTAATTAATCCAAAATTTAAATTTATGTGTTTGGATGGATGGACTTAGGAGCAACGGGGAGGCAGAACCGCATTAGATTAGAAGATGTAATGAATCTCTTCTGGGCATCCAAATATACCAAAATAAATACAACAAATAAGAACCTGTATCCTAACTCCTTTTGGATATCGGATGTCTGTATCTCTAGATACAGATGGATATCGGATAAACTCCAAAAAAAAATAAAAAAAATTGGCTTAACGTAAATCTTAGTAATAATGCTAATATAAATAAAACTAAATAAAAGAGATCATAAAAAACCGGATTTGGTCAACAAATATTCATTTATTCATGCATAAAATGAATTATTATCTCCATAAAACATTGAATGTTAACCATTTTATTTACTAAAATATACATATTTTCGAGTGTTTTCTTGATCAATCGTATCTGTTTTCAAATTTAAGATATTTTTTCATTTTTTGAAAGTGGGTATTATCATATTCATAATAGTATCTTTTTTCTAAAAAAAAAATTATATACATTTTTATTTTTCGGATGCAGATGAATTTTGGATTTTTTTGTATCCATTGACAATCCTAATAGTCACATTGCGATTCTGTGACCAACGAATCAGTTTGAGTAACTAACAGATAAAAAGACAAAGTGTTTGCTAGTTGAAGTGTTTGTCGTTTAGTTAAAACAGTAAGGATTTCGTCGTTTTATTCTCTTTCCCAACAGTTACTTTCTCCCTCTCTTCGCTATAAACCATACCACAACCAACAGACCTCCAGAGCAATATTATCATTTTAGTCTACTTTATGTTACTCAACTCTTACAAACATAAAACAATGTCATCATGCGAGGAGAAATTCGCAAGCAATAAAACAAAAAACAAAAGAAATGCACCTCCTCCTCCCACCAACCATCACCATGAGCTACCATATTATCTCATTGGATATCAAGATGTAAGCAGTCACAGTCAACAACAATTCTCACCTCTTATCATGTGTGCTCTCCTCTGTTTCTAGAGGATCACACATTTCTATCAAAAAACAATTCCCACCTCTTATCAACATGGTCATCAATCGCATTATGAGGAACATGCTTCATTCATGTTTTGCCAACAATGTGATACGCCAAGTGCTCAACAGCATCATCGGCTTAGTGCTCAACTACTAACAACTCGTGATCGAGATGTTATGCAAAAACTAAGAAAACAGTTCTCTTAAGTCCGTAATGCTACAACTACCATTGTTGATGTAGAAGATAAAATTGGTGGTGAAGAAAAAGAAAAGGAAACAATGGAACATGTTGAAGCGGTCGAAAACAGCGATGAAGACGACAACGAAGAAGAAGTTGAAAAAAAATCTAAGTACGACATAGTCCCGAGTACCAAAAGAAGTGAAAATCTTTAACCGTTGGGAAGACATCATACTAAGAATCAAGTTGGCAAGGATGCTGCTTTAAAGACATCGAAGAGTCATCTGAAGATGAAGTGGAATTTACTCTCGAATAATGTGTCATTTGCAGAAGCCATGATAGGATCAGATCGGGTCGCAGCGGGTGCATATGGTAGATTTCAAAAAAATTCCCCGATTTAGATCTTATTGAGCCTATGAAGTTCAAGTTAATTTTAGATCTAATCTAAATCTAATTTAAAATAAATATTATTTTATTTAATTCATCGATTTAATTAAATAATGGATTTAAATTTGAATTTAATTTAAGATATCCAAATATCCAAATATACTCACGTGTGTATTGTGCACGTGCAACATATATGTATCGTGCATCAGTGGGAGTTTCAACGTTACGCATCCGTGTGCGACGACTAAATAAAAGCGGGGTAGACACACGGCGTGGGGTTTACTTAAGTGAGTATCAATGAATACCATGATCTTAAGGTTCCCCATGATCTCAAAAAAAAACATATATGTATCGTGTACACGGTTAATATGTATGCATGTAGATGTTGGGATTTACACAATGGACACATTCTCCTTTTATATGCATATTGCTGTCCAAAACAATTCTTTTAATATATATTTTTAAATTTTTTAATAGAAATAGATCATTTTGACTAAGTTAAAAATTTTGAAATTCAAAATCCTTTTCAAAATATCTATTTTTTTTGCTTAGTAAAACCATTTAAAAGTAGATCTAGATCTATAAATTTTAAAATAATATATATATATATAATTTTAAACAAAATTATTATAATATTTAAATAACATATAATTTATGAAAATATCATTTTTTAGTATACATATATTTAATTTTACATTAAAACAATTTATATATATATATATAACGCCTTACGACAATTTTTTTTTAAATCTGTAAGAAATATATTGAAAACATAATTTTATAAAATTAAAATTGTTAGTTATATTAATGAATATAAAATACATCAAAACAATATATATGAAATAAAATAAAATGCAATCTACTTAATAAAACCTTTTTTTCTACATAAAATAATTTTATGTATAAAGTAATTTAAAATAATCATACATATTTATTTATTTATATTTGCATTTAAATCAAATTTGAATTAATTAAAATTAGTTTTAGTGTTTTAAATTTTTTACATATATATATTTCTGAACACTATTGTGTGTGTGTATTTTTCAAAGATGCAACATAAACAGTGAAACGTGTAGATCTAATTAGATATATAATTTTATAGTAGTATATTGATAACGTGGACAACAATTATGCATATAAATTCGTTCAAGCAATGATGTATATATCTATATTAAACTTGAGGATGTAATTCATAAACAAGAGGATATTACCTAATTAGATGTCATCTTTGATTTAATAACTCCTAGATTCATCTGGAATCGCCCTCCTAATGTTGTAAAGATTTGGAGTACCGCGTTTTGTATTTAATTTGATCAAGACTGGAGCAAGTATTTTCAGCCAAAGGGTAGAAGAACACACGGCTATGGTGGAGGTCAGAGATTAAAATAGTGAGGGTTAAGTTGGCTTTTATAGGGAGAGATAAGGAGAAATTTTCTCCTTAATACTCTAATCCACCTTTTACCAAGTTCTAGGTCTAAATTCAAAACTTGAACCCCTCCTTTTCTATACTCTTGGTCGGCTATACATAGAGCATTTTGGGCCCTTAAATGTTTCAAACCATTTAGCAATTAATCACATTTTAAAATCCAATTTAAACGCATATCGATATCTTATATCGATTTGCACATATATAACTTTTATATACCTGCCAAATTAATTACTAATGGTAACCAAAAAATTACTATTAATAGATCAAATAAATAAATAATATTTCATAAATATTAATTAATTTACAACAATTATAAATTAATTAAATTGTGTAATATTTCAGAGTATTCATTAATACAGTTGTGCGACTAGCTGATGTAAATTGAGTCAGCGGTTAATATCATTCAATTCGAATGTTAACATTTACATTTCACCTTAGCTAGTAGTGTGATAGTTTGGTTAACTTCATCGCTTATACAACTTTTTTGTAAAATTCAATTTTATGGTATTAAGTGGTACATTTTAGTAACGTTTGTTTACACCAATTCTCTTCGTCACTACACCAAAAAGCTGTTTTTGCCACTCCTTCATCCGCCAAATTGGATACGGCTTAAAGCCGTATCAAATTAGAAATGGCTAATAGCCGCATCTAATAAATTTGACACGGCTATAAGCCGTAGCAAATTTGATACGGCTATAAGCCGTATCTAATTTCGTGCCTATTTCTGGCGCAAACTTTTCCACTTAATATGCACGTCTTCCCTCCAAATAATTCACTTCCCCCCTCATTTAGATACGGTTCTTAGCTGTATCAAATTTGATACGTGTTTTAGCCGTATCAAATTCGTGCTAATTTTTGGTGCCAACTTTTTACTGCCAAAATGCCCCAGATCTGTTCTTTCGTTCCTTTTTTCCCCAAAACTATTTCGTTCCTGCTAGCTAATTCGATTTTCTTTCTTCACAAACGCCAAAACACGCCCCAAATCTAGATTTCTTTCTTCATAAACGTCGGCAACTCCAGCGCCGTTCGACAACCCTACAGGCTTCAGCGCTTTGCTCGTTCAGTTCAGTGGTATGTTTAGGGTTTCATTTCCATTGATTTTATGTTTAGGGTTTCTATTCTTGATTGGTAATGCATTGTCAAAATAATTAAAGGTTGTTTGGTAATATATTGTTGGCTAATTTCTAGGATTGATTTGTGTTTGTGTTTAAGAGACCTCAAAAAGTTGTTTGGTCTTACTATTGCACTTCATCGAACATAGCATTGATTCAGTAGTAGATCGTGTTTCCACATAGTTAACTGTGAATATCCAAGCCATACTATTGCACTTCATCAAACATAGCATTGGTAATATATTGTTGGCTAATAGTATTTTGTAAACGTGGATAAGTTGCTTTGCCTAAAAAGAGGATGATCGGTGCGGAAGATATCCAAGCCATGGATCATTGAAATCACCGTGAATATCCTCAGTAGTTTTCAGATTCACATAATATTTTTGTCAAAATATTTGGGTATTCAAGCATGATCATTGTAGACCACTGAAAATTACTTTGTCATTTTAGACCACTGAAAATTACTTTGTCATTCTTGAAACGGACTGTGTTACTCTAGATATATGTTTGATTTAACGTAATAGAATTAGCAGTCCAATAAGAGTTTTGAGTAGTTGAAATTCAAAAAAGTGTGTGTAAATGGAAGGCAGATCTTATTATTATTAATCATTTTTTTCTCTTGTTGTTCCCTGATGTCCCTCCTCTTCCATGAACAATAACTATTAAATTCTACAAGAACAAAGATCTGACAACAGAATTTATATTGCAAGCTTTACTTTTATATTATTTTCTAATAGCTAACTGATTTGGTTAGTATATATGACATGAACTTGCAGTCAGAATATAGCTTTTTTGGTGTTAGCGAACACATTTGTTGTTCATAAGTTTTCTAATATACTGTACATGATTTGTAATATGGGACCAAGATGTTAGAAGAGTTATAACACCAAGAAAATGCCAGACTAAATGAAGACTTAAAAGTATTTTCTTAAATAAGAATCTATGAATTCTGCTACTGGAATATTGCCCAAATGATGTCCAAAATGTATGCGACTATCACTGGAATCAAGCTCATATGGTACAGACTTAAATAGGTTTGAATGTTAAAACTTTGTGAAACTAGGTAACTTACCTGAATACTTGAACAACGGTATACGACTAATTTTAATACAGTGAATGTTGACATTAGTGTTTGCAAATGCTCATGTGCACTCCTGTACTATCATATTTTCCAGGTAAAAAAACACACGAGTATGTATATGCGCTTTTGTTAGATACACCTAGTAGTAGATACACAGATAGGTGCAACTTAGGAATTCACTTATTTTATAGTCTACAAATACACATATAGATGCAATTTAGGTATACACTTAACCGTATAGTTTCTGCGCAATTGATATTTACACACATATTTAGTAAATATGAAAATATTTTGGTTTTGAGTGATAGAAATTTTCTGGATTTTTTGTTCATAAAACAACGCATATACTTTATGCTAATAGTATATCTAAGGCTAATAGTATTTTCTGGGTTTGACTAAGAGCAAAAAAATATTCTTCATTTATACCAAGGTAAAATTATGCTCACGTCTCATGTTCTGTTATATATTATATAGGAGGGCAGTATGTCTTTCAGCATAGACAAACAATGGATAAATGAATCAGATCTAAGATCTACATACTATATAGACGGGGTGCAGAAGTTCATTAGTTTTGTTGAAGAAAACGGTGGTAAGTAAGGAGTGTATTTATGCCCTTGCACCCGGTGCAAAAATATGAAGACGATCAAATTAGATGACATTTATTTTCATTTGCTTGGATGGGATATTATCCAATCATATACAGTATGGTATTTTCATGAGGAAAAAAGGGCGGAGATGGAAAAACAACAACCAGTTAGTCATGCAACAACTATTGATTGGTCTGAACATATTAGGATGGAAGATTTGGTCAATGATGCATATAGATTTCATCATTTTCAACCTAATAATTCGTTGCCTGATCATGCTAATGTTGGAGAGCAGTCTACTGATTATCCAGATTGGCAGGCCAATGAAAGTAAGAAGTATAAATCACTTTTTGGTAGCGTAAAAGAGCCACTGTATCCTTCATGTTCAAAAGGGATTACGAAGAATGCTCATAACAGGGGTTAGTTGTGCATGCTGGAAAAATCTGATAAAATATTACTAGATTAATTTAATTTTATGCCATGACCAGTTCTAAAAGCGTCTGAAATGAGACAGCATTACAAAAGAATGCTAATTAGTGTATGTATCGTGTACGATACATTATATATTTGTGTCTGATATTTGACATTGTGAGGTACTTAGAATATCAGCTGTGTGTTCGCACAACATTATTATCTGAAGAAAACAAATGTTACTAAACCTGGATAATTGAAACAAAATGAAAAGGAGATTCTAATAATCTATATTGGGTACCAATCACATCCTGACCTCTAATTAGCTATGCAAAGGGTTGCTATTGGTCCTATAAAATCCTGTTAATCATATTAGAGTTGATAATTAGTGTTACTTAGTTACAAACTTGTTCAGATTAATAATTCTCACAAGGTTTTCATACTACTATAAATATATTCGGCTAAAAATGCAACGTATACCTGGATAACAAAAGCCAGTTAAAAAAACAACAAACTCTCAAATTCGATGCGCCACTAGAGTCTGAATTACTTTATCTGAATGATATGTACCGCAAAATCAGGATTAACCAGTTTAAATATATCAACATGGCTTAGGTATTATGTACAAGTATACAATATTTGAATATAAAAACAAATAGCCAGTATAAGTAACATGTTGGTGATAGGTCTCATGGATTTATTTGTTGGCGAGTCAATCTGAATGATACTGAATTGGCTTATAACACTATGTTGTGAAAAGTGATAACATTCTTTTAACTTTTAGCTTACAACTTTTCTTTTTCCTTTTTAACAAATTATCTGCAATTTTATTAGAAAGAAATCAACCAGTTGTAAGAGATGTCTATTTGAAAATGTATTTATATATACTTAGCATGTGCTGTTGGTTGAGGCAGTGCACATTGGCACTGTCCGAAGTATTCTCTGCACTATTGTCCATGCCGTAATAGTAATTGCACTGCAAATGTTTACCACTCTTGTTGGTATCATATTCCCACTCTATATTGACACACTCATTTGGTTTGTTTTGTTTCAGGTACTTATTGGCGTGGCGTGTCACTATGGATTAAGGCTCATTTGGAATTTTAGATTTGGACAATGTGTTTTTTAATCCTTAGACCTTAGTTGTATTGTCATAAGGCAGATTTGGAATTTTAGTTTGGTTTATTGTCATAAGTAGATATGGGACTTTAGTGATTGTTTGCCAGCAAGTCCTTAGACCTTAGTTGTATTGGTTCCTGCAGTAAAACACTGTAAATTCATATTATGCTTATATGTAGTATCTGTATTATGTAATAAAATTGTTAAGTTATTACGCATTGCAATGCGGATTATTGAATCATTTGAATCTCTGTCTATAATATTACTTGTTTTGATGTCTTGGAATGATTATATATGTGGTATTGAATATGAACCCATGATCGTATAAATTGATGGAATATGTGCAATACCAAATTAAACAGGTAGGAGCAGGTCATTAGGTACGGCTAAAAGCCGTATCTAACTAACAAGTTAGACACGGCCATCAGCCGTATCTAAATGACCTATAGGATTCGGTTCGAGGTTTAATTAGATACGATTTTAATCCGTATCTAATTTATCACTTAGGTACGGCCTTAGGCCGTATCTAATTGGGCTATTAGATACGGTTTTAATCTGTATCTAATGCGCCTATTAGATACGGCTTTAAGCCGTATCTAACAGGACAATTAGATACGGCTTGGAGCCGTAGCTAAACAATAAAGACGCCATTTTTTATACGGCTTTTCACCATATTTAATGTGGTTAGATACGGCTTTTAGCCGTTTCTAAATACCATTTATGGTGTAGTGCGTCAAAACTATATCACTTTAGGACTTTTGAAATTTGGTTTTGATCAAAATTCCAATAGCATTCACAATCAACTCGGTTAGTGCAAACATAAGGTCCTTGATTCAATAATAATAATCATTATTAACCGTACCATTCTGACTAAAGATTTTGACTTTGAGTTGACTATAGACCGTGATACCAACCTTATAAACTAAGGAGACGATTTTTCTACTGAATAGTGTTTTGCTTACAATGCTTCAACTCAGATCCAACTATAGTCCCCTGATGGTTGCCATGCCATGATTTAACTATAATTAAAGTGGAGTGTCCGAGATTCTTTGTTTAACCATAGTTATATTAACCAACATAATACTCTCGAGTAGGTCATTTCAAAGTTATCTAATAACTATCAATATGTAAACCCTTAGTGCCCCTAGCAACCATGAGTAATACACTACCCAACATTTGGAGAGCATTACGTATTCTAGTCTCAACCGATGTATTGATATCCTGTATTGAAACATTTTGATTGGGAATATTTAAAATAATATGTTATTTTGATGCAATAAATTCTCATGATTACAACACATTGTAATTACTATCACATAACATATCATTTGGATTTTCTAATTGTATATCTTAAATTAATTACTTAATTAATTATATCATAATGTAACAAAGTATTTAATAGAAATTAAGTTCCTTTGTTATGAACAAGATTTGTTATAGAGTTAGATATATGTAACAAATTACATAATTGCCCCTATGACATACCTCTAACTTTTCTCCTACTTGCACTTGGAGTTAATAATGGAATTTTATTCCCATTCCGATCAGTTTTCTCAAAATTTATCAAGTTGGTCCCTTAATGGACGGATATGATATATTGTCTTAATTATCTATTATGTACGTCAACTCCCTCTGACGTTGATAACATCGTCAACAACAAAAAATAACAAATGCAATTGAAAATCATCAATACTAGGTTCAACAGTATATACAATCAACCAACGACATATACATCAACAACCTCCTTTCCGACTAAAGGAACAACAACAACATATGTCGGGCAAACAATAATACACCTCAATCGCGAAGCCTTCTAAGCTCAACAGCTGTGTCTCTCTTCTTCTTCTTCCTTCTATACACGATTGGAGCCGAACCTTGGCCTTCTTCAAATGTCGAACCTCTAAAGTTGTCGAACTTAAACATAGAAAGGAGGTGGTGCCGAGCCTTAACAACCATAAGGGTTGCCGAGCATATAACAAGTAGAAAGTGATATCAAATATTAACAAAGAATCAAGGCATCGAGCCTATGAGGAGACGAAAGTGCCGAACCAGCAAATACTTATAGATACCGAGCTTCTACAAAGAAGTATTGTCGAGCTTCTACAAGCAGAAGAGATAACAAATTCTAAAAGGATGTCGAGCTTCAACATTAGCAAAGTGTATCGAGCTTTCACAAGTAGTAAGTGATGTTGAATAATAAAGGACATAAAGGATATTGAGTATCACTAATTGTGCAAACTGTCGAGAATCTACCTACATGAAAGTTATTAAGTAACTACCATAATACACACTACAAGGGAAATAGGCTATTCCAACGGCTCCTAGCCGTTGGCGGCCGTTGGGAGCCGTTGGAAAAAGCGTTGGAATAGCATACCACGCCTTCCAACAGCTTCCAACGGAAGCAACGGGGAATTTCCAACGGCTACCAACGGCATAAAACCGTTGGTAGCCGTTAGAAACCGTTGCAATAAACTGACCAATAAGCCGTTGTTAGCCGTTGCTAATCTGGGTGAATTTTTTTTATAGCAGCACGCGATTCACCTTCCAGCCACACACAATCAATATATATCAATTTCCATTCCATTTCCACTCCATTTCACATATATATCACATATTCAACACATTATACCACAAACAATATAAACAACCAAAAATCAACATAAAACATTACATATTCAAGTCCAACTCCATATTCAAACATTACAACCAAACCCTCACCAACACCAACTCCAACTCCATATTCAAGTCAATATATACAATGCAAACACTTAAACCTCACCACCTCAAAGTCAATACATACACAATAACCATCAAACACAATCCTCACCACCTCAAAGTCAATATATACAATAACCAACCACAAAACAATAATCATCATACCTCTCAAGCATCATCATCACCTCCGGAAGCACCAGACGACGAAGGGAAGGAACCATGCCTCTGCGCGTACTCCGCTAAACGTTGATTCAGCTGCTCCATTTGTATAGCGCGAAGACGGTCCTGCTCTTGCAACTGCTCAACCATGGTTCTAAGCTCTTTTATTTCAGCTTTGTCACACGCCTTTTGAGCTGCCTGAACCTGCAAATAGAATATGAGATGTTCACATTTGTATTATAATCATTTTCTTAAGCTATGTATATTTTAAAATATAGAAACGTAAATGACGTGATCTTAAGCAATGCATATACCACAAAAAAATGCATATTTTTATTACAATATATAGGTTAACTTATTAAATATATAGGTTAACTCAACTAGAAATCATCATATCTATAGTGTATCTATATGTTAATTTATTAAATATAATATTGCAATGTTTATAAGATTACCGCTTGGTTTCCATAGCCATAACGCCTATTCCGCTGCGTCGGATCCATAATAACGTCGAAAATATTATCTTCCTCCTCTACAGTCAACTCATCGCGATCCGATTCTGAAAGCAGCTCTGCCCGTGCCTCCTGAAACTTTGCCTAAAATAAAAAACAATTACAGGTTAAAATTAGTAGAATAGGATTTAAACATATCGATATTAATAAAATAAGTTTTAAAATATGCATACATATGCAGCCGTCGCCTTATCATCACCATCCCACTGATATGTAATATTGCCAGCATTGTCTGTTTGTCTTGATGCATGGATGCGGGTAAATACCTCCATCATAGACACGCGACGTCCAACCGATCTTTCCTGCAATAAATAATTTATATATTTTAATTTTTCATAGCTAATTACCGAACTAATTAATATACAAAATGTAATAACGGTTTAGATAAATTTACCAAGTCCTCACGGTGATGCTGAAAAGACTTAGATCCACCACGATGCGTTACAGGATTCCTACTTCTATTGGCAGAGTTCCTCTCCGACTCCATCTGCAATTTTATAAATTGAATATTATATTTATACTAATTGCGAAATAATTAGCTATATATTAGGTAGAACATTTACCTTTAACTCGTCGGTCTCCCACCACCTCATCCAAGAATCCCATACGGAACCGCCCATCCAGTTCGGTTTCTTCCCCGATTTTTTAAGAGCTGACATTACCTCCCTGTAATTTTTGGCGACCTTCGAATTCCAGTGGCGCTGAACCATGGCGAAATCGGCCTCCTCCAAGTCCACTTGCCCCTGTACAAAGAGAAAACATTACTAAGTGTTCATTTATACTTATTCATATAGTAAAGTAGTATATATAAACTCACCAGAAAATCCTGCCATATGGCCTCCCTGACATGGTCAGGGATCTTACTCCACTTAGGCCAGCAATCTGTCATCCTGCTCATATATGATTGCTTGGAAATGCCAAGCACAACTCCTGAGGGCTCCAAATCAAATCCCCTGTGTTAAATAAAACAAAGCTTTAGACAAGTATATATATGTATGAACAAATTTATATTGTTATCATTTTAATTTTGATACTTACGCTCCATCAGCCTTCGGTTGCAAATATACAAGTGGTCGAGCCGGAGGCTCACCACTACTCTCGCCGGCTGAGCGAGAAGAGCTACGACGTCTGGAGCCTGACATAATACCTGTTGAAAAGTTTCATTTTTAATTATAGACATAGATAAAATGATGATGATACGTGGTGCATGTAATGATGATGAGATGATATATATGTGATGCGTGTGCGTGAATATATAATTGTAAAAATTACCGGATATTACTCAGTCCTCGTCGTTTTCTGATTCAGACTCGATCTCGTGTTCTATATCGTTTTCCTCTACACTCTCAAATGCTTCGACTAATACATTTGTCTCATCATTTAATTGTCCAAAATCAGTTTGATCGTCTGTAATTGTGGTTTCAACATTTTCTTCGATATCTGCTTGATAGGCTTGTTCTTCTGGAATATTTTTTCCATCGAATGTAAATCTCGTCTTGGTTTTAAAAACCGCAGACCAATCCGCTTTATCTCTTTTTAGAGACGGATAAGGGGCGTAATAAACTTGTAGGGCTTGTTTGGCTAGTACAAACGGATCGTATGGCTGATAACGAGAGGTATGTTTTATTTCTATAAGATTATAATTTGGATGCACGTTAATACCAGAACCTAGAACATTGCTGAACCAGTTGCATCTAAACAAAAAAACTTCCTCTGCGGGTCTTATAAAATATGTCAATTGCAAAATCTGGGTTAACACGCCATAAAAATCATGTATATGATTATTAGGATCATCACTGCCTTTAACAAATACACCGGTATTGTTTGTTAATTTTTCAGCACCGTATTCTTTGGTGTTGAATTTATATCCATTAACGAAAAATATTGGATACGTTTTAACTTTCCTTTTCGGTCCCAACGCCAAATGTTTTAATCCTTCATCGACCACATTATTTGTAGGATCACAAACGTAGTTCGAAAACCAAGTAGCGAAATTTTTGCTTAAATCGCCGTTTGGATTTTGTGATTCATAAACATTGCAAACAAAAACAATATATTGCTTTATTATTAATTTACACATGCAGTATTAAATTAAATTTATCAAAACTTGTAATCTGATAATTACCTAATAAATGGTGCAACTTCTGGACAATTAAGAAGAATATACGTGTGTGCTGCATGGTAATCTCTATCATCTAACCATACTTCTACACATTTTCCAGCATGTCGACCATGTTGTTTAAAAATAGATAACATTGCTTCAGAAGAAAAATCTTGTTCGACGGCCTCATCATTACGCACAACACTTTGAAATGATAAATTCACATGATCATTGAAATAATGAGAGAAAAAGAACGATGCTTCTTCTTCGATATATGATTTGCAAATCGAACCTTCAACTCGAGCTTTTTGTCTCACTTTTTTCTTTAAATGATTTAAGTACCTGATAAAAATTATTTCATATCAATATTGATTTTTAATTATACTTAAATTACATACTCAGTATTAACAACATACCTCTCGAATGGATATATCCATCCATATTGCACAGGACCTCGAAGACGTGCTTCAAATGGAAGATGAACAGGTAAATGCTCCATTACGTTGAACAAACCTGGAGGAAATATTTTCTCCAGTTTGCAGAGCAGTATAGGGATTTCTACCTCAAGTTTACGAAGACGGTCAACTTTTAACGTAGTTGAACAAAGCTCCTTATAAAATAAACTAAGTTCTGTTATAACCTTCCAAACTTTTAGGGGCAACAATTCTTTGAAAGCGACGGGTAACAAATTTTGCATCATTACATGACAATCATGGCTTTTCATCCCACTCAGTCTTCCGTTCTTATAGTCGACACATCTACGAAGATTAGATGAAATTCCATCAGGAAATCGTAATCCTTCCACCCATTTTAACAGTACTTTAACTTGGTTGTTATCTAATTCATAACATGCTTTGGGTTTTTTAGTGTCATTTGGCTTCATATGAAGCTCAGGACGATTACATATTTCTTCTATATCACGTCTTGATTTCAGATCGTCCTTAGTCTTTCCCTTAACATTCAAAAGTGTATTAAACACATTATCGAATACATTTTTCTCGTTATGCATCACGTCAATGTTATGACGGATTAAGAGATTTTTCCAATAAGGCAACTCCCAGAATATACTCTGTTTGCACCAATTATGAAACGTCGATTTACCTTGGATTTCAGTTTGCTGCCCGGTTTCATGTATCTTTGGATAATCTTTTACAAGTTCATATATATCTTCACTTGACCAAATCGTTGGTGGTTGTAAAGTCTCATGTCTATTAGCTATGAAGTTTTTTTTGTCTCTTCTAAAAGTATGATTAATATGGAGAAAACGTCGATGACAATCAAACCATGAAATTTTCTTCCCATGCCGTAAAGAAAATGCTCGTGTTTCTTCCATACAGTAAGGACAAGCAAAACGACCGGCCGTACTCCAACCCGAAAGCATTGCATATGCAGGAAAATCTCTAATAGTCCATAACAGAGAAGCGAACATCCGAAAAATTTTCTTTTTTGATATGTCGTATGTTTCAACTCCTTCATACCACAATGTTTTCAACTCTTCGATTAACGGTTGTAAGTAAACATCGATACCCTGTGTCGGATCATCAGGGCCAGGGACGACAATTGTGAGAAACATATATGGAGTTTTCATACACATCCACGGGGGTAGATTGTAAGGTGTGATTATTATAGGCCAAGATGAATATTTAGAACCAAACTGAGAAAACGGTGAAAATCCATCAGTACACAAACCTAGTCTAACGTTACGGCTCTCCGCTGCAAAATCGGGATATTTCTTATCAAAATACTTCCATGCTTCTCCATCAGATGGGTGTGTTAACGTACCTTCTTCAGGTGTTCTCACACTGTGCCATCTCATATGATGCGCTGTTACAGATGATGCATATAACCTTTGAAGTCTAGGAGTGATAGGTAAATAATGCATACGCTTGTATGGAACTTCTTTTCCCTTTTTTTTCCTTGGCTTGTATCTTTCTTGATTACATATTTTACAATTTCGAAGACTGACATCATCTTTCCAAAACAACATGCAACCATTTAGACATGTATCAATATTTTGATACGGCAAACCGAAAGATGACATTAGTTTTTTCACTTCATAATAATTTTCGCACATTAAATTATCTGATGGCATATGGCGTTTAGCAGCTTGTACAACAGCCGTAAATCCGGCTTCTGTGAAGTTGTACTTTGATTTCATCGCAATGTACTGTGCAGTTGCCGATAATTGAGTGCCGCTAGTACATCCATTCCAAAGAGGTTTCTTAGTAGCATCCAATAAATCATATATTTTTTTCGCTCCAACATTTGGTTCCTCTTCGACGTTAACATCTTTGTTATTAAATTCAACAGTAGGGAACATTGATCGTGCTGCATCTTCAACCATATGTTCTATGAGATTCGTCGTACTAACTTCATCACTAATGACCTCTATTGACTGTTCTTCGTTACGTGTTATATTTTCTCCATGACGATCCCACACCAAATAATTGGTTACGAAACCATATTGCGCAAATGAATCCTAACCATATTCGGTACTAAATGCTTCAATAATTTGCACCTACTACATGGACAACGAATTTCTACGTCGTTTCCAATATTACTTAAAGCAAATTCGACAAACACATTTACCCCGTTGAGAAAATGTGTACTTATTGAGCCTCCCATTTCTCTTCTTTGATACATCCAGCTCCGATCAATAAAATAATTGACCATTTTTCCTACTGTAAAACCTATGATCAATAGTAAAAAAACTATTAATAAAATTCGATAAACACATTTTAGATTTTACTGTTTTTTATAATCCATTTTCGTTTATATACAAAGTTATATTTCTAGCTATTTTGTTTACATTTTTGTACCTTTTGTGATGGTCGGTTATCCTACTTCCCATTACAAACACAATAGTAATTACATTTCTTAAATCATATCATTATAAACGATTTCCCAAAATTTCGGCAGCACTTCCCCCGTGTTCCTTGTATCGTACACAATGCATGTACACAAGGAACAAAAAGGAAATGCCGTCGAAATTTTGTGAACCGTTTATAACGATATGATTTACGAAACGTAATTACTTTATAGTGTTTGTAACTTGTCCAATACAGGGACAAATCCAACAGATATTGTACTAGATGAATATGAATATCCGTTTTGCAATAAAAACGAATATTCATACAACGATCATATACAACACCTGTCAGACGGGGCCAAAAATTCACTAAGGGATTTAAATTTGGTTTTTATGTTACCGTTTTATTAAATATATAAAATAAAGCATATTATGCATTATTATATGAATTATATTCTACTATTTTACTAAATATATATATTGTAAATTATATGATTTTTACTATTTCACAAAATATATATATAATTCATGTGTAATTATTTATTTAATGCTAATATATTTTGAAAAAGATATAATGTTCGTAAAATAGTCCACTAATTCATGTTTGTCTAACATTTTACAAAACATACACAAAATAATTTAAATCAATCCTAACTAATCTAATGCTAATTCACATGCGCATTTATACTAAATTATAAACATATTTACATATGTGCATAATATATACATACACAAACAATTTGGACATTTGGATGACAATAATTGTAATTAGCATTTAGTTTGGTGTAATAAACAAGCAATATGCCATTGGATACAAATATAACAGCAAATTAACACAAAATTAGAAAAAATAAAAATTGTAGGGTTTTAGGCAAACCTGATTTTGGAGACTTCTAGGGATGGAGAGAGGATGTTGGCGTTGGAGCAGCTGCTGGTTGCGTGGGGAAGCTTGGAGCAAGAAAGGAGGAGGGGAGGAGTAGGGTTTTGGGGGAATTGGGGAAGAAGGTAATAATGTTTCGGTCTCTGTCTGTTGCAGGTATACGCAAATTTCCAACGGTTACCAACGGCCGCAAACGGCGTTATTTCCAACGGCTACCAACGGCAAGTTGAAAAATAACGAGCCGTTGGCGGCCGTTAGAAAGCCTTCGTGGCTATATACTGTATTTCTAGTAGTGACAAGATGTCGAATATCAACCATCATAAGGGTTGTCGAGTCTCTACGCATGATATCGAGTCACGGCAAAAAAGCGCTAACGAAGTTTAATCAAAGTAGAGTTAGTTGAACCCTCCGATCCAATACCAAGACACGTGTCAACCTTCCTGCATGGTTGACACCCCTATATATTGACCCCCGTCTACACTAAGAGACAGATGATTCTTTCTTTCCCATTTCTTAAGTTTAAAAATTGTAAACCCTAAATTGATTTGGGGATTTTAGAGCTGATCGTAATTTTTGGACTTCTGCATATAAGGGCTTGAACAATTAACTTTGCATAGCATACTTCTATCAAATAAGAATATTTGATTATTATTGAACTTTTGACGTGCATATGACTCATATTTCTACTTGGACTTGGATAATGGACATGTATATGATTGATCTTTGGATTTAGACCCAAACTTGAACTTGCATATACTTTCAAACTTGCGTAAGGCCACTTAAGCCTTATCCAAGCCAACCTTAACTTGCCTTGCATATTTTTGTTAGAGAAGAAATTTTCTAACAGAACCCAATATGATTTATATAAATAATTAGTCGGTATTTAGGCCAACTGATGGGCTTTTCTATCTAATAAGTGTCATGTCCAAAAGATCGATAATAGGTGTAGATGTATAATATGGACTTAGAGGAGAGATTTATGAACTGATAATGGATAGAAATTAGAGAGTGTATGCAAGTTGACGTTCAATCCAACATATCGACAATATGCGTGGTTGTTTGATTTTCAATTGTATTTTACATCATCAAACACATATCTTTCCTTAGAAGGCTTTACTTTTACTTTCAATTACAGTAGTTCACATGGCTTAATTTCGACAAAAGCCTTAGCATATTCAAACTATCTCAATTTTTTCAAAGGTTGATCATAGCGGATGAGGTCATCGAGGTGGCACGAATGCCTTACAAAGAGAGTTTTATAAAAGTGTATCCAAATCAGAATAGAAAACACACACTCTCTATCTAAATCAACCATTGACTCTATTGCCTAATGACAAATACTTTTCCCCATTGATTATTGAGTCAGCTTCCAATATCTATCATCTTTTCTCCTTGTTTGAGAATTCGAAGTTAATAATGATCTTGTTATATTACCTGAACAAATCTCTTAAGCCTTCAAATACGTTTCATGTTGGAAGCTACCACCAGATATGGGAGGCCGGAGTTAAGGAAAAACCAACTAAGTTGTCCTTATAGAAAAGAACACCTGCTTCCAATGCCTTTAGTGACAGAACTAGTGCCCCATCTTCACAAATTAGGTTGAATTTTTCAGGGATATATGCAATTGTATTTCGGGGATTGCTTTTGAAAAGAGAAGGCCATTTAGTATTCATAATAATCTTTTTGAGGGATCATTGCTAAGAGAATGTAAGTTAGGGAAATCCAAAAATCTTTTCAAATTTACTACCTATGTGAGCTTCCACTATATGATTATTTTAATGAGTAAAGGCACGTAAGGAAATACGTTGTCAAAATTTGTACTCGGACAGTCAGTTATGCAATATTATGGAAATAAGTAAAGTATTGGTAGTAGTACAAATTTGAAGTTAAATTTCGAGATAATAAAAGAAAGTAGAGCAGCACATTATAACTTCAAAAATAGTATACTCCACCGATGAAGCTACAAGCTCATATTTGCAATAAAAAAACGTACGCATCTAACGGCGTCAATCAAAGCGCGGATTCAAAATTCAAAATTGGAAACAGTTAACAACGTTCACATGCATCTCCCTCCCTCCTCCTCCTCCAATCATAAACTCTCCTTCCCAAAACCTCGCTCCTCCCAAATCCCAAAATTAAAAAGGAAAAAAAAATGGCTTCTCCAACACCAGGTACGCTTCTTAAGCTCCTCCAATCCATGTCCTCCCCTAAAAAACAATTCTCCGACCACCGCTCCCCCATCCTCCAAATCACAGCCATCCTCCCTGCCACCTCCGACCTCTTCACCTCCTCCAACTACTTTTACATCCAACTCTCCGACTCCCTCAACTCCACGTACGTCTCCGTCTCCTCCTCCGACCACAACCCCGACACCCTCCACCTCGGCCAAATGGTCCACCTCGACCGCCTCATCCCGTCCCATCCCCTCCCCCTCGTTGCGAATCTAAGACCCATCTCATTCCTAGGGCGTAGTCCTCCGCCGATCTGCGGATCCCCTGCTCCACTCACTGCACTCTCCTCCCCTTCTGATCCCACCAATTTTGTCATCCAGCCGTCCAGTCCCGATTCCGCACCACCTGTCATGTCTGCCGCCTCTGCAGCACCTACGGTGAAAGATAATCCGACGATAACTGTGAAGAGGAGGTTTTCATCTCCGACGGTTGCCAAAAGGAGGGATCCATCGCCTCTGGTCGGGGGAAAGAGGTCGAGTTCGCCAGTGCCGTCGAAGTGTGTGGTGCCGAGCTTGGTGACAGCCAAGGAGGAAAACAGGAGAGTGGCTAAAGAAGCCGCCATTGTGGTGCCAAGTAGGTATAGGCAGGCTTCGCCTGCGAGGAGATCGTCAGTTTCACCCATGAGTAGGAGGGTTTCGGGGTCTGGAGGGGAGGGTAGTTTGGGGAAGAAGAAGGTTGGAGTAGTTGGCAGTGGCAAGGGGGCAGGAAGGAAGAGTTGGGAAGGAGAGGAGAAGAGTGCTGTCAAGGTTAAAGCTGTGGATCAAAGAGCTGTTTTGAGGACCCAGGTATGAAAATTTGATTCTTTGGTTATAGAGTTTCAGCTAATACTGTGCTTTTTTATTAATGATGTCCAGCAGCAAGTAATCTTACATGGAACTATCAGCTAAATGCTTGCCAATAATGTATTAGGGGTAGGGGTTATACATTCATTTTTTTATTGGGATTTCTCAAATTAGAGGGCCCACATCTCATGTTATTGTAATTGTTCAAAAATAATTGATTTCCCTGATACAACAGAACTCCTCAATACACCCGGGTTTTTCCAAATGATTGTTATGTTTTGTACATCCTCATTGATGATATCTGGTAATCTTGTATGGAACTATAACATGCATACTTGCCTAGCGTGTATCAGGGTAATTTTAGGGTTCTTTAAGGAACTCTATATATTCAAATCCGTATATTCTCTCAATAAACTCAAAACTTCCTTAACCCCTGTTTATATTTTACTACATTCCTCTGACTCCATGCATCCCAACAAAAAAGAATAAATATTAAAATTTTGACATTTGTTCAAATTGATGAACCTTTCTTCATTTCCTTGTTAAAACATGAATAATTTCTTCTTTCTTCATTTCTCGTTCAAATTGATGAACCTTTCTTCATTTCCTTGTTAAAACATGAATAATTCCTTCTTTCTTCATTTCTCGTTCAAATTCGCAATCACTACATCCAATTTGAACGGTAATATGCAACCTTAACTTCCAACTGCAACCCTTAATTTCTATTTCAATCAAAAAACTGATCCACTTTTGAATTTGAAAAATCATGAAAGTAAAAGAGAATGGGTATATAGGGTTAGTATGCTGAGTAGAAATTTGGTTTCTTCTTACCAACCTCTCTTTTCTCATATTCAAAATGTTAAATACTAATTAAATGTCGGTTATTATGTTGAAAATCAAAACATAAATCAGCAAAAATAGTAAAGAGTGTTTAATCATCACACGTGCTCAACTAATAAAAAAAGGTGTGATTATGAAACAGGAAATCCCCTTGATAATGCAGAAATTGAAGAAAATGTACAAAGAGAGTGAGGTGTGTTCATAGCTAACGAGCATTAGCACTTGCTAAATTTTGAACCAAAAACCAGTGTGTAAAAACAGAGTTGTTAAAAGAAACAGAAAACTTTACTTTAGTGGTTAGATTATTAATATATAATCATGTTGCATGGTGTAAATTAATGACCCGGACTGTGCCCAAGTACAGTAAGCATAGATCTGTCCCTGTATGTGGTGGTACACACTTAATTTTTCACACTCTCGTAAAATAACAGAGTAGGTGGTAGTAAGAAAGAATAATAACACAAGGACGAATGATCATATGCGACAAAATTAACTAAAGGACGTGGCAGATGTTGGGATAATATTTTGTACTGATTGAACTTTTATGTCGGACTAATATATGTATTCCTTTTAGTAAATAAATAAATCAGATAATATTGTCCGTGAATACATGAATTTGCTCTAATTTGCATTATCATCAAGATTTAACTTATAGTGATTATGCTCGACCCAAACAAGCTGTTTCTTGACGATATACCGTAGTATTATTACAAAACGAAACTTAATAAGTGATCAAAATATCCATGTGGGTCTCATTAAATTAATCTATTGATGCGAGACACGATATGCATCTTTTCCTCTCATTTGCATTTTGGATTGTTAAAACATACGTAAGAGCATTTCTAACAGGTTGGAGTGCGGAAATTCGATTTTCCGCACTTCAAAATGTTGGAGCCCTCATTTCTAGAAATGAGGGCAGACGCCTGTTGAACAGGCGCCTGGGCATCAGGCGCCTGTTCAACAGGCGTCCGTGTTTATTAAACATCGGGCGTCTGTTGAACAGACGCCTGATGCCCAGGCGCTTGGTTAACACGCCTATATCAGGTGCTTTTTTTCTCATTCCACTCATTTTTCTCTCCTCCATCCTCTTTTCAGCAAATTTTTTTAATTCAACTTTGCGTCCAAATGCTGTCCCGTCCGGTCAAAACTGGTAGACGCACCGTTTTATATACGACCGATACCAATATCGGACCTGTTCATGTCCCTCCTGATGCTACCGTGACTCCAGACGACTTGCCCCCTATTGTTTCGCATCGACTTACTGCAGCTATAGCGACGCCACAGGTATATGTTTATTTATTTATTGCTTGATGAACGACCATGTAAATATATATGTATAATAATTCTTTGTTTATTTTAACATTAAATAATCATATATTTAAGTTCGTCACGTAGCGATGCGAGGTAGTTGGTATAGGTGTATGTCTGAATATTTTGATCAGTTACCGGAGCCGATTTTGGATAGGCTACATGCGTCACCTTTTGGTGAATTTCTTGCTTTACCTAGATTTGCACATGTAGATCGTTGTCTGGTAGAGGCCCTCACCGAGAGATGGTGGTCTACTACACACATATTTCATTTCCCTGATTTTGAGCTAGGACGGACTCCTCTAGATTTTTATATGCTCACTGGCATAGAGGTTGGTCGACCCGACCGTCTCCCTGTTCCATTTGATAGTTCATTTGAGGAGTTCGAGTCATATTCAGCTTATTTACCGACTTTGGCCGATGAGGAGGTTAGAGGAGGAGCTGTTACTCTCCCTTATTTGCATTTTTTGGAATGCCAGGTTCGAACAATGGTCTTAACGTAGTCGAACGATCTACGTTGTTCAATGATTTAACAAACAGTAGATCAACTCCTTGTACCTTTACTTTAGGAGGTAACACGTACGATCATGGATATTATCTAGATGATAGTATATATCCTAAATGGAGTACCATTGTCAAGACAATTCCTAACCCACAAAACAATAAACAAGCAAAGTTTGCAGCGATGCAAGAAGGCCAGAGGAAGGATGTTGAAAGAGCATTTAGGGTTCTTCAGTCTAGATTTGCCATAGTCAGTAATCCATGCAGACTTTGGTCACCAGTTAAAATGACCAAAATAATATACACTTGTATTATTTTACATAATATGATTATAGAGGATGAAAGAGACATGAAAGAAGATTACTTTTACGAGGGTGCTCCTATACCACCGCATGTTTGGCGCAACAATATGATTGGAAGCGCACTAGAACTCGAGTTTTATGTAGAAAGCCAAATGTCATACCGTAGTGTTCAACTTCATCGAAGACTAGAAAATGATCTCATAGATCATCTTTGGGGGTTTTCTGGACATCAGTGAAACTATATTTCTGTTCTTACGTTTTCTACTGTTGTTTATGTTGTTGTTACTTATTACCGTTATTGTAATCTGTTTGTGTATAATTAACCTAATGTTGTTAAAATCTTTTTTCAATGTAATGCAATTTCAATGAAAATACTTATATTAATAATTGATTGCATTAAGAACACAATACAAATAACGGTACTTAAAGATACAATGGTTGTAAAAACGGTAATTCATTTAATGACCATTTTCAAGTCTACGCCTCATAATTTCTCTCATTCTTTGCTCTGTATACTCCAGTTGTTCTGCAGACATGTGACGTATCCATGAACATTATTGCATCTTCATCTCTTTGCCGGTTTCCAGCAATAAGTTGATCCATTCTTGATAACTTTTCTTGGTGTTGCATTGCTCGAGTGTCCATTGCCCGGTTAAATTTTTCTTCAGATTCAAGCATGAGTTTTTTAATTTCCTCTTAATCCGCTGCAGCAGTCTGCTTCTTTTGGCCGCTTTTGCTCCCTGTGGCCTAACAAAATAATCTTCGGTTGGGGATGGGTCTTCTTCTGATCCTAAACCGAAGCTTCCTTGAAATTCCATAGGATTGGAGCTTTCTCCAACTCTAGGAGTTTTACCCCGACCATTGTTTGATTGAACTTGTTGAACGGTTTTCTGAAGCGATGATTTTAATTTAACGTGCTCGACCAACATGTCATAAACATGCATGAACTGATAAAAATGTGGTGCTTATTATCAGGTTTATAGATTTGTTTGAACAACTTGTTTGCGGCCATTCTCTGTTCAAAAAATAACTAGTGCACTTAGAGAACTATGATAAAAAAATACAATGAAATTATATTAAAGCTTGCTAAATGCGTTTCATTCTCAAATCCACTATGATTCGTTTGTTTCAACTTGAACATTTGAGAATTGAACGTTTGCGTTTGACGATTTATTTTTCCATAATGACCTTTGACTGAAGATAGCGTTCTTTTTCGATTGATGTTCTTTCGATTATAGCAATTAGTAATTTTGCCTCAAAAAGACTCACCATTTTGATCGGTCCCTCGAATAGGATCGACTTAGAGTGCATAGTAAATGTAGCAAAGATCGTAGTTTTCCGCAGCGCTCCAACTTGCATTAGTTACTTCTTCCCCAATCGGAATCGTAACGTCTTGTAAGTCGTATTCGTCAAAACTGGACCTTGCAGCAACGACGTCGAAATTGGAGTACATTTTCAGTTGAGATTAGTGGCAGCAAAAAATTTCAATGGAGAAAGGAAATTGGTTGGAAATAGAAGACGGGAGAGTAATATTTGAAGATGGAAAAATGACCGTTGGAGGGAAGAAAAGATGACCGTTGGGGCTGAGTAGGCGACTGTTTAACAGACGCCTCGTTGCAACAGGCTCCTGTTGCCCGGCGCCTGTTGAACAGGCGCCTGGCCAACAGGCGCCTGGCCAACAAGCGTCTGGCCAACAGGCGCCTCACTCTATCCTAATTTCCCAACTCGAAGCCCATACTTTCTGCACTATTGCAAATTCTCGCCCACTGTTGGAGATGATTTCGGGTGCGGATTTGAGAATTTGCAACAGGTTGGAGATGCTCTAACAATCATCCAACCGTAGAGATCTGCTTCTATGTACAGCAGTTTAATGTTGATGAGTTTAAAGATTGCATTGGGATAAGTATGTCAACTTGTTAAAAAATTATAGAT
Source organism: Allium fistulosum (assembly GCA_030737815.1). Classification (NCBI taxonomy): domain Eukaryota; kingdom Viridiplantae; phylum Streptophyta; class Magnoliopsida; order Asparagales; family Amaryllidaceae; genus Allium; species Allium fistulosum. The sequence continues at coordinate 147,011,244 of CM060901.1, forward strand.
TGCATCGGAAATGTTATGTAAGCTTGTAAAGAAGTATACTAGTAAGTTGTTTGTACGAAGAACATTAAATCTTTTTTATTTGGAGGCAAGGTGAATAAATTCTGTTTCACATTCATAATTTCTCCATGGGCTGGGCTGAAATATTGAAAGAAAAAACGTTTTTCATTTTTTTTTAAAAAAGAAGAAAAATGGCTGTTTTCACTATCATGTTTTATCTGTTGATTCAAGCAGCATGATGAATTTAACTAAAAGATTACAAAGAAAATCCTAAAAGTTAAAAGAAAAAATAAGTGAAAACCAGACAGTAATTTTAAATGCAATTTTCGCAGGTAGTTATATCTCAGAGGCTGAGCGACGCATCATCAAAAGAACAACTATACATGGAAGAATCATCACCCAAACTAGAGAAGAAGACAGTAAAAACGATAGAATCATCCCCAAAGGAGAAGGGGAAGGAGAATGAGAAGAAGCATAATCATACAAGTCCGAAAATCACAGTACACGACCGTAAATGGACAGACGGCAGCATCCCACTGGACACTGTTTCCGACACCCTTGCCAGGCTCGGGAAGGAGGCTCTCCAAAGAAGAAATAGTGCCTCCGCAGCCGCAGCGGAGGCACTGGAAGAAGCCCTAACCACCGAAACGATCATTAGAAGCCTGACCAAGTTCGCCGATCTCAGCTCGTCCTCCAAGGCCGAGAACCCACTTCCCATCATCGACGCCTTCCTGTCCATCTACAAAGACGCCTCAAAATCCATACCCACCTCCTCCGAGGAACAGACCCAACCCGACGGACCAAAACCCGCGTCCATCTGGGTGGATGCAGCTCTGTCCACCGACCTGGAAATCACTGCCCTGGTACACGATCTGGGTATCGGCGATTCGAAAATCATATCCAACACAAAATCATCAAATGTGTCGAGTAGAAAGAACGGTGGGTGGACGAGAGGGAGCGGGAGCGAGAACGTGGGGCTGGGGAAGGCGCTGCGGAGGGAGATGCAGGGTTGGTTCATGAGGTTTGTGGAGAGCGTGTTGGATTGTGGGTTTGGGCTGTTGGGGGAAGGGGAAGGGAGGGATAATGGGAGGGTGGCGGCGGTGTTGTCGCAGCTGAAGAGGGTGAACGAGTGGCTGGATGAGGTGGGCAGGAGGAAGGACGACGAGGTGGTGGAGAAGATCGAGAGGTTGAAGAGGAAGATTTATGGCTTTGTTATTACTCACGTTGGCTCTGCTTTTGATACCTCTGTTTCTCTGAACAAGTGATTGTTATATGCATGTACGATCATCTAATGTTGTAAAGGGTTGGTGGGACGATTTTGTGACTTATATATGCTTGGTTGATGGAGTCTGTTTCGTGATGATATTAATATATATAGCATTGCCTTTGACTTTGAACTTTGCACCATTTGATTTTGAGGTTGGTCGCTGATATTTTCAGAATTTTAGGGTATGTACTATGTGCAGATTGTTTTGAAGATGATAGTAGGTGGTTTTTTTGGAATTACTATTGACGTTTTTTTAGATGACGTAGTTAGTTATGTGATTCGATTGTTTTTGTTTCATAGTACATAACCAGAAAATTTGATTTTGAATTTTACGACTTTCAGTCCTAACAGATCATGTGAAATAGGGACGGATTATACATTATAAAACTGAGGAATACAGAATTCTGGAATACAGTGAACATTTATTGATTTTAGCTTTTTGGTAAAACAATGGAACTTGGAAAAAGTTTACCTTCTCGGATTAGTGACAGTTTAGCATGACTAAATTGCTAAGAGGGCACTACAATATAATTCAAACGTAGAAGGTTAGTTATCAAATTACCTTTGAAAATCCCGAGACATCAAAACAATACGGAGAAAAACCAGAGAAAAAATAATAATTTAAAATTTAATATTGACTAACACAAAATTAAAGAAAATTCCGCAAACGCAAATGTACATTGAATTTGTGTAATGATGTGTAATTAAATTAAATTTTGTAAAAGGACTTTGTACTCGTAAAGTTTATTAAATTATTAAAAAAAAAGTCTTATCTAATCCAACAATTAGATCCCAAAGTTTTATAAAACAAGGAAAATACAAAATATTTCAAAAATTTTAAAATTATTATAAATATTTGTAAAAGTTCAAAAAATAATTCAGTCTTTCAAGAAAAAATTAAATAATTTTGAAAAATTTATGAAAAACAAATAATAATGGTAAGAGTAGAAATAATGATGTTAAATATGTATTTTATTGTTTGTAAGAGTAGAAACAATAATAAATATTTTATTGTTGGTAAGAGTAGAAACAGTTTAGCATAACTAAATTGGTAATAGGGCACTACAATATAATATAAACCTAGAATGTTAATTACCAAATTACCTTTGAAAATCATGAGACATCAAAATAATACGGAGAAAAGGAGAAAAGTAATTATTCAGAATTTAAATTTTAGTATCGACGTACGCAAAAATGAAAAAAATTTCGCAAATGTACATCGAATTTGTGTACTGATGTGAAATTAAATTTATTTTTGTAAAAGGACTGTATGCACTAAGGATCCATATAACGTTTATCAAATTACTAGAAAAATCATGTTTAAATCAACAATTGAGTCCACAAAATGATAGGGTTAGGAGTATGACCTAAAGACAATTATATAATTTGTTACATATATCTAACCCGATAATCAATTTTGTTCGGAATAAAAGGTGTTTTCTTTCTGTTATATACTTGATATAATATGCTATATTAATTAACCAATTAATTCAACTAAAAGTATATTTAATAGAAAATACATAAATGATACATTTTGTGATAGTAGTTACAAAATGTTGTAACCGTGAGTAATTTACCACAACGAAAATAAATATATCATTTTAAATATTCTTATTCAAGATGTTCAAGGTTGGATATCGATACATCCGTTGAAACTAGAGTATGTAATGCTCTCCAAATATTGAACAGTGTATTCTTCGTGACTGCTGGAGCACAAGGGGTTACGTACTGATAGTTATTAGATAACTATGGAATGATCCACTCGATAGTTTTCTTTTGGTTAATATAACTAAGGTCAAATAGAAAATATCGATGTGACAAAATTACACGGTTCTCTTGACTTGAGAATAATGCTGATCTTCAATGTGGAAGCTCCGCTTTTATTATAGTTAAATCGTGGCACAACGTCCACCGAATGACTATAGTTGGGTCAAGTTGAAGCATTAAAAGTGAACACTATTCAAAAGAGGATTCGTCTCCTCGGTTACATGATATTAGTATTACAATCAACTGAAGTCAACTCAAAGTCAAAATCTTTGGCCAGAGTATTTCGGTTAATAATAATTGTTATTATTGAATCAAAGACACTGTGTTTGGACTATAGAGTTGAATATGGATGATAATGGAATTTTGACCATTATCAAATGTAGGATCTAGATTAACCCTAGAGGGAGGGGGGGTGAATAGGGTTATAGCAAATCCTCTTGAATTTAAAACACGAAAGCAAACTGCAGATAAGTAAATATGCTGAAAGTAAATCACACACAAAATTTACCCAGCTTCGGCAACCCCTGCCTACTGCTGCATTCCCAGATTTCTATTAGAATTAAACAGTCTCCCGCTTACAAACACTCTAATAGACTCACAAACCCTGCTACCGCCTATAGAGTTTTGCAAACTCGCAAACCCTGCTTACTGAACTAATCCTAACTAGACAATCTGACACAACCTAAATCCTAGGTGGTGATTTACCAAGATTTGTTCGAATAGTACAAACTTCGAAAATAAAAAACAAGAGCAAAAGATGAATAAAAGAACTTGAGAACAAAATCTTTTGCCCTTTAAGAAATTTAAAAACTAAAGCCCTTGTTTAATTAACAAGGCCGACCCCTTTTATTTTCTCTAGCCCGTTCCTTCTTGAGATAATGGCGGCTCTCGTTCCTCTTTGTGAAATTAGGGCTTCGGATCTCTGCTTCCAAAATTAGGGCTTTCGTGGATATTCGAAGATGCCGACTACAAATGTTCGATTGAAAGGATGATTTAGCGTTTCCTTTTCTGTCAATCGATGGTCCCCTTTTTTTATTACTTCAACTGCTTCGAATTCGATCGTGTTTGAGATGGCTTCAGTATGTAATTTCTGCTCTGTGCTTTCTTTTATTTGATTGCTTGAACTCGATCGATTTTTGCCGATGATGATTGTTGGCTTATATAAGGTTCGCTCCCCTGTATTTTCGTTCACATGTATTTTAGTTGAATTCGTCACTTTATTTTGCTTGGCCGATCGATGATGCTTGGATGCTTGAGATTGATTCTGACTTTATCAAATTCGTATAAATTGATACTTGCTTCTCACAGTTTTGATTTTAAATCGTTCGATCATTCCTTGATCGTTACGGTAGTGACTTTTCCTATTTTACTTTGACTTTGATTTTTGACTTTTTCAATTTGTTAACTTGATTTCCACGGCATCGACTTTGACTTGGTTTGATTCCTTGCTCACCACAGTTCTGACTTTGATATGTTCCTTTGATATTGAACTGTTGACTTCGGTTTTGACTAACTTGATTTTGAGTATGCGAATCCACGACTCTGTATTAACTTCGGCCATCACCATTGCTTTGATATTGTCTCTGCTGCATACATGTATTCCTGTGGCATGGTCGTGGTTTTGAAGTCTCTGTCATTTGTTGATTTTGTTCTTTGGTTCCTGTATGTCGACTCTGGCCATTTACATTCTTCCCTGAAACCATTTCGACCTGTCGCTTGATTTTGTGCACTTGCTTCTCTGACTCTTTATTGACTTGTAGCCTTTGTGGTCATTTGATGTAGTTTGTGACTTCGGCATTTGTACAGTATCACTGGTACATTGGCTTTGTGTGCTTCATCCCTTACCTGTTGCACTTGCAACCTGATGTTGAACTTGATTTGGTTTGTGATAATGTTTGACTTGGTTCGAACTTGTTGCCACCTCACTTGAACTTGTTTCACTGATGCATTATATTGTACATTATGTGTATACATACATTCATGTATGTATATATGTGTATGATAACTTGAGCTTGAGTCTAGTTATGTGTGTTTGGACTGAATTTTTATTGAGGCTACACTTTGTAGTTTGCATTGCTTTGTCTTCAACATGCCTGTAATGTTCACTGTTTTATATGTTGTGATTTATCATTTATTTTGTTTCTGGTTTGATGTACTCGATGGTTGTTGTGCATTGTCGCTTCGAGCATGTTGTATTTGCCATTTACTTGAATCAGTGTTCCATGTAAACTTGATGTTGTCTGCTTTGAGTATGTTGTTTACTGCTCTTTGAGGCATGTTGCACTGTGAAGCATTCGAGTCTGTGCATGTCTGTGGCTTGATAATTATGTCTGCACTCTCTTGAGTCTTCATTTGATAGTTGCTTGTAGTTTTTTTCATGAGTCACTTGTGCTCGAGCTCATTGTACACTGATGCATTCTGGAGTGAGTTTGGTTCAATTGCCCTTGTGCATTGTTGCTCGAAACTGTTTTGTTGAGTTCGAGGCTTGTTCACTTGAGTTGTTTGATGCCTTGTTGGATTAGTGTACTTTATTGCACTACTTATTCCAGTGTGCCATGTCTCACTGATGTTTCTCACTTCACTGTGTTGTAGCATTGTGTATATGTGTTTGCATTTGCTTGTAGTTGTTTCTGGCCATTCTTTGTGCTAACATTCATGTGTGTTCTCTGCAATATGCTGTTTGGTTTTGTACTTGTGTTGAATCCAGCTTAAATGCTCGGGTTTAACCTTGTGCACGTGTTGTGACTCTATTTGTGTTGCACTTGAGTTGAACCCGGCTTTTCTTTTGGGTTTGACCTGTGCTCACATGTCCCTGTAACATTATCAAGTGTACATTTCAGTGTGCACGGCCTTGTGGCATGTACAGTGATGCACTGTGCATGTCACAATGTTCGTGTGTGATGAATTCGAATATAAATGATGACGAACAATCCAAATAACTGAGGCAAATAAAATTTTCAAAATCACATTTTTATTTTATATTGCAAAAATATTTCCTTTTCAATTTTACTGCGTCAATGTATATTTCTGCAGATTGCTCAGATGCTGGATTCACATTTGAATGAAGTTGAAGATAAATACGAGTGTGAGTGATATGTAGTGAGGAACTGATGTAACTATGAAATTGTGATGTAATTGTATTGTGACTGAAATTGTATAGTTATAGTTAGAGCTTGAAATTGTACTATCAAAATTGTAATAAATATTTGTTTGAATAAAATATTTGTTTGAATTCCAATTCTGTGTTATTTATTTTATTCAGCAAATATTTATTTTATCTGTGAAAAATAAAATAGTACAATATCAAATACGTTTAAATGAATGTATATATGTTTATTATTATCAAACAAAAATCATATACACGCATATTTAACAATCTCCCCCTTTTGATGATAACAAACATATATTTAAGATTTTGACTATTTTAAATGTATTTGATTATTCAATTTGCTCCCCCTATTTAAATGCTCTGTTTCTACACAATACTCCCCCTACATATATGCATAAAAAATTCAAATGAGCTTTGATACAATTAGAAAATCTTTGACCTTTATTTTCAAAATCTTAACTTTTCTCTCCCCCTTTTGTTATCAGCAAAAGAATAATAGTAATAGAAAAATAGAGATATAGTGATAGACATTAATACAATATTAAAGCTCAATCGAGTGTAATTATTAATTTCAATAAGAAAATCAAACAAAAAATCATAAATACTTTAATTGACGCATATTCCACTTTAAAATGATAGGATGATATCATCAAATAAAACCATATAGTTGTGTCTATTTGTGGTATATTTATTTCAGGAAATTTGAATATCTACTAACCATGCATAACCGTTATGACTTTTAAATGAGATTAGTAGTATTCTAAATTTTTATTTTTATTTTAAAAAATGAATTCAAGTATCTTCTAACCACGCATAACCGTGAGGACTTTTAAATGGGATTAGAATCAACTTGTCTATTTAATCAATTAATTTTGATATGCGTTCCATACATGCATAAACGTGAGGACTTTTAAATGAGCATGGAAACACATAATCAAAAATCCAAGTAATTCACCCATGCATAACCGTGAGGACTTTTAAATGAGAGTGAATATTTTGGATATTATTATTTATTGTTAGAAATATAATAAAATTGAAGCACAAATGATTTCCCATTTAAACTACCATATATTGACATACTATATTGACTTTTGATGAGTGATGGTCGATAGAAAAGTGATAGAAATAGAAATGATCATGGAATATTTATCAACAAAAAGTTTTTTAACTCTTGTTTAAATTTCTAAAGAAATTTTCTAATTATACTTTCTCAAGTCATAATATATGATTAATATCAACACTCATCTTATTTTCAATCACTATCTATCTTTTTAGATAATTATTAGGGGGTCAGATCGGTTAACATAGTAATTTAAAATCAATTTCAAAAATAGTTATAAAATCAAATTTTCTTAAATAACTAATCTGATACAAGGTCAATAGAAATTATTTTCTAGAAGGGGTTTTTAAGAAAAATTTCTGCTAAAATAGAAATTATTTCAAGTGAAAAATATGCAGATATTTTCTTTGAAAAATGATGCAGCAAATGAATGTCTCGAAATATAATCACGTTCCACTAGTAATTTTTCTATCAACTACATTACCAGTGTGATCTGCATCTGACTTTAAATTTCACTCAATATTCACTCGTTGGATGTCATAGACCAGATTGTGAAATTTCAACAAACTATCTCTGAATTATTTTCAACAATGTTTAAACAAAATTTTCTTGACTTTGAATTGATGTCGTGTTAACCATCAAACAAATATCATAGTGTTAGATTTAGAAACCGTAGGATCAACAGTCATTAAACCATCATCATTATTTCAAAACAATTTCTTGAAGTTTCACCAATTTCATAAAGTTTCAACAATTTCAACAATTTCTTAAAAGCCTTTTTATAGCATGAGTAATCAGTAATCAATCAACATCATAATTTGACCAAACAGATTAAGTTCAATAAAAAAAATGGTTGGTCAACTTTTAAGCACAAATCAAAGTCATAGATAAGAACAAGTCATGTAAGATCATATCAGGTTAGTTCGAATCTGTCAACCATCATAATTACTTCAAGTAATTCTATTTAAAGATGATTGGTTAATAAAAAAATCAGAATTAACATCATCAATCATTTCACATAACTGGCTGATTTAATTTAGATTATGGTGCAGATTTTCACATTTTATCTATCGTTTGAAAATAAATACAATTACCTGTTTTACATGTACGATAATCTTTCGTTGTTTGCCCATTGTGAATCTGTCACCTTTATACTAGGCTAAGGAACGTTGATTTGTCGCCCGTTGTGTGTCTGGAACAGCCAGAATCCAGATAACACTAATGTTGTTCCTTAGCCTGCCACCACACCTACACGGTAAAAGATTTTTGTGACCTATTTGTTTTTATAGGTCCATGGTTGTTAGTGGCAGAATAATTTGATGAATATGTTTGGGTAGACCCAAAACTATTAATATATGTTCCTTTTGGCACCCAAACTTGTTTTGTCCTTTTATTCTTGTTCCAATAGACATGAAATTTGTTTGTAGAATTCTTAGGAGCCCAAACTTGTATAAATTTTGTGTTCTTGTTCCTATGACTACAATTTTCAACACGATGACCAATTATTTCACATCTAGCAAAGACACTCTTACCTTTTGCATTATCATCAACTTGTGTTTTCCCAAAGCCTAGTCCTTTTCTGTTGTTAGCAAAAAGTTGGTTTCCCAATAACATGTTGAATGATTTTTATCCTCTTAAAAAGTTATTCAGAGTTTTCTCAAGTTTTTGGACTTTGGTTTTTAGTGTTGTGTTTTCAGTCACAAGTGAGGTGCATCTATTTATAAAATCCTTTTTTCTAGTGTCAATGGTTTCCTTAAGACTCAAGTTTTCTTTTTCAAGATTCTCAAAGCTATTCTTAAGTTTTGATAATTCTGAATCTAAAATTTTATATTTTTACAGTCTAGGTTTTGAATATTTTCAAGTTCAGTTTCTAACCTAGTATTTTCATGGACAAGTTCTCTCCTATCAGATTTCAGTTTTTCAATTTTAGATTCGAGAGTATCAATTGTTTTAGTAAGATCATAACACATCAAAACAAGTTCTTTATAAGAATAGTCACTTACCTCACTAGATTCCTCTGAGCTTGCTTCTGAATCTGATTTTGCCATAAGACACAAATTAGCCTCCTCTGAGGTATTATTCGAAACTTCCTCTCCTTCTTCATCATCCCAAGTTGCTGCAAAGGCCTTCTTCTTCTTTTTCTTTCCTTTGTTGTTTTTGAGAAGTGGGCATTTTTGTTTGAAGTGGCCAGGCTTCTTGCAGTTATAACAAGTCAATTCATTATCGGAATTGTCAAAATCTTTTGACCTATTACCATTTGTTTTCTTCTTGCGTGGCCCGAATCTTGACCATTTTCTAAGATTATTGACAGCCATTGCAAGCTCTTCAATTGGATCTTCTTCTTCTTCATCGCTCTCTTCTTTGCTCTTTAAGGCAATCGTCTTCTTCTTTGATTCGGAGTTGTTGCGTTCCTCCTTTGTTTTTAGCTCAAGCTCATATGTCATCAAGTTGCCGATCAACTCCTCCATGCTTAGTTTACTCAGATCTTTCGATTCTTGTATTACCGTGACTTTTGCCTCAAAGTTCATCGGTAAGACTCGTAGCACCTTCCTCACAAGCTCTACCTCAGTGAATACCTTCCCAAGCGTTCTAGCATTGTACACCAAAGTTGAAAAGCGTCCAAACATGTCCTTTATGCTCTCGCCTTTATCCATCACAAAGTTCTCGTATTCATTGCTGAATAGGGCTAGACGAGACTCCTTGACTTGAGAAGTTCCTTCATGTGTCACCTCCAAGGTATGCCAAATTTCCTGCGCAGTTTTACAATGAGAAATTCTATTAAATTCATTCTTATCAAGAGCACAGATCAAAGCATTCATGGGTTTAGCATTTGTAGTTTTTAATTTCTTATCGTTAGCGTCCCACCTATCCTTAGGTTTAGGAATCTCAGTATCACCAACAATTATAGTGGAAGATTTATAGCCAGTTTCAATAATGTCCCAAACATCATAATCAATAGAACTAAGATAAATACCCATCCTAACTTTCCAATAAGCATAATCATTCCCATTAAACATGGGTGGCCTAGCAAAAGATTGCCCCTCAGAAAAAGCATTATTTGGTGGATTCATGACTCTAGAGTTAAAGAAAAATACCAGGCTCTGATACCACTTGTAGGATCTAGATTAACCCTAGAGGGGGGGTGAATAGGGTTATAGCAAATCCTCTTGAATTTAAAACACGAAAGCAAACTGCAGATAAGTAAATATGCTGAAAGTAAATCACACACAAAATTTACCCAGCTTCGGCAACCCCTGCCTACTGCTGCATTCCTAGATTTCTATTAGAATTAAACAGTCTCCCGCTTACAAACACTCTAATAGACTCGCAAACCCTGCTACCGCCTATAGAGTTTTGCAAACTCGCAAACCCTGCTTACTGAACTAATCCTAACTAGACAATCTGACACAACCTAAATCCTAGGTGGTGATTTACCAAGATTTGATTCGAATAGTACAAACTTCGAAAATAAAAAACAAGAGCAAAAGATGAATAAAAGAACTTGAGAACAAAATCTTTTGCCCTTTAAGAAATTTAAAAACTAAAGCCCTTGTTTAATTAACAAGGCCGGCCCCTTTTATTTTCTCTAGCCCGTTCCTTCTTGAGATAATGGCGGCTCTCGTTCCTTTTTGTGAAATTAGGGCTTCGGATCTCTGCTTCCAAAATTAGGGCTTTCGTGGATATTCGAAGATGCCGACTACAAATGTTCGATTGAAAGGATGATTCAGCGTTTCCTTTTCTGTCAATCGATGGTCCCCTTTTTTTTATTACTTCGACTGCTTCAAATTCGATCGTGTTTGAGATGGCTTCAGTATGTAATTTCTGCTCTGTGCTTTCTTTTATTTGATTGCTTGAACTCGATCGATTTTTGCCGATGATGATTGTTGGCTTATATAAGGTTCGCTCCCCTGTATTTTCGTTCGCATGTATTTTAGTTGAATTCGTCACTTTATTTTGCTTGGCCGATCGATGATACTTGGATGCTTGAGATTGATTCTGACTTTATCAAATTCGTATAAATTGATACTTGCTTCTCATAGTTTTGATTTTAAATCGTTCGATCATTCCTTGATCGTTACGGTAGTGACTTTTCCTATTTTACTTTGACTTTGATTTTTGACTTTTTCAATTTGTTAACTTGATTTCCACGGCATCGACTTTGACTTGGTTTGGTTCCTTGCTCACCACGGTTCTGACTTTGATCTGTTCCTTTGATATTGAACTGTTGACTTCGGTTTTGACTAACTTGATTTTGGGTATGCGAATCCACGACTCTGTATTAACTTCGGCCATCACCATTGCTTTGATATTGTCTCTGCTGCATACATGTATTCCTGTGGCATGGTCGTGGTTTTGAAGTCTCTGTCATTTGTTGATTTTGTTCTTTGGTTCCTGTATGTCGACTCTGGCCATTTACATTCTTCCCTGAAACCATTTCGACCTGTCGCTTGATTTTGTGCACTTGCTTCTCTGACTCTTTATTGACTTGTAGTCTTTGTGCTCATTTGATGTAGTTTGTGACTTCGACATTTGTACAGTATCACTGGTACATTGGCTTAGTGTGCTTCATCCCTTACCTGTTGCACTTGCAACCTGATGTTGAACTTGATTTGGTTTGTGATAATGTTTGACTTGGTTCGAACTTGTTGCCACCTCACTTGAACTTGTTTCACTGATGCATTATATTATACATCATGTGTATACATACATTCATGTATGTATATATGTGTATGATAACTTGAGCTTGAGTCTAGTTATGTGTGTTTGGACTGAATTTTTATTGAGGCTACACTTTGTAGTTTGCATTGCTTTGTCTTTAACATGCCTGTAATGTTCACTGTTTTATATGTTGTGATTTATCATTTATTTTGTTTCTGGTTTGATGTACTCGATGGTTGCTGTGCATTGTCGCATCGAGCATGTTGTATTTGCCATTTATTTGAATCAGTGTTCCATATAAACTTGATGTTGTCTGATTTGAGTATGTTGTTTACTGGTCTTCGAGGCATGTTGCATTGTGAAGCATTCGAGTCTGTGCATGTCTGTGGCTTGATAATTATGTCTGCACTCTCTTGAGTCTTCATTTGATAGTTGCTTGTAGTTTTTTTTTCATGAGTCACTTGTGCTCGAGCTCACTGTACACCGATGCATTCTGGAGTGAGTTTGGTTCAATTGCCCTTGTGCACTGTTGCTTGAAACTGTTTTGTTGAGTTCGAGGCTTATTCACTTGAGTTGTTTGATGCCTTGTTGGATTAGTGTACTTCATTGCACTACTTATTCCAGTGTGCCATGTCTCACTGATGTTGCTCACTTCACTGTGTTGTAGCATTGTGTACATGTGTTTGCATTTGCTTGTAGTTGTTTCTGGCCATTCTTTGTGCTACCATTCATGTGTGTTCTCTGCAATATGCTGTTTGGTTTTGTACTTGTGTTGAATCCAGCTTAAATGCTCGGGTTTGACCTTGTGCACGTGTTGTGACTCTATTTGTGTTGCACTTGAGTTGAACCCGGCTTTTCTTTTGGGTTTGACCTGTGCTCACCTATCCCTGTAACATTATCAAGTGTACATTTCGGTGTGATGAATTCGAATATAAATGATGACGAACAATCCAAATAACTGAGGCAAATAAAATTTTCAAAATCACATTTTTATTTTATATTGCAAAAATATTTCCTTTTCAATTTTACTACGTCAATGTATATTTCTGCAGATTGCTCAGATGCTGGATTCACATTTGAATGAAGTTGAAGATAAATACGAGTGTGAGTGATATGTAGTGAGGAACTGATGTAACTATGAAATTGTGATGTAATCGTATTATGACTGAAATTGTATAGTTATAGTGAGAGCTTGAAATTGTACTATCAAAATTGTAATAAATATTTGTTTGAATAAAATATTCGTTTGAATTCCAATTCTGTGTTATTTATTTTATTCAGCAAATATTTATTTTATCTGTGAAAAATAAAATAGTACAATATCAAATACATTTAAATGAATGTATATATGTTTATTATTATCAAACAAAAATCATATACACGCATATTTAACATCAAATTCCATAAGTGCAAAATGATATAGTTTTGATGAAAAAAATTGGTGTAAATAATAGTCGCAATCGGATAACGTTTAACAAAGTAAAATTGGATTTTACCGAAACCAAGTAAACGATAAATTGGCTTAAATGTCACACCTCCTGCTAAGTGACGTGTGAACGTTAATATTTGATTTCGATATTAATCGCTGACCAAATTTACACCCAACGGGTCACACAACCGAAACGATAAATACTCCTTCGATCAAACGATTTAATTAATTTGTAAATGTTATAAATTAATTAATATTTGTAAAATATTAGTTATAAAAATTTATTTTGATTTGATGAACAAATATTATTAAATGTATTTATAATAGTTAAAAATATATGAATCAATATATGATATCGATAAACTGGATTTAAATGCGAAATATTTTGTTCGGTTTTAAAATGTGTTTAAAACCCATATGGAGCAAGGAACATTTCGACCATGATAGACCAGATATGATGGCTTTGGACATGGGTTTAGATGGGATAAGAGGAAAAAAATGGGTAAGAGAAATATGTGGGTCTTGATCCTACTTTATCTCCCTATCTCTCCTCTATAAAAGAATCGTAACCCACGCATTTCCACTACTTTTTGGAGCTTCCATCTATGTCTCCTCTGTTCAAAATTTATCTCTATCTATCCTTTCATTACCAAACATAAATCAAATAAAAACGAACGTTATTTGATAGCTGGTGTTCATAGGTTCAGGAGCTAGCACCTTGCTGAATTGAAAACTGTTTAAGGAGTTGATCTCATCACTTCAAGGTAGACTAATAGGCTTTGGAAACAAGGTATTTTCTGATCTACTAATATATATTAATGTGTAGATAATATACATCATATATTTTTTCATTAGTTAGGTGACGATTTTAGTATATTGGTATATCATCACAACATATTGGTTGTATATTTATATGCATACATATTTATATAACAAAAATTATGACATATACTTGCCTATAATATGTATGACACAAACTAAAAAAATGATTTTTTAATTAATTTAAAAATTATTATTTAAGTATATATTAGCTTTATAATTTAAATACTATATCTTATTCTACACAAAATATGGTTTTATAATTTTATATAAATAATTTCATGCCTAAAGTATTTTCGAAACGAATAAAACAATTTTTATAAATATATATTTATTTAAATATTATTTAAATCAATTAATTATGTAAATTATATATAAAAATATATTACATAAAATATATTTTATATTTTATACAACTAAATTTCACCAAACATGCCCTTGGCAAAAAATTATCATACACAATTAAATATTTAAATATTAGACGAAATTGAAAATAGAATTTTAAATTGATTTAAATTGTAACATCATATGTAAAATATTTAAATAATAAAATATCTCTAAGATTTTTACTGAAGTTTTAAACTTCAAAATTACATTTTGAAAATATTTCTTCATTTATGTTTACTAATTTTCATACGGATATTTTATTCTAGTATATTAAATTTAAATAAAAACAACATATTTTTTTTGCCGTGAGCATTATCAGGTGTATATATTATATATATATATATATATTTATTTATTTAAGTATTACTATATATATATTATTAAATTATATATATATGTATGTATTTATATGTATTTAATATATATATATATACACATTTAATTTTTTATATGCATTGATTTTTGTTTTTGAAGCAAATAAATAATAAATTTTAATATAATTTTATATGTTTTTAAAATATACTTACATATATTATTAAATTATATATGTGTATTTATATGTATTTAATATATATATACACACTTAATTTTTTATATACATTGATTTTTGTTTTTGAAGCAAATAAATAATAAATTTTAATATAAATTTAAATGTTTTTAAAATATACTTATATAATATATATAATATTATAAATTCCATGTATATATTTGGACGATATATTTGTATACTAGATGAGCTAACATGTATGTTACGGTGTAAATCCCAGCACTTATACACAAGCATATTATACCTTGCACGGATTGTTATGTTACACATGCACACACACATGTGTGTATACGATACACATATATATAATATATAATACTAATTACATAATATAAAACTATATTATAATTTAAATGAAATGATAATTTTATTTAAAGGAAATTTAGAAATGTTCTAAATCTAAATAATAATACTTATTACAGTTTTCATGTGAATTACCTAAAGTATGTATCGGAATGGAGCATAATTCCTAGAATTGTACGGAAAGTTTGGTTCTTTAGAAGCTAAAAGAATAGAAACAACAAGAATAATAATAATTAATTTACGTAAATAATCTAACAAAAACATAATTTATTTGGAAAAAACAAACCAAAATTAGTTTTGATTTTTTGGAATGTATGAGCTACCATAAAAGGATAATCATGTAAACCAAAAGGAGAAAATTAAAAATTATGAGAAACAAAAAATGTCAAATAAAATAATGTAGGAAAATTTAAAGTTAAAAGAAGCTCAAAAGCTTTAAATTTACAATAATTTTTACCTTTTTTTCAAAATACATTTAAAATACTCAAACAAAATATGGTTTCGAAAAAGTAATTTGTAAAAAATGGAGGTCTTATCCTCTCTTTTTCTGTTAAAGCCCTTCAACTCACCCGAAAATTTAGGAAGTGTTTAGTTTGAAAACTAGTTTTGTGTTTTGCATTTTCAATATGTATAGTATTAAAATGCATCGAAAAGAAGTGGAGGGGGGCGTGGCATCGATTTGATAAGTGGGTTTAACATACAAAAGTAAAAAACAACTTTTTCTTGTATTCCATCTTTCAAAAATTATCAAAAACTATCTTTTCCATCCCCTTCTTCACTTTGTTGGAGTGGCTATGATTTTTCAATCCCATCTTCTCTCCCATGCAAATTGGCGCCCATATTAAAAATGCAAAATAAAATTTTCAATTTCAAGCTAGGTACTATTATAGATCTTCCAAAGGTGCTTACTTCTTCCAAAGATGCTTACTTCTTTCTATCTAAATATCGGACTTCTCAATTCTCTAATGAAGATGTCTCTTGTTTTTACAAAAGGAAAAAGCTTTCTGCTCCTCTAAATGGCCACTTCTTTTCACAACTGGAGCAAGTTTTCCATCCCACTTTCATAGTCGCTCATCTTCAAAAGGATCAAAATTTCCGATTCACTTAAAAAATCCACCATATGTAGGAAGAGGAGCTACACTTCTACGCATTGTTGAGAAAAATAGACTACCATGGGCCGAAGAACCACATAATTCTGGTACAAACAAATACTGTTCGAAACCAAACTATATATTCGAAGCTCACTGTTACACGTTCCTCAGGTGAGACTACTAAAGCGCCACTCTTTATTAAATGCATCCTAAAGGACAAGAGTCACAACGATAAGAATGACTGTTCCTTTCTCTTTCTGAAATTCATCGCTTTTCCTGTTCATGCCTAGTGCAAGTCCTTCATTATATCTGTCTCGTGGTCGAGGATTCGCTCTACTAATCGAGGAAACATGTTCTTATACTACCATTCGAGGAGGCACACAAGAATGGTTGAACACAAAATGTCTAGTTGTTGAGCATAAAAAACTTAAAACTTTCCAAAAAAACTAAATCTAAGAAAAACCACCATGTACCTAAACCACTCATTCTTTTCTCTATTTTATTCTTATTACAAGTACATATGAGTTTATATAATGCTCTAAACTATTGTGTAATTGTTGTCCATGATTTTTCACACTAGATGATTCAATGATGTAGGATTTCAAAATGATTAAATAATGGATATAAAGCTCATAAACGATCAAGTGGAAGATGCCATGAAGAAAATGTGAATAAAAACGCTAAATGCACCGATCGGTACTAATCCATAGCATCGATCAGCCAATGAATTGTTGAGGTTTTCGGGCTTCGGAGCAAGGTACAAAGCAAAAGTATGAAGCAATTATGGATTGACGGACTAATGAAGTACCAAATGAAGCATAATAAAAGAAAAGTGACAGGACCATCAATGAACATCGAATCATCATATCGATCAGTGCAGAACGATGTGCAGAGTACAAGATCTTTATATTATTTATTCTACACTTGTAAATTGAGAAAAGAGATATTTTAGATGACTTTTTGAAGAGAAAACCATGACTTTAGGGCCCTAACTTATAACAGCACACACTTCCCGACACATCGATTCAAGCCTTGGGATGACTTTCGGACTCGTGTCATGCCAAGAAATACAAGTTGTTGTGTTTTTAAAACATTACAAAGCATAATTATAAGGATAAATTCTAGGACATTCTACACTTTCAGATCTCACAGCGGAAAGAAATAAAATAAGTATTGAAAATGGACATTTAGAAAAACAGTCTCCAAGATACTTAATTTTCATATACACTATTTCCAAAGTACAATATAAGTTTTAATGGACATCTAATACAATAAAAGGCTACATGAGGAACAATGAAGAATATGAAAAATCTTGCATTCAGCTCCTTTCTTCTGATACTATGCCCAACCAACCGCTAACCTGTTATCCAGTGGTGGGGAAATTAAAAGGAAAAGGGGTGGGTCAGATAAAAGTCATGTGAATGTGTACAGGTTTAATATTTGGTAATAATGTGTAGTTGATTTTAATTCTTCTCTATGTGACCTAGAGTGTTCTACAAGTGTCCATGTATTTCTATGGTCCTTTACTTAATGATTTTTATCCAGCACACACCTACAATACAACTTCTGCAGGCTCTTACAAGGATCGAACTACGGATCAAACCTCAATAACTAACGATCGATCATCGCTCCTAGAGCTACTCAACATTGAAACACCACTACTAGAGCTACTCAATATAAGAACCCCGCCAATAGAACCACTCAATATAGGAATACCACTGCTGAGCTATTCAATATAGGAACACTACTACTAGAGCTATATGGGAAAAAATTCCTCATAACTATGACTACACATAACCCAACTACGCATCGAGGAGGAGTCCGCAGTGCTGACTCGCCGGTGTGCCTCCTCATCAACATCTGTGTCCACCTCTCGATCGTAATATGCGCGCCTCATATTACATGTGTCGGGATCCATCAACAACACAGCATCATGCTGCGTTAGAATCGTGAATACCAGTGAGTTCCATTGTGCCGGGCCCACAAACTTCATCAGACATCGATTAGTACTGTACGTCCACCGTAGAACCTCCTATGAGTGTCATTTGCAATTGAATCGCCCCCATTGGGAAAAGTAAATTTATCCAACCCCGCACTGTCCTAACATCATCTGATAGGGGAACTAGCTTCCCTACTATCCCTAACAACCACACGTATGTATACAATATACTTATACATACAGTTAGTATTTTATATTTTAACCTAGGCCTCAGGCCGAGGTTCAGATTACGCATTTCAGTCGTTGACCGCTCAACCGCTACACCCTATCGCTTGACAGTTTGCGATTGACTGCTCAGTGTGAACGGTCGACCGGTCATGTTATAAAATTTAGGGTTTTCTATTTTAATTGTTCAATTTTCAATTATTTATTAATTTCTTCAATTCTAACTTACTGAGTAACCCTAACAATCAGTTTACAGTGACCAGTCTTTGCAATTTACCCTACTTTTTATTTATTTCAAATTCATAGTTTTGTACAGTTTACATATAATAGTTTAATTTAAGGTAAATCAATTTCAGGGGTTTCAATTCAACAATAAGAGGGGTTTAATTTGGGTTAAAAATGATATTTTCCAATTTGTATCAACTTCAATTTCTAATTGAAAATTTTGATTTAATAATTAAGGTTTACAGTTTGCAGTTTAACTACTAACATCCTAGATCAGGTAAAATAGGTCGAAATCAACTGTAAGTAATCAACTTATTAAACATGTTCCCACTCACATCTGATCCAAGCTCTAACTCTAAACTTTGTCGGGGAATGGTCACCCGCTAGCTTGCCCCCTCCTTGATCTGATTTACTAGTTGTAACGACATAGAATTTCAGTCATTCGAAATTGGAATATTTAATTGATTTTAAATATTCAAAAGTAAATTTTATAAGTTGAATAACTTATATTTCAAATATAATGATTTATTTGATAATTAAATTGTTAATTTAATATTTGAAATTGTGTAAATAATTGAATGTTGAATTTAATATAAGTGAAAATTATTTCTAAAGTTGATTTAAATTCTATTTGAATTAGAATGAAGTTAGTAAACTTTTAAAATTGATTTAAAGGTGAATAAATAGAAATTGGAAATTTTTTGATTTAATTAACGTGTAAAAATAGTCGTTTTTGACACTGTCTTGGATTTTGACGAAATTAGTTTCATTGGATCCATAATAGTGAATTATAGTATGCCGTCGAATTTTGTGTCAATTGGACTTACCATTTGATCGTGCGAGTTCGAAACGTACAGAAATTAATTAAAGGAATTTAATTAAAATAAATCGATTTTGAAACTCTATCTTCTGTATATGATGGAATTGGCCTCCGATATATATTCCATTGTGTTCGGAATAGGGATAAAACATTAGAAACGCCAGACGGCACGCTTCGTTTGGAGTTCGGAAATATTTCGAGTGAATAGTGTCGAAAACTTGTCTATATAAGGACCCTAAACTAATTTCATTTGCACTCAAAGCCCTAGCCCATAACCCTAGCCACCACATTCACATACACGGCCAGAAACATTCCACCTTCTTCCTCAATTATCTCTCAATCCCCAAATAATTAGCTCACGGCTTCAACTACAAAGTTGTAGAGCACATCGAGATCTTCAAATCCATACGGTTGGATCGCCGTATGGTGCGACGATCGAGGCGCAGCTGGCTCGGGTTCGCCGTGCATTTGGAGGGTTTTTTCGAGTTCATCGAGGCACTAGGGGAGGCCAATCTCTTGTCGTAGGTGGAGGAAGGGGAGGCGTAGCTCGTGGTGGTGGTGGATCGTCGTCTCGATCGACAATGGAAGCGCGATGGTTTCGTGTGAAGGTGGCGTTCGATTTTGAACGAGGCGGAAAATAAAAAATAAAAAAAATCACTTACGAGCGCGCATGAATATATGAAGCCTGGGAGGAAACGATGATTTAGGTTTAGTTTTTAATTTAAAGTTAACTAAGTTAATTATATTATTAATTATCATTATGTTTAAAAATCCATAACTTATTCATACGAGGTCCGTTTCGTATGAAACAAGCGGCATTGGGTTCGTATCTGAAAATACTATGCTATGGAATTGGATTGGACTTGCTTTCAGCAAGTAGGAATTTTGGTTGAATTCGAATGCCTGTTCATTTTTAATCGAAATAAAATGCTGCAACGACGAATGCAACCAAAGTGAGTAAAACTCACTCTCTCTGCTCGCTTATATTTTTATATACATGAAAATAAACTTATTTATGATGATTGATGCTTGTTTGGATGATATATGACATTATATATATATATTAGTTGGTTTGGATATATTCAAGACCATTGGAGCGTATGAGACCCTATTGCGTTCCCGTGTATGAGCGGATAACCTTTTGTACGTGCGTCTGCCTCGAAGTAGACATTGTACATATTTTCATATGCATATTTGTTGCAGGTTACAGGTTGGAGGGATTCAATAGGATTTCTCACCACTGTCGATTATTTTCATATATATATGATGATATATGATGCTTTGGGTGTCATGTTGATATTTTTGATGTGATTTGATTTATTTGGTGCAATGGTAGTACTGAGCCCTATTTTTGATTTTTTGGAAATATTGAAATTGATGATTTTGAATTGAAAACGTTTTCGAAGTGATTTTGGAAGTAAATACGTTTTAATGATTTTTGATTTATTTTAAAAGAAAGGAATTTGTTTTTAAATAAAAAGTTATGATTTTGATGTTTTAAAAATATAGTTTTGAGAAATACTTAGAAAATGGATTTTTGAATAAGTTTATATAAGAGATTTATAAAGGTGATATTTTTATAACTAAATAAGGTGATTTATAATGGAAATCTATAAATGTTTAGTAAATGGACTTGAAGTTATTTTGTAAGTGGATTTGAAGTTATTAGTAAATGGTTTTGAAGTTGATATGGTAAATGGATTTATAAATAAATTAGATTTTTAAAGAAATGGATTTATAAATAGAATTTTGTAAATAAAGAAATTTTATAAAATAGAAGTTTTATAAAATTTAAAAGAGATCTATAAAAATAGTTTTATAAATATGGGAATGTTTTATTTTGAGATGTAAATATGGATTTTTATTTAAAGGAGTTTGGAAGTGATATATTGATGAAGTAATGGTTTTAAAAAAAATTTGTCTTTTGGAAGTAATGTTTTTGGGAAGTGGTAATTCCAAATGGAATTTAATAGTTTGAAAAATGTTTTGGAATGTGATATGCATCGGAAACATAGATTTCAACATTTATTGTTGAAATAGACATTTTCGGGGAAGTAAGGATGGCATGGACTATAACACTGTTGTTATAGTAAATGATTTCCAAAAGGAAATATTTTATATATAGTATATGGGATTTACATATCTATTTATTTACTGAATCCCTATACTAGTATTTTGGGTTATCGTAACGATGTTTTACGCAACATTCATTTTGACCCAAATAAAGTGAGTTTTGAAGAATAGCTTTCCTTAAATGATTGTATATATACTTATTTTTGGTTTAAGTATATTGAAATATTTTCTAAGTGTTGAAAATGAAATGATTGGTGAATATACTTATATCGTTAATATAAGTATACGGAAATGTTTTTCAAATATCGACAGATTGAAATGGTTTTGTGAATATATCTTTTTCAAAGATAATTTGAAGTAAATATTTGGAAAGTGATTTAAATAATAAAAGATTTATTAAATGGGCCTTGTGATTGCTTGGTGCTAGATATTGTGTGTTGCTTTGATAGTTAAATAACCAACTATCAAATATTGACCTCTTTATCGTTGTTGGTTCGGAGAGACCGACGCCGGATTTATTCCGAGAACCACTTCGGACCAAAGTATATGCGTTCGATGTATAGGTTTGGAAGATACTGATATTTGGGATTTTTATAGTGAAGGACTGCTTGTTGATAGTTTGGGGATAAACTCCTAATATGCATATAGTAGCAGTAGTCCCTTCATTACGAAATATCCAATGCAAGGACTATTCGCTACTAATCCTAGGGTGATTTCAGACAGGATGTGGTAGGAGAGTGCCTTCGGTTTGTTCTATTTCTGGACAACTTGTATGGATGGATGTCTGAAAGTGCATTCTTGAGATTGCATTGTTGACTTTTATAAACGTACATCTGTTTGGTGGCGGAGAAGGTAACTTCTCTTAGCTTAACATCCATCTCTGAGATGTATGAGCTCGGAGGTTGTATGTTTCTAAAAGTCAATAGTGATCGAAGGAATGGTAGTGTGGCATTCAGAGTGATATGTGCTATGTGAAAGGTAATCATGACCTTTGGCCTTACACCCGGAAATGACTGAAACAGGGTAGATGCAGCAAGGCTATGTGGTTCGCAACCATTATGGTATGACCATCCCCTTCTAGATATGTTTCTTCCCATTATGACGTTCAGGATGTAAATTATTGTGGATGTTGCTATGAGGGCCCTCGGATAGGTCGGTAACGACCGGGGGATGACATATTCAGTACTATCTAAGTGTAGAGGTAGGCCGATCTTGTGTTGGCAGGGGAGCATATGTTCTGTGGTCCTTGGGACATCCATCTAGGGATGTACTCATCAGAAGGTAGTCCCTTCACCTGGTCATTTGTATGGAATCCGTTCTCCACTACGTGCCTGCCATTTTGTTTGTAGAGCCTAGTATGCTGGAATTTAATAATGGTAACAAATTTGGCTATTTTAATTATTTGTATACTAGACACTAGTATAATATAACATGGTTTGATATGAAAGTTTTTGGTTATCGTAAGGTAAAAACTTGTCCGTGTTTATGTGTGGGTGTGTCTTACGAGATACCTTTGTTTTGATAAAAGAACGCTTTTATAACTTAAAAATAAATTCAGTTGAGATGTGTTTTCTCATGCTGGTTTACCAGACTGATCCGGGCGTTCTTCCTTTTCAATGCTCGGGTCAGACCGAGTATATTTACAGATGTAGATTTGGATGCTTTGGAGCTTCAGCAGGAGAGCTGGAAGTCTTCTTATCGTATTTTACGTATATATTTATTTCCTCGCTGCATTGTTATTTAAATTATCAGCAGTTGTAAGGACAGGTTATTATAACTGTCCAAGCTGATGATTAGTGATTGTTAATTGTACTCTGATTGATGGATGTATATTATATTACAGTATTTGTTCTGTAAAGATCATTGATATGATATTATATGTTTTTCCACTGTGATTGTGAGATTCTTTAATTGTTTTAGTTTCTTCTGTTTTCCCTTTCTCTTTCTTCTTCTTCTTTTCTTTCTTTCTTCTCTTCTCTTTTCTCTTCTTCTCTCTTCTTTCTTTCTTTCTCATGATTATTCATATTTCCCTTCGGTTTGGGGCTGGACATGTGCGGTTATTGTTAGCTCTAAACGGGATGAATTTGCGGGTCGTCACACTAGTGCTCCCTTACTTTGTTTTTAATTTGTTTTTGAAAGAAGTTTTATAAGTAGAGAGAAGAAATTTTGGTAGAATTTCAGTATGCTGTTAACTATCTAATGAAATTAGGGTTAGGTTAGCTGTTTATTTATGGGGTTTACAGATTGATATGGAGCGTTAGATTTACCCTAGGTATTCTTTAGTTTCATCCTAAACGCACCTTAATTACTTCGTATGCAAGTAAAATATTTCGATCCATCACGTTTGTCCATTCATTGCTCCAAATCCATGATTTAACACGTTGACCAGTCAACTGCACGTAGGGACCAGTCGACCGATGGACCTTAGGGGTCGACCTCTTGAGGTGTTTAATTAAGGAATCTTTTTTATTTATTAAATTTATTTCTTTTTCAATTTTCAAACGGTAATAACTTCTCCATCCAATTTCTATTTTAAAGTGTTGTCCATGAAAATTGTCCAAAAAATCGCTACAAATGCAATGGTGTAAGTGTTGTAGCCAAATTCGAATGTTTGTGAAAATTTCATTTTAGTCCTTATTATATTTAAATTTTATTTTCTTATTAAATTTTTCGTTATATTTTCGGGGTGTTACATTCTCCCACTTAAAAGGATTTCATCCACGAAATCTCCAAGGATGGAAAAATATAACTTGTACGCGCAACAATCAATAGCTACAACCATCTACTCATCCATCATCTATGGGCAATCATTGTCCTTTATAAATTTCTAATGTGATATATGTAAATGCAAACGTGAAATGCACGTGAACCTATGCTAATGCAAGGAGTAGGCGGTCTCCTCATCTAGTCGACCTCCTTTCATGCAAGTGCTCATGCCATGAATCCAAAATGTATATATGCAACATCCTAAGAAAGTATACTTGCAATTTTACATGCATAAACAACCATTCAATCCATATGAAACATTCATATGGTAATGCTCAACAAGATAAACAACAAACAAGGGATAATGTGAGTGTGTGTACTACCTAGAGGATATACTGTCCTAAATGTGTAAAAGAAATAATCCAAAGAACACATCCATTTGAATCCATCATCCATAACATATCCTAATGACACATTTGCAACCATTCCTACCATCCAATGGTCTCTACCTAAGCTAGAACCTAAATACAAAAGTAATCTATACCTTTTCTAATTAAAATGGAAACGTACCAGAAAAGAGTTCTGAATGGGTAGCTCGGACCTTCTTCTCATGCTCCCATGTACTCTCGACTGGATCGTCTCCCTACTGGACTTTAACCAGTTTAATCACTTCAACGTAGAGTAGATTTGTCCCTACCCAAAAATATGGGTAGGTGCATGGCGAATAATTGACTCACCTATCCTTTTTAATTTCATTAACTGACACGGCTCGACCATGGTAATTTCTTATATAAACACTTCCGCAAGTGTAACACAAAATAAACATTGTGAATTCCCACAGACCCTCTAGGAAGCTTCGCTCCATAAGCTAACTCCCTAGCTCTATCCAAAATCAAAAAAGACCCTACAATTCTCGATGCTAATTTTTTCGAACTACCAACCCAACATGTATCGATG
Organism: Allium fistulosum; assembly: GCA_030737815.1. Classification (NCBI taxonomy): domain Eukaryota; kingdom Viridiplantae; phylum Streptophyta; class Magnoliopsida; order Asparagales; family Amaryllidaceae; genus Allium; species Allium fistulosum. The sequence continues at coordinate 147,036,624 of CM060901.1, forward strand.
AGGCAAGATGTTCACACGGACCATGTCACCACTGCAGACCTCAAATCCATGTGTCTTCTGTCAGTATATGCTTTATGCCTATCTTGTGCATCCTTGTCCTTCTATGATTCGAATCCACTTTTTATCAACTGCATTTCATATCCTTTACCACTGGCATGTATCTCAAATCCAAATATAAGTGCATATGCGACCCTCCGCAATCCTTGCTACCGACTTAAGTAATGACAACTTACACCATAGAAAATAACTTTAATGTAAGTATGCTCCCATGAAACTGTAACCCTATGCAATACACAATGCACATACGCACTGCCTTAAATCATCCAGTGGTATACCTAATCACTTCATCTTTTGGATACTAAGGCAAGACATCCTGAAAGTGTACGGCATCCTCTCCCTAGTAATTTCTACTTAGACCTTTTTGATACTTCTCCATTTTCGCCCAAGAATATCCAAACTTGGTGATTTCTTAACCATTAAAAATAGCATAACTTCTTTTCCAATTCGATTCAACTTAAATCGTCTCATTTTACTTCAGATTTGTTTTTTTAGTCCTTCAAAAATCATAGCACCTAGGTATCACGTTTATAGTTTATAGGATCTATCTTAAGTTCTACAAGCAAGTGCTCAAATGTCTTATTAGCAAAAAATTGGTCTATCTCTCAATTCAACCCTAATAAAATTCCTAAAATTGATTAAACTTATTACCTAGAATCATTCTAGCATTGATGATAACCACCTAAGTGGCACTTCATTTGCGTGTAATTGTTATGCAACACAAACTATGTATTCTAAGTTAGTCTTCCTTGAATTCGTTTAAGTAAATATTCTTTGTCCAATCCGAGGGATGATCGAAAAGAATCCTCTTATCCTTTCCTCCAAATCATACTAAAAATTTCCCGATCTTATTTTCTACAAAAATCACCTTCGCATTCTCAATGCATACAAATAACGTTATCTTTTTCTCGATGGAAACACAAATCCTTGAATTAACCATCCTTAGCACAATATTGACTATAATTCTACTTAGGATATCTTTTGTGGTTTGAATTTCCAAAACTTTACCATTTCTTAATGTCCTCCAATAAATGAGACCTTCTACCAAACGTAACCTCTTAGCACTTTATTCCAACTATTTCATGGTTCAGACAACTCAATATGGAATGGTTCCTTGCCATTTTAATCCAAGAGACTAATACTAATACTTTGATTTAAATTTAGGGATATCTGCATTTGCATTGCATCTTTTCCCAAAAAGAATTGTGAACACTGTAACTTTCTATAAATTACCTAAAAGAGTATTTGTGTTATGTTTAGAATTACAAGAAATTATCTTTTCTGTTATTATTGAAATAGATGGTATAAAATACGTAACCATCCATATTTTGTACATCTCTTTCTTTTGGGTATATTCCTTGTTATTTTGAATGATACACTTTGATTTATAAATCTGAACTTGATAATCTATAGAAATTCACATTGCAACACTCTATATTTAAATTTTTTAAAATACTACTTAAATCCTCATAATTAATTTTGATAACTTAACCTACATTTTCATCCGCAAAAGTCATTTAATTCTACAGATCTGGAACTATCACATAATTTTATAAGTTTTAGGGACTACTAATACCCAATACTAAATTTAGGGACTACTATCCAACATTTTCCAGATTCACATACATGCAATATTTAATACTATAGTTCCAAGATCTACATTTAGGCATATGTGGAACACATCTACAATGATATACCTCCAATATCATATATTAAAAGATATGCACTCTCTTTCACGTCCACCTGCTCCGTCTATAGCCTTTAGGGGAATAACACAATACCCACACCGCCTATAGCCTATAGGTATCTCATTCTCACCTAATCGGCCGACCTTACTAATAAACCACCAAGCCTATACTTACCATCCCATTTAGATTGCCTAACATAATCAAGGAAATACATGTTTGTTACTTAACACCCTTATAAGGATTGAATTAGACCCTACTTGGTCTATTTTCACTCCAAACTAGAAAACTTCTCACATCCGTAGCCTTTTTTGACATAATAAAACATCTTGGCTTACTCTTTCCGTATTCAGAGATACGTTTACCAAATCATACTTCCTAAAATTCTTTATACAAGGATCCAACAATTCAAACCATACTTGGGTAGAAAGATACAAGGTGGTGTTCACTCTTCACTATTATAGGAAGTTAGACCTAATACTATATCAACTCAACTGTTGCTTAAAAAGGTCACTAAATTTCCATGTTACTTCTTTTCTCTGTCCCAACCATTTCAATGCTTCCAAATTTCATAGTCGATTTTGTCCTAGTAGGTTGTTTACTTCTATTTATCCAACTCTAATCTATTCCTTTTCTTTTAAGTTTAAGTGATAGTTGTAATATTTTCACTTTACCTTTTTAAACCAAAACTTTTGATTTTAATATCATTTCCACAAAAATAGTAAGTTTTTAAAAACTGTAAAACCTTCCATTCATTTTCAACAAACGTTTCCCTTTTTACTAAAATCATGACATTTTCTTTAATTAAATTATCAAAACGGTTAAGCTTAACTTAGCAAAATGTACATAAAACACATCTTTTCAAAAAAATGTTTTATAAATAAAGAATTTTCATAAAAGCGAATTTTAAAGATAATGGGGTGTTTTTAACTTATTATTGTTATTTTAGAGTTTGATAGGAAACATCGATAATAGACATTTTCAAGTACTAACCATTTCATATTTATAAAAAAGTTCAAAAGTTGGGTCTTCCATACTTCTCAAATTTTTATTTTTCAAAAGGTTTATTATTAAAAGCAAAGTACTCATCGAGGGTAGCAACAATGTGCCTAAAAGACGAAACAAAAGTTTTAAACAGTTATTGAAAAATTGTTTTTTACACATTTTCTAATTTTTCCTTTTAAAACAAAGTCAATAAAGAATATCTGATTATTTTATATAAAATCATAAACCAACTTTATTCTATTTAAAATATCAGACATCTACTGTTTCTAATTTTTAGAAAACATTTTCATTGGTTTATCACTTAAATCGGAGTAGATAATAGCAACATAATTACATAAGCCCAATTATACCTGACAATGCTTTAGGTGCATAAGGTTTCTTTCCTTCTTTCCAAAGATGGTTAAATCAAGTTTATTTTCCATTATGGTATCCAACTTCAATATGGAAATACTTTAGCCATACCTTTAAGTCAATAGGAGTCTTCGGAACTACAACCAATATGAGAATAAAGCTTCCACTTTAATGGGGGGGGGGGAATTTGCCTTGAGTTTGTAAAGTCCTCCTTCCTATTCCTCTTATGCTACCGACATCATATTCTTATTATATACATCTCATACTACTAATCTTCTTCACACACCGTTAAATCCATAATTTACTTGCTACTGCTAGTTGGTATAGAAAACTTCTACTAGCCTTTCTTTATGGGGTAAACCACAATAAACGTGAAAGGTTTATTTTTCTTCTCAACTGTTATAACTTTAACTTTTGTTCTAACCTATAATTATTTGCTTATATAAGGGATAAGCCAACTACTACCATATGAGTAAAAATGTATAGGGCATTGTGTATTAATATACATATTAGAAAATTATAATTATGCTCCCTTAGTTGGGTTAGGCTCATCTTATCTTCTCGCTTGTAGATATCGACGGAACCATTTAGGGTTGTTCACACACACACAGAATCTTAGTTGCTTTACCAGAGCCGTTTTCCTTAAAAATCAATCATACTCACTATCTGTGTTTGGGAATTATTTTCAACTTTCCCCCAGATAGTACTAACTAGGATAATTGAATAAATCTTTGAAAAACTGTACACACAGAGATATATACATACACACACATACATATACATTCCCTTTTAAAACACTTTTTCAAAGAACTTATTGAAAAACCTTTTGGAAAAACTTTTTCAATTACGTCGCTCAATACGTGCCTAGATCCTGGAGAATCCTAAACCTAAGCTCTGATACCAAATATAATAACTCACACTTCCTAACACACTGATCCTAGGCTTGGGGTGACTTTCGAACTCGCGTCATGCCGAGAAATATGAGCTGTTGAGTTTTTAAAACATTATGGAGCATAAATATAAGGATAAATTCTAGAACATTCTACACTTTCAGATCTCACAGTGGAAGGAATTAAAATATAAGTACTGAAAATAGACATTTAGAAAAATAGTCTCCAAAATACTTAATTTCCATATACACTATTTCCAAAGTACAATATAAGTTTTAATAGACATTTAATACAATAAAGAGCTACATGAGGAACAATGAAGAATATGAGAACTCCAACGTTTAGCTCATCTCTCCTCGTACTATGCCCAACCAACCGCTAACCTGTCATCCTATGGTGGAGGAAGTGAAAAGAAAAGGGATGGGTCAAACAAAAGTCTGATGGATTGAGTACAGGTTTAATATATGGTGATCATATGCAGTTGAGTTTAATTCTTCTTTATGTGACCTAGAGTATCTTACAAGTGTCTATGTATTTCTAGGGTCCCTTACTTAAGGGTTTTTTCCAACACACATACCTACACTACAACTTGTGTAGGCTCTTACAAGGATCAAACTACAGATCGAACCTCAATAATTAACGATTGGTCATCTCTCCTAGAGCTACTCAATATGGAAACACTGATACTAGAGCTGCTGAATATAGGAACACCACTACTAGAGCTACTCAACATAGGAATAACACTACTAGAGCTACTCAATATAGGAACACCGCTACTAGAGCTATATGGGAATAAATTCCCTATAACTATAACTACTCGTCACCTAACTACGCATCAAAGGGGAGTCTGCAATGACAACTCGCTAGTATGTCTCATCGTTTGCATCAATGTCTATCTCTCAATCGTAGTATATGCCTTTTTATTGCATGTGTTGGATCTATTAACAACACAATATCACACCGCTTCTGAATCGTGAATACCAAGGAGTCCCATTATGCCGGGCCCATACACTTCTTCAGGCATCAGTCAGTGTTGTGCGTCCATCATAGAACCTCATGTGAGTCCATTTGTGATAGAATCACCCTTATTGGGTAAGTACATTTACCCAACCCCACAACATCCTAGCGCCATCTCATAGGGAACTAGCTTCCTTGTTATCCCTAACATCGACACGTTTGTATACAATATACTTATACATACAATTAATAGTTTATATTTTAACCTATTCCACAGGTTGAGGTTCGAATTATGCATTTCAATCGTTAATTGGTCGACTGCTACACCCTATCTGTTGACCACTTGCAGTCGACTGCTCAGGATGAACGATCGACCGGTCGCGTTGTAAAATTTACGGTTTTCTATTTTAATTATTCGATTTTCGATTATTTATTAATTTCATCAATTTCTACCTTATTGAGTGAACTGTAACTATCGGTTTACAATGATGAATCTTTGCAATTTACCCTCCTTTTTATTTATTTCAAATTCTTAGTTTTGTACATTTTATATATAATAGTTTAAAGGGTAATCAGTTTTGGGGGTTTCAATTCAATAACAAGAGAGGGGTTTAACTTGGGTTATAAATAATATTTGTCAATTTGTATCAACTTCAATTTCTAATTCAAATTTTAGATTTAACAATTAGGGTTTACCGTTTGCGGTTTAACTATTAACATCCTAGATTAGATAAAATAAGTCAAAGTTAACTACAAATAATCAACTTATTGAACTTGTTTCCACTCACATTGGATCCAAGCTCTAACTCTAAACTCCATCGAAGAATCGTCACCCGCTAGATTGCCCCCTCCTTGATCCGATTTACTAGTGCTCTCTTGCTTTGTTTTTAATTTTCTTTTGAAAGAAATTTTATAAGTGGAGAGAAGAAATTTCGGCAAAATTTCGGTATGTTGTTAACTTTCTAATAAAATTAGGGTTATGTTAGCTGTTTATTTATAGGGATTATAGATTGATATGGAGTGTTAGATTTACCATAGGAAAACTTTGGTTTCATCCTGGACGCACCTCAATTACTTCGTATGCAAGTAAAATATTTTAGTTCATCACGTCTGTCAATTCGTGACTCCAAATCCATGATTTAACACGTTAACGGTCGACCGCTCATAGGGATCGGTGGACCCCTAGGGGTCGACCGCTTGACGTATTTAATTAAGGAAACTTTTATATTTTTAATTTATTTCCTTTTCAAATTTTCAAACGTTCATCACTTCTTTGTACTAACTTTGATTTCAGTTAGATATGAAAATTATCTAGAAAATTGTTATGAATGCAATGATGCAAGTTTTATAGCCAAATTTAGACATTTGTGAAAATGTAGTTTTAGTCCTTATTATATTTAAATTTTATTTTCTTATTAAATTTTTCGCCAAATTTCCAGGATGTTACATAACTCGTCTATCTACGCCTATAAATATATTGCATCAACCAAGAAAGGGAATGAATTATTTTTTTATTAAGTGGATATTCTGCCATTTTCTCATCTCAAATCAGGCTTAGAGTACATAATACTATAAAAAAAGCATAAGTGCCTAAATGTTATATGCATAAGCATATAAAAAATAACATTATGCTCTCTAATTTATCCTAATGTATGATGATCAAGTATTATAAGCTCTAATACCAAATGTAACGACTACCATTCATGACACCCAAATTCTATAAGTATCATGGATAACATTTTGTTAAGAATAGAATTTACATCAATAACATAGAGCATATATGTCACTTTTAGAATTACACTATATCTAACAGCTGAAGTAATAAAGTATAACATCAATATGGACCTGTAATTGACTAAATGCATATTATATCAAGAGACATAAGATTCAATATCATAATACATCATGTGAATGATACATAATATCTATATGTATCGATCAAATAGAGTTTATCAACTTTTATAATGCTCGCACTGAAAAGGTGCTTTGCCCATAATTTTCTAAGATATAATTTACTAGTACCATATGATTTGTAACCATATAATCATAAATTATTACTCAAAATTGCGGCTTAGTCCATAATTCCAAAATAATTTCAAATAAATTTGGATCTGTATTTTCCAGTGTATTACAAATACCACTATCGTAGTTTTATTTTATTACAAATATTCATAATATTTATATTGAAATAAACTATGTCCATTTTTCAATCAATACTGAAAAGTAATAATTATTTCATAAATAATGTTTGGCATGTTTTACAATGAAAAATTCGTAACTTGAAGCGACCAATAAATGTTGTATAGCATGCTCTCAAAATTTCCGCCATTACTATAATAGCTTATAAAATATGAAACTTTATTCAACCACTTAATATAGGCTATTTACTTCATTTACCATAATTGGTTTATAGTCGAGAATTTCCAAATCAATTATCTTAATTCAAATGAAATAAATTTAATAGGAAACAATAATCTGTGTGAAAAAAACATTTGGAATAGATATCATATTTCTTATTTCTTGTTAAGTATCTATTATTATTATTTTACAATTCTCATTTTCGATGTTTCCGTATGAAGTAAAAACAACCAGTCACTCTCTTCATCCCAACTATGCTTTAAGTTACATCTACCCTTGTACATTCATTTTTCTTTCTAAATGGTCGAACCATTCAAAACGAAGCCCTTACTTCACGATCATGATGAACTATTTATAAAAATGCATTCGGTTTTATCCTTAACATTTAAGGATATCGAATAAGTTGCATTTTACGTAAACTGATCAAACTAACAGTTTAGTGATCGATTCTTAGATCCACCTTGGAGCTCTTTGTCTAGTGTTACATTTAACATGACAAGATCACCATTGTAATCAATAATGTTGGATACATGACCTCGCATTATGATTTATTTGCGTATTTTGATTGAACTAATTTCATCAAAGTTTTGTACTTTATGAATTGCGATCGTTCACCATATATCATGTATATGTGATCGTACATGGATTGAATATCCATGTTCAAGTATTGCTTTTAAAGTTCGAAACTAATAAAGGATAATACATAGTCAGGAAGATAAACATGTAAGTGACCAATTACGAATGTATTTGGTGGTTATAAAATTACGCGCTTACATGGGTATTGAAACAAAAACATGCAGAAAATATTTATTATAAGTATATATTACATTTCTTTTATCAATCTTTAATTCTGTTCATTTGTATATCATAATTGATAAACATTTTATCAATTATATTAATTGCACAAATTTATCAATATAGATTATTATAACTTTATTTAGCAAATGTTCTTACAATATTAGAAAGGTTAAATGTTACCATTTCATTTTTCTAATAAGGCTCCTACTAGACTTTTATGTTCATCAAAACTCTAAGAAAAAACAAAGAAATCTTTTGATTTTTCTAGTGGGTATTAGGACTTGCATGCCTTGGGATTCTAACATTGAGGAATATCAACAAATCATAGACCCGCATGCGATGGATAACTCCTTATCAGTTGTATCATATAAAATTCTAAACCCATCGTCCTTATCCAAATCTCATTTCGACCTGAAGGAATATCAATAAATCGAAAGGGATTATTTACTCGTGCCCATCATTTCACGACGGCCTAAGTATAATGCACGTACCTTGAGGAATATCAATAAATACTTGCATGTATATTACCTCGTCTAGTCAATATACAAATAGCGCTACACGTATCATTTCTAGCTTGAGGAATATCAACAACCAGAGAGTATGAAAGCAATCTATCAATATATAAATGATGGAGGACAACTTTATTAAAGATTCATAATCTTTAATATATTTAATCGAGTGGTATTAACTTATGAAATAATGTATTTCTTATAAAATAACCTCGTGATTCAAGTGCTGGACACATTAAGAATCATGGTATACGTACTATACATATGTATTTAGTCCTTAAGTCTATTTTATGTTTCCTATGGTTCCACTATTGTTTTATGCATTCATATTGTGTAAATTTAATTGTCATATAACTTTTATAATTTAATTAACTTATATAACAGTCTTATGTATATTACATTAATTTAATATTATTAAATTAACATTTTAATTAATTTTATGTTATTCAATTGAACATTTTAATTGAATATGTATACTGTAACATTTATGGTTATACATATACACATATAATATATATATATGTGTGTGTGTTTTATTATTTGTAAATTAACTTTTAGTTAACTTATTTAGTTAGGTAGTTTAATTAAATATTGATGTCAAAAATTTCTTTCATATATAAATATATACTTGCATCATCTTAAACAATTCAAGAAAAATGTAATACATATAGTGTACATGTATATACTTTAATTAATTGACTAATTAATTTATTAATCTTATTAATAAATAATAAAATTTTCAAAATATGTTTATTATATATTTAAAGCACTTTTTAAAACTGTATTATAACATTTATAATATACATTTTTTTCAAAGCAACTTTGAAAATCATATTATAACAGTTATAATGTAATTCTTATTTTAAATTTAACTTGAAAATTAAAAATATTATTTTAATTTCATAATAATTTTGAAATCATATTATAACATTTATAATGTATTTCTTATTTTAAATTTAAATTTTCATATCGAATTTTCAAAACAATTTTGAAAATTAACCCAAGACCCAATTCTGTAACGACCCCGAAATTTAAATTTATTTAAATTAATAATTAAATGAATTTTTAAATTAAATTGAGTAATTAAATAAATTTTTGGATAAAAATTTGTAAATTTAATTAGAGAATTGGAGCGAGTTTCCCCGATACATCAATAAGTGAATTTGAAAATAATAAATATATAGATGTATATTTGACTTGAGTTTAAATTGTAAATAAATAATTGATAATAATATTAAATATTAAAATTTATGGTTAATAATAATTTGAAATATATATAAATTAAATATAAGACGATAAATATAAAAGTAACACAAGAAACAAACAAATACAAATATAAGTGAATACATTAGCTAAAAAAAATACAACAAACATTAACAAACAAAAACAAACAAAATAATCAAAGTAACATATAGTTAAATTCAAACAAGTGTTTAAACAAGACCAAATGATAAGAATGTAGCCTGTGAGTGGAATGGCAAGAATAAACAAATAAAACAAGACAAAATAATATAAACAAAGCAAAAGAAATATGTACAGTCAACAAGCAACAAAGCATAGTTGTAAACAAGAAAGGACTCTTTCTTTTAATACCACATCTTCCCTAGTACAAAATATATATTCCCAGCCGAGTAAAATAAAACAAGAACAAAGTATAAAACAAGAAAAGGCTTACCAAAGAGGCCACCTCAAATTATCTTCAACTTGTACAGCCGGGAGAAGAATTTTTATAAAATAAAATAAAATGGTACAAGGTAATAAATGTTTTTACCTCTAGCATACAAAAGTAAGAGTACCATAGTCTACAAAACTTAGAAAATCTCTGATCAAAGATTTATAAACAATTCTTAGTACAAATATATAACACCACAACCCTATTATCTATCAGCCGAGATCTTGAAAACAAAAAAAATATAAACAGGTTTGTACAAAGCAATTAATGCAAGATATCTTTAGCACACATTTTGTATCACTTCAGCCGAGTTAAAAAGATGTAGGCAAGCATGGGAACAAGTACTCAAGCATTAAATGCTTACATCTTTGGCAGCACAAAAATATAAGATTTTGTTTGCCTCCAAAGTCTCTGCTCTCAAGTGTACAAGAAATATTGTATACCCTGTACACTTTTTCTTATATACACCTTCCTCGTTTTCAATTCGTTTACTAAGAAAAAAAAAAGAAGCTGAAACAAACTTCAAACCAAAACCAACATCAAAACAAATCAAAGAACTATAAACAAGAAACATTTTCAGTTTGGAAATTAAAGCTTTAACCTGGAAGCAGGAAGATCAAAAAGCAAAGGCAACTTAAAAACATTTTTTTTCTTTCAAAGAAAACCAAGCAAAGTTTAAAACAGGACTCAACTGCAGTTTCCAGACAACAAATATCCTCTGTTCTTCTCTGCCATTTTTCAAGGTGAGCAACCCTCTTAACCCTGATTTTTATCTGGATGTTTGGAATGGATACTTCAAGTTGTTGTTAAAAATGTTGGTATTGATAGTCAATTTGCCTGCCTGTTTGAAAGGAAAAGTATGTGTATATAAGAGTTACATCACTCTGTTAAACCCTATAGGCTTCTGTCTTAAACAAGTAATATGTGAGTAAACATAATCGTAAATTTTATGTTAAACTTTGATTTGTAAATAATTTATGTTAATATGGTGTTGGATATTTTCTTAAACACTGTGAATATGAACTTATTTTTTTTGATAGAACAGGGACAGGTTCTTCTCTGTTTATAGTTTAAGATGAAACCAACATTGAAAACAATTCGATTTCTCCATTTCTAATCGGTTTCAAGTTTCGATGTTTAGAGCAATTATGTGTATTCAAGTAAGAATTATGTTTTAAAAATAATTTCATAAAGTATCAATGTGTACAGATTGAAAAATAAAGGCTTTTACAGAAGATACCTCAAATTTTGGAAAATTCGAATATCACAAAACATTGATTCAATTAGATAATTCGAATCCTTATGGCAAAATATGATTTTTAAGACCAAATGGAAGATTTTTAGGTGAGTATACATGAGGCAGTTCCTGTATGAACTCAAAATGCAATTTCACCAATTTCTATTGAATTAACAAATATTAGCTGCTGAAATTGGTTGTATAGCTAGCTTGATGATCCACGAACACAAGGAAAATACTAAAAAAAATTTCGAATGAAAGAATTTTCGAGTCGAATCGAAAATAGGGTTTAATGGTCCATTTTGGTCGAGGAAGAAAATAGGATTGTCGCGACATCATCGTGGCATCGAGCCACACTGGATCTTTGGGAAATGGTTGCGGAGGTACTGGAGAGGTCGTGGCCGGAGTCGCTGGGCCTCCGATGGATCGTGGTGATGGCGTAGGAAGTTTTTTTCGGAGAGAGGTTAGTTTCAGATTTTGATTGGAATGCTCGATTTTATTCCCAGATGTTTCGATCGAATTGGGTTGTGGAGTTCGTTGTCAAGGGCAAAGGCGACTCGTCGCGACTGGCATGGATGATCGGAATCGCTTCGATCGTGTGTACACGTGCACGCGATGTCAGTTTGTATCGGTGATGGTTTTAAGGTTGGGGAAGAAGAGTAGCCTCGGAGAAGAGCTCGAGAAAATTGTTTGATGGCTCGAGTTTTGTATCGTGTAGTTCGATGTTTAAACTGTATAACAGGATTTTTTAACTTAAACTAAAATAACGTCTCAAAAATAAAAGGGAAGGAAGAAGAAGGGGGTTGCGTGAATGACAGGGGAGGACTCGAAGCAGGAGTGATGTAGCTCGGGTATGTCTGGGTAGCAGTTTTTAATAACCTGATTTATCTCTAAATTTTAAAAACTGAATTTAAATTATTAAGCAAAGTTAAAACAAGTTTAAATCTAAATTTAAATCTGAATTAAAGATAATTTGAATCCTAGTTCTGAAATCAAAGAAGTTTTAATATTTAAATTGTTTAAATTTGCTTTGTGATGATAATTAAAACATTAGTTAAAAAAATGTTTTAAATTTGAATTAGTGAAGATAAAATGATATGCACTCATTAAATTGGTTCAAGTGAAAAAAGTTGATTAATTTATTTAATCAAGTAATTAAGATTTATTAAGTTACAGTTTAGAACTTAATTAATTAAATAATTAGTGATTAAATATATGATTTTAAAGGTTAATTAAATGATAATTAACAATAATTAAATTGAGTTTAATTACTTAAGAATAGTAATTAAATAATTATGAATAGTTAATGAGGATCATTTACTTGAAATTTATTTGATAATAAATGTGAAAAGAATTATCCATAGAAATTTAATCTGATTTAAATTAATCAGATAATTAATTGAGCTTACTTATGGATGTTTGGATTTCATTGAATGTTGAATTGTTTGATATCCCTGATATATGATGCTTTGTGATACACCCTGATTTATGTTGTGATCTGTAGTTTACTTACCTGTGATATATATATGTGATCTATGAATGAACGATAAGCGTTATAGTTATATCGCTTATCAACTATATCCTGTATTTTGTTATGTGATGATTGATGTTGCACTATTGTGTGTGAAACCCCTGGACCACACCTTTGCACACACAAATATGGATTTCACGTGGAAATCGGTTAAGTCACAGATAATTTAAATTTGATGTTTTTGAAATTGAAATTTTTAATTTCAATTGATTTTGAAATTTGAAATTCGGGGTTAAAGTAAAAAGCTTTTGAAATGGATTTTCAAAGATAAAAGTTATTTTAAATAACTTAACCGAGTTTTGAAAATTTAAATAGTTAGATTTAAATTTGGATTCAAGTTTGAAATTAAGCTATGATTTGGAAACTAGGGAGTAAAGATGATATAAATGTGTTTATATGAATTTAAACCATTTTAAAAGTATAAGTTGGGAATTTGGATTGAACCCAAGGATTTCAACTAGTATGAATGAATTAGATTTTCAAAGTAAAAACTGTTGTTTTTAAATGGTAAAAGCTTCAGATAAGAAATGAAATTCTAGTTAATTAAAGGAATTTCAAGTAAATTGAAAAATGGATTTTCCAAGTTATGAATAAATTCTTTTTGAAAGCTATGAATTAAATCTGTTTATTTTAACAGATTTAAAATGATGTTTTATTTAACCCATTCGAAATGGAATTGTTTTGAAAGCTATAAGTTAAATCTTTGATTTAAAGATTTAACGAGTTAAATTGAAATGGGAATTGATTTGGAAAATCTATGAATGAATCTTTTGTTTAAAAGATTAAAATGGTAATTTGTTAAACCATTTGAAAAGAAAGTTTGGGTAATAAGTTGTGACTTAATTGAAATCCCAATATCCATATATCTTTAAAATATTTCGCTCACTATTCGGGTTAGCCGGGAAAGGACCTTTGGGTCGTATAACCCATTCCGAATAAGTGATACGTCGTATATGGATAGCAATTGAAGACCGGTGATGAAGACCGGATATTCACGAGAACGAAAAGATAACTCGTCGATTGTTTCTGCACTGGGTAGCTCCCGGTATAGAAATCCCCTAAGTGATGGGAAATCCGATCGGGATTGTGAATACCCGGATTTGCAAGGGCTTCGTAAGAAGTGCCTTCGGTTCTGTTCGAACCCGGAACAGACTTGTATGGATACATGTCTGATATTACACTTTGAGATATAAAGCCGATTTCTTTCAAATACATTTCTGTTTGGTGGCGGAGAATTTATTCTCTTAGCTTAACACCCTTCTCTGAGACATACGAGCTCAGAGGTTATGTAGTTGAAATTTATCAGCGATATATCCCAATTTGGTAATGTGGCATGCTGAGTGCTGCTGTGAAATGATCAGTGTTTGATCATTTGCGATATGATCATTTGTTTGATCTTATATCTTTGTGATCATAGGTTGATCATTTGTTTGACCCGAAGCGTGGCTTTTTGAAAAAGCGTGGCTTTGTGGACGAGACTTCGTCGAGCCTCACAACCCGGTAATGGTCGAAACAGGAATCGTGCGGCAAGGTTTTCAGGGGTAGCTCCCCTAGGGTATGACCATTCCTTCTGGAAAAGGGTAGTATCATGGTATGGAGCCCAGATACTTACTCATGTGGATACACTTTCTTTATGATGTGTGATGTTGGATTCGAGGCGCCTCGGTTAAAGGTCCCAAAGGACCGGGGGTGGCATATCTAAGGTTTCTTTTATCCCTTGGGAAAAGGGGTTGCCGGCCTTGTTTAGCAGAGAACGGTGTGGTTCTCGGAACGTCCCGCCAGAGGCATTTCTTTCGTGGAATAGGAAGTTCCTTAGCCTGACCATTTGTTGGAAATCCAAACAAAACAATACGAGCCCTGTACGGTTTTTAGTTGTATTACCTGCCATGGAATGTGGTGGTAACCTGCTATTGAACATGGTAGCTATAGTAGGCATAAGTGCGAAATGTCTATGCTGGCTAAGATTTATATTCTACTTTCGAAATTGTTTTCTGCACTATGCACTAGTAATAATATCAAATGATTTGATTTTGCGTAGTAAGCATCTTTGACTATCATAAGAAGAAATCTCCTCCAATTCTGCGTTTGCATTGTGTGTGTGGTGGGAGGTCTTATGGTAGTTTCATTTTCCAAAAGCATTACGAATTGACTTTAAAATTCTCTGCTATTTGTTTTTAAAGATAAACTGTTTTTGTTGCTCACACCAGTCCCATGACTGATCCGGAGTTTATTGTTTCTTTCCTAAACTCTGGATGCTCAAAATTTTTCTACACGAGCAGTCTAGAGTTTGGTTTTTCAGATAGTCAGATTAGTAGGTTATTTGGAGCTAGTTCAGTCTTTGGATCGGACTGCACTTGCTTATCTTGGTGTATCGTTATTGGGAGTTCAAGCTATTTCTGGATTAGTGCTTTGAAGATGGAGATTATCCGCTGCTGATGTTATCGTTTTCTTTTCCGCTGCTATTTGTTGTATCATATCTCTGATGTATATTGATATTCATTGTATCATTCTGTTGTATCAGATATTGTATATCAATGTATTATTCATTTCTTCCGCTGTGTTATTTACTTAACTGTGTTATAAGCTCCGGCGACTCGGATTTGAACGCTCGAATCTACGACATTCGAGTACGATGTAAAGTATGGATGTCGATTTTCGAACGCAAAAATCTGGGACGTTACATTTGGTATCAGAGCTAAGGTTGAACTTTAGCTCAGGAGTATAACACGTTAAGTAACTCATTAGCTAGAGTGAAGTAAACTCTAGAATGAGTATATCCTTAAGATATCCGTCTGAACGTCTCAGTAAATTCTCTTACTATCCACTGATAGTAGATATGAGTACAAGAAGAGGACGAGATAGGGGACTGGGAATACGACTATAGATTGTCAATACCCTGCAACAGTGGAAACAATCTTTCTCTATCAATCTCTTTTGATTCGTTTCCAAATTCTTTTGATTTCTTCGTACCAGCTACAAGTAGTTTCGGTGTGATGATGGCTCTACGAACCGTTGTAGGAAATTCTTACTTCGTATTTTCATCGACTTCTTATCAACCTTTTGGATTTAAACCTTAATGAATTTGAAATTGGAATTTTAAATTGAATTAAATTGACTAATAAAATATGAGGGTAAATTGAATTGAATCAATTAAAACGATATCGTTTAAAACCGAATTTGAAATTCTATTGTAATTTCTTGTGAATACCAAAGTCCGAAGAGGGACAAATTGGTACGTGTTCTGGGATATTCCGAACTGAGTTTGGAATTCATATCGTTAGTTTGAGGAATTATAGGAGATCGAATCTGTCTATCTCTGTGCTGTTTCGTGCCTGCGAATTTCGAGGACGAAATTCTTTTAAGGGGGGAAGTTTGTAACGACCCTAAAATTTAAATTTATTTAAATTAATAATTAAATGAATTTTTAAATTAAATTAAGTAATTACATAAATTTTTGGATAAAAATTTGTAAATTTAATTAGAGAATTGGAGCGAGTTTCCCCGATACATCAATAAGTGAATTTGAAAATAATAAATATATAGATGTATATTTGACTTGAGTTTAAATTGTAAATAAATAATTGATAATAATATTAAATATTAAAATTTATGGTTAATAATAATTTGAAATATATATAAATTAAATATAAGACGATAAATATAAAAGTAACACAAGAAACAAACAAATACAAATATAAGTGAATACATTAGCTAAAAAAAATACAACAAACATTAACAAACAAAAACAAACAAAATAATCAAAGTAACATATAGTTAAATTCAAACAAGTGTTTAAACAAGACCAAATGATAAGAATGTAGCCTGTGAGTGGAATGGCAAGAATAAACAAATAAAACAAGACAAAATAATATAAACAAAGCAAAAGAAATATGTACAGTCAACAAGCAACAAAGCATAGTTGTAAACAAGAAAGGACTCTTTCTTTTAATACCACATCTTCCCTAGTACAAAATATATATTCCCAGCCGAGTAAAATAAAACAAGAACAAAGTATAAAACAAGAAAAGGCTTACCAAAGAGGCCACCTCAAATTATCTTCAACTTGTACAGCCGGGAGAAGAATTTTTATAAAATAAAATAAAATGGTACAAGGTAATAAATGTTTTTACCTCTAGCATACAAAAGTAAGAGTACCATAGTCTACAAAACTTAGAAAATCTCTGATCAAAGATTTATAAACAATTCTTAGTACAAATATATAACACCACAACCCTATTATCTATCAGCCGAGATCTTGAAAACAAAAAAAATATAAACAGGTTTGTACAAAGCAATTAATGCAAGATATCTTTAGCACACATTTTGTATCACTTCAGCCGAGTTAAAAAGATGTAGGCAAGCATGGGAACAAGTACTCAAGCATTAAATGCTTACATCTTTGGCAGCACAAAAATATAAGATTTTGTTTGCCTCCAAAGTCTCTGCTCTCAAGTGTACAAGAAATATTGTATACCCTGTACACTTTTTCTTATATACACCTTCCTCGTTTTCAATTCGTTTACTAAGAAAAAAAAAAGAAGCTGAAACAAACTTCAAACCAAAACCAACATCAAAACAAATCAAAGAACTATAAACAAGAAACATTTTCAGTTTGGAAATTAAAGCTTTAACCTGGAAGCAGGAAGATCAAAAAGCAAAGGCAACTTAAAAACATTTTTTTTCTTTCAAAGAAAACCAAGCAAAGTTTAAAACAGGACTCAACTGCAGTTTCCAGACAATAAATATCCTCTGTTCTTCTCTGCCATTTTTCAAGGTGAGCAACCCTCTTAACCCTGATTTTTATCTGGATGTTTGGAATGGATACTTCAAGTTGTTGTTAAAAATGTTGGTATTGATAGTCAATTTGCCTGCCTGTTTGAAAGGAAAAGTATGTGTATATAAGAGTTACATCACTCTGTTAAACCCTATAGGCTTCTGTCTTAAACAAGTAATATGTGAGTAAACATAATCGTAAATTTTATGTTAAACTTTGATTTGTAAATAATTTATGTTAATATGGTGTTGGATATTTTCTTAAACACTGTGAATATGAACTTATTTTTTTTGATAGAACAGGGACAGGTTCTTCTCTGTTTATAGTTTAAGATGAAACCAACATTGAAAACAATTCGATTTCTCCATTTCTAATCGGTTTCAAGTTTCGATGTTTAGAGCAATTATGTGTATTCAAGTAAGAATTATGTTTTAAAAATAATTTCATAAAGTATCAATGTGTACAGATTGAAAAATAAAGGCTTTTACAGAAGATACCTCAAATTTTGGAAAATTCGAATATCACAAAACATTGATTCAATTAGATAATTCGAATCCTTATGGCAAAATATGATTTTTAAGACCAAATGGAAGATTTTTAGGTGAGTATACATGAGGCAGTTCCTGTATGAACTCAAAATGCAATTTCACCAATTTCTATTGAATTAACAAATATTAGCTGCTGAAATTGGTTGTATAGCTAGCTTGATGATCCACGAACACAAGGAAAATACTAAAAAAAATTTCGAATGAAAGAATTTTCGAGTCGAATCGAAAATAGGGTTTAATGGTCCATTTTGGTCGAGGAAGAAAATAGGATTGTCACGACATCATCGTGGCATCGAGCCACACTGGATCTTTGGGAAATGGTTGCGGAGGTACTGTAGAGGTCATGGCCGGAGTCGCTGGGCCTCCGATGGATCGTGGTGATGGCGCAGGAAGTTTTTTTCGGAGAGAGGTTAGTTTCAGATTTTGATTGGAATGCTCGATTTTATTCCCAGATGTTTCGATTGAATTGGGTTGTGGAGTTCGTTGTCAAGGGCAAAGGCGACTCGTCGCGACTGTCATGGATGATCGGAATCGCTTCGATCGTGTGTACACGTGCACGCGATGTCAGTTTGTATCGGTGATGGTTTTAAGGTTGGGGAAGAAGAGTAGCCTCGGAGAAGAGCTTGAGAAAATTGTTTGATGGCTCGAGTTTTGTATCGTGTAGTTCGATGTTTAAACTGTATAACAGGATTTTTTAACTTAAACTAAAATAACGTCTCAAAAAGAAAAGGGAAGGAAGAAGAAGGGGGTTGCGTGAATGACAGGGGAGGACTCGAAGCAGGAGTGATGTAGCTCGGGTATGTCTGGGTAGCAGTTTTTAATAACCTGATTTATCTCTAAATTTTAAAAACTGAATTTAAATTATTAAGCAAAGTTAAAACAAGTTTAAATCTAAATTTAAATCTGAATTAAAGATAATTTGAATCCTAGTTCTGAAATCAAAGAAGTTTTAATATTTAAATTGTTTAAATTTGCTTTGTGATGATAATTAAAACATTAGTTAAAAAAATGTTTTAAATTTGAATTAGTGAAGATAAAATGATATGCACTCATTAAATTGGTTCAAGTGAAAAAAGTTGATTAATTTATTTAATCAAGTAATTAAGATTTATTAAGTTACAGTTTAGAACTTAATTAATTAAATAATTAGTGATTAAATATATGATTTTAAAGGTTAATTAAATGATAATTAACAATAATTAAATTGAGTTTAATTACTTAAGAATAGTAATTAAATAATTATGAATAGTTAATGAGGATCATTTACTTGAAATTTATTTGATAATAAATGTGAAAAGAATTATCCATAGAAATTTAATCTGATTTAAATTAATCAGATAATTAATTGAGCTTACTTATGGATGTTTGGATTTCATTGAATGTTGAATTGTTTGATATCCCTGATATATGATGCTTTGTGATACACCCTGATTTATGTTGTGATCTGTAGTTTACTTACCTGTGATATATATATGTGATCTGTGAATGAACGATAAGCGTTATAGTTATATCGCTTATCAACTATATCCTGTATTTTGTTATGTGATGATTGATGTTGCACTATTGTGTGTGAAACCCCTGGACCACACCTTTGCACACACAAATATGGATTTCACGTGGAAATCGGTTAAGTCACAAATAATTTAAATTTGATGTTTTTGAAATTGAAATTTTTAATTTCAATTGATTTTGAAATTTGAAATTCGGGGTTAAAGTAAAAAGCTTTTGAAATGGATTTTCAAAGATAAAATTTATTTTAAATAACTTAACCGAGTTTTGAAAATTTAAATAGTTAGATTTAAATTTGGATTCAAGTTTGAAATTAAGCTATGATTTGGAAACTAGGGAGTAAAGATGATATAAATGTGTTTATATGAATTTAAACCATTTTAAAAGTATAAGTTGGGAATTTGGATTTAACCCAAGGATTTCAACTAGTATGAATGAATCAGATTTTCAAAGTAAAAACTGTTGTTTTTAAATGGTAAAAGCTTTCAGATAAGAAATGAAATTCTAGTTAATTAAAGGAATTTCAAGTAAATTGAAAAATGGATTTTCCAAGTTATGAATAAATTCTTTTTGAAAGCTATGAATTAAATCTGTTTATTTTAACAGATTTAAAATGATGTTTTATTTAACCCATTCGAAATGGAATTGTTTTGAAAGCTATAAGTTAAATCTTTGATTTAAAGATTTAACGAGTTAAATTGAAATGGGAATTGATTTGGAAAATCTATGAATGAATCTTTTGTTTAAAAGATTAAAATGGTAATTTGTTAAACCATTTGAAAAGAAAGTTTGGGTAATAAGTTGTGACTTAATTGAAATCCCAATATCCATATATCTTTAAAATATTTCGCTCACTATTCGGGTTAGCCGGGAAAGGACCTTTGGGTCGTATAACCCATTCCGAATAAGTGATACGTCGTATATGGATAGCAATTGAAGACCGGTGATGAAGACCGGATATTCACGAGAACGAAAAGATAACTCGTCGATTGTTTCTGCACTGGGTAGCTCCCGGTATAGAAATCCCCTAAGTGATGGGAAATCCGATCGGGATTGTGAATACCCGGATTTGCAAGGGCTTCGTAGGAAGTGCCTTCGGTTCTGTTCGAACCCGGAACAGACTTGTATGGATACATGTCTGACATTACACTTTGAGATATAAAGCCGATTTCTTTCAAATACATTTCTGTTTGGTGGCGGAGAATTTATTCTCTTAGCTTAACACCCTTCTCTGAGACATACGAGCTCAGAGGTTATGTAGTTGAAATTTATCAGCGATATATCCCAATTTGGTAATGTGGCATGCTGAGTGCTGCTGTGAAATGATCAGTGTTTGATCATTTGCGATATGATCATTTGTTTGATCTTATATCTTTGTGATCATAGGTTGATCATTTGTTTGACCCGAAGCGTGGCTTTTTGAAAAAGCGTGGCTTTGTGGACGAGACTTCGTCGAGCCTCACAACCCGGTAATGGTCGAAACAGGAATCGTGCGGCAAGGTTTTCAGGGGTAGCTCCCCTAGGGTATGACCATTCCTTCTGGAAAAGGGTAGTATCATGGTATGGAGCCCAGATACTTACTCATGTGGATACACTTTCTTTATGATGTGTGATGTTGGATTCGAGGCGCCTCGGTTAAAGGTCCCAAAGGACCGGGGGTGGCATATCTGAGGTTTCTTTTATCCCTTGGGAAAAGGGGTTGCCGGCCTTGTTTAGCAGAGAACGGTGTGGTTCTCGGAACGTCCCGCCAGAGGCGTTTCTTTCGTGGAATAGGAAGTTCCTTAGCCTGACCATTTGTTGGAAATCCAAACAAAACAATACGAGCCCTGTACGGTTTTTAGTTGTATTACCTGCCATGGAATGTGGTGGTAACCTGCTATTGAACATGGTAGCTATAGTAGGCATAAGTGCGAAATGTCTATGCTGGCTAAGATTTATATTCTACTTTCGAAATTGTTTTCTGCACTATGCACTAGTAATAATATCAAATGATTTGATTTTGCGTAGTAAGCATCTTTGACTATCATAAGAAGAAATCTCCTCCAATTCTGCGTTTGCATTGTGTGTGTGGTGGGAGGTCTTATGGTAGTTTCATTTTCCAAAAGCATTACGAATTGACTTTAAAATTCTCTGCTATTTGTTTTTAAAGATAAACTGTTTTTGTTGCTCACACCAGTCCCATGACTGATCCGGAGTTTATTGTTTCTTTCCTAAACTCTGGATGCTCAAAATTTTTCTACACGAGCAGTCTAGAGTTTGGTTTTTCAGATAGTCAGATTAGTAGGTTATCTGGAGCTAGTTCAGTCTTTGGATCGGACTGCACTTGCTTATCTTGGTGTATCGTTATTGGGAGTTCAAGCTATTTCTGGATTAGTGCTTTGAAGATGGAGATTATCCGCTGCTGATGTTATCGTTTTCTTTTCCGCTGCTATTTGTTGTATCATATCTCTGATGTATATTGATATTCATTGTATCATTCTGTTGTATCAGATATTGTATATCAATGTATTATTCATTTCTTCCGCTGTGTTATTTACTTAACTGTGTTATAAGCTCCGGCGACTCGGATTTGAACGCTCGAATCTACGACATTCGAGTACGATGTAAAGTATGGATGTCGATTTTCGAACGCAAAAATCTGGGACGTTACAAATTCAAATTGGACATTTTCTATTAGGGTTGACCATTAGGATCACTCTACTTTTTGGGCTAGACCAGTAACCAGGGAGGGTATGGTACTTGATTACCCAAACCCAAGCCTAGACGCTACTTTTCTAGATACCCTACTAAATCGGTAAGCTTAATTAGATAACCCTAACATAACTAATTTAGATCACGTAGACTATTTGATCTGATACCATTGAAGGAATGGGTCAGTCGGAAGCGGGTGAAATAGGTAGATTTTGATTTTTTTTCTACTTTGGATCTGTTGGACCTATGAAGTCTAAAAGGGTTATGCTAAATCCAATCTAATTTTTAAAAAACAATATTTTATTTAATTCAATATTTATATTTGTTAATTAAACATGTTAACATTTCAATTAAATGTTTTATTAAGAATGCATCGATATACATTCAAACAGATAACAACATAAATGAGCTAATATAAACATGCGCATGCACACGTGTGTGTATATTTGTGTGTGTAGATCTAGATATTGTGATTTATATCTATTTTGTGTGTTTGTATATGTAACAACCCTTATTTTTATACGCTGGGATATTTAAATAATTGATTTACTTACATATTAAATTGTTAATTTAATCGATTAGTTGAAAACTCAACTTTCACAAACAAACAAATTAGGATTCGTGACCACTTCAATTAAGTCCGAATCATCCGAGCGGTTGAGAATGAGTATATGCATTAATATGTTTCGACCGAGGGATTTTTTAGTTAGTGTTAACGGTAAAAAGTGAACGCTAACACCCGATGTGTGTAATAAACTTGTGAAAGCACCACCCGTTGGTACGGGAACAGAATATGAGCTGAAAATAGCAGAAAAAGCAGTAAATGAACAACAGATTTATAGTGGTTCGGCCCGTAATTGAGCCTACATCCACTTTATAGTCTTTTATTGCTGATTCGGTTACAATTTGATACAATATCTTTCTAAAAACGATACAACTTGATCATGAAAACATCCTTGACTACTAGCTCGATCTTCGATGATGAAACTCGACGAATCCGTGTTGGATGTTAGGAGCTCTTCTCGAAGATTGTTGTAGTGTCTCGAATGCTTGAAGATCTTTGATTGCTAAGTGAGAGGAGGCTTCGACAGCGTAACGGTGCTTGGAGAAATGAATGGCCAAAAGTCCTTTCCAAGTTGGAAGTAATGGGGTATTTATAGGAGCTGATTTGGACTCTGGAAAATTTCCTAAGTCCTAAGTCGTCGCCGACTTAGTATAGGTCGCTGTCGACTTATGATAGGTCGCTGCCGGTTTATCAGTTCCAACACTTCCCTAGTAGTTCACCTCCTCTTCTGGTTGTACGCTTAAGTCCTAAGTCGCTGAAGACTTAAGGTAAGTCGGTGACGAGGTAAAGGTGTAAGGTATCTCAGTGTTGTTAGGTCGGAGCAGAGTTAATGTGTAATCTTAAATCGGTAGTTTGTTAACTC
Organism: Allium fistulosum; assembly: GCA_030737815.1. Taxonomy (NCBI): domain Eukaryota; kingdom Viridiplantae; phylum Streptophyta; class Magnoliopsida; order Asparagales; family Amaryllidaceae; genus Allium; species Allium fistulosum. The sequence goes on from CM060901.1 coordinate 147,060,623, forward strand.
GGCAGGCCTTGCTTAACTCGCACTTGGTTAAATCGGTTAGCTCCCTTAGGTCGGTAGTCATTTTAGGTCGGCAGCTTCCTTATGTTGTGACTTGTTGAGTCAGTATACTCTTTAACTCGGTAGGCTGCAAGTTCCCATAGGTCGGCAATCTGTTAACTCGGCAGGCCTTGCTAACTCACAGTTTGCTAGGTCGGTAGGCTTCTTTAAGTCGTTATGTCGTGTTAACTTTCTTAAGTCGGCAAGCACCCTAAGTCAACCAGCATCCTAAGTCGGCATACTTCTTAAGTCGGCAAGCACCCTAAGTCAACCAGCATCCTAAGTCGGCATACTTCTTAAGTCGGCAAGCACCCTAAGTCGGCTCCTGCTAGGTCGTGAGTCGAAAAGGGGGTTAACATTTGCCCCTCGAAGTATATGCCTAAATCATAGGTCGTATGCTTTGATTCTCTTAACTCGCTTCTTGGTAAGTGTGTTAGATCGCGACCGACTTAAGATGAGTCGTAGGTCGGACATGTCGATTCAGATTTCACTGTCCCAGATTATAAATAGCTTAAGTCGTCCCTTCCCTTCCTTCACCTGTTCTTCTTCTCGAATCAGCCATTGACGCAATTTAGAGCTTTCAGAGATAAACTCCAATCATCCAATCGCCGATCATCTTCCTGTTAAACTTCGTAAGTCGATCTGGTCATCGTTCACCCATGCTCACTGTCGAATCGATAACTATCCAATTTTTGACTTCCATTTGTGTTTAGATGCTGCGATTCATTATGCATAACTCTTTGATTGTTCTGCAATCGCCATCGACCATGTTGTAGTTGTGATAGGGCAGTAATACATCGGATTCGCAGCGAACTTGATTCGATTTGAATTTGCTCCTCGGGTGGTCCAATGGTGTGATGGAACGAGGATCGCTATTGACTGTGTGGCTATTGGGTTAACGGGTTAAGAGTTAGGGAGGAAAATTGGTTGAGGTATTGGCTCGGTCACGACTTAGGGATTTCACGCGATCCAGTGATTTTCATGATTTTAAGTCGGCGCCGACTTAGCAGTTTCATGTGACCTAGGTTTTGAGTCTTTCCGAGTCAGGACTTAGGGGATTTCTGACTTTGACCCATAGTGAATCTTCCTTAGGTCGGCACCGAGTTAGTACTTAAGCTTTCGGCCACTCAACAGATGATTTTTGAACTGTGCCTGGACTTCGAACTGTTGAACTATGAACTGTGTTGCATGTATTTCTTTTTACAGATTGCTTCAATTCACAAGCTAACAATCCTGTTTAACACAATATTAACAGAATACTGGGACGAATATACTGTCACTGACTGCCCACATCGAATGACAGATTAGTTGGTAAAGAGAAAGTTAAATTAAATGAATATGAACGAGATGCTGTACAATAACCAATTCAAGTGAAGTATTAAAAAATCATAATAGTCAAATGAAACTGACTTGTCTGTATTAACACTGCACTTGATCATTGACAAGTTCTGAAATTCTGTAATCGATTGATTGTCAACTAATTTAATTCCAGTTATGCTTGTCTTTTATTTCCGTTAGTTTTTGCACAACACTTCACACTTTTAGGAAACGTGCACCTTCACATTTGAACATTCAGCTGATTGTGTAGAATGTCTTCTCCACAAGAAGGAACAGAGCAAGCTGAAGATGCATTTCCAGTTGCCATCCCGCTAAACGATCCTCCAGAGAGGACTCCTACTTCTTTGAGCCATAAAGCCTTTCGTCAACTATGCATCCAGTTTGGCATTGCTGAGGCTGACGCTTTGCTTCCCGAAATAAATGATACTGCTGACAGGCCGCCCCATGGCTTTGTCTCAGTTAACCGCCAAATGTGCTCGAGCGGAGCTATCCCCCCATTCAATGACTGCATTCGAGAACTTCTTCTCCAACTATCTATTTCCCCTTTTCAGTTACATCCCAATGGCTACGCCATCTTGCTGGGACTATGCGTGCTTTTTAGGAGAACGCTGGGCTGCTTTCCTACCTTCGGAGAAATTCGCTATCTTTGTACTTTTACCAAAAATAAAGATCATCCCTCCATCATAGTTGTAAGGAGTGCGAGAAATCGTAAGCTGATCACCGGTCTCCCTGAAAGTGTTCATAGTTTTCTGAGCCCGTTCTTCTATGTTCGTTGTCCCCCGGGATTTTACGCCATTTGGAGAGTGGGAAGTACGATTATCTATCTTTTCCCTGTGTTTTTCTAAAATTCTTCGAAGTTCAAATTGTCAAGTGCTAACTTCTTTCTCTACTGTTTCAGCACTTCCTTCCCCCTCTAGGGAATCTCGTCACAAGGCTACCTTTGAGAGGCTTATGGCCGTACCGGTTGAGGAGAGGAGCGTTCAATTTCTATTGAGAGATGAGTTCCTCCACGAATTTGGACTCTTACATCCTTCCCGTTCCACTCAGCCACATGAAGTCCCTGATTCTCCTGCTAAGGAGTCAGATGCCCCTGTTCCTGCTAGAGAATTTTTACAGCAAAATCTTACCGCTGAGACTCGATTGGTAAAGTGTTCTACTTCTACCGACATTACTGGACCGTCCAGTAAGTTAGCACTTGCCCCAGTTGTTGAAGAGGAGGAAAATCTTCACACTCTTGAAAAGACGGCTGAGGTGGAAGTTGAAAAAGAGAATTCTCCCCTGCACCATGGCGATGATACTTTTGACAGTCTGAGCGACATCATGATAACCTCTCAGGAGCTCTTTAAAGATGACGTTTCTAAAGTGGTTCCTCCTGTTATCGAAGCAACTTCTTCTTTGCAACAAACCACAATGCCTTCCACACAACTTATTGCCATTTCTACACCCAAAAGTGGTTTGTAGTTTGACGCGCGTAGTTTGCACATCACACACACTTAGAACTTTGGCACTTATATGCACTTAGCTTCTTCAACTTAAGGATTTCTAAAACTGGTCTTTTTCTTCAATTTCAGGTTCTCTGATGGGGCGAAGCGGCTCTTACTACAACAAATTCCAGCGTTACGGAAGCCGTGAGGCTTATGACTTTAGGAGTTATATCAGTGCCGTGAAAGAAACTGATGAGGAGAGAGCTACTAGAAAGGCTCATGAGAGGCGAGCTCATGAAGAGCGTCGCCGGAGAGAAGATGAGGAATACTATGGGAGTAGGGACGAGCGACGTGACTCTTCCCGCAGAAGTGACGATCCTTATAAAAGGAAATCTTACGACGATAAGGGGAAGAGTCACACTTCTGATGATTCCAGTAAACGTACCAGACTTGGTGAGAAAGACACATCTAATATCTCAGAAAAGACTACCGCTTCTGTTCCTCCTAATACATCTTCCGGTTCTCCTGCCCTTAAGGAGTCTGACATCCAGACCATCATTAACAGGCCACAGTACCAAGCTGGAGATGGTCCTCCCACACTCCAGAGCCGATTTCCGAATTGGTGTCTGAAAGGAGTGCGTTTTGATTTGGACTTGGTCCCCATTGATAAGCAGGCGATGCTGAAAAATGTCGATGCTGTAAAGCTTGACATCGAAAGAATGTCTGGGTGGCAGAAGCTGGTTGATGAACTTCAAAGGGTCAACCATCTGAACCTTGAAGCGATGATGACCATGGAAAATGATAAATCTGAGTGGGACAAATGGCGTAAGCAGCATGACTCGGAGATGAAAAGCATTAGCGATGGTTATGTGAAGCTCGAAGCCGAAGTTGAAAGGCTTAAAAAAGAGCTTGCTACTTCTTCCACTTCTTATTCTCAGAAAGAAGAAATGCTTCAAAAACAAGTTCGAGACGCCCATGCTGCTCAGAGAGACATTGAGGTGAAACTTGAAGCAGAACAGCAGGTTACAAGAAAATACCGCGATGATGCCGTTCAACTTCGAGAGAAAGTCAGCTCCCAAGATTTAGAAATTATAAGACTGCAATCTCAGCTACTGAAGGCTGAAAGAGAACGTGATGAAGTTCTTTCTGGTAAAGCTGCAGCCGAAGAATCCCATAAGGCGACCATAGCCACCGTTGACGCGACTCTGTTTGACTTTTATATGCATTGTGTCCTGGGGCGTGGGAGCCTTTCATTTTTGGGACCAGAGTATGAAGTCACCTTAGCGGAGGTGTGGGAGGCAATCATTGACTTATTTGGTGGTGCCGGATATTCTGAAACAGATCTTCAAGCTACCTACTTAAGTGAGAACGATCGCGATGCCCTTGCCAAAGGAAAAGAGCAGCTCATCCGAGTGCGGGCCGAGGCGACGGGAGAGAAGCTTCCTGAGAAAGAAACACCTCCTATTGCTCCTGCTTATACTTCGGCTTTAGCTCATGCGGATATTACTGGCTCTAGTTCTCATTCCACGCCTCCCGCTAAGGTTGACAAAGAAACTGTATCCACCCCTACAGAGGAAGAGGCGATGAAGGACTTCCAAGCTCGGGATTTTGAGATTGATCTTGCTAAACCGGCTTCTCCAGGTAACTTTGACGATTCACGGTCTTCTTTTTTTCTCGGAGAATACTGATTTTGATTTCTTTTATTATGCAGCAGTCGTGCCGGAAACTACACCACTTCTTCCCTCTTCAGCTGTCGTTCCTCCTCCTCCTCAAGTTATACCTCCTCCAGCTTCTCAACCTGGTTCACAGGAAGAACCTATAGCGGCCCTTCAAGGTTTAGATGAACCACCTGCTTCCGAAAAACAGAAGGCAGAAGGTCTGGAAGATAGCGAGAAGACCCCGGAGCAGTCTTTCGATTATGACACAAAGCTCTCTACATTTCTTGCTCCGGGGAGTGAGTCTTCTTCCAAGAAGAAGGGGAAGCGTGTGGTTTCAAAGAAAGAAAAGAAGAGTTCTTCTGCTGCTGGGGATGAGGCTGAGATTGATCCGGCTGAGTCTCTTTCTCCTTCTTCTCCGATACGGCCTGCGAAGCTAATTACCAGGCCGGGTAAAAGCTCCAAGGGTGGGAAGAAGGGGAAATGAGTTTGATTTTGCATTTTCTGCTTTTTGTATTGATCGGGTATTGTGCGGATACCGGTCTCCGCTTCTTTTTGTAACCTGTACAATGTAAAAAATTTCTCATAGTGGTGTTGAAATAAATAGATATTTTTCTTGTACAAATCCTTGTGTATGTAGGAATACATCTGTTTTTTATTTGAAGTGTAGAGTAAACGATTCTTTCTATTTGTACAAACTTCTTTGTCTGTGTTTCAAGAACGCATTTACTCCACATCTTTATTACGTGATATTGCAATGAACTTGTGGTATGTCGCTTGTATATCACTTTTATTATTGTAACTGAATTGTATAATGTTGCCCCCATACCACAAGTATATTGTAATATTTCTTGCTTTCACAAGACCGATACTCTTATTTTAGAGAATAACTTTCCACTTTTTCAGGGAAGAATTATTCTGCTTTTAATAGAGTGTATCTTGTCTTTGGAGAAATCTTTATTCTCTTTTTCTTCCTGAAGGACACTTCGACTTCTGGGAATGATCACTTTTATTTGTTTGAAAGTGAATTTTCCTGCACAGTGAAATGAGCTTCTGAAGAAGGTTTTGATTTTTGTGCCCCAGTAAAGGGTTTATTTTTGGTACTTCAAGCAAGGTGAAGTACGCCTCTGAAGAGGTCTTTTGGTCTCCGAAGAGAAGCGATTTTGGTCTCCGAAGAGAAGCAATTTTGGTCTCCGAAGAGAAGCAGTTTTGGCATTTCAGCTCTGGTGAAGTGTGCCTCCGAAAAGGGCTTTTGCCTCCGAAGAGGGCTCGTGCTTCCGAAGAGGGCTTGTGCCTCCGAAGAGGGCTTGTGCCTCCGAAGAGGGCTTGTGCCTCCGAAGAGGGCTTGTGCCTCCGAAGAGGGCTTGTGATTGCCTGGAAGTTACTTTCTCATGGTCGGAAGGGTCCACGAGACAAGCGCAAGTTGCTTGATTGGATGTTTGTTTGTACAAACGATCGCAATCAATTAACGAGGTGCCCCTTCAGTGGTCCTACCAATCTTTTTGATTGAGTAAAGCACTCCCATTTATTGGCGTGCCTCGTTAGAGGGCTTTGTAGTATTTCATCTCTGGTGAAGTGGGTCTCCGAAGAGAAGCATTTTGCACTTCTACACGGGTGAAATGTGCCTCCGAAAAGGGCTTTTGCCTCCGAAGAGGGCTTGTGCCTCCAAAGAGGGCTTGTGCCTCCGAAGAGGGCTTGTGATTGCCTGGAAGTTACTTTCTCATGGTCGGAAGGGTCCACGAGACAAGCGCAAGTTGCTTGATTGGATGTTTGTTTGTACAAACGATCGCAACCAATTAACGAGGTGCCCCTTGGGTGGTCCTACCAATCTTTTTGATTGAGTAAAGCACTCCCATTTATTGGCGTGCCTCGTTAGAGGGCTTTGTTTGGTGTGCCAGGAAGGTTGCGTCTTAGGGGCAAGTAGACCCATGGGATGGACACAAGCTGCCTGATCGGATGCATCACAATCAGTTAGCGAGGGTCTTATTCCTTCTGCTTGGGAAGGTATCCCTTTAGTGGATCTACCCGCTTTCCTGTTGAGAGGCATACATCCCTTTGGCTGTTTCCACGTTTGCCCGCTCATGTTGTATCATCATTCGCCAATCTGCGATCCTTTATCATCGTTTCCAAGCGCGTCTTCCTTTCTTTTGCAAGTAAGTTACTTTATCCGAAGAAGTAGACTTCACTGTTGAATGACTCCACAGAGTAAATGCAAGTTATTCGGTTGGATGCCTTTTTATATCAACGATCGCAACCAGTTAACGAGGGCTTGACACAGTGGAGCCGTCAACTTTTTATGTGAAGTTCCTCTTGTATGGGATTTGAGTTTGAAATTTTTGTTGCTTGAAATTTGCTTTAATAAATGATTTGTAAGGCTCGCTTAGCTTTGCGATGGGTGGGCTTTGCTTTAATGACCTGTAGTATTAGATCGACATTTTAGCAATACATTTAGAGTATTTACACATCGAAATATAACAGGCATTTTATAATAGAAAACACAGAATGCATAGTTTTTCATTATTGAGTCACGCTGATTTCTCAGCGGTTTACAACGCAGAAGTTACACATCCATCATTATCTTTACAAATTCAAGCAATGCTGTTAAGTAAAAAATGAATGCTAGTTATTGTTGTTTCAGGATCTCCAAGCTGGATTTCCATTTGTGCTTGATTCATAGCTTTTGGATTTTTATGCCAGAGAAAGTGAGAGATGCCCCAGTCGCAGTTTTGTGGGTAATTAATAGTCATCCCAACTTCTGCTTGCTGGGTATGGTCCCCCTGTGATAGCATTAATGACAAGCTTTTCTGAATCTTGCACTGCAGTGTTGTTGTGAGAATCGGATTGATGGGTAGGGTATTGTTGATCCCGAGTGGATGAGGTTGGATCGACTCCGCTTTTCTTAACGTATTGTTGGAGTTTACCCTGCTCTAGCAATTCTTCAATCACCTTCTTTAATTGGCGACATTGGTCAGTGTCATGGCCAGGTTGATTGTGAAATTGGCAGAATTTTCCATTACTCTTTGCACCTTTCGTCATCTCAGGTGGCTTAGGATACCGGACAACGTCCTTTGTTGCAAAAAAGATATTTCTTGGTGTATCAGTTAAAGGAGTAAAGTCCGAAGGATTAAAGTGGCGAGGTTTCTTTTCATTTCCCTGGTTCTTTCTTCCTTCATTCTCCCTTTTCCGACTTTCAGATTCTCTTTTCTTAGGTGGGACATTGTCATTATCAGTCTGGGCAGTAACCACTTTCGATGTTGCAGAAAGGCTTTCCAGGCGAATGAACTCATCGGCCTTTTTATAAAATTTGTCAAGTGAGTTCGGTTCCTTCATCTTTAGCCATATCCCAAATTTACTCGATTTATCAATGGCTCGCATCAAATAAGTCAGGATCATGCGTGGTTCCGCATTTTCTACCTCGGCTAAAGCTATATTGAAACGGCTCAAGAAAGATTTGATTGATTCTCCGGGCGCTTGTTCAAGGTTAGACAATGACATTATATTCTTAGCTTTTGAAGCATACAATCTGAACTGTTCTTTAAACTTTTGCGTTAAGTCGGAGAATTTATCTACAGACCGAACTGGAAGCTTTGTGAACCAAAGTAAAGCCACACCTTCTAGGTATACCGGAAAGTATCGACACTTGATCTCGTCTGACGCTCTTGCACCGGTCATATGCCAATCGTACTTGTAGAGGAAATGGTTAGGGTCACTGGTTCCCCTATAGGCTTGGATAGTAGGAGGTGCAAATTTCCTTGGAAACTCCGCTCTTAAGATCCTTTCAGTAAACGGAGTTCTGCTCGGTGCAAATCCCCAGTCAGCCTCATCTTCTTCCCTTTGCATGCTCTCTTTCATGATGCGGCCAACCATTTCAGACAGGTACTCTTTATTGTTCAAAGACACCTCCGGGCAAGTATTAGTTCTTCCCTCGGAATTTTGCCCGGGCATATGCTCATGACTAGTTGGTTGCGGCATAGAACCATCAGCTTGGAAAGGTGGCATTTCAGGAAGAGTAGTTCGATGGTTTTCTGGTTGACGATTTGCCCCGAGCAGAGCAGTTAATCTATCCATCATCAAAGCGTTTTGAGTTTCAATTTGTTGGTATAATCCAGAAACTGCGTCATCCAATTCAGCCCTGGTGACTCCAACGGTTGGAGTTGCTTGGTCTGTTATTGGGGAAGCGGAAGTTCCTTCGTGAGCATTTCCGGATCTGATAGGTCTACCTCTTCTTCCAGGAGCCATTATTTCGGATCTGGTTTTTAAGAGAGGTTCTTTTTATGAATCTTTGCGAAGCAACGGTGGATGATCGCCTGAGTTCAATTCTCAGTGAAAGCACCAAAATGTTAACGGTAAAAAGTGAACGCTAACACCCGGTGTGTGTAATAAACTTGTGAAAGCACCACCCGTTGGTACGGGAACAGAATATGAGCTGAAAATAGCAGAAAAAGCAGTAAATGAACAACAGATTTATAGTGGTTCGGCCCGTAATTGAGCCTACATCCACTTTATAGTCTTTTATTGCTGATTCGGTTACAATTTGATACAATATCTTTCTAAAAACGATACAACTTGATCATGAAAACATCCTTGACTACTAGCTCGATCTTCGATGATGAAACTCGACGAATCCGTGTTGGATGTTAGGAGCTCTTCTCGAAGATTGTTGTAGTGTCTCGAATGCTTGAAGATCTTTGATTGCTAAGTGAGAGGAGGCTTCGACAGCGTAACGGTGCTTGGAGAAATGAATGGCCAAAAGTCCTTTCCAAGTTGGAAGTAATGGGGTATTTATAGGAGCTGATTTGGACTCTGGAAAATTTCCTAAGTCCTAAGTCGTCGCCGACTTAGTATAGGTCGCTGCCGACTTATGATAGGTCGCTGCCGGTTTATCAGTTCCAACACTTCCCTAGTAGTTCACCTCCTCTTCTGGTTGTACGCTTAAGTCCTAAGTCGCTGAAGACTTAAGGTAAGTCGGTGACGAGGTAAAGGTGTAAGGTATCTCAGTGTTGTTAGGTCGGAGCAGAGTTAATGTGTAATCTTAAATCGGTAGTTTGTTAACTCGGCAGGCCTTGCTTAACTCGCACTTGGTTAAATCGGTTAGCTCCCTTAGGTCGGTAGTCATTTTAGGTCGGCAGCTTCCTTATGTTGTGACTTGTTGAGTCAGTATACTCTTTAACTCGGTAGGCTGCAAGTTCCCATAGGTCGGCAATCTGTTAACTCGGCAGGCCTTGCTAACTCACAGTTTGCTAGGTCGGTAGGCCTCTTTAAGTCGTTATGTCGTGTTAACTTTCTTAAGTCGGCAAGCACCCTAAGTCAACCAGCATCCTAAGTCGGCATACTTCTTAAGTCGGCAAGCACCCTAAGTCAACCAGCATCCTAAGTCGGCATACTTCTTAAGTCGGCAAGCACCCTAAGTCGGCTCCTGCTAGGTCGTGAGTCGAAAAGGGGGTTAACAGTTAGTAGCATGTGTTCGATTAGTAGATCAATCCAAAAGGATAACATTTGTATATAATGGAGTTATGCCTCGAAACCTTATCCATTGGTTCCGAGATATGGGTATTTGGTTATAAACGACAGTAAGCATGCTTCGTTTGGAGTTGCCGATTTCTCGATAGATATTTGTGATCGATACGTGCGAAATTAGCCATCCGTTGAGTAGTCTCGGTGATGTCGTATTTTATACCATCAGGACTGAAAAAATGCGTAGAGTCACGTGGTTCGAGAATCGTCTCGATCTGAGCTAGCTAAAGCTCGTGCGGGTCGAAAACGTGGAGTGAAAATTGAATAAATATGATTTTTAATCAATTTTGTTTTCATTTTTAAAAAAAATGAAATCACCATCCTCCTTAATCCATGCCCACCTCATCCAGCGGCTACGTCCATCCGCTTTGATGGAGGCTGAATTGGGCTTGGGTCCCAACTAGAAAAATGTTCAGCTTGGGGAGACAAGGGGGATGATCGGTTGGATTGGAAAATAGTGGTGTGTGGCGGTGTAGATCTCAAGTCGAACATCGCCGATGTTTTGGGCTCGTTCTCCGGCCACATGCGACAATAGGTGGCAAGGCTGGTGTCGATGGGTAGCTGGTGGCCAGGGCTTCCTTCAGTGGTGATGAGGTGGCGGCATCGAGTGATTGGAGGAGACGGCTGCATTTTGATCAATTGCGATTAGGGTTTCATGAGGGCAATGATGTAATTAGCTTTTAATTAATTAATTATTTAGTTAATTAATCGATTGAATGTTCATTAACTCGTGTCTTGCTCGTACGAGGTTGTATTCGAAAGCGGTCAATTACATCGTACTCGTGGAGTTGTCACCTTCGCAATGGAACAACTTTGGTCGCAATCTGGACGATTGAAAATTTTAGGCGAAGGTGAGTGGAAAAACAACTCATTGGTTATTTATCATATAAATTCCAGTATTTTGTATACCAGTTTATATGATTAAAATGATATAGTGTAGTGTGGTTCATTGATATGTGGTGTTTGGATGGATCATTATCAATATATGATAGTTGCTGAAATTTAGATAAATGTTGACGATCCAGTTGTGTTATTTATTTAATAATTCCTCTGTTCGATTGGATTGGTTTGAATGGATATTCGGGATGATTGATTTAGATCCCGAATATATATCTATGGAGATCTGTTCATATTGAATAGAGTTGGAGGGGGTTGATATTAATATATAATGTAGTTATAAATTAATCCAACCCTAATTTGTAGTTTAAATTAGTGATAGAAATATTGGTGCATATCTTATTAGTAATAGGATTTTAAAAATATGACTTTTAAAGGTAAGGCCAAAAACTTAAAATTGATGGAATGATCTTTGTAGATTTGAGAAATGGATATACACTTAATTATATCCGGTAAATTAAGTGCTATAATTACTTAAAAATTGTTTGGAGTAAATGGAATATTTTATAAAATGTTGTTGTAATTTTATAAAATAATGTGAATGAAACATGCTTGATTTAACTTGATAAATTAAGTGTATTATAGCTTAAAGTGGTTTTTAAGCGGATATGATATTTTATAAAAGGATTTAACGATTTATAAAATATTATGAGGTGAAATATACTACTTAAATTGGTTTTAAGAATATAATGATATTTTTATAAAATGGTTAAGATTTTATAAAAATAGTATGGAAGTGTATATTTAATTATAGTTGCATAATTAAATAAAAATAAGCTTTTGAATGATTTATAAGCTTATAGTTGTTTCCAAAATAATATATTATGTTTGGAAATAATATATTAAGGAATGAATTATCCTCTAGATTACCATATGGTATAATGAGTTGATTAATGATGGAATTGTATAATTTTCATGTCATTGTTTTCAATTGGTTGAATTGGCTGAATTGACTGAATTGATGATAGATTAGAATTGAATGATAGGTTTTTTGATTGGTTGAGTAGTTTGACTTTATGATGGTTGAATGGTTGTTTTGTTGGGTATTGCCTCCTGGTAGATAAATGGGCACATGATGTACTAATTAGTTCCATATAGATGGACTAGTTGTATATTTACTTGCATATAGTTTATATGGGTTATATACATCTATGTTTATATAATGTTCTGGTATGTCCGACTTGAGACTACTGGAAGGGGTACAGAATAATTTATAGATATTCATTAATATGCGGATAATGACATATGTATATAGTTTTGGTATGTCCGACTTAGGGCTACTGGAAAGAGGAACGGAATATTTTATTTACATTCACTGATATGCGATCTAAAGCGTGTATAGATAGTTTTGGCATGTCTGACTTGGGACTACCGATTAGTGCAGGTGAATCCATTATACCTTGGGGCGACATGACTTACATACGTGGTTCGGAAGCAGGGGCGGAGAGAGATTGGGACGCTAGTCTAGAGTAAGTCATTTGTTGCATAGTACTCTCAGAGGCTACGACAGGACCTACATGCCAACTTCTTTTGAGTGGTTGGTTTTTAGGGGAGGCCAAAATATAGTTATGGCTCTTGATAGGCCTCGAAGGTAACTAATGGCAATTCAGGATGATTTATCGATCCACACTAGAATGATAATATTTTGGTATTGTGTACCGTGTGGGAAGGATGTACGTAAAGCTTAGCATTTACATAAGTTTTCGATCGGTTAAAATTGACAACCAGAAGTAAAGGACTCTAGTACGGGGATCCATTGTACCATGGAGACAGCACGGCCTGCATACATAGTTCTAAAGTAGGGGCGGAGAGAGACTGGAACGCCAGTCTAGAGTAGGTCATACACTGTTTTGTAGTACTCTTGGAGGCTACGATGGGACCTATGTTCCGACTTCTTTTGAGGTGTTGGTTTTTAGGGGAGTTTATAAATTAGTTGTGGCCCTCGATAGGTCTCACTGGTAGCTAATGGCAATTCTGAATGGGTATCAATTGTGGATATTCGTTTTTGTTTTGTTTTTGGGATGCTATGTTAGTAGTATTATTGTATAACCATATTCGTTTTGCATTTCCGATGCATTGATTAAGATCATTGGATCGATTGGGGCCCATAGCTGACCCCACCCACCAACAATGATGGGAATCAAGCTATTCTTGGGTGTTTGCTTTAGTTATGCTTATGCGTGTTATATTGGTTAGTTGATTACCATTATGGAATATTGTGTGTTAGACTTATATAGGGATGTTTATATTACTCCTGCATTGGTATATCAGGCTGCCTCTATCGTGGTATGTTGTTACGTTTAAGTCACATTATATTAGTTATGCTAACTCGTTGGTTGCAGGAGAAAAGCAGGTTATGGTATGATCCCCTACTTTTGAGTTGGGTTTACTTTACTTGTTTAAGGGTAGTCGGGGTTATCCCTGAGCCACATTTGTGGAGAGGACCGGCTGCATTTCGCTAATTCCCTATATATTTGTATATGGATTTGATATACAATACTTTGAGATTGCTCCCATCACACCAGGCTTTATGTCTGACCCGCGTTTTGTCTTTGTTTGCTTATGTCATGACAACTCTCGGGTACTCGGTTGAGTAGTTTGAGAGTCGGGTGCTTTTTGGGATATGCTTTTAGGATAGTTAGTGCATTTTTGAGGCAAAGATGGTACTTTGGATTTATACTTGATGTTGTAGTAATATGTGGTAGATAGGCTATTTATATATAAGACTTGTGATCAAAGATTGTATTCCAACTTTTCGTATTGATATCCATTTATCAGTTACTTCCATCAGTACAGTCTATTATATATTGTTTATCATATTGCTCATGTATATTCAATATATTATTATCATTCCGTTGTGAGATGCTACCGTTGTGCTTGGATGATGTTTAGCATATTTTTTTTATTTTACCTGGACGGACTGTCTTTTGTGGTATCTAGGATGTATATGTTGTCATTCAGCATTGATTTAGGGTATTATGAAGAGCGGATCGTTACTCTTGGTATTAGAGATTAGGCTCAAAACTTAAGGTCTTGTATACCAGTTTGGATTAAGCAACCTGGTAGGTAGAGATACGTTAAGGGAGCATACTTGTATTTTTCTACTATATATATGCGACCACTTTTCCCCTGGACTTAAATTTATTTCAATTGCTAGTTGTTAAGGTATTGCCATTCAAGCTCATGATTAGCGGATGGAATACAAGAGCGACAACGGATAGGTAGTCTGGGATGCCTGATTAGTTCAGAGACTTTTTTGCCACATCATGGGATGTTCTGTCATACGAGAACATCCCATCAACTGCAGTAAGTTTTGAATGTGGTGTAGCCCTTTGGGATAGTAGTAGAAGAGATTGTCTAACAGACCATAACTTGAATTGATTCTAAACGTCGTTTCGAGTCTCGGTTTCTTTATGAGATCGAAGGGGACGTACAGCTCGAGAAAATGACTTATACATTCTGCATAGAGTCATTCGTGTTTAAAGTCTTTTTCATTGTGTTTGTAAACCTTAGACGATGGGAGTAATCCCATGTGCCGAGGAGGTATTTTCTAAAGATCAGCACATTCACGTACCGGTTCTTAATCCTTAGTTTGAGCGCAAGGTTTCAAGGTGATTTTCACTAGTTGTGTGAGGGTTTTTCACTTGATTCTTACAATAATATATCTACTTACATATAATGCTACATTCTCACATGCATATCGCGAATATAAATGCCAAAGTATGTACATGTGTTTGAGTATACTGCAATTTATGTTTATTGTTTGTATACGCATACTTATAGTACCACACAAATATATGTATGTACGTACGTATGTATGTATGTATGTATACATATATGCAATCTTTTTTTCCACTTGTATTTTATATTTACATATATAAAAGGCAGGAAAATAATTCATATAAAGAGTCAATTATTGTAAGAGTAAATTAGAAGAGTGGAGATGGAATGGTAATTTATGTTGCGATTAAATCTAATCAAATCTAAATTAAAAAGGAAATAGTTATGTAGTGTAATTCTACTTTACTTTTCTTCTATAATCACCAGTTAAATAATTAATTTAATACCATATAGAATTTCAATCTTAATTATAGCAAACATCCAAACCATTTAAAACCGAAGGAAGTTTATGTTATATCTAAATTTGAAAAGACATATAATTAACATAAAGAAATTTTTTATGATTAAATTTATTGACCCTAATGATGCAATTGCATCCGAAACATAACTTTATATTTAGGTACATGTATACATGTAATGTGACAACAAGAGTAATTTATTAAAACAAAGAAGATTTACAATAACACATAATAGGTTAATAAACAAGAGGACTTGTTTTAGAACTCATATGAAATAAACATAAATTTTTGGTTAGACAAATCATTAACCAATTATATAAATAAAATTCAACAAATCAATTACACAAAATTTAGTTAATTCAGATCCAATCAAACCATCAATATTCAAAATCATACACAAATAGAACTCAGAGTCAATCACATACATAGAATAATTTTAAAATTGATTTTAGTAAATGACTACAATTTACATATATGAGAAAAATTTATTCTAAACATCATGAATGAATTATAAACTTACCAATAAACCCTGCCCTTCGTCATATCTTTATTTGTGGCTTCTTCTTAAATTTTAACACTACAACAAAAAGACCCTACGATAGCACCCGAAAAACGCTATTAAAGGATATTATAGCGGTTCGATAAACGCTGTATAACGACATGTGATTAAAAACAACCAACATTAGATAGCACAAAAAAAGCGCTATAAAAATTGTTAATTTCATAGCGCAAATATTGCGCTATGTTATTTATTTTTATAGCGGCAAAATATGCGTTATTGATTAATATCACAGCGCTATTAGCCCGCTATGAAATTCGTTATTAGCCACAAAATACTTTTTGTTTTTTCTAAGATAGCACTAATATTGCGCTATAGAAAGTGTTAATAGTGGATTATTAGCGCTGTATTTGAACAGGTTATTGTAGACGGTGACTTGTCACAACTCCAATATGCCGCTATAAAAAGTCAGCTACAATAGCGCTTGTACTCTGCTATAATATCTTATTTTATAGCGCTTACTGACCTATCATTCATCATTATTTATAGCGCTTTTTGTAATACCATAGCGCTTTTTATGGTCTGCATCTTTAATACTAACAGATTTGATAGCGGCCATTAGGCGCTATTAAATATTATAGCGGTTTTGAAGTGCTATAATTTAATTTCACAATTCAAAAATTTTCTGCGTCCTACTAATAAACTGCAGTATTAAATACCAATATCAAAAGGCACAATAATAATCATAAAAGATAATAAATATAGAGATGTAACACATTACATTAAACATACCAAATATTCATACACATCAAAACGTAGTAGCAAATATTTTAAGCACACCCCAAAAAATAGTAGCATAGTTTAACAAAAAAAAACAAGTACATATTTGATTGTTTGCATTAAAATGAAGATCACAACTTTAGCATCTTCTTCTTTCACACACCTGCAAATAAGATAAATAATTATATTAAGAACGATACATAATTAATGATAGATGTTTTTACATGTAACAAAAAACTAAATTATTGCATATTATTGCATGTATCATTTTATATTCGTACATGTTACTATCCATTTGAATCTACATCAAAATTTCTGGCATAAGTTGGTAGCCAACTGACTTTTAGTAAATTACAGAATCAATGGTGGAACATACAATTCACAACCTGATGTAGATTTAGTAGATTCTGTAGGAGAGGCAAATCTCCTCGGACCCACATGTATAGGTAATTATTACACATGGAGAGGAGGACCTAATTTATCAATCCACAGCAAAATAAATAGACTGCTTTTCAATAAGAGATGTCATGTCAAATTTCCTCGTTTTTCTATCTGTTATGCTAATCACTTTACAACCGATCATACGCTCATCATATTCAGCTTTGCGCCTATCGATCAACCCATAAAGAATTTTCCATTCAGATATAACAATGCTTTGCGATTTCAGCAAGCATACTATGAGTTTGTAGATAAGGAATAGGAGAATTCATATACTGGAAATCCTTTATTCCAACTCATATCCAAGCAAAAGAAAACAAAATATTGTCTCAAGACTTGGAGCGAAGATCAGTCAGCTACATGTAACCTGGCAGATGTTATTAGGAAGGATTTAGACGTGGCCTATTCACATTTAATCACTCTCCCGAACGACTCTCAGGCGCTGATTTCGTACAAACAAAAGGTGCAATAACTTTTAGATATGATTCACAAACAAGCCACAGAGAACTTGCAACGATCAAAATTAAATGGATGGCAGAAGTAGATAAAACAAAACACATTTTCCATGCTAAATTTGCTAAGTCCAAATCTACGTCAACAAACAATATGATATTGGATGATCAAGGGAACTAGACCAATATTAATGAGAAGTTAAACAGGGAAGTGATTCTTTACTTTTCTAATTTATTCAACTCCACAAGGATACAACATAATTTTCCACACATAATTTGTAAAAAAAATGTAGGAAAAGCTAGAGAAGCACTGGACAGACCATTCGATATGGAAGAAGTCAAAAAGCGGTGTTTCAAATAGATGAATAGTTCCCCAGGCCCAGATGCTTTCAATTCAAAGTTCTACAAAACTTATTAGGAACTTATGAAAGATGATGTTTTTATCCAAAAATCGGGTAAAATCGTTAAGAAAATTATTCATACTTTTATCTGCCGTATTTCGTAAAACCGGACCCACAAAACCTTTCAGATTATAGACCTACAATCCACAACGCAATCACGCAATCACTTCAATCACCCACTGCTTATCACCAACTAGACTGCTTAATCACTTCAATCACCAGTATTCCTTTTTATATTCTGCCTAGCTATCATCTATATAACTGCCACTGCCACATGATTTCCATACAATTTGACTTGGCAAATAAAGCTAGCCCTCTAAATTTATGGAGTAACCAAATTCATGTATGTTTACTTGGCAAATAAATCTTCAATTTTTGCAGAATCACTCATTAATTAAATTTACCATCCTTAGAACATTAAAAAGAAAGAAGCAGGATCGTTCTCCAATTATAATCCAATAACCGTGTATGTTTACGTTTTTAGTGAGTCAGGTCTACAAAATTAGTAGCCGTAGTAAAATTAATTCTACAAAGCTCGCATAATTAGATAGAAAATTTAATATAATATTAAATTATTCATATATCCTCGATAACTTACTTAGTTACTTCCTACTTGCTTTTTTAAGAAAAATATAATATCTACTTAGTGCTATTAAGCTATACTTTTTTCATTAAAAAAAAGAAAGAAAAGAAAATCCTACTTGCGCAATTTCAAATTGTGCATGTAGGAAAAACCTTTCAAATTAAATAGCCTGTCCATTCCAAATCCTTTCTTCAACCTCTCTTTTCAACTCAATTTTCCATCAATCCTTCCTTCCAGTCTAAGTAAAAAGTACTTGAATTGGTGTGGTTTTTGCTGTAAAAATGGAAGGCATGCCATGGTCTTCACAAATTAAACGTATAAATTTTTGAACTTGAACATTAATTTACAATTGAAGTTGTTATTTTCATATATATATATATATATTACTTAACTAGGTTTAGGGTTCATTGTGAACGTAAAAGAACTCAATGTGAAAGCAGAAGGTGTACAAGTGAGAACAGACTTGATTTTTCACCATCACGAGAAATTTCTGCTCTAACTCCAAAAAATTTCTTTCGAGTTGCATTGTATGCTTATCCTTAACCTGTGCTAAAGTAGCCCTACTGATGTTCATATTTCTTCCCATTGCTCTTAATCGACCCGGTCTATCTTGTCCCAATACTTGAGAAAGTGCATCTTCTTTGTAATTGATTACCGAGCTCGATTGTGGAACAGTTTCAACTTGTTTAATCTTTTTCTACAAAAGTTAACGCACATAGTTATAAATATTGTGTATGGAAAATCCCATAAGTATGTCCTACATTTAAGTAACATAAAGAAAATATCATTTAACATAAAGAAAATATCATTTAATTGTGTATGGAAAATCACAATATCATTTGTACTATCTCTTTCTTTAACCACTTTCATTTGTACATTTATTTACTAAGACTTTATTCAGAATCGAAACTTATGTTTAGGAAGCGTCCATGGCGAAATACATAGTGCAGCAGTACATTGCAGCATGTGGAGGAAAAGAAGCACTGAACTCGATTAAGAGCATGTACGCTATGGGCAAAGAGAGGATGATGAACTCGATACAATATTATAGACTGCATATAGCAAATTATAGACTTGTATGGAAATTGCTTTATGTAAAACTATACTTCAGATTTATACATGCAAACTAGTCATATATGAGACTCCACACTTTTAAAATAAAGATATTTGAAACTGAATGCTTTTAAAACCATGTATATATGAAAGTGCATATGCATATGAGACCTTATATACATTTAAATATATGCTATAAACACAAGTTTTTATCAACTTACTATAGTATCTGCAACAGTCATATTCACTGGTTCACCGTTTTTCCGTGTGCGAGATTTGATCCAAACTTGACTTCTCGTGACGGAAGAGCAATCGCCACTCTGCTTTTTCTGCATTCAAAAGAACATCAAATAACAAACGTATTAACTAAGAAGTTCGCAAATATTACAGTAAATAAAATTACTCTTTTTTTTACCATATCTTCAGCAAGTCGAGCCATTCCTTTACGACTGCATGTATGTGGCAACTGTTTGTCTCTAATAGCTCTGTTCTTCATGCTTAATGCCTGAAATAAGAGATTTAAATACATTATCAATATCGTTTATGTTCTTAAACTTTTACAAAAAAAAAGATAACAGTAATAAAAAATACCTGAAATTCCACACTTGTTTTTGACTTTACAAATTTCTTCCATTCAGTCATACTTTTGATGTTACTTGGTTTCAACTGAAGTTTTTCCTCCATGGACTTTGCTTTTACTATTTGGCGAACTAGTCTACATTTTGATGCCCTCCAAATACCTCCCAGTTGCTTAACCACGATATACAAATTCAGTACATGAAGTATGAACGAACTTAGACTTTAGTATGGAAGTGATGAATAAAGTAAGTATTGCATCAAACTATATATATTTTGGCAGAAGTTTTATTGTGCTTGGAAACTGATATTCAAATATAATTTATTTTATTTTATTTTACAATTGTATTTTGGAGCTGGTATGACTATATGTATAACAATGCCATTCTAAAATAAAGTTTACAAATTATTAAAGATGCATGCGCTGTGCCATAACTAGTTCGTTAAGCATTTATTAATTAAAGAGTGTGTGTACGGTTTCGATAAAATTCATGAAATCAACAAATAATTAATTAAGAAATAAATATCAAATTAGGGGCACATCAATTCAATTTGCCAAGGCCTGATCAATTTATATAAGTTTTTTTTTTGCTTTTTGAAAGTCAAAATCTATTCATTTTGACTTTAAAAAAATAAAAATAAAAACCATTTAAATCAAACTAAAAGAATCATAAGGATGCCCTCCTTAAAACAAGTGTGCCTGCTAATTGCTTTTTAAATATATCTTTTAATTTTCATGTGGCACCAGTTCATCTAAAGTTGATAACGAAGCAACGCTTGCTTTTAGCCATGCTTAGCATTTGTTATATAAATTAAGGGACTGATTTAATGGTCGCCCAAATCCAATATTGGGACTAGTTCATAGAGCAAAATTTATAACAATATCAAAAATTAGTTATTAATTGTTGAATGAAATTTTTTTGATTAGGACTAAGTTTAAAAATCAATTTTGCAAAGCAGACTATTTTTGAAACTTATTAAGAAAATAGTTGATGCATAAATGAAAAAATGGTGCATTTGTTTCAAGCTTAATCTGAATTGAAGTACAATCGATGCTACATAACATTTTCTAGAAGAGAAAAAACTGTCAGAAAAATACTATAATCTTCTTAAGAAAATGTCTATTTTCTTTAGAAAATTCAAAATTTGGTTAATTTTATTCTATCATACGACCACGTAACATCATGATGGCATGTTTTAGAATATTTAGCTCATAAAAATTACCCTACACATACAGCATACATATACATTATTGTCTTCACCTGAATAAAGACATGAGAACCTCTATATATATAAAACAATGGATCATGCACTATGAAGACTTTTTTTTTCAAATGTGTACTTAAGTGGCTCTTCATGAATAAATAAAACTCCATCAATAGGATTCAACTAGTTATTTAATAGTAAAGTCAAGCACTACTATTGATGATTTGGCATGAAGTTTATTATCAAAATTGTTCCCCATTTATTTATTTTATGATTTAAAACATTGTCAATTGAAAGTCATCATCACTGTCATCAGTTTACCATCCTAATAACAAATACGATCGATATTTTAAGCACCTACGCCAGTTATATTGGAGGCTTACTATGTACACAACAGGTTGGTACATGTCCACTTTTTATTATTCCCAAAAGGGAAATAGCAAGCTGCCGAAGCAGACACAACTCACACAGAGAATTAACAGGATTATCATAGCTTGAAACTAGAAACGCAAAAACTATGACCAGACTTGACTAGCAATACACGATTACAACTTTACTGTGGCATAGAAAAAACATACAAGGTGACACAACAGCTGAACACAGCAGAAACAATGACATTGCACTGAAACATACAGCACACTTTACCCAACATAAGAACTAACAAGCCCATTTTCTATTATACAAATTTTTAATGTGACTGTCAAGTGTCAATCACATATTATTTTTCCAGTCAGCTACTTTGTCGTTGAACATCCCATAATAAGATAAAACAAAATACTAAATGACATACCATAGATTTGAGCTATGATGCATTTACAAAATATCATCAATGTTAAAACACAACCTTCTTTATAAATAAATACATATGGTATGCAACTAAAAAACCTAGATGATATGCAACTTGTACATAAATATTGAATTTTGATGCATTCTATTGCTCATGAGGTAAATATAAAAAATTGCATTGCCTAGAAAATTGTATAACAAAGTTTATCAGTTAATTTCTAAAGATCATTAGACGTAAAAATGCTACATAATCCGCACAACTACATGCATATGAATATTCCATATGTATATTCGTACCACATAAACCTAAGTGTCATTGCTATACTGCTCATGCATTTCTTTTGACTGTTAAATAGGTTCTATTGTCTAAAGAAAATTGATTTGCTTTCAAATAAGCCTCAAATGCAAATTATAGTGAATAGAGTTGAATGATGATATTTGTGGCAATAATTATAGTGAATGCAAAAAATAAATGTTTACTTTGTAAAAATAATGCTGAAAGTGTTAATCATTTGGTTTTCGATTGTCCCTATTCAAAGCACATCTGGTTTATGTGCGGTTCCTTCAAAACCAGACGTCTAGGTGCGCCTCAGTGTACATATGTTGGCACAGGTACCTGGTTGCTAGAAAAATCCATTGGGCAAATCTTTAGAACTTCATTGAGCAACTAATTAAACTGAATTAAATCAAGCTGATTATCCATTACGGAAACAGAGAAGTAGATATAAAATTGTAATCAGTGAACAGGCATGAAGGTATTATCACTAAGTCCGGCAGCGGCAATAGTAACGATTGCACAAAAATTCAAGACACCAAGTGAGTTTGTTTAAATGATTTCGTTAACAAAGGATCAGATGTGGTTTTAAAAATAATGAGAACGGGGGAAGTTGATTACCTGAAAACCAAGAAAAATTTATCGATAAACCAGCGGGTGATTCACACTGTGGGTACAAATTCCAATCCACTGGAGGAAGCACCTTTGCTGCGTGTCATCCTTGGTCTACCTCAAACAGGTATGTGTACCGATGGTACAACCGCCAGTTGTCATCTCCGCTCCAAGTCCTCAGCAACAAATCCTACAGAACATGATTGACAGCTATGGTCGCCCAAATCAATTGCTGAAGATGAAGTCGGATTTGGTAATATGTGTACTTAGGTTTTCATGTGCGGTGGTACAAAGTTTTCTTCCGTCGATGATGATGTTGTTTGTTTGTAAAATTTCTGATTTGGGATTATCCAACAGTAGTTGTTGCGGGAGACACGTAGCGGTTGGTTGAATACAGTGGAACGCGGTCGCCTCTGGCCGTGAGAGGAGAGATCGAACAGTAGAGATGTGGAAATTGATTAAAACAGTGGAGATGGAAGATCGGAAGTTGTCAAATTTAGGGTTGGAAATTTGGAATGAAATTGATTAAAACAGCATCTGCGTGATGGAGGGAAATGAAGCGTGATGGAGGGAAATGTATATTTGGGGGGCGGGCTCTCTTTTGCAAAGCGTTACTTAGGTTTGGGTTAGGAAATTGATTAAGTCAGTAGAGAGTTGAATGAGAGTTAACCACATTAATAGCGCTTTACCATATCGAGCTATCTATTGGCGTAATAAGTAGTGAATTTTGTTGTAGTGTAAATAAATCAGCATCCTACCATGCAAGAGAAAGATGAACCAATGTTCTTTAATTTAATTTGATGTTCATTTGAATTTATTTTGAGGTTTGATTTTTTTTTGGAAGAAGTTTTAGCTATGAATAATGGAGAGGAGGAGGACAATTTAATTTTTGTAAATGAAAATTAAATGAGGAGATTTTGTTGTAGTAGAATTAAAGGAACATTTCCGATTCTTCTTATCAAAATTTTCTTCTTCAATTCCTTTTAAATTCCAGTCAATTCAATTAATTAATTCCATCCTCTCACCATTATGTGCCTGGTCTAAGCACATTTTTCAAATAAAACTTTTATGTAATTATTTTTTTATTTAAACGTTGTTTAAAATTATACTGATATCGTATATCGATATATGCAAATATAATTTTTATATATGCATTTAAATGATTACCAGTAATATTTAAAACATCAAATAAATTAACAGTAATTAATATTTCACAAATATTAATTAATTTAATCAATTTACAACATTTTACAAATTATTTAAATCACGTGGTTTTCAAAGAAATCACAAATGTGGTTATGCAACTTAGAGGTGAGAATTCAATCTGCAATTAATATTGAACAATTCAAATATCAATGTTCACATGTCATCTTAGCTAGTGGTATGATAGTTTGACCGAATTGATCGCTTACATGTTTTTTCAGTAAAATCAAATTTCACAAACACTTAAGCGATACCTTTTAGTGATGATTATTTACATAAATTCTCTTCGTTAAAACTATATCACATTAGGACTTATGGAATTTGGTTTTGGTTAAAATTCCAACGTTGTCAACATTTAACTTTGTAAGTGCAAACACAACATCCTTGATTCAATAATAAAAATTATTATAAACCATACTGCTCTTGCCAAAGACATTGACTTTGAATTGACTATAGTTGACCATGATACTAACCCCATATAACTAAGAAAAAGAATTTTTTGTTGAATAGTGTTTCACTTTCAATGCTTCAACTCAGACCCAACTATATTAGATGTCATGCCATGATTTAACTATAATCAAAGTGGAGTGTCCACATTGAAGTTCCACGGTATTCTCAAGTCAAAAGAAATGTGTAACATCGTCACTTTGATACTGTCTATTTGACCTTAGTTATATTAACCAACAGAGAACTCTAGGGTGAGTCATTCCATAATAATCCAATACTATCAGTTCATAATGCCTCGGTGCCCTCATGGGCCTTAAGTAATACACTACTTAACGTTTGGAAAGCATTACGAATTCTAGTCTCAACGGATGTATCAATATCCAGTCTCGATACATCTTGACTAAGAATATTCAAAAAGGTATGTTTATTTTATTTTGATATATCACTCATGATTACAACACACTGTAACTATTATCTCAAAGCATACAATTTATGGATTTTCTATATTAAATATACTTGTAATTAAATAAATAATTAATATAACACATTATATCAAGTATATAGTAGAGAGAAAACACATTTTATTTTGAATAAGATTGGTTATCGAGTTAGATATATGTAAAAAATTATATAATTGCCTTTAGGCATACCCTTAACTTTATCAGAAACGATCATCATCGGATGACCTATTTATGTTTTGAACATTAGTATCGTAAACTATGGCACATTTATTTAGATTGGATTTAATTGCACATTTATTTGATTAGGCTTGAAGAATTTTGAAGGGCTAGGTTTAAGCATATATAGCTGACCATAACGAGGGGTTGGAGGGTTGAATATTGATTCAAAAATGAGATTAAATAGTAAGAGAAAAAGGAGGATCCAAATCCCCTTTTTGCTCCTTAGATCTATGTTATTTATACATCTCAAACTCCACTTTCTCTTCTCTCCAATTTTTGGCTCCTTTAAGACCGGCCTAAGCCGACCTCCCCTCACCCTCCACCATTGATTTTTCAAGCATTTAAAACACAATTTAAATACAAATAGAAGTTCGGCAACTGCTGCATTCGGATTGGTAACCCTTTCTGGATTTTGGATACTAATATAAGGATTTTTTTTCAATTTAGCATTTCTAGGTGTTTCATCTAAGCTTTAGACAAAGTTAAATTCATTATTTACATATACATTAATATATTTATATATAATTGATCATATGTCATTATATGGTTAGATAGTATATAAATTATCACGAATCCATATACGTCTGTGCTTCTACATACGATGATAATATATGAGTATATATTTAAAAAAATGATATGTATATAATAACATATAAATCATGGTTGGAAAAAAGTTTGAATTTGGATAGTATTAAAAAATGATTTTAAAATATATACATGTATACAAAATATATGTATATTTATATTGTTAACTTAAGTACAATATAGTTTCAAAATTAAAAAAATTCTTACATTTATATTTATATATAATTTTAAAAATCGAATATATTATGTATAAAATTTATTTTAGATATTATACTTAATTTATATATTGTTTATATATATATTACAAAATATACATATAGTATTTAATTAAATTATATAAATGCATTAATTAGTTTTTCGAAGAAAAAATTTAATTTTTGTTAAAGATTTCCATATGAAAATCTTTATTAAAAAATTTGTTTTTAAATTGAAAGCATTTTGTAATAAAAAAATCATCTTTTAAATTTTATTAACACCGTGTATATATATTAATGTGTGCACATATAATTATTTAATCATTTACTCATATCAAAGCTTATTTATTTATATAATTATTATATATGTATTTTGAAATACTAATTTAATATATATATATATATATAATATGCATATGAAATTTTTTCATATATATGTATAACTACTAGTAGTGAAGGTCGGCTCAATTGGCAATTGTTTTTCAACTCACCATGGGATATGAAATATCTTTATACCATGCTCTCGAGGTTGTTTGATCCTAAACTTGCAACTCTCTTCTTTGTTGTTCTGCATGTCCATGGCCCTGATACTAACGCTGATGTCAGTAATGACAAGGGGGACTAGTGGTTCTTATTTCGATAGTAATTTAGACCTGTATGTCTAACTACTTTACTTTTCTCCGTTGTTGTATTAGCTTATCCGAAGCATGTTCCGATCACATGTTCTTTAAATGAGTTGAGTAATAATAGTGGATGGGACACATAAAAGGCCGGCTAGCCTTGCTAAATTTTTTTTGAATATACATAATATACATATTTATTGAAAATCAATATATTAATTTAAATTTGAAATACCTAGATATTATATTATACAAATCTAGATCTAAAATTTGAAATTTGAATATTAAATTTGATTTTATATTCAAAATTATTTATAATAGTAGGTACAATTACTTTATATTATAATTTCAATTATATATAATATAATATAATATACATAAACATTTGTATTTTACAAACATTATTTTATATTATGTATAAAACTATTTATATATATATATGTACGTATATATCAAATAGCACATACGTATACGGAGGGGCTTGTACGTTTGTTGCGGTGCAAATCCCAACATTATACACGAGTATACTAAACCATGTACATTATTTATGTTGCACGTGTACGTGCTCACACATGTGTATATGATATGCATGACATATATTATATAATATAACATTAATTAATTTTTTTGTAAATTAAATAAAATATATATTTTATTTAAAATAAATTTAGATAAGATCAAATTTAGACTTCATAGGCACAATAATCCAAAATGGATTAATTTTTTTGAAATTTATCCATTTACCCCACCGCATGTTGGCGCAGTTCAACAATTTCTATGCATCATTGAGGAAAATAGACTACCATGTGCTGAAGAACCACACAATTCTGGTATAAACAAATATCATTCGGCATCTAATAGCGTATTCGAAACTCGGTGTTACATGTTCCTCAGAAGAGCCTACCGGAGCGCCCTTCTTTAGTAAATGCATCCTAAAAGAGAGGAGTCACAAAGACAAGGATGACGGTTCCTTTATCTTTTTGAAAGTCGTTGCTTTTATAGTTCATGCCTAGTGCAAGTCCTTTATTGTATCTATCTTGTGGTTGAGGATTTTCTCTTACAATTTGGAAAACACGTTCTTATACTACCACTCGAGGGGGGAATACAAGAATGATTGAACATAAAATGTCTAGTTGTCGAGCATAAAAAACATAAAATTTTCCCCAAAAAAACATTATTTTTTGAAAAAAACTTACATCTAAGAAAAATCACCAAGTACCTAAACCATTCATTCTTTTCTCTGTTTTATTCTTATTACAAGTACATAGGAGTTTATATAATGCTCTAACCTATTTTGGTAATTGTTGTCCGTGATTTTTCATACTTGATTTGTATAAGTTCTAACCTATTATAGTAATTGTTGTCCATGATTCTTCACACTTGATGATTCGATGATGTTGGATTTTAAAGTGATGAAATAATGGATATAAAGCTCATGGATGATCGAGTGCAAGAAGCCATGAAGAAAGAGTGAATAAAAAAGCTAGTGTATCAATTTGTACTAATCCATGGCATCGATTAGTACCGATCCATAACTTCTTCAATTCATAGTGAATCCTTAATGTTTTCAGGGTTTGGAGCAAGAAACAATGCAAAAACATGAAGGAATGATGGATTGATGGACTAATGAAGTATAGAATGAAGCATACTAAAGGAAAAATGGCTAGTCCATCAGTCGACACCGATTCATCGAATCGATCAATACAGATCTATGGGCAGAGTCAAAATTCTTCAAAATATTTCTTCTACACTTGTAAATTTAAGAAATAAATATTTTGGACGAATTTTCATAGAAATGACCTTGACTTTAGCGCCCTAACTCGTCCCTCTACACCCCGCGGCGTCGGCAAGGAAAGGGAATGATTTATTTTTCACTAAGGGGAGATCCTGCCATTTTCTCACCTCAAATATGGTTTACAGTATAGAATACTATAAAAAAAGTGCGAGGGGCTAAATGCTATATGCATAAGCATAACAAAAATGCAAATACGCTCTCTCAACTTATCCTAATTTATGATGATCGGGTATCCTACGGTTTAATACCAAATGTAAAGACCTACCATTTGCGACACCCATAATCCATGCGTACAAGCAACCAAATTCTATAAGTATCATTGATAATGTTTTGTTAAGGATGGAAGTTAAACCAATAACACAAAGCGTATCTGTCACATGTACAATTACACCAAATCTTACAACTGAAGTAATAAAGTATAATATTGACATAGACATTAATAGACTAAGTGCATATCATATCAAAAAACATAAAATTCAATATCATAATACATCATGTGAATGATACATCATATCTCATATACAACATATCTTAAAATTAATATATAGTATAACATGTTAATGTCCCAAAAATAGTAGATAGATACAACCATAATGGTAAATACTATGGTTCTATAACTAGCCTCCAGCTAGTAGAATCCCCACCTCTATGTCAACCTACTCAAAGAATAAATAACAAAAGAGACAACAAAGAGTGAGTCAGATATAAAGTCTTGCGAAAAGGAAATATCTCCAATCAACATGAATACTAATACTAATAATATATAATATCATGTATAATAACAAATGGTAATATACGATGTAATGAAACCAAACCTTAACTTGCATCTTCATCTGCATTTAATAAGTTAGCACATTTCTAATATAGTGTAACATACATATAAGTCTATCGTATACTAATCATCATGGCATCGATCGTGACACAACCATCAAATACTAGGCCCATGGGCCTTCGGTCTCCCAACGAGGACAAAATCGACTAAGCATGTTGCTAACGTAAGACCAATACTATAACGTTTTCCCGCGTTGTCCACCATCCACAATCGTATTGAACCCATTGATACACACATGCCTAACCGTGGCCATTTGTTTAATAAGGCAACTTAGGACATGTAACTTAAGGCCAGTCACCTTTTTCTATAGAGTAGTCTAAGGTCTATTGTATTTTCTACTGAGGTAGAACGTCTTCTATGTCTAAATTGGTAATACCCAGTATAAGCAATCGAGACAACGACGTCTTACTCTATAAATTGTCTATAAATATCAAATCCCAAAGGCGTAGCTATGGGATATGGACATACTTTATATATGCAATATCATATCATATATCGTAACACCCAGTCGTCACATCTCAAAACCACAAGACGACTCAATAAAAACTGTCAACGAATTAAATCACGTCTCAAACCATCACCATAGTATCTATCTCATACTATATCAACTACATGTTTCCCAAGACAAGGCGCATCATACTTGAACTTGTCATTTCTTGCTATTCACTATGGTGCTTATGAGCATCACAAAAAAAATCCGAAATCTTAAAACATCAAATCCCAAAACACAAAACTCAATGTCCAACAAACAACATTACCGACATCTCAGTTTGGGTTTTAGACGTTTAACCCTGATTTCAAAAGTTTGATCTGAAAACCCCAGATTACACTAGAATTACATATTATTTTAAATAATCTCGATCAAGATGTTTCAAGAAAGGAAATCAATAAATTCGTTGAGACCAGAGTACATAATGCTTTCCAAATGTTGGACAATGTATAACTCATTATAGTTGGGGGCACTAAGTGGTTACATATTGACGATTATTGTATAACCATGGAATGACTCATCCGAGAGTTTCCTGTTGGTTAATAACTATTAGGCCAAACAGGAAATCTCGAGTGAATATATTACATTAGTCCGGAACTTGAGAATAATGTTGAACTTCAATGTGGACACTTCACTTTGACTATTGTTAAATCATGGCATAGCGACCATCGAGCAACTAAAGTAGGATCTGACTATAAAATACTATCTTATAAAAATATTTTCAAATAAATTTATTTTATTATAAATATAATTGTAATTAAATTAATTTTCGGCAATGTTAATGTTTGTGTACAAATGATTTTGTTGTTGACTTAACAAAAAAATTTACCATTTTACTCAAGTGTTTTATAAAATAAAAAATTTGACAAAAATAATTTTGTTACTAATTAATAGGTATATTATTTAATATATATAAATTTATATTTAGGCTGAAATTAAAATTGTAGATGTATATATATATATTGAAATTAATATATTTGAATTGATCATTAATTTAGATTTTTTTTAATGTTTTAAACTTAAGATACTTTGAAATAGACGCATTTTATTTAAAATTTAAATATAATACAGTTTGACTTAGCCAAAAATGGATTTGAATTAAACAAATTAAATATTGAATTTTGATTCAAATTAATATGTTTTACTTAATCAATTGTATTTTAATAAATTTAATTTAATTACATCTTTATTAATTATTTTGAATATGTGTGTGGGGGGAGGGGGCAATATAATACATGCACGTGCATACACGTCTAAGCTATACATATTTGTAGTGACAACATGTGTATACAAACATATACACATATTTTTGTATATTTATACATATGTATAAACCTAGGCATATATATTCCTTTTGATATGTATATGAATTTACCCTCTCTCCTCACACACACACACATAGATATATATATAACAGATAAAACACATACACACACGCTTATATTTATCATATTGTTATGTTACTTTAGGAATATATGTGATATGTTAAAAATATACATCATGTAAATAAATAATTATAAATATTTTAATATAAAATAAGATATTATTCTAAAATGTAGATTGGATCTCATGCTTATTAAGAGTTTACAAAGGTCAATTAAAATCCAAATAGAGATATTTCGTTGTTGAAATTTACTCATTTTGCACCTGCTGTCGAATGGTCCAAGACCAATAAACATATGGCATCGATGAAGAAGAAGAAGAGCGGTATAGGTGAAGGAGGTGAGCTTCATTTCAGAAATATAAAGCAATTCTCATCGAATTACTTTTTTGCCCTTAGCTTCCATTTTCTTCTTGCTTTACCAGTCTTATACGATTTTAACAAACTTGATATATTTTTCATATGTAAATGATCTTACGAATTCAATTGAATAGGTTTCAAGTCGTAATTCATTCGTCTTCAAAACTACTTCTTTTTAAGTCATTAGTTCACTTTAGCCGTTTAATTATTTTTATAGCAAAAGTGGTACTCTTTTCAAGCATAGCACTCAGTATGATGTCTTAGGGGCTTAAACCCCTGACATCTAGAACCTTTGTCTAAAATATTATACCTTTAACCACTTAAGCTAGAGGTCCTTGACTGCTTCGGTCATTTAATTTAATTAAAATGATTTATTTTGTTCGTTAAAATATGGGTAATTACAATCAATCTAAGCCTAAGCGTTGGATAACACTCACTACAACAAACTGGGGCTTCTATAGCGTTTGAAAAACGCTATTATAGTTTACCATAGCGTTTCAGAGAACGCTCTGGAACGACATGCTATGGTAGACCATAAACTTTAAATAGCATGAATGAAAACGCTATGCAAAATAAATTTTCTATAGCGTTTTCTCAGTGTTATTAAGCAAAAACGCTATAGAAAATATTATCTCATGTTACTTCCTATAGCGTTTAAACTGCACATTTCTATAGCGTTTTCCTTGCATATTTTATAGCGTTTGGTATGCATTTTTAGCACTGGTTTACATATTTCTATAGCGTTTTTTTGCATATTACTATAGCGTTTTTTAGTTATATTATAGCGTTTGTTATTCATATTCCTATGGTTATAGCGTTTTTTTGCATATTACTATAGCGTTTTTTAGTTATATTATAGCGTTTGTTATTCATATTCCTATGGTTATAGCGTTTTTTAAACGCTATTAAATGTAATATTAATTTATAGATTTTATCTATTGCTGTTTCAATTTGTCCTATATATAATATCAATTTACCCATTTTTTCTTTGCATATAAGCATAAAAGATTTTCACTGACAAAAAATATATGAATTAAAGCACAATATTTCATACATATCATTCAAAGAACTTTTGGCATGTTCATACAGTAGTTCATACATATCATTCGAACAATTTTTCCCATATCCATACATAGTATTTCATACATATCGTTAGAGCTACTTTTCTAATGTCCATACATATATTTCTTATATATTTGTATCAACAAATTACTTATAGCTATGGCCAGTCAAACAATTGAGTTCATCTTGCTTTGCTTTTAATATTTTCTTCTAACATCTGCAATAATCAAATAAGCAATTAGTGTTGGAACCTGCCTTCTTCGATTTTAATGCGACAACTATATATTTCAACCTATATACTATGATGTCAAATATTCTTGCAGGAATCTACAAAGAAAAGCTATTATTATATCGTCAACAAACTAAGCTCAAGCTCTCTAGTATACTGATTATTATTTCTGGTTAGATATTTTTGTACAATCTCTGATATGATGATAACAACACACACACACACAAATAGTTTTTGGAAAACATGTTCTACAAAAATAAAATATCTTTTTATAGACATAAAAGTATTTTCAAAAAAATTCTCAAGTTCAAAATCACTAAAATAAAGAAGAGGAACAAATCAGTACAAATTCAGACATCTGAACTTTTATTTAGCCATCTGTCATCAATGACAGACGTCTGATAATTTAATACAGACGTCTGTCATAAACGACAGACGTCTAAATTAAATAACAGACGTCTAAATTCACTGAAATTTGTTTCTTCTGCCTATTTTGACTTTTTAAACTTACTCAGCCATCTGACTATTTTTCTCAGACATCTGAACTTGACGAACTGAAGCATCTCTTCATGAAAATTCAAATTTTGAAGAGTTGTCTTCTTCACCAACAGTTTCACTCCTTCTAATGGTTGCAACTATTGAATTAAAACTATTCAATACTATAAATAGAGATGAAAATCCACTATTTCAATAACGAATTCTTTCTATCTATACTTGCTTTGTATTATCATAATCACAAGCGATTTTCAATCTCTACTTCCTATCTTTGCACATTCAAATCATCATATCAAGAAGATTATAGGAAGGGTGTACTACATTGACTATATTCGTGTTATTCAAAGAACACACAAGTCAAGAAACAATTTACCAAATTGTATTAGAAGTCCTATTCGGTTGCTTAGGCGGAAAAGTCCTGTTCGGTTGCTCAGGCGGTGTAATACATGTTCCTCCGGGTTAAGTGAGGGTTGTTAGAGAAATTCCAGAAGGAGTCTGGGACTGGACGTAGAACTGGAAGTTCGAACCAGTATAAAAATCCCTGGTGTCATTTTTACTACTGCTATTTACTATTATTTATAATTCCGCACTTGCTAGTCGTAGTTTAACTATATTATCGATCCATATACACTTTCATTTGGTATCAGAGCAAGGTTATCACATAACTATAACACAGTTATCTGATTTTTTTTTAATAATATGGACAATAACTCTAGCAACAGTTTTACTGAGGGACAAGCCACTACATGACCACCATTGTTTAACGGATTAAATTATAGTTATTGGTCAACTAGAATGAGAATTTTTATGCAAGCTAGTGGATTTGAAACCTGGAATATCATTCAAACTGAATATGCTATTCCTACTACAGAGTATGCTGCTTGGTCTAATACACAAAAACTAGATGCTACTGCAAACGCAAAAGCAATGAACATGTTATTTTGCGCTTTAGACAAAAATGAATTCAATCGAGTCATTATTTGTAAAACTGGATTTGAAATTTGGAATACACTTAAGGTTACACATGAAGGAACGAATAAAGTAAAACAAAGCAAGATTTCTATGCTTAAAAACCAATTTCAAAATTTTAGAATGAAGCAAGGAGAAAGTATTAGTGATATGTACTCTAGATTCCAGGATATCTATCACTCAATATTAGCTTTAGAAGTTACTTTTACTGAATCTGATATTGTATCAAAAATCCTTAACTCTTTAACTGATGAATGGGAACGAAAAGTCTTAGCTATCGAGGAAGCTAATGATATTTCAACCATAAAAACATAAGAGTTAATAGGAAATCTAATGTCCAATGAAGTAAATTTACAGGCAAGACGAGCACAAGCACAGGACAAGAAAACTATCGCTTTTCAAGCAGAAAAAGAAGGCTCTGAATCAGAAGACGATATGGCATTTATAGCTAAGAATTTCAAAAAGTTTTTGAAATTCAAAAAGGGTAATAAATTTGGAAATAACAAGGGTTTCAATAAGCCATCAAGCTCATCTCTTGAATGCTACGAATGTCACAAGAAGGGACACATAAAGAAAGATTGTCCTGATAGGAAGAAAGAATATAATCTCAAAAAGGACAAATTTAAAAAGAAGCAAGCCTTCTCAGATACATGGGATGATACGAAATCTTCTTCGTCAGACAATGATAGTGACAGTGATTCAGAACAAGCCAACGTTTGTTTTATGGCAACAAATGATGATGTAAGTGATCTAACTTTTGAAGATATAATAGAAATAAACTCTGAGTTGTTAGATAAGCTTAGAATTCTAAAGAGTAAATATAAAGATGCTTTAGGAAAATTAAATAGAACTGAAATAGAAACTGACATGTTAAAAGATGAAAAGAAAATATTAGAGGAAGAGTTAGTAAAATCTCAAGAATCTTATGTTAATATAACATCTCAATTCACTGATTTAAGCAGTGAGATAGAAAAACAGAAATATGAGAATGTTAAATTAGCAAAAGAAAATTATGATTTAAACTCTAATATTAAAACACTTGATATAGAAGTATCACATCTTAAAACAAAACTGGAAAATATTTCTAAAAATGTTTCTAAATTTAACAGTGGAAGAGAGAGTCTCTCTAAAATAATTGAGAATTCTCAAACCTGTTCAAATAAAAAGGGGTTAGGATATAAAAAACCGATACAAAAGCATTCTAAAAATAATGGTTCATTATGTACTAATTTTAAGAAAAAGGAATCTATATCTGCTCAAAAATCTTCTTCAAAAGTTATTCATCCAAAATCAATTATGATTTGGGTTCCAAAAACTAATAATAATTTGATTAGGAATAACTACATTAAATCTTTCATTATGTCTGTACATAAGAATGAAAATTTTATTTTTAAAGGGAACTCTAAACCCAACTGGATTTGGCTTCCTAAGATTTAACCCTTTGGACCCTAACGGAGGAAGTGGGTACCAACAGAATTTCAATATTTTTTGCAGGTACCGATTAAGAAAAAAGGAAAATGGATTCTAGACAGTGGTTGCTCAAAACACACGACGGACGACAAAAATATGTTAACAAACATTATCTACTCAGATGGAGGATCTGTCACTTTTGGGGATAATTCCAAAGGTTACATCATCGGCAAAGGCGATGTGAGCAATGACGGTACATCTAATTTACCTCTTATTACAAATGTTTTATTAGTTAAAAATCTAAAACACAACTTACTAAGTATTAGTCAATTATGTGATAAAGGTTTTAACATAGTATTTTCTGAAAATAAATGCAATATTTTTGATCATATCAAAAATCTTATTTTCGAAGGAGTTAAGAGATCGTAATATTTATATTCTGAATATGAAAATTAAACCTTTTGACGAATTAGACAATGAAAAGTCTCCAAAATCTCCGAAGACTTCAAAATAAAGTATATATATATATATCTATATATATATATGAGATTTATGATTGTAATTTTTTTATGCATGTCTTTTAAAAATTATATGTATATGGTTATTCTTACATATTAGATATCTTAAAAGGGTTGAAATACAGCCTAACAGACGTCTAATAAGTATTAACAAACGTCTGAGTTTAATACAAAAAGTCTTAAATTCTCTGTTCCTATTTGAGCCGTCTGAAAATTATGTCATAGACGTCTGTAATATAATTTAGACGTCTGTAACAAAAATTTTAGACGTCTAAATTTAGTTCAAAATGTTTTTTACTCTTTGTTTAAAATTGAGACCTCTGAGCCGTCTGAACAAAATACTTCAGATGTCTGTACTCAAATATAGACGTCTGACAACAAAAATTGAGCCATCTGATTCTAGTCCATAAAGTCTAAATCTCTGGTTCTTATTTAGTCGTCTTTCTATATTATCATAGACGTCTGTCATTGCGCATAGACGTCTGATAATAACTTTGTTTAGTATATTAAGATGTGGAACCTGTTCAAACATATGTTCAAATCTGTTTTTATACTCCAAATATTCTGACTCTTCCATAACAAAATTTTATCATTGGTATGTTCTGAACAAAGTTCATATTGCTATTCAACAATGTGTTTTATCATCACATTTCTAACAAAACCCCTTACAAATTCCTTTTTGTTAATGACAAAGGGGGGAAAATATTAATCATTCTGCTATATAATATGATCATGTTGACAGGGGGAGCAAAAGGTATGGTTATACTAACCGTTGAATTATATAGTTGTCATCATCAAAAAGGGGGAGAATGTTGGAACCTGCCTTCTTCGATTTTAATGCGACAACTATATATTTCAACCTATATACTATGATGTCAAATATTCTTGCAGGAATCTACAAAGAAAAGCTATTATTATATCGTCAACAAACTAAGCT
Source organism: Allium fistulosum (assembly GCA_030737815.1). NCBI lineage: Eukaryota > Viridiplantae > Streptophyta > Magnoliopsida > Asparagales > Amaryllidaceae > Allium > Allium fistulosum. The sequence goes on from CM060901.1 coordinate 147,097,433, forward strand.
CAAGCTCTCTAGTATACTGATTATTATTTCCGGTTAGATATTTTTGTACAATCTCTGATATGATGATAACAACACACACACACAAATAGTTTTTGGAAAACATGTTCTACAAAAATAAAATATCTTTTTATAGACATAAAAGTATTTTCAAAAAAATTCTCAAGTTCAAAATCACTAAAATAAAGAAGAGGAACAAATCAGTACAAATTCAGACATCTGAACTTTTATTTAGCCATCTGTCATCAATGACAGACGTCTGATAATTTAATACAAACGTCTGTCATAAACGACAGACGTCTAAATTAAATAACAGACGTCTAAATTCACTGAAATTTGTTTCTTCTGCCTATTTTGACTTTTTAAACTTACTCAGCCATCTGACTATTTTTCTCAGACATCTGAACTTGACGAACTGAAGCATCTCTTCATGAAAATTCAAATTTTGAAGAGTTGTATACTTCACCAACAGTTGCACTCCTTCTAATGGTTGCAACTATTGAATTAAAACTATTCAATACTATAAATAGAGATGAAAATCCACTATTTCAATAACGAATTCTTTCTATCTATACTTGCTTTGTATTATCATAATCACAAGCGATTTTCAATCTCTACTTCCTATCTTTGCACATTCAAATCATCATATCAAGAAGATTATAGGAAGGGTGTACTACATTGACTATATTCGTGTTATTCAAAGAACACACAAGTCAAGAAACAATTTACCAAATTGTATTAGAAGTCCTATTCGGTTGCTTAGGCGGAAAAGTCCTGTTCGGTTGCTCAGGCGGTGTAATACTTGTTCCTCCGGGTTAAGTGAGGGTTGTTAGAGAAATTCCAGAAGGAGTCTGGGACTGGACGTAGAACTGGAAGTTCGAACCAGTATAAAAATCCCTGGTGTCATTTTTACTACTGCTATTTACTATTATTTATTCCGCACTTGCTAGTCGTAGTTTAACTATATTATCGATCCATATACACTTTCAATTAGGACATAAAAAATAATGTAGAAATATCATGGTTTGCTTGATATAAGACAGAATAATAGAATAACCATTTATTCTTTTTCTTGTTCCAAACCTAAATGAAAAAACTAAGAAAAAGACACTCTAAGGGAAAATACCGTTAGATTATAATATTTGTGTGTATATGTAGAGTTATATGATATGATATATATATATATATGTATCGTTTATACAATATTTATTTATTATATATATATATATATATAATTTTTATTAATTCATATACTTATTATATACATTTACTATGCTATTTGTTATATATTGATTCATATGTAATTTATATTAATTTATATTGATTAATACACTTAATTCTATAATAACTTTTCAAGCTTTGGTTAAGTTCATCAAGATATTATTATTACTCCTCCTACCACTATTGCTATTTACAATACACACACATACACGCACGCTATTTACAATATGTGTGTGTGTGATTTAAATGTATAATTATATGATTTACATATAAATATGTAATTTATATTTATTCATATATAAAATTTATATAATATATACATGTTAATTTACAAAGATATACTCTATGTAACATGATTTATAATAGTATATATTTTCATACATAAACTTAATTATTTTTCATATACTTATTTAATATAAGTATATGTATATGTGTGTGTATGCAATTTACATATATAAGTTATATGATTTGCGTTTATATGTACAGATATATGATATAATATATATGTATCGTTTATACAATATTTATTTATTATATATTTAATTTGTATTAGTTCATATACTTTTATATACATTTATTATATTATTTGTAATATATTAATTCATATGTAATTTATGTTAATTAATATGTATAAATAATACATTTTCAAGCTTTAGTTAAGTTTATCAAGATATTAATACTGCTCCTACTACTACTACTATTACTATTTACAATATGTGTGTGGATTTATCATATTTGTGAAATCAAAACCTAAAACCTCACAAATGCATTATCTTGTTAGCAAAGCCTAACTTGTGCCTCATTTGATTTAAAACTAAGTCGCTAAAAAAATTACCCGAACATCTACTTAAATTTTCAGCCTGAGCAAATCGCTTTTCTCCCATAATCTCCCCATCCTAGTGATGGGTGCTAATATGTATAATATTGCCTTATAACAATACATTTTAACCATTCAGATTATAACCAGTACATAATGTATTGGCTACAACAGTTGAAACCAAGAGTATTTATCATAAATTAGGATTGTTCTATGGTCACAAGTGATGGAGACTTGTAAAAAATCTCAATCTTTTGCATGTTTATGCTTATTTTGCATGCTCAACAACATGCTCAGTTGCAAACTGAGCTTAGTTTGAATTCTCAGTTGCAAACTGAGCTTGCAAACTAAGCTTGCACAGTTTCAAACTGGCAACTTTAATGTATTTATATGTTCATAAATAAAGGCAGTTGGAACTGATGGAAAAGTACCCCATATCAATCTACTGTAGTGCAATCTAACATATAACAAGGGTCATGTAATATAGTTCCATTTGAACCTTGAAATAAGATCAACTTGAATACTTTGTAAAAGTTCAAACATAGTATTACCAAAGCAGCAGCCCAAAGTTGCTTCATCATCAACAGGACTTCAACGATCGAATGAGGATGTTCATGCAACCCAGAGCACCTTTGTTGAGAAGGCAATGGTAATCTATATTTTCAATAAGTAATTGCAGTAACTGGTCAGATGCTCAACTGGATAGGCAACAATCAGAAAGTGCAAGTGCATCCGTAAATTTTCCTTTATTAATTAACCTGTAAACAGGAAAAAGGGAAGATTGGGTATAACTCTGTTGTGAAGTGCACAAGCAAAATAAATATATATATTTTTGTACTCCTTAAATTATAAGACTGGCAAATGGTTAGTATTTAGAGATACCTTTCAACTTCTTTTTTGTAAGGTCCTTCATTTTCCCAGTTAAATGAAAGAAAAGCAGTTGTATTAACTTCTGCAAATTCTATTTTTGGTGACTCTTGCAAAGGTATAAAACCATGTAGGCCTTGAGCATGAAATTCTGAGGAGGGGAAGGGAGTATTTCCACTAATACCAATGTCACCTGCTTCTTATTCGGTGTCACTTCAGGGTCACGTGAACGCTTTACAAAAAGTTTCACTTCAAATTTAGGTGAAGCGTCTTCGTTGTTGCTTTTAGCAGATGTTGCAACCACAGAAAACCAATGTAGATTTGATTGCATTTTAATCCATCGATTCAAAGTAGGAAACCTAAGGTATATAAATAGTGAGCAAGCACAGATGCAAATTCTGACAGTTGTGTTCAAAGTATATTAGCTAAGAGAAAACAATAATACACGGTGAGGTTCCAAAAGTGAAAGGGAAAAATAACGAGTATGATCATACATTTAGTTATACTATATTGACATCTGGTACAACTTTGTATGTTATGTTGATATAGGGTCTTTGTGAACTATAGTTTAACTATGTATAACTCAATATTATACGGACATTCACTGTATGACTCAAAGTTGAACTACAATTTGAAATAATCTAACATGGCTTGATATAAACATTATGTAATCTTATAACTTTATATATAATGTTACATGTTATTTCCAAGTTATTATATATTACTATTGTTCAATAAAATTGCAGTGCAATTAATTTTATTGCATTGGAGGGAGTTGTGCTAGTCATGTTGGATTGGAAACATTTCCGCTTGCATTTCTTGGTTTTAACTTTGCTTTGATGTGTGAACTACTGCAAGTTCTTGTTTTAGCTTTGCTTTTAATATGCATGAACCATGGATGAGAACTGTAAATTGATTTATGTACTATTTCAGTGAATTGATATTTAATTCAGATTGTATGAACTATTTAGAGCTTATATATGAAATAAGTTCTTATAACCAAATTAATTCAGATTGTTTGAACTACGCATGATGAGGTTTCAAAACAGGCTGTTAGTGCACAAGTTATAAATAATATAAATAAGCATACCTTTTTGACCACGTTAGCATCAACTATATGAGTAGAAGATGCTACAATGTTAACCTGCTCCACAACTACTCTTGGTTCAGGCCATGCCACTGTCAAACCCATAATATTGCAACAACATGAGTAACCTTGTATATTAGTAAACTTGTATACTAAATATTGAAGCACACATTATACTAGATACTACAACTGGAATTATTTTGTAAGCATTATTGTCTCAGAGGTCAGCAAAATTAATTACTTATTATTGAGTAGAGCAACAAGTACGAAAATATATTATGACTTTGATTAAGCGTAGTAAAATTAACAAATAGGATTTGATGTCAACCATGAATTTTTATACTACACAACAAGATACTCTTTATATATCCCAAAATAAAATTGATGTGCATATATTTCTAACTAATCTACTTCTATAAATAAAATCATTTTACAACCAACTAAGTTTAAAATAACAGTGGATGGATTTGCTAGTAAAAATGAAAGAAAACAAATACTTATTAGACACTTATCTACACTGACAATGCCTGCTTTAAGCTGTGGAAATAAGTTTGCTCTGCCAGCGCAAATTGTAGTTTGCACCAAGTGCAAACGGGAGTTTGTACCGAGTACAAATTACAGTTTGCACCGCCAGTGCAAAAGGGTTACACTGAGTATAAAGTACAGATTTCACTGAGTGTATACTAGTTTGCACTGGCAACTGCTGTTTCCCAATATGTGTTACATGATGACTCTTTACCAACGTCACACCGACGCTATATTTTAGGTATGGTGCCGCATAGTGCATTTTCTACCAGTGCCAAGTTCAAGAAGAAAATTAAAAGCGCTGTCCATTTTCTTTGGCTTAATTCGTAAAGCATATGAATCATTTGACAAAAATAGGTTTCGCTTTTGTTTTTCCTCCAAGTAGTAATTAAGAAGTTAATTATTCCAATGCTTTAACTATATCAATATGTCATTTATAATACCATATCTTCCCACTGTTTGGTTAAAGGAACAGTTCCAATAGATCTTCCTACTGTTTGGTTAAAAAGTATAGTTCACTACATTGATTTTTTGAGTTTTTTTTTAATTCTCAATAAGTATTCTGTTATATTTCCTCTATGGTTGCTGCTGTAACAAGATATTAATTGAGATATTTACCTTATATCGTTTTTTAATATTTGTATGTTTATTGCATTGTGTTGCATACAGCTTTATTCATATGACCATGTTGCTAGTTAATATAGTTGCTTAACTAATTAACTCACTAATGTGTGCAACTATACTATTCTAATAAATAATAAAATAATTTTGTAACCTTAAAAAAGATTAAACTAACAAAAGTTAATCGCTCCAAACCACTGAATTATTGAAGTTTCGCAACAATAACACATAAACTGTTCACATTTTTTATCTATGATATGACACTGAACCTAAATAACTTAATTGGTAGTAATTACATACTTAGCAATGTTAAATATAGATTATGAACATATCATATACATTCATCAGGACTGTTCGATCAACTTGATTAGTGCAAACATAAAGATTCTATGATATAAAGAAAATGAAAGATGGCCACATCTAATTTTATAATTAAATAAGGCGAAACAAATATATTAGCACAAGCATATATCACTGTTTAAGCTGTTCCAAAAGCAAGAAATTAAGCTGCGATTATTATAATAACAAAACTACAACCTTTCACTAGATATTTCTGTCCACAAAAAGAGGTGAATAGATCAAAATTAAAATAATATTAGATCTTTTGACAAAAATAGATTATGAAATTTTGTTTTTTTTCCTCCAAACAGTAAGAGAAGCGATTATTTAAAGAGTGCACAGGCTTAAGAGTGCTAAATGGAAATTGATATTTATATGCATTAAGGTAACAGGGTTCATTTGAGTCATGACATGCAATTAATATATTTGGGAATAGGATCCATAAACAACCAGGATGACGATTGCATCTAAATTACTCTTGAACTTCAACTTGGTGACTTGGAACATCTCCAGCCATCAGAGGTGCTGATGCCTAAGTGATTCTCACTTTTTTTTAACTTCATAGCAATCGAGTTGAAGTGCATTAAGCTAAAGAAAATGGACAGTGCCTTTAACTTTCTTCTTGAACTTGGAACTGGTAGAAAATGCACTATGCGGCGCCTATACCTAAAATATAGCGTCGGTGTGACGTCGGTATGTAACTACCTACGAAGGCTTATCGACGTTTATACTGCTTCCCATACTCAGTGAAATAATTTTAGCATATGGGCTATGGAATCTAGCAAACAATGAAATTGCTTCCCAATATGTTATAGCATACTAAAGAAGGTGTAAAAAATAGCAAGAATCACACCTACAAATCCATGGCCAATATTTGAATAACTGTCAGCACAACTCTACTTATTACACATCATCATATTATTTCCACTATCGTTAACATTACATGAAGCTGACTTGTAAGATTTATAATGTTGACGAGAGTGAAACATCAAGTAAAAGTTAGAAAAATTTCAAATTTCTTAACCACTAACAACTTAAACCATTTTCATAGTTTACCAACCAACTCAATGCTTAAAGAAACAGTATTCAACACATGAAACTTGTTGGACTGAATTAATACATCTTTGTATTTCACCTGATCAAACTTTAGCAACTTAGCTATAAAAGACTAAAAAGTTAATGGCGTGAATAAATATTAACAGTAGCTCACACAATAAACAAGAACTCTACTGTTTGTCTCCTATTCCACACATTGATCTCAAAGCTATTAAGCACTATTTTTCTTATTCCTCCTCTTTACTGACTGTTGACATCGAAACACCCAACTTCAACACTTCTCACTTGTGCATGCTTTACTGGCTGTTGACACTGGAAGACCTAAATTCAACACTTCCTATGAACACATCACTACTATTTTGAGTTTCCATCTCAACAAATCAAGCCAATCAAATAGCATATAATATATTTTGATCATACATTTCTTTTGCTTCTACACCAGCGCCTAAGTAGACTAAATTATTATCCACCATAGAGCCACATTAACTAATTAAATCACAAGTAAGATGGATTTATAAGTATAGCTTACATGGCCGAGTCCATATATTGAGCTAGTTGAATCTGATGCCTAAAAAATAACAGCACTTGCAAAAATGCAGTATGAAAAAATAAATAAAAACAATCAGCTATATCTAGACATTATTGAGATTCAAAGAGAATAGCATCTGAAGAAAAAATCGAAACCCAACCTTAACAAGTTCGAGTTGCCTCCAAGCCGTGCAATCTGGTCGTGGAAAGAAAACTGCCATGCAATTGACTGAATAGTGAGTACCGTTTAACTCACAAAAATTAGGGATTTTGCTGTAACTGGTTACCCGTGACTATAGAATAATGACGGTCTACTTCTGCCTCCTCTCTCTTGCACGATATCTAAAACCATAAATTGGGTAATTGAATATGGAGGCGGAGATTATTGAAGGAAATAAGAGGACCAATTCGAATGATCTTGTAATTTGAGAGGATTTTTGAAAGGGGGTAAAGCTGGAATTGATGAAAAGATTGTGCGAAAAGTGAGAAATAAAAAGAAGCAAAGTGAAATGCAAGGCGGCAACGAGAAAACAAAATCCCGCCTGATATTTCGCTCAATAAACAGCGTTTTCATTTTCATTTTTACATTTAATACAGTAAATAATAGCCAGTTTGCTTAAAACGCTGTTATGCTTTGCCATTGAAACTACCTTTTCTTGTAGTGACTCTTAGGTGCGCGATGTGCACTGCCTAATTTTTCCTACTAAGTCACAATCCTATATAACTTCAGATCTGTTATTGGTTCATCACGTCCTTCCAAACTTCTTGTTTTCGTAATTCCTACAATGGGCGACCCTTTAAATTGCTTCTGTATTTCCAATCCCATAATAGATCCCACTAATTATTGGTCATTAACTTGATTGTTACTTCAGTATAAAGCCATAGCACAACCATTTATCCCCATTAAACCACCATTACATGACACCCTGTCGTTTATCCCCATTATACCACCATTAAATGACACATTACTCAGCGTTAATCCTTATTCAATCTCAGCGATTAATAGCACTGGTCAGATCCATTTTAAGATTAACAACTCAAAATCGATAAAGAGCCCAGAGGCCTATTGAAGAAGACCACCTCATAGCCACATCATCTTAAGCTCCTCATAGCCACATTATCTTAAGCTCTTCATAAATCGAACCACTTTAGATCAGCATATATCTTTTACTATTTTTCATTCATCTCAAGCACTACTTACGGCACATGCTTTGGTTTCACCCTATAATCAAAAATCCCCAAATTGTTGTTATCTCCAAGGTGGGTGAAGACACCTTACACCTACAACATACGCAAACATAGCACACATAAAATTTCTAGGAGCTACCACATTTACTAAAAACACCTTAAATACGAATACATTAATAAGTAAGATTTCTTAAATATTAATTAATTTATATTTATAGATTAATTAAATCATATGGTATTTCTAAGGATTCACAAATACAATTGTGTGGCTCAAAGGTGTGAATTTAGTCGGCAGTTATATTAAACAATTCAAACATTAACATTCATACGTCATATTAGCTAGTGCTGTGATAATTTGGTTGAATTCATCGCCTACAAATCTTTTTGGTAAAGTCATATTTTAGATCACTTGGTACCCTTAGCTGAATTTAATCAAACTATCACACCATCAGCTAAGGTGACATGTGAGCGTTAATATTGAATGATTTTACTTAAAAAATATGTAAGCGATGAATTTAGCCAAACTATCACACCATCAGCTAAGGTGATGTTTGAGTGTTTATATTTGAATTATTCAGTATTAACCGCTGATTGAATTCAAACCCGTGATTCACACAACCACATCTATGAATTCTCCAAAATACCGCACAATGTAGTTAGTTTATAAAGTGTAATAAATTAATTACACTGATTAATATTTTAAGAAGTATTAATTATTAGTAATTAATGTTTGGGGTGTTTTTAGTAAATGAGGCGGTCTTAGAAATTTCTGTATGCCCTTATTAATTGTCTGGATGTTTACATAAACGTTATATGTGTACATATCAGTATACGAAATCGATATATATTTAAATGGGCTTTAAATATAAACAATTACTTATCGAGCTGAAGATATTTTTAACCATGATTTGGTCACAGTATGGCCGACCATGAAATGGGAGGAATAGGGGGTTTACTTAGCGTGGAAGACTGAGTAAAAGGTGGTCGATATTTCTTCCTTGTCTCCCTCTATAAATACCAATGCATACCCACTCAGTTTCCACTTGATGCTTTATCCCATTGCCCACATTTCTTCTAGCCAACCACGTCCTCCAAATTCGAATTCTCTTGACCCTAAAACATCCTAATATAATTCAAAAGTGATAGCATTCGTCTTGTTGCAAATTTGAGTGGAGGATTGAAGATCCTAGGAGTCAATTCCATATCGAAGTGTTACGAACGGTAGGACCTACTAGGTAATAATCCTTTTACTTTCATATTCATATGCTACGTCTCCTACATTAGAGTGTGTGCGTGTGTAAAATATTTCCAAGTATATGTATAATTTTATTTAATGATTTAGAAATTAATATATAATTCTTTTGATTTAATTTTAAATTATAACATATTGAAATTGCACGTGGATAATATATATGCACACACACACATATATATTAGACATATAAGATATTATCTTATATAAATATTTTAAATTTGATTTATTTTATTTTAAACACAATTATATTTAAATTAATTTTTGGTTATGTTTATATATGTGTGTGTGTGTACATGATATTGGTTTCGGCTTAATAAAAAAATTATTATTTTACTCATGGGCTTTATAAAATAAAATAAAATTTATGCCATATAATTTTTTACTAATTAATAAGTTTATTATTTATTATATATAAATTTATATTTTGGATAAACACACATACACGTTGTTGTTTAGCTCGAAATTAAAATTGGTAAATAAATATAAATATATTAAAATTAATATATTTGAATTAATTATTATTTTAAATATTTTTTTAAATATTTTTAATTTTATGATATTTTGAAATAGTCATTTTGATTTAAAATTTAAATATAAAATATTTGACTTAGATAAAAATGGATTTGAATAAGGAAAATTAAATATTGAATTTTAACTCAAATTAATATGTTTTACTTAACCAAATATATTTTAATAAATTTAATTTAATTATATTTATATTAATTATTTCGAATATGTATGTATGTATGTATGTATGTATGTATGTATGTACACACACACAAACATACAGACATACATATACATATATATAGGGCAAGGATCGGGTACATCTCAATTCTGCTACACTTATATTTTCCTCGATTTCAACCACATATTCCACTTTAAATAGTATACTTTCTCTCTCTTACCACATCATTATATTATTTAAATCGGAATGTGTGATTGAAATCAATGGGGAATAGAGATGTAGCAAGAATGAGGTCACTACAAAAGAATTTTGGATTCCTTACGCCAGTTTGGCTTAGGCGCGGCGTAGGGAAAAGATTTTACCTACGCCATCCCTACGCCAAAGAAGAGGTTGGAAAACACTGCGTCGCAAAAAAATCCCTACGGGTTCCCTACGCCTATTTCCATACGCATTCCCTACGCCTATTTCCATACGCCTTCCCTACGCCGCATTACATACGCCTTACCTACGCCTATTTCCTTACGCATTCCCTACGCCTATTTCCATACGCATTCCCTACGCCTATTTCCATACGCCTTCCCTATGCCGCATTCCATACGCCTAGCCTTCTTTCTTTTAAAGTGCAGAAATCGGATTTTCCTTACGAGTTCCATACGCCTTCCCTACGCCACCGTACACCAAAATTCAATATGATTCTATTGTATTTATCTTCATCTACCACAAATCATAATAAAATATAATAAACCCGAACATCAACAACAGAAAGCATTAAATATAATATATAGCCACATGCAAAATCGTAACAATATATATCATTACAAAACATTAATGTAGAATGCATATCATTGTCAAATTACCATAAAATTGCTACAAAATGTATTTAAAAAAATCATGTCCAACAATAAAATAAAGTTGCTACATAACTCAAACATATTTGTTTCATCTAGTTAAAACATCATACAATATACCTTATAAAAATAGAATATCAAATCCACAGTCAAAACAAGACTAACTCACGAAGTATGTCATATCTCCGATCCTTGCTCCCGCCTCAACCCCCGTATAAACTCTTGCACAGAATTCATCTCTTCCTGCATGGAAGATAAATCCCCTTGTAGTTTGTTAATTGTAACATCCATTTCTTGATTTTTACTTCTTAGCTCTTCTACTTCCTCTACAAGTTTCTTTCTGTCATCTGAAACTCCAAACCTAGCAGTGTATGTATTGTCTTTATATATCTACATATAAATTATTTAATCAAATTAGTACAACGAAAATAAAAAAATCTTACACATTTTAATTGCAAGGCTTATACATAATTTATGATTTTCTTCCAACCAAAAGTAAGCATTCATCGATTAAGAAACTTTTATACCTGGCAATTTTCTTTTAAATTTATCGCAAAATTAAATATCAGTGTAAGTTAGATATTTCAGACAAAACAATAATAATTATTTTAATCAACATATCGGCAACAGTTTCGACAGTTTAATTACATGAATAGCCAAAGACGAATATTCATGTTGTCAGAATGCTAGTTTTCTATATCTTACAGACTAATCAGAGTCAAGCAGTTTAATACTAGTTATATGGTTGTTAATGGTCACTGGTTCATTTCCAATTGGGTTTTATAATGTTTTAGGATAAATGGGATGGATCCAAGGAGCCGGACGCGTTAATAGCTAAAGGATGCTACTCGCATTTGTACGACTGGCTAAGCTCATTCTTGTGTAGACTATGGCATCTTTAGATATTAACCATTTATAAATTTATGCGCTAATGATACTTTCATTGCATTATAGCTTGCACATTAGATAATTAAATATGCAATAGACTAAACAATAGTGGTTAAAAAAGGGATAGCTCAAATTTACCTCTTTCAGTGGTTGAACCAATGTGATATGCTACCGAGTAAACCATGCCTATTTTTTTTGTGTTGACATCAATGCCTTCGTTTTCAATCTTATTTGGAAGGTGATAACAAGGTGCAATCTTGAGTTGTATGCTCTGCTTTCCTGGTGAGTCAACTTAGCTTCCTGCATGAATGGCAAGATGTTTGTGTGTTAAAGCAGTTTCACAACAGATGCTTTATATATCCCTACACATGTGATTGTTTCTCACATTCTTTAAATTTAATACCAATTCTAATTTGTATTTCAATATGGCATACTATGTTATGTATGCGATGCGGTGTCTGTACTCCGCTAAACATCTACGTGTTCTGTGTTATGACGTTTCTTTACTAAAATTCTTAAAGCCTCTTATGTAAGAGAGGTCTCCATATACGTCTACGTATATTAAGGCACACTTGCATATATGCATGTATCGTGATAACGGCCCATTAAAACTGCTTTCTTCCAAGCCTGCGAACATGTTTCATATCCCAGTTAACTGAACTGATAATATTTAAATAATCATGATAATATATGTTCTGATTCTTTAGTAATTAGAACAAATTAATCATATGTATGGATAGAGTCAAAATTCAGTAACATTTTTTAATGGCAAAGGTGAAAGGGACTGATGCATCTATCATATGAAGTAAGATTTGATTCAGTAATCACGTAATGTTACACGCTACATTCCGGATAAACCGATATCTAGTTTGCTTTCTACATTCAGAATGGTGTCGACTGTTCAAGTACTTTACACTGTAGCTGTGACGACCGCCCATGACCCCTGCACTGAACCTAGAGAAAGTGCGCTGTAAAGTGTGCCAGGCGACCATGGACGATTGTCAGGGTAAATTAAAACATCAGAAATCTATCGTATTACTCACAGCGCATGGATAAAATACAATAGAACATATGTATAGTGAAGCTTTACAGAACAAAATGTCATCATATAAAACTTCATAATAGTTGAATACAGACATCTGAATAGTCAATACATCAAGCCTCACTACATAACACTCAGAGAATACACAAACAGCGGAACATCCAGTGCATATAATAAGAAGATAATATGCAACCCTCCAGCTCGTCTTCGATATCAACACCGTGGAAAGCAAGAACAGCACCTGTCACCTGCTACCTAGTCTGCCCGTCCCAAAAATGGACGAACAGCCCAAGGCAATAAGAGTTAAAACATAAAGCCTTGAGTCAGACAACAGTCTTAGTGAGCAGTAAATTAACTAACAACATACCAAAAGAGCATAAAGGAAAAAGGAATAGGAATACAACCCTCCCACTCCACCTCTTTCTACAGTGATAGCCCCCAGACACACACTAAGCAGAAGCAAACATAGCAGAGCATACAATTTAAAGTAAAGCAATTATCACTCGAGTCAAGGGCGATGTTTTCCAAGTACAAACCCCCAAGGCCTAAACCAAGATCAGATAAGCATCCAGAAAATACCGCTCTTGAGACCGAATGACGATACAACCAAACATCCATGACTCTGGCTATCACTGTTATCATTGCCTCGATATCATCGTTAATTGAATGACCAGCACATTCTTTCAGTCGTCCATCAAGGGCTAATGGAAACCCCGGTTCTAGACATAACTCTGCACGTCATCGTGACCCGTGCCTAGGACTATCGAATCTGCCCAGAGTACTTGACTACCCAATCAGTAGCCTTCAGGGACTATCGAATCTGCCCAACGTACTCTTGCTTTGAGCATGCTAGAACCTTCAACAACGATGAGATCTCAGCCTTCTAGTCATCCTCCTCGACGACTATTTCCATACTAGCTCAAGCGCCTCTCGAGGAAACCATTATCCTCTAACTCGAACCATATCACCGAGTTATCAACATGCTTGGAATGATCCCGTCTGGATTAGACCAAGACTATCTCATATCATGCTTCGCTTCATCACATCCTCGCAAAGCTTCATCTCAACATCATTATCATCAAATCTATGCATAAGAGCTTCATCATTCGCTACATATGCCACGAGCAGCTTTCCCAATTCAAGAGCCTTTCCCTTAGCTTTTGAATCATCTTCGACCAACTTGTCTAAATCAAATCATCAATCATCTAATTCATAGCAATCAATCAAGTCAAACATTAATCCAAGTAATCAAGCATTCAAATATGATCTAAATAGACAATTATAACAATAATGGCAATTTCGTAAATAAAAAGTCCAAAGTCTAACAAGCATGAAAACATGAGCAATGTCTCTATAATCTTGATGAATGAACTTGCATAGGTTAACACTTAGTAAAATGGTTGTCAAATCATCATAAACAATGGATCTATACTTAAGTTTACAAAGATGCATGGAAATCACTACTTTACACCAAAATCAAGCCAACAATCCGATATACTCCTTTGGATCCGTGTGAGAGATAATCACCACTCACCAAATCACCTAAACACCTCAAAAGAAACCCACTTCAGATCTGGACAGCAAAGGATCTAACTTGATTTATCACCAATCCGCTTCAAACGATGAAATCTCTCTTCGATGGATGAAGATCTTCAATCTAAGCTCTTGAATCTTCAATTTGATCTTCAACTAGGATGGATGGAATCACTAGATTAGAGTGGAGAAAAGAAGTGAAGAAGTGTAGAAGTCGAGCTCTCAAAATGGCAGCACTTCGTCGCTTCGAAATCCGGATCCCAAAAAGTGAGAAAAACCCTCCTATTTATAGGCTGAAATCCTCCTTAAGTCGTCCCCTCGGAGTTAGGTCGTCCACGACTTACGACCTAAAACCCCACCGACCTAAAGTCTTCGACCTAACAACCTCCGACTCAACAACCCCAAGCTACAACGACTTACGACCTAACACTCATCAGTCCAATGCATTCATACGACCTAACGCTTTGCCAACCTAAAAACCTATACGACTTAACAGGGTCTCTGACCTACGACCTAACTGATAAGCCCTCACGCGACCTAACGTATATGCGCATCCACGCGACTTAACTGAGATGCACCTTAACGATCTATCACTTTAATCGACTCAACGAGTTATGACCTAACGACTTAACACCTTAGGTCGTTTAACGACCTAACTATACACAGGATAATCCGACCTAACTCCTAAGTCGTCTAGACGACCTAACTATCCAACTTCCAAACATAGGTCGCTCACAACCTAACTGAACACTAGGTCGCTCACGACCTAACTCTTAGTTCATCTACGACCCAACTACGCTAACCACTAGGTCGCTAACTACCATAGTGTACTAACCCTTAGGTCGCTACTCACCAGTTCCTTAGGTCATTGCCGACCTATCCTATCCCACGACCTAAGCCACCCCACGACTTACTTCCTACACGACCTAAGCTACCAGACGATCTAACTCTTAAGTCGTTACCGACTTAAGTCTTCCTTCCCTTAAGTCGTCCAATCTATAAGTCGGTCACGACTTAGGACTTGAACAAAATTCTACCCAAAATCTGAAACGACTTAACAACGCTAAGAATTCCAGATTTTTACGAACTTTTCGATCCGTAAAAATACGGGTCGTTACATTCTCTCCCCCTTAGGAATTTCACCCCCGAAATTCCAGACAAACAAGAGCAATCAAAGACTATTCTGCACGCCTACCATCCATATCAATCAACAAACCATGCATCCAATTCTAGCTTAGCATGCAGAATTCTAAAACCAGAACAAGTTACAATATCATGAGATGACACGACACCTTAGGGCCATACCTTGAAGAGTTCAGGATGAGCTGCTTTCATCCTCTCTTCCACCTCCCATGTACAGTCGTTATCATCGTCACTCCATTGTATCTTGAGCAACTTAACTACCTTCCTCCTAAGATGTTTCGTGTCAGTTTCAACAACACGAAGCGGCTTACGAGGTCTCTTGTCGACTGGATCAACTTCAAAATCTTTACAGCTATCAGCAGAAACCACTGAATTCGAGTCGTGCACATACTTCCGTAGATACGATACATGAAAAACATTGTGCACACCCGACATCTTCTCTGGTAACTCCAATTTGTAGGCGAGCTTTCCAATTCGCTCGATGATCGGGAATGGTCCAACAAATCTCGGAGTCAATTTCCCTTTCTTCCCGAATCGAATAACATTCTTCAATGGAGAAATTTTCACAAAAACCATATCGCCTATGTCGAATTCCAAATCCTTACGACGCTTATCGGCATAATTCTTCTGTCGGTCTTGGGCTGCTTTCATTCGTTGCCGAATGATCTCTATGCAATCCGAAGTCTGTCGAATCATCTCTGGCCCAAGTATCAGCTTTTCTCCGGTCTCTAACCAACATGTCGGAGAGTTACACGGTCTTCCATACAATGCCTCATACGATGCCATACCAATGCTTGATTGGTAACTGTTGTTATATGCAAATTCCACCAAATGAAGGTGATCTTCCCATGATCCTCCGAAATCCAAAACACAAGCTCTGAGGAGATCTTCCAAAACTCGGTTGACTCTCTCGGTCTGACCATCTGTTTGAGGGTGATAAGCGGTACTCAAACACAACTCGGTTCCCAAAACTTCCTAGAAGCTCTTCCAAAATCCACTAGTGAACAATGGATCTCGATCGCTCACTATACTCTTCGGAATACCATGGAATCAAACTATCCACTTAACATACAACTCAGCCAACTTTGATGCAGTCCTAGTCGATCGAACAGGAATGAATCTTGCACTTTTAGTCAGACGATCTACGATGACCCAAATTCCTTCATTTCCTGTTCTGGTTCTAGGTAGTCCATCAATAAAATCCATCGATATCTGCTCCCACTTCCATGTAGGAACTTCTAATGGCTGAAGCAATCCACTTGGCTTCTTCTGTTCGGCTTTTACCAACTGGCAGTTCATGCACTTGGAAATAAAATTTCCAACATCCTTCTTCATACCTTCCCAGTAGTAGGTTCTCTTCATATCCTGATACATCTTATTTCCACCTGGATGAATTGTCAACTTTGAGTGATGACTTTCCCTCAGAACTTCACTCCTCAATTTATCTATATCGGGAACAACTAGTCGTCCTTGCTTCCGAAGCCAACCCTCTCGATCGACCTCGAATCCTTTATCCTTTTCGAGATTCAATCTAGATTCCAAATCACGGATAATCTTGACAAGCTTATCGTCTCGCTTTTGGCTCTCGCCAATCCTTTCCACAAGAGTCGGTCTTATCGATAAGTTTGCCAACATCTCAGGTTCCAATTCGCATCTGGGCCTGAAGTCAAAACCAGCTAGATACTCGAGATTCTTCCATTCTGAAAACATGGCTCCCAATCCTGCATGTCTTCGACTTAACGCATCTGCCACTGCGTTACCTTTTCCCGGAGTATAAGCTATACCAAAATCATATGATGCTAAAAACTCTAGCCATCGTTGCTGCCGAAGATTCAAATCCTTTTAGGAGAAAAGATACTTCAACGACTTATGATCCGTAAACAACTCGAATCGAACTCCCAGTAGATAATGTCTCCACATCTTCAGAGCAAAAACAATCGCCGCTAACTCCAAATCATGAGTCGGGTAATTCCTTTCATGCGGCTTCAGTTGTCGACTTGCATATGCAACAACTTTATCCCTCTGCATCAGCACTGCTCCAAGTCCAGTACCACATGCGTCGGTGTAAACCACCATCTCATCATTCCCACTTGGAATAGTCAAAACAGGAGCACTTGTCAATCGCTCTTTCAGGATTCTGAAAGCTTTCTCACACTTATCTTCCCACTTGAACACTTGGTTCTTTTTCGTCAATCCTGTTAACGGTGCAGCCACCTTGGAGAAGTCTTTGATAAACCGACGATAATATCCTGCCAATCCAAGAAAACTTCTCACATCAGATGCATTCTTAGGTCTAACCCAATCCTGGATTGCTGCCACCTTAGCGGGATCAACCGCTATTCCATTTCCAGAGATAACATAGCCTAAGAACCTCACTTCACTCTTCCAGAAGTGACACTTCGAAAACTTAGCCTTCAGCTGATGTTTCCGCAAGATTTCCAAAACAATACGCAAGTGCGTCTTGTGCTCTTCTTCAGTTCTGGAATAAATCAGAATATCATCCACGAACACAAGCATGAACTTGTTCAACTGATCTCTGAACACTCTATTCATAAGATCCACAAAATATGTTGGCGCGTTAGTCAATCCAAACGGCATTACCAGCCACTCAAAGAAACCGGATGGTGTCCTAAAAGCAGTCTTCGGCACACTATCCTTAGCCACTCTTAACTGGTGAAATCCCGTTTCCAAATCCATCTGAGAAAACACCTTAGCTTCGTGAAGCTGATCAAACAAGTCGTCTTCGGCAATGGATACTTGTTCTTCTTAGTCACTTTATTCAGCTCACGATAATCCACACACAACCTCAACGATCCATCTGCTTTGGTTGCGAACACAACTGGTGCACCCCATTCGGACACACTACGCCGAATGAATCCTTTCTGCAAAAGGTCATCAACCTGCACCTTCAACTCTTGCTGTTCCCTAGGCGCCATCCGCCTAAGAGGTATCACAACAGGTCTGGCTCCTTCAACTAGATCTATACGAAACTCAATCTCTCTATGCGGCGGTAACCCTTTGACCTCGTCAAAGACATCCTCAAATCCATTAGCGATTGGCATAGATGACAGTCCATCCTGTGGAACAACCAGCGAATACATGAAGCTCATGAAGACGCCTTCTTCATGCTTACATCGTATCACAATCTTTCGCCCCTCCACATTCTCGACTGTCACCTCCAACCTCTCACAATCAACCTTTGCCGCATACTTCCTAAGCCAGTCCATACCCAAAATAATTCCGAACCCCGCAAAGTTCAGAACAAAACAATCACAAACAAAAGAGCAATCATGACTCGATACAATCAGACCACGGCATACCATACACAAACATGACGAACCCCCAACTGGATTAGTCACAACCAATGGCCTATCAACAATATCCGGTTCTAAACCCAACCGGCCTACAAGTTCACTACAAACAAAAGAATGCGACGCTCCAGTATCAAACAGAACTCTAACTGGAACACCACATAGGAAAAGAGTACCTTGAACCACCACACTCTTTCCTTTCTCTTCAGCGGTAGGAGCTTTCGAAGACGATGGAACAGCTCCCAAAGCATAATCTTGCACAATCTGCTTGTCCTTCCTCGGTTCTGGACAATTCTTCCTGATATGCCCCGGCTTGTCACAGTTGTGACACTTCATCGGTACCTTCGGATTCTTACAATCCTTTGAGAAATGGACCTTCTGCTGACAATTGTAGCAAGTCACTTCACTCTTCGGCTTCTTCTGGCCATCCTTACCCTTCTGCTGCTGCTGCTTCCTCTTCTTGTTTCCACTCTGCTGTGGTTTAGACTCTCCCCTGGTCACAGCAACAACAGATCCTTCCTTAGGAAACAGACTCTCATGCCTGAGAGCTTTCTCCACAAGCTTCTTAAATGAATCGTCCAAATGATCCACTAACTGCCTCCCAAGATAACTATCCAAGCCTGTCACAAACTTCTCATTCTTCTGATACGAAGATTCTATATACGACCGGGCATACTTGGACAAAGCTTCAAACTCAGAAACATACTCAAGAACTGGTCTTCCACCTTGCTTGAGCTCCACAAACTTCTTGAACAGAACAGACTTCTGAGCAGTAGAAATGAACTTAGCTACAAATCTGGCTTGGAATTGCTCCCAAGTAATCTCTTCCTCCGGAGTATTGATGGTAATAGAGTTCCACCAATCAGAGGCTCTCCCTTGAAGCTGTCTTGATGCTAACTTCCTCTTAGTCGCATCCTCAATTCCCAAGTCACCAAAGATCCTTCTACAAGCATCTATCCATCTCTGGACCTCAATGGTTGATTCTGTTCCCAAGAAAACTTTTCCTCCAAGAGCAGTGTAGTCCTTACACAGCTTAGCAAAATCCACCGGCTTTGGAGTTTGGACTTGAACTCCAACATCAACTGCTGTCCCCAGAACCGGCATCCTTCTCATGATCGAAGTCATCATAGCTTCGAACATAGCTGCATAATCAGCAGTCCCCTCAGCAGCACGGCCTTCCCTAGCAGCTGGTCTCCCTCTTCGACTCATTCTTAATATCTATAAAAAGGAATGATCAGAACATCTTAGAGAAACAACTGCATAAAGGACTCAAACCCTACTAAGCTACTATATTATATATAGTAATCATCCATCAAAATACAATTACGTCTCTCATACGTAGTTACGTCAGCGAGCGTTGGGTAAAATCGATTAACCAAGGCTCTGATACCAAATGTGACGACCGCCCATGACCCCTGCACTGAACCTAGAGAAAGTGCGCTGTAAAGTGTGCCAGGCGACCATGGACGATTGTCAGGGTAAATTAAAACATCAGAAATCTATCGTATTACTCACAGCGCATGGATAAAATACAATAGAACATATGTATAGTGAAGCTTTACAGAACAAAATGTCATCATATAAAACTTCATAATAGTTGAATACAGACATCTGAATAGTCAATACATCAAGCCTCACTACATAACACTCAGAGAATACACAAATAGCGGAACATCCAGTGCATATAATAAGAAGATAATATGCAACCCTCCAGCTCGTCTTCGATATCAACACCGTGGAAAGCAAGAACAGCACCTGTCACCTGCTACCTAGTCTGCCCGTCCCAAAAATGGACGAACAGCCCAAGGCAATAAGAGTTAAAACATAAAGCCTTGAGTCAGACAACAGTCTTAGTGAGTAGTAAATTAACTAACAACATACCAAAAGAGCATAAAGGAAAAAGGAATAGGAATACAACCCTCCCACTCCACCTCTTTCTACAGTGATAGCCCCCAGACACACACTAAGCAGAAGCAAACATAGTAGAGCATACAATTTAAAGTAAAGCAATTATCACTCGAGTCAAGGGCGATGTTTTCCAAGTACAAACCCCCAAGGCCTAAACCAAGATCAGATAAGCATCCAGAAAATACCGCTCTTGAGACCGAATGACGATACAACCAAACATCCATGACTCTGGCTATCACTGTTATCATTGCCTCGATATCATCGTTAATTGAATGACCGGCACATTCTTTCAGCCGTCCATCAAGGGCTAATGGAAACCCCGGTTCTAGACATAACTCTGCACGTCATCGTGACCCGTGCCTAGGACTATCGAATCTTCCCAGAGTACTTGACTACCCAATCAGTAGCCTTCAGGGACTATCGAATCTGCTCAACGTACTCTTGCTTTGAGCATGCTAGAACCTTCAACAATGATGAGATCTCAGCCTTCTAGTCATCCTCCTCGACGACTATTTCCATACTAGCTCAAGCGCCTCTCGAGCAAACCATTATCCTCTAACTCGAACCATATCACTGAGTTATCAACATGCTTGGAATGATCCCGTCTGGATTAGACCAAGACTATCTCATATCATGCTTCGCTTCATCACATCCTCGCAAAGCTTCATCTCAACATCATTATCATCAAATCTATGCATAAGAGCTTCATCATTCGCTACATATGCCACGAGCAGCTTTCCCAATTCAAGAGCCTTTTCCTTAGCTTTTGAATCATCTTCGACCAACTTGTCTAAATAAAATCATCAATCATCTAATTCATAGCAATCAATCAAGTCAAACATTAATCCAAGTAATCAAGCATTCAAATATGATCTAAATAGACAATTATAACAATAATGACAATTTCGTAAATAAAAAGTCCAAAGTCTAACAAGCATGAAAACATGAGCAATGTCTCTATAATCTTGATGAATGAACTTGCATAGGTTAACACTTAGTAAAATGGTTGTCAAATCATCATAAACAATGGATCTATACTTAAGTTTACAAAGATGCATGGAAATCACTACTTTACACCAAAATCAAGCCAACAATCCGATATACTCCTTTGGATCCGTGTGAGAGATAATCACCACTCACCAAATCACCTAAACACCTCAAAAGAAACCCACTTCAGATCTGGACAGTGAAGGATCTAACTTGATCTATCACCAATCCGCTTCAAACGATGAAATCTCTCTTCGATGGATGAAGATCTTCAATCTAAGCTCTTGAATCTTCAATTTGATCTTCAACTAGGATGGATGGAATCACTAGATTAGAGTGGAGAAAAGAAGTGAAGAAGTGTAGAAGTCGAGCTCTCAAAATGGCAGCACTTCGTCGCTTCGAAATCCGGATCCCAAAAAGTGAGAAAAACCCTCATATTTATAGGCTGAAATCCTCCTTAAGTCGTCCCCTCGGAGTTAGGTCGTCCACGACTTACGACCTAAAACCCCACCGACCTAAAGTCTTCGACCTAACAACCTCCGACTCAACAACCCCAAGCTACAACGACTTACGACCTAACACTCATCAGTCCAGTGCATTCATACGACCTAACGCTTTGCCGACCTAAAAACCTATACGACTTCACAGGGTCTTCGACCTACGACCTAACTGATAAGCCCTCACGCGACCTAACGTATATGCGCATCCACGCGACTTAATTGAGATGCGCCTTAACGACCTATCACTTTACTCGACTCAACGAGTTACGACCTAACGACTTAACACCTTAGGTCGTTTAACGACCTAACTATACACAGGATAATCCGACCTAACTCCTAAGTCGTCTAGACGACCTAACTATCCAACTTCCAAACTTAGGTCGCTCACAACCTAACTGAACACTAGGTCGCTCACGACCTAACTCTTAGGTCGTCTACGACCCAACTACGCTAACCACTAGGTCGCTAACTACCGTAGGGTACTAACCCTTAGGTCGCTACTCACCAGTTCCTTAGGTCGTTGCCGACCTATCCTATCCCACGACCTAAGCCACCCCACGACTTACTTCCTACATGACCTAAGCTACCAGACGATCTAACTCTTAAGTCGTTACCGACTTAAGTCTTCCTTCCCTTAAGTCGTCCAATCTATAAGTCGGTCACGACTTAGGACTTGAACAAAATTCTGCCCAAAATCTGAAACGACTTAACAACGCTAAGAATTCCAGATTTTTATGAACTTTTCGATCCGTAAAAATACGGGTCGTTACAGTAGCAAGAATCATCTTTATCTGCCTGTATTTCTAGTTTCTACTACCAGTAATAACTCTTTTGGAAATGATAAAAAATACCTTAGTCTATATACTGTCACATTCTTAATTCTAAATATAGGTATTTATATGGTTCAGTTTCCAATTAGTTTGTTCTTATAAACAGGCCGATAAAACATTTAGACACACTATCTAAGGAACTACTGATTAGACATGGTAACGCCAATTAACATCATTGTTTAATATCTTTGTGCAACAATGTGAGACCTTTTGGAAATTAGACTCTAAACTGAAAACTGTTTGTTCATATGCCTCATTTGGCTTTCAACTCAAGCGCTCTCCTTCAGGGAATCCTTAACCACCAATTCAGCAGCTTGTTAATTGGAAGTAAATAGAAATCAGTATGATACTTCAATCAACTAGGATTCAAATGTACAACAATTTTACTTATTTAAGCTACGTGTATTCTAAAATGCAGTTGCAATCGCATTCTTTAATATACTCAGAGTTTACAGATTTGTACTTTCACAAAATTTGACAGCTTTATATACTTTTTCTGTTCGTTATCCAGCTCCTTGCTTCAGTCAGTTTCAAAAAAATTCATGTGATAGTGTAATAGATATAAAATTAACTAAGCTTAGAATAACATCAACAACAATGATAAGATAAAGTATTAACCAATTTAACTAAGCTTTATAAAATTTAACTAAATAATAATAATAATAATAAATTAACCAAGTTTATAATAATATATACTATAACGACCCGCCTCTTAAATTCAACTTGCTGCTACATTTGTTCTTCATTTTCAAAATTGAATTTCAAGTGATTAAATTCAACTTGCTGCTACATTTGAATAAATTTTAAAATCTCACTTCTCTCTTAAAAATCCTTTAAATCCCTTTAATATAAATTAACCTTAAATCTTAAAATAAATTCCTATTTCCTTCAACCAAAATTACAGTATATATATTTAAAGTAAAAGGAAAGAAGAAAAAAATTACATGCATACATAAAATGATTTTTTTTTATTTATAACTTAACAATCCAATTTTAAGTCCAAATCTTAACTACAGAAATCTCAATATCTATTATTTCCTGTTATATATATATATTTATAAAATCCTAATGAAATAAATCCCTGAATTATCGAAACAGCAATCCTCTTTATATACATATATATACACATAATTAATACTAGAATAGGTGTATACTTTTACTATAAAATCTCTTCCTAATGTATATTTATATAAATTGAAAGAATTTAGATTCGATACCTCGCTGATTCGATCAAGCATCTGCTACCATCTCGAAGTAGTTGTATGCACGCGACCCGCCTCTACCTCCATGAGCGTGTAGCCATCACCATCAGTTGAGTCGCCTCTCCTCGTTGTCGCGAAATGCCATCGGCCTATCACACTGTTACTCCTCCCTCAATCGCGTGCTCATACACGAACTCCAACAAACAGCAAATCCCCACGATACGCAGCCAGCACGTCACGAGCTCCAACCAGATCCACCGAGTCGTGCTCGCGATCTGCGACTGCGTCGCGCTCTGAGTTCCCCTCGCGTCGCCGCGCTTGAGTTCGCCCAGACATCCAATCTCGATCGCAAACCCTAAACTATGAACGACGATCCCCCACCTTCGCGCGCGTGCGGGGTCGCGCATCCCCTTCCCCCGCCTTATTTGAACGGGGACGCGCTCGTCTCTCTCTATGAATTTTTTTTAAGAATGAAGACAATTAGGGATTTAGTTTGCGTTTGGATTTGGAATTGAGGAGCTGTAGGGCAAAGAACGGCTAAAATTTGGGAAGGATGGGAGAAAATTACATTTGGAGCCAAAATTTTGGGTATGGAGCCAAAACTTTAGGTTGGATGGGTAAAGAAAACCTGGGATGTTTTGGATGATACAAAACTGCACTGCATTTTAGAATAAATTTTGTTTTTAATTTTTATGAATATTTTTTATTTTTTAATTACAATAATATAGAAAAACAATAGCTCATTAAAAAATGTCACATTTCTAACAAAAGCAGATTTTCCGCAAAGTTTAATCAGTTTTATTTTTAAGTTTAACTAAATTTAAATTTTTTTTATATAATGTAAATTTCTTGCTTACTTTTCTTGAATCATAATTTTCATATTTCGGACTATTAATTTGGTATTTCAACTTATTAAATTTAATTATTATTCTTTTTTAGTTAATTAAACATCTAAAAGTTAATTATTATAATTTAAATTTAATATATATATATATATAATTTTATTTTAGTTTCGAAAGTTAATACGATTTACTGAAAAATTAAATTATATATTTTTATAATATAATTTCAAGATAAACTACAAAAGTTAATAATTGTCTGGCGTAGGTAAAGCGTAGAGAAATTCCAACCTTTTTCCTCCACAGACGTAGGGAATGCGTAGGGAGAACAATAAGGTGTATGGAATGGGTAGGCAATTCTCTACACATTCCCTACGCCATAGTCAATTGTTGGAGAATTTGGTGCGTGTAGGAAATGTGTAGAGATTTCTCTACGTCGTCCCTACCCCTTCCCTATGTTTCCACGTTTTTCCTACGCCGCGTAGGGATGGCGTAGGGAATTCTGGGTTGGAAAATAGCCCTCTTTTTTGTAGTGGGTGTAGCCGATACACACACCGTTATGTTGCTTTAGGAATACATGTGATATATTAAAAATATACATCATATAATAAATAAATATGAACATTTTGAAAATAAGATATTATTTTTAAATGTAGATTGGATCTAAAGCTTACAAATAGTTTACATAGACCTATTAAGATTCGAATATGGAATATTTTTTGAAATTTACTCATTTCATCCATTGTCAAATGAGCCAGAACCAACAGACATGTGGTACCGATGTAAAAGAAGACTAATGAAAAAAGCAAGGAGGAGAGCTTCATTTCAGAAATATAAAGCAATTCTGGTCAAATTACTGTTTTTTTGTAGCTTCTCTTTTCTTTTCCCTTTACCAATATTCTCCAATTTTAACATACTTTATATGTTTTTCATATGTAAATGACATTATGGACGCTATGAAATAGGTTCTAAGTCCTAATTCATCCATCTTCATATGTAAATGACATTATGGATGACCCTTTAAATTGCTTCTCTATTTCCCGTACCATAATCGGTCCCATCAGTTATTGGTGATTAAACTGATTGTTACTTCACTATAAAGCCATATAAAACCGTAACATGACTGTTTATTCCTATCAAACCACTATTACA
This sequence comes from Allium fistulosum, assembly GCA_030737815.1. Classification (NCBI taxonomy): domain Eukaryota; kingdom Viridiplantae; phylum Streptophyta; class Magnoliopsida; order Asparagales; family Amaryllidaceae; genus Allium; species Allium fistulosum. The sequence continues at coordinate 147,123,805 of CM060901.1, forward strand.
TGACACCCTACCATTTATCTCCATTAAACCCAAGGATGACCCTTTAATAAAGACACTATAGCCATGACTTTGGCCCCATTCCACACTAGGGCACAAAAATAGAAAAAATAAATAAAACCAAGATGTAGAAGTTTATTGTAAACACCAACAAAAAACCATTGTATGAAAATAAAAATAGATGCTAGGTGTAAGAAAGAGGAGCATAATTCATCTTCTATTCCTTTAATACATAATTCCTAAATCTAAAAATCACAACTTTCAAAAATTCCATAAATTCATAAATTTCTACATCTACTTTCATTTAAAGTCATTGAAAGAAAAGATTAAATCACCTTATCAATTATAGATTTCACAATTTTATGTAAGAGGGAAGACATTTTTATCTTTATTTTATATTAACTTTATGTTATGAATTTATACTTATCGCATATTAGTATGATCTAAATGCTTTTTAATCCTTTATGTTATGATTCATGGTGACTAAGCTTTTTAACTTAAAAGTTAATGATTAATATTTCTAACACAAATCAGTTGCTAAAAGATGATTTTGTTTTGAAGTATTGCATAACTTGAAGTATTATTACTAAGACGGTTGTTTTTTTACTCTATCTATTTTCCATATTGTATACAAAACGACTTTGTTGTTTTAATTTTATTAATATAATTATTACTTGTAATGTGGCCTTGACATACAATTAGATTTAGGTAGTAGAACTCCTAGGACCGGCCCTTATTAAACCATCACTAAATGACACATCACTTACGTTAATCCTTATTCCGCCACATCCATTGAGAGCACTAGTCACATCCATATTAACAACTCACAATTAGTAAAGAACCCAGAAGCCTATTATAACAAACACCATTGTTCAAATGGTTAAGTGATTCGGTTTTGGTGCGAGAGGTCACAAGTTCGAAAATTGCGTAGTGCGATTCAAACGTTTATTAACATGTTGTATATGTTGTCCCAGTGACATGTTGTATATAAAGTACCATTTCAAAAAAAAGTAAAAATTAGTCTGTCGACGGCCTGGGTTCGGTCCGGATATCTTAAAACCCGAACCTGATTACACTAATCAAAACCCAAACCATACTCAAACCTAAAGGGTATTTCAAAACCAATATCCGAGCCCGGCCCGTCGGACTTTTAAGGCCGCTTGGTAATACCCGTACACCTAATTTATAACATTTAAACTTGTAATTTTTGTAAAATTTACGCAAACACTGTTAACATACAAATTGGATGGTGATGTAGCCAAGTTTATAATAAAAGTATGCAAAACCATCTAAATGTAAATAAACACAATGATAAATAAATAACATATACACTCATGTTTTGACACGATGAAAAACAGATAATCGAATCAGGTCTTATTCGGATTTGATTTTAATAAAATCATATCCGACCCTACTAGTAATCGGATCGGGTTTGGGCAGTTAAAACAAAACCCTTACCCAGCGGGTTCGAGCCAAAATCCGCATTGTTGATGGGCCTAATTGTAGCCGACCACCTCAAAGCCACATCAAATTTCCCCTTGAATCGAACCACTTTAAATCTACATATATCTTTTGCTGTTTTTCATTCATTTCAAACACTACTCTCGGTACACTCTTTGATTTCACACTGTATTCAAAAATCCCCAAATTGTCGTTTTCCCCAAGGTCGATGAAGAATCTTTAAACATCTACAGCATATGCAAACTGACACAAAGGCAACTTTAACTAACATTTTTCTTTGAACTTGTGCATGTGTATTTTGGTTTTCAGCTAAATTTTGGATTTTAAAGGTTTTGATTTAAAGTTTTTTTTTTGCTCACATCACGTTTTTCAATAGTTATGTAAATAAAATGATAATACCCACAAATGTTGAAAACCTCTGCGTTTAGATGAACTTTTTTTATCATAATCCAATACGTTACACTTAAATCTTTTTGGACCCCTCAGCTTTGTTGTTGTTCTACGATCATTTGACATGAAACGTAAGCATGTCTTTAACGGGGATCTTTAGAAAAATACACCACAGTGCGAACAAGATTCTAAGATAAAGGAACATATATATAATAAACAAAACTGTATTAATCTACACACTAATCGAATACATCTACCCGCGATAACCGTACATACCCAAAGTGCCAATCAACGTATAACATGTCAAATACACACACAGAGCTCTACAAAGTACATACTCAAGCCAAACCAAATACCACTATGTATATATTCTCAAAGCTTGGTCTTGTCAGTACACTGCTGACTCTTCACCTTCATTTCACTCACCCCCACCACCATATGACAATCCGACGTCGCCACCGCCTTCCTCCTTATGAACCCCAAAATTACCACTCTGCCCTCCAACCTCGTCTTCGTATCGAACCCTATCTCCCCGCTCAACAGATCACTGCCCAGATTCCCCAACTCCCCCGTAACGCTGCTTCCGTCCACCACCAGCCTCGCGTTCACGTCCGACGTCCCGCGCGCCGGTATCTTCCCCTCCGCCACCTCGGCCTCCCCCACCTGCGTACCCCGGTAGTACAGCTGCGCCTTCCCGGGCCGGTGCGTGAAAGAGGCGTAGTTGGGGTTCCCTACTCTGATCACCAAATCGAGCGTGACGTTGATCTGGATGTTGAGCGGAATCAGGTTTACACTGGGTGAGATGCCAGTGACGTTGGCGGATATTAACGTGGTCGTCGGATCTTTGGGCCTGAACAAAGTGACGGCTAGGATCACGGCGGTGAGGACTAAGGCGAGGATGATGAGAGCGCAGATGACGCAGGGGAAGAGGCATCTGCGTCTCCTGCGTTTAAGGTCGTGGTAGACGTGCGTCGGGGATGGCGCCCCTGTTTCTGTCATTTTTTTCTTTTTATTTTTCAAGTTTTTCTTTCTCTGTGTTGTAATTGAAGACACGGAGAGAAGATGTATGTGGCAGTGGAAATGTTCCGTATCTTCTTGCTTTATTTAAATTTCACTTTGAAAGAGGCGTAGCTGCCAACTACTTTTAGAGAAATTTTATATAATGACATGAATGCAAAGGGAAATTAGGTAGGTGATTTTTTAATTAATATGCGAAATTGGAAGCAAAGGCTCACTGTGACAATTGAGGTATAATTTAAAGCACCCATGTTTGACCTCTTTGCTTGTAATCAATGCATCGAACATGGACGGGACGGGACGGTAAGATTCCTACCCCAAATCCAATTTTATTTTATTTTCGAAAAAAGTATTTGATTATATATATATTGAAGGTAAAAGGTTCATTTATTGATAACGATATGAACCGTAAAATAGAAGGTTCGTCTTCTTAAAAAAATATTACCGTCGTGGCAAGGAATAAGAGTGTGGCATCCTCTATTGGTACAAACTCCATTACAGTTAAACAATTACAAAACAAATAACACAAAGGAATAAAAACAAACAAAATAAAAATATTCGACTCGAGTAGCAAATAAAACACCACCGCATATCATAAGAAATCACCCATCAGTCCATTTAACTCGAACCCTAACGCTACAAAACCCTTCTTCGAGAACAGCCGCAGTCATTCAACCAGGATCATTTAGATCTACTCGCCAAAGCAATAATCTCCTTCTGTCCACCGATTGAGAAGGGGATCCTTGAATCGCTTTGTCAATTCAAGACGAACATCAATTTCGATCAATTTAGCTTGCTGTTCTTTGGAGCAGCCCTTACCTTCGAATCGTCGCCGTGTTCTTTTATCCAAATATGGTGCACTGTCGTTGCCGCCGCAACATATGCTAAGCTCTGGGAAGCCGATTTTGAGATGAAAGATTGCCTCAAAGTGGAAAATTGTTGCCGCAATGAAATAGCTGGTCGTGGCTGAAGCTCGAGCTTAGTGAGCAGTTTCGACCAAAGATAAGTACTATAACTACAATCTGTAAAAATATGTTGATGCGATTCATCACAGCTGTTACATAAATCACACTGTAGATTTATGTCCATTCCTCATGCTTTCAATCTATCTGCAGTTAATAAACGTTGAACGTAGGCCATGTAGGTTGTAAAAGAAAACTTTCTGGCGATTGTGTTATGCTGTATAAGCTTATACTTATCATCCCTGTCTGCATGAAGTCGAATTTCATTCCAAACCGAGAAAAGTACAAAATTTCTCTTATTAGCTATACTCCAGTAATCTGTTGACATTGTCGAGGAAATATTGACCTATAAAATTGCGGATGCAACCTCCCTAGTCTTTGGCAGTAGTTGTGGTTGAAATTTATTATCTTATATAATGCAGTTAACCTTAGGGCATCTCCAGTGGATTACGTGCGTAATATTCAGGAGGCTGAATATTACGTGCGTAATCGCACAGAAAGCCCAATGGTCAGGCGCTCATTTTATGGGCGCCAGACCTCTGGCGCCCATAAAATGGGCGCCTGACCTCAGGCGCCCATAAAATGGGCGCCTGACATATATTAGAATTTTTTTTCTGTTTTTAAAGCATTTTTTTTATTTTTTTTTAAATGTCAGGGCGCCCATTTAATGGGCGCCTGAGGTCAGGCGCCCATTAAATGGGCGCCTGAGATCAGGCGCCCATAAAATGGGCGCCCAAACCCAATTACAGATCCTGAATTCAAAACGTAATATTACCCTTAATATTACGTTTGTAATTGACGACTGGAGTGCGAATTCGTAATATTACGTGCGTAATATGAACGATTGGAGATGCCCTTACTGTTAGCTGAATTACTTAATGTGACCCTGTTCCAGCCAAGTAAATCTACTAGTGATTTATGATTGATCCAAGGATCATGCCATATATCAGTATGCTCTCCGGTAACAATAACTCTGGACATGATGTTCACAGCTAGGTCCCGTTGTCGTAAAATAGCTTTCATCGTACCAGAAAAGTTATTGTTAATAGGCATAACCCAAAAATGTGACTTCGAAAGATATTTATTTTTCATCCAATTGGATATATATATATATATATATATATATATATATATATATATATATATATGCGTTCAATGACATTCGAAACAATGCAGCGTCTTATTTGTCCTCTGATTTCCATCATAAACTCCGAATTAAGTAATGGTGGTTTCCTTCTTCTTTCACTATTACTATTATTTAATTCGGAACTTGTGGTGGAAATCAGAGAACAAATGTGGTGTTGTACTTTTTAGGGTGTCATTGAACACTCCTCATATGTACGTGTATGCGTTTGTTTTTGTATCTCAAGATAGATTGAAACCACTCTTAAAGGTATTACCTAAAGTATCTCACCTATTATATGCAGATGGTGTCATGTTTTTTTGGAAGCTACTATAGATAATGTCATAGAGATGAGTTTGTAACTTGATGAATGAAGACTTACTACTAGTTTACAAATTAATCAGTTTAAGTCTAAAATTTATTTCAATTCTCATGTGCCAAAGAAAGATGAGATTGTATAGAAATTAGGTAAGGTTGAGGGACATTTACCGGTAAAATACATGGGTGTACCCCTCTCAACTGATTATGTGAATGCAGCTTAGTGCACCCCATTGTTGTAGAGAATAACAATAAAATTAGCACTACGCCATAGATTGCATACTGCAACACCAAAGAAGTGATGCAGGAAGTGCCAAAAAATGTTGCTGTAGGCTAAAAAAGGGCAAAGGCAACACTTTCTCGGTGATGCATTTTGCCGCGTTGCCGCAGACCCCAAAGGCAACATTTTGACTATCTAAGGCAACATAAGAAATATTGTTGCAATAGAATCCTATTTGGGTCTATGGCAACATCCATGAGTGTCTGTACCAACATTCCAAAATATTGCTATAGATATTAACTTTCTGAAATTGTGGGGCCCACAATGTAGAGCATATTTGATTTTTTAATAGAAATAAATTTTTATTTAATAAAATGCTATTGCACAGAATTTGATATTCAAACAGTAATTTATTTAAATAAATATTTTATTTCAACATTTAAAATAGTACAAATTCCTGACTCCACTATTTTACAATTCAATGATAAATAACACCGATATTCACATATACAGATATTCCTCACTACATCACTCAGTTTACTCATTACATATGCAGTTTCAATTTATATAGACACCGACACTGACAAATATATGACGAGCCGAGTGTCGAGCCGAAGGCGAGCCGAGAAGCGGGTCCGGGCGCAGCGCCGGCGGGGGTCCGGGGCACCGCAGTCCCGGCGGGGATCGACCTTTGATGGCACCGCCCGATTCATCCGATTTCGGAAGATCGGGCCTTCTTTGAAACGACGTAAAATGATGCACAAATGAACACCTCCTGCGAATTTGAACACCTCCTCGATGATTGACTTTTGCAACTCTTTCATGGCTTCTTCTGAATCATCCGACCTTTTTCCAGCCATCATTCTTAGCAAATTGTTCAGTGAAAACTGAAATAACCTTGCTTTTAGCTCTGCCTTGGTAAAAGACATGAAACCATGATAAATAAAAATTGACATTTCATCATACATGTTGCGTGTTAATAAGTAATACATTACCCTTCATCGAACATGTTGCCTAATCACCTAATCACAATCGCTGGCATAACCACCCATTCCTTCCTTCCACAAAACAATAACAGCAACCTACCATTCCACCACCAACTTCCTTTCACCAATCCAAACTGCCTTAACCCAAACTCCTCCCTACTACATTTCAAGCAACAACAACCTTCTATCTACTGAAACCATTTTTGCCCCACGACCTGAGCCAACAGCAGCTGCTAGCTTGACCACAGGATCTCCAGTCTCTTCACCACATGCTAAAGGCAGCCTTCCACCTGCCTTTTTTCCAGCACTGCTTTCTTTTGATCTATGGAAGTTCAAACTCTCAACGACCCCTGTGCCATTTATTTCAGCTATATCTGCAAACTCCGCCTCACAATCATCCTCTACAACTTCATTCAGAGGATTAAAACTATTATATAGAAACAAGTTAAAACTACACTCGTCTGAGGCCAATTTCAGCTCTGCATTTCTAAAAATGATGAACTGAAGTCCAATACAGTCTGGTCAAGCAACATACAATTGCTAGCTGGTTTTTCCTCAAATACTGTCCTTGAATTTTCTCCAAGAATGGAAAAGATAGATTCCCCTTCAACAAGTTGTTCGATGGGAATACATTTGTCATTGAAGTCTGGCCTAGCTTCCATGGAGGGAAATCTGATGTCACGTTGTTCATTCTCCATGAATGCGTCAGAAATAAGACTATTCAACATGTACTCATAACAGCCAAGCAGCTCTCCCATAAGCTTCAATTTCTCGGATTCATAAAGGGAGTTTATTAAATTTAAGAATTTTAACGCAGCAAGTATGAAACCGCATTCTTGGATGCTCGCAAATCTGGGTCTAAAAATATTGGATTTGGATCTGAGATTTGCCATGGAAGCAGCTGAACAAGAGAATCTTTGATGACCCACTTCCCCACACCTAAAACAACGCACGAGATCCCTATAATCCCTAGCCTTGTGCCTTTTTCACGGTTAATTTTGTTTTTGGAAGAAAAAAAAAGAAACGAAAATATGTTTTAGAAATTAGGGATTTGGAAATTGGGGGTGAGAACGAAAATGATATGAAAAGTAAAGCGGGAAAACGAAAATTTGGAGCAAATTATAGTGGTGATCCAGTTTAACAATCGGATTAAATGTAGACCGTTGGATCGTATTCACGCGGATTGCTAATTTTATTAATTTTTTAATTTGAATACATCTATAGCTACTGCAACATCTTGTTGATACCTATGCTAACACCTTGAAGCGAGTGTTGTAATAGACAAAAATCAGCATACCTATCGTTACATTATAGCTAGCAACACCATGTAATTTCGTTGCAGTAGGCCATCTATGGCGTAGTGTAGAAAGTTACGGTAGAAATTTGCTATATACTACTAGAAGGGCACAGTTAATTCAGAGTGTTATTATACATATTGTTCTTTACTGGTTACTGGTATACCACTTACCATCTTTAGTCATTAGTGAAGTTGAATCATTATGTGCAAACTTTTCGGGGGGTTGAGGGGGTAAGACATACAAAATATCATGGCATACACTGTTCAGACCTAAAAGTGAAGGAGGTATAGGTTTGAGGTTTCTTAGAGATCTAAAAACTAGAGCTTGTTTGAAACTAATATGTAACATTCATGCAAAGCAATCTTTATGGGTAAAATGGATGAAAAGCAAATATTTTACATACTCTACCTTTTGGGCTTTGCAAATTAATAACAACATTTCAACTACAACGAAACATATGTCGAGAGAAAAAGAAAATGCAAGTAAATTGTTCAATAGGGCTATTGTTGATGGGTCAACAACATCTTTGTGGTTTGATCCTTGGATCAACCACAAAACGCTAGTGGATCTATTAGGTTGGCATAGACTTGGTATGTTTCCATCTTCAAAGTATAGGGTCTCCACAATTATTTCAAACAATAGATTCATTCCTGAGAAATTTCCAAAGACGGAAGGAATACAACAATATATATTACAAGTTCCTATAACTTCACATAAACATGGCGATTACTAGGAAATATCAAGTAATGATAAATTCAACTTTTCAGCTGTATGGAATGATATACGAACTAAATCAGAAAAGGTGGATTAACATGAAGTAATTAGGAATAACAAGTAAAATGAAAATGTCTATTTGCACCTACAGAGCAATCAATAAGAGATTACCCACTACAGACTGATTATCAAGTTAGGGATTACAGCTTGATACTCGATGGTAACTGTTGGTGATCTATTGCCTGAGATTTATCACATTAAAGCTTCCTTTCGAAAACAGAACATCATGTAGAAGCTTGCCTTTACTTCTCTAGTTATGGTCATCCATCACATGTAGGCTGAGCGCAATAGGAGGATTTTCGAATGGAAGAAAAGAGAGAAGCTGCATCGAGCGAGAAATTTAGAGAAGGAGATTATTTGTCAAGTGATAGGAACTAGAGCTAGAAGCCATTACATTGAAGAAGAAATCGCCTTTTTGGAGATGGGGAGTGGAGCTGACTGATTGCGGCTAAGGACTAGTGAAATGGAAGTGTAAGCGGGTTTGTAATACGGTTTGTATTAGGTGGGCTTCGTTTTAGGAGATGTATGTTCGTTATGTATATGTGTTGTATTGTACTAGTTATCATTTGGTTGTTGCACTCATTTTCTTTACTACTATGATAAGGTTTTTAAGAAGGTAAAACCAACGATGTTCTTTATACATTACTAAATACAGAACCCCTTTTCAAAATAATATATTTATATATGCATACACATATATGTGTATGTGTATATATATATATATGTCTATATATATGTGTGTGTGTGTATACATACACACACATACATACATATATACATAAACACACACACGTATGTATACATACATACATATGTATATATATATATATATGTGTGTGTGTGTGTGTATAAGTGTACTTATGGTTGTATACATACATACATACATACATACATATATGTATGTATGTATACATATATATATATGTATATATATGTATGTACCTATGTATGTATGTATGTATACATATGTATGTTTACATATGTATGTATACATATGTATGTATACATATACATACATACATACATATATATGAACATACACACACATATGTATGTATATATGTATATGCCTGTGTATATATATACATATATTTGTGTGTGTGTATGTACACATATGTGTATGTACATACACACACACACACATATATATATATATATATCTGTGTGTGTGTACATATACATATATGTATGTATATATGTGTGTACATATACATATGTATGAATATGTGTGTGTGTATACATACACACAAATATATGTATAGACATATATTTACACACACATATAATATATATGTATACACACAGAGATATATATATATATATAACATCATTTGTAGCCCTCAATATCAGTCACAAGTTTATATTTAAATATTCGGTCCATGTGACAGAAGAGAGAAAAAAATATTTAAATAAAAATTTATGGCTGATATCAGGAGGCTGCAAAAATGGTGATAAATAAAGGCTGTTATTGATCCGAACTTATATATATAGTTTATGAAGAGACGAGTCACTCTTGCACCTCTTTCATTAATTTTACTTCTTTTTACACTAATCATCATATAACTCAAGCATCAATGTCTTTAAACTTTAAACTTCAAACTCCTCTCTTGGCCAACCATAACATAGGCTTATGGGGTTGGACTAATATTTAATTAGTTTATAAGCTTATTTGATTTATAATTTTATATATAATTGATTATACACTAAAATATCAAGCCTATAAATGATAAAATAATTTAGCGTCTAACATTTATGTCTAACTATCTCCATTTTAATTTATAGCACTTATAAATTATCATGTTAAATTAATTTCATATGAATTTTGAGATTAACAGCTGTGTGACTCTCAAGTTACACTAAATGTACAATAATATTCAAATAATTCAAACATTAAAGTCTAATTGATTTTGCTAAAGCTTTGAAAATTGGTTCCTTTTATTACTTTACAAATACAATACATTATAGACCACTATCCGCTACTCAACTCATGTTGAGCTAATTTTCACTAGCCATACATATATAAAACATAACACAAATACAATATGTAGAAATATACATAATACCCCTCCAACTAATCTTTTTCATCAGCTTTACTTTTGGTGAAATTTGCCTATAGAAGCCCCTACCTTAACAGCTCATTATGTCTAAAACGTCGGTAATTTTCTTTATTTACCAGTTAGAATAACCACCCACAGAGGAAATCTTGTCTTCTTTTAAAAACTACCTTCACGTTAAATTGTTTTCCCATTTCACTTGACTCGTATCTCCTCGGACAAAAGCTTTATGAAGCGATTCCTCTTGGGCTGCCGCAAACGCTTCAATGATATATCCCTATTTCGATTGTTCTTCTCTATTCCGAATTGATCTTGATTTATACCTCCAATTACTAGACCTAAATCGAGGTTAAGATATTAAAACCAGGGTTCAAGGTTTTTCACTCCATTTTGGACTACAACTCTTGTCATGTTCATCGATAGTTATTGCATACCCTAAATCTTAGATCCATTTCGAAAATCCATGCCTTTGTTTCACCCAGATCTTATAAAATTTCTTTTGAAAATACTAGAGATTGCTTTCCTAACTCAATATAGACTTGGTACTTTAAAGACAACAAACATTTAGAGATTGCTTTCTTAATCGAGGTCGAGACAGCGAATATTTCTTTCCTTTTGAGATGTCGATTGTGTTTCCAATGCAAGCCTAGAAATAAACCCTTAAATCATGATATAATCGCTTAAATGTAGGAGCTAAGAATTGAAAAGATTATCCCCTCCTTCTAACCATTGTTGTGGAGTTCCTGGCTGCAAGAGAGTTCCTCTTTACAAGAGAGTTATATATTTATATATAAATAAGCATTCAACGATACCCCAAACAGTGCAACGCCCCATTATACCCTTGATTTCCATCATAAGTCCTGATTTAAATAATATGAGTAGTGGGAAGAGAGAGAAGCAGCTATTATTTATATGGAACTTGTGGTGGAAATCAGGATGCTAACGGGATGCTGTACTATTTAGGGTGACATCGAACGCTCCTTATGTGTATGTGTATGTGTAAACATAAACTTTTACTTCTACTAATTTCTTGTAATTAATCAAGATGTAAAACATGCCCCTTGCCTAATAATTTATATTGATCAATTCTAAATTAATTTCAAGTCACTCTTTACTAATCAAGTTAAAGTGATAGAATTAAGGTTGTGCTATACAGACAATTATGTGATTTACTATATGACTTAAACAATTATATAAGAGTCTTATTCAAATTAAATTATGAGTTTGGTTTTATTTTCTATTGTATGTATTGTTGTACTATGATATGAGTAATGATTTTAACACATTAAATATATGCAAATAGAAAATCCTTAGGAAAAGTATTTTGTCGATTGTAGTTCACTATTAGAAAAAGGCTGGTTTTCCATCTTGGAATTCTCTACATCATTCCTACGTCGCGTAAATGCAACGGGAGTAAAACGTAAAAGCATACTGGAAAGACGTAAGAAAGGCATAGGTAAGTCCGTACGCTTTCCCTATGAGGTATTATTTTTCCATGGATTTTTTAGTTGGAAATTCTCAAGGAGGCATTAGGAAGTCATAAGGAAATTCCCTTCCCTTTCCATGCACCGAACATATTTCCCTATGTTATCAGTTAGTCGTTGTTCTTTTTTTTCTTTTCTACTTTATATATTTAACTAACACTAACAAATAAGTAATTTTGATAATACGAAGCATTAAAATGATATTACAATAACTTTTAGAACTAAATTTAAACTATGGTTAAATTATGATAACTAATTAATTTATATAACTTTTAAAATTTTCATACAATGGACAATGTAATAATGCTCTCCATAAAATCGAATTTCAAGTATAATCACTTTTCTAATTATAATGACAATGTATTCATAACTATGAATTTTGAATCAAGCACTAAAAGTATTTTTCTTTCAATTGTTCATTCCCAAGATGTACTGAGAAAAGAATATCAAGACTAGTGTTCGTACGATCTCTATGTAATGGACGGTGAATTACCCACGACCGTTGGGGACACCAAGGAATTGCGTATTTGCAGTTATTTGAGACAATGATAGAATGACTCGATTAGAGTCTTTAACAGGTTAAAACAACTAAGTCAAAATAGAAAATCCCATGTAATGACGTGCAGTAGTCTTCACACTTAATAGTACTATTGATCTTAAGTATCTAGACCGTACTTTGATTACGATCAATTATATGGCATCACGATTATTTTATGATCATGGTTGGATACATGTTGAACTACTTGAAATTCAACTCAAGAGAAGATTCATCACGTTCATTGTAGAATGTTAGTATCAGCGTAATTGATAGTCAAATTAAAGTCAAAATCTCTTAATAAAGTAAATCGGTTAATCGATAAATGTTATTAGATTGAACTAATGGCTTTAAAGTGAAACTGGACAATTAATTACATATATTATTGGAATTTTGTCTATTAACCAAACACTATATATTGTAGTAATATGGTGGTGATGAAAAGAAAATGTATAGAAAATATCATCACTTAGGGATGGCTTAATAATCAAAGATTAAAAGTTAGATTTCACTTAAACGGTCTATAAGCAACTGAACTCATTTTTGATATTATACTTTAGCAAATTCCATACATGCTTCAATATTTAAATTATTTAAATATTAGAGTGGATCAAGTTCACACTAGAGAGTTAACAAAATAACGTTGTTAGCAATTTTTCAAATTCAACCTGCTTAAATTAATTTATCAATGTTGTAAATTAATTGTAAAAATTAGTACAAACATTGCGTTAATTTTTTTTATGGCTTTTAATTATTTGTTTAGGGCCTTAAATTAATAAGGATAATATGTAATTTTTGTATATTAATTTAATTGAATATACAGACGGAAATAAATAAATAATATACGATGTTAATTAGGTTCAACATCATGGGATTAAATCCCTAAGAGGGGCTGCTATACCAAAGGGGGTAAGGGATTTGCATACTTTTCTTTGACCAAGATTAGATAAGAGTAAAGAGAGGAAGAAAAGGTGGAGATATTTGTGATATCGGGTAGCTAGAAATACCACCACCTTTTCTCATTGTATACATAAAAAATCCTATCCCCCACTAAACTATTGGAGCCTATAGCTGGGATTTGCACATTGAGCTAGGAGGAAGAAAAAACCATACTTTGAAAGTAAAGGCTAGTAACACGAAAAGTAAATGATCAAGCATATATAAAGGTAATCTTTGATTTAAATTTAAATACATGTTTGTATGTGTATACTTATTTTTATTTTGGCCTTGATACAAAAAAATCCACTCATATATATATAAAAACATACATGCTTATAAATTTAAATAAATAAATATAAACATCTTTTCATATATTATTCAGTTTTTAGCAAAGCTAGCCGACTTTATTATGGGTCGCCCACATAATAAATGAATAAAAAACATGTGTTCGGTATGTGCACTAGAACAACTAGAAGAAAAATAAAGCTCAGAAGTTTGGCCATAATACGAAACTACTCACTACACAACACTAATCCCCCGCCGAAGAGGAAGATCTACTCCCCTCGTCTGAAGATTCAGGCCCAATAACATGATAAAACCCTAAAAAAGGGTTGCTAAGTTAGGACCAAAGTCCACCGATTCTGAGCAGTAAAGAAATTTCGTATCCCATATATCATTCGATAGAACAGAGCGATTCAAATCCCCAACCTAACCAAGCACTAAGAGTGTAAGTCCTTCATCTGGCACATGATAGTATAGTTGTCTTTCTTTTTCATCTCCACCAACATATTTATAAAAATTTCCAGTCTTAGGATCAAACCTAATTTCAGATGGCCCATGAATCCAAACCTGCTCAGATGAATCCCAGAAAAAGTCATTAGAGGTATGAATAATAACATTCGGTTTAACTATAAAACAATCATCAATAACATCAATACAGAAGGATCAATGATCAAAGGCTGCATCATGATCTCAAAAGGCGAAGCATTAACAGCTGGACAAACTTTCAGAACCAACTTCATGACCGAAGGTCGAGGAAGAGGAATCTTATCGGCAAATGGAACATAAGCATTAGTATACCATAGTTTATAGGCTTCCATAAGATGGCTAAATGTGTGGCATGTCATGCAAATATCAGGTTTCCAACTGTAATTAACATCAACAACATCAACACGTCCTTCAGCTATGCGAACAGATATTTCGGAAGGTAAATGATTTTCAAGCGAAAGTTCAATAAGAGCCTTGGAAAGCACTAACTTGTTTCGAGCTATAGTATTAGCGTCAAAACATTTGAGCTTGCCTAAACTTTCGCAAGCTAATTCAGCTCAATCATAGGATGCAACACTGAAGGGATATGTAAGAAATGTGCCCAAACTAGAATAGACAAAATTTGTTCCATAGCTTTATCCACCGTCATACTCCAAGGGGTGGTAATAAATGGCTGATTGGCAATAATGGAGGGATCCGCCTCAAGGCCATAGAATCTTTCTTCTTTTCTAGAAAACTTGAAAAAGAACATAGAATTATTGTAGTGGACTTGAAGCCCACCCTTAATATTCCAAAGTTGTCGATAATGGTCACGAACAACTTGATAAGGGTGATTAGAATCTAGCAAAAAACCCACTAAATATTAGCCTAAAATTTAGCCCCTGCTTTCAATACTTCAAATAAAGAAACTATAGCACCGTCTACCTCCACAATGTTAAAAGATCAAGAACGTATTCACCCGCATTCCTCGACAACGCAGTGAAAAGAGAGGACCACTTGCTATTAGGCTTAGTGGATGCAAATTGAGGACTGATGAAAGGAATGGGATTCACAACAGAATGTGACTTCGAAAAATTAAAATTATCATTTCCACAAACAGGTACTGTGCGAACTGAGCAGCACACAGAAACCTACTCTCCTTCGGCACAAGCATCCTTCATAACTGTTCCATTACCTTCGTTTCTACTAACATCACACAATACAGTATTTACCCACTAACCTCAACATTTCCATTAGCCAACAGAGGAGAGATAGGGGAGATATTACTTATGTCGATTTTAGAAGCAGGCACACCCGAGATTGGATTGTAGGAGTTATCAATGCTCTTAAGAGATGACTCTAGCACACTAAAGGGATTGGCGACAACTAAAGGAGACACTGGACTAACTGTCAAGACTGAAGGTTGGCAAGTGACATTCATTGACAACGGAGGAAAGTCAACGATAGAAGCAACATACGCAGGCAGAGACAAGGCGAGATTGATCGTATTTGAAATAACGTTGAAAGCACAACCATATCCGGTTAGAGATGGATTCTTAAAAGGCTGGTGAGTTGGCGTTTGCTTGTTCTTCGAGGCAGCCATGAAAGGGGAGAAGACATGGAGAAAGGGATTGAAGGAAATTAGGTAAAGGAGAGAAGCGAAAGGGGAAGAAGCTACGAACAACAAAAATCGCTAGCAGCAGCCATTATTGAATTCAAGATTACCCTTGGGAATATACATATTTTTACAATGTTCATGTATTAATCTTTAGTGTGTGTGTGTGCGTATTAGAAAATATATATAAACATAATATAATATTTTATAGATATAAATATATAGATATATTAATATAGTTTAAAATATTTTTTTTTATTTTGTATTTGGCCAAAAAAATTGATTTCAAACAAATATATATTTATATTTAAAATTTAAAAAGTTAACAAATTAAATTTAAAATTTTAGAATTTAAATATACATATTTATTGCATAATGATGCATAGATATATGTACAAACATATATCTCTTTATGTGTATTAAAACTTAAAACTGATAGAAAAAACATTTTTTTATAGGCCATGAGCTTATTCTTTTATAAAAAATATTTTCTTATTATCGAAAAACACGTTTCAAAATATTAAAAGGATGTGAGCCTTTTTTTTATATAAAAGAATTTATATTTGTATATATATTCTAAAAGGACAAGAGTCTTTTACAATTTTTTTATATTTGTATATTTTTAAAGGCTATGATCCTTTTATATAAATAATAAAAATTATTACATATTGTTTATTATATAGGCCAAAAATAAATTATGTTTTTATGTATGTATATTAATATATTTCCCTATGAGTGTGCACAAACATATTAAGAAGATATTATATTAAATATACCCATCATATACTTATTTTACAATTTGATAAATCCCAGTGATCACAAAACCCTATTTTATTTATCTCATGTAACTCTTAGACTAGTTTATTCACATCATATGTTGTTATTCGTATTGTGAATATGAATCTCATAAATAAAATAAAAAAATCAAACTCAAATTAAAATTAAATTAATTTGAAGTTAAAATTAATTTATAATAGATTTTAATAATTAAAATATTAAAACTAAAATTAACATAAAATTGATAAGGACCGCTATTTCAAGCGGTGAAGCGCTCTAGACCGATTTTCTATAGGTCCTTGGTTCGGTCCCCCGAGACATCAAAATTGGTGCTCTACTTCAATAAAGTGGCACTCTTATTCTAAATAAAAATACAAAATTAATTTCCAATATTAAACTCTCATTTTATCATATATACACTTAATATGATTTAGTGCAACTACAATATTATTCATGATAACGTAAAATAAAGATCTAATGAAAATTAAAAATGGCTTTTTTTGAAATTTCTCCATTTTACTTTGCTGCCAATGCACCTATACAACATAAATTGAGTCTCCTGCCTAATAATTAATATAATCTAAGTCGTCTCTATAACACTAACTTCACATTCACCTTATCTAAACTCATTTACTTTTACTCTTTCAAGTGCGACAACTTTTTATGAAAAAGTTGAATTTGAAAACTATTTTCACCATTAAATATCAAATGCATACACGCTCTTTATTAATGTGCAATGTTGATACATACAAATCAACTTTGGAAAATCATTTAATGACATTGAGTTGAAGCGTTTGATTTAGTTACAACTACTTCAGTCCGATGTGGTTATATCTACATTCAACCAATGTAGCACATCCAACTAATGTGCCAAGCAGATGTAGTTATAACTATATTATGGTGATGAAAAGTCGTATCATGGTAGAGTAGGTTTATGTGCATCTTAGTGATCCCTTTTTTTACAACATCAATAAGATGAAGTTAATACAATATCATATATATATCTTATATAGATCAAATCCGATGTCTGTGAGAAATTTAAGGAGTATAAAAATGAAGTTGAAAATTAGTCGAACTAAACAATTAAAATCCTTTGATCTAAACGAGGATGCTAGTATGTTGGTCAAGAGCTCCAACAAAACTTAAAAAATAATGGGATTATCTTCCAAGTTACTCTACCCTATACTCCACAACATAATGATATGTCAGCATGAAGGAATTAAATCTTATTAGATACGGTTCGTTCGATGATGAATAAAGCTGAGTTGCCTCTGTCCTATTAGGGATATGCATTGGATACCGTAGCGCATATGCTGAACTTAGTACTGACTAACTGCATCTAAGATGCCATATGAGATATGGCATAGGAAGAAACCCTACTTTGATTATTTGAAGATATGTGGTTGTCTGACCTATGTTAAGAACATTGGCCCTTATAAGCTTGAGGCGACATCGACTTTGTGTAAGTTTATATGATATCCCAAGAATTATAGGGGATGTATTTTCTGCAACACAGAGAAACAAAAAGTGATTGTTTCCACACACACTATCTTTTTAGAAAATGAATTTCTGTCAAAAGAAATTAATAGCGAAGTTGTAGACTTGGAAGAGTTCAGAGAGACTAATATTGAGACTATAACAGTGGAAGAACTGAGTTCACCAGTATATGTAACATGCAACCTGTTAGAAGGCCTAGTAGAGAATCTCATGCACCAGAGAGATACTACGGTTTTCTCATGGATGGCGAGAAGGAGGACTGTGTCTTAGATGATGACACTCCTCTATCTTTTCAAAAAGCACTCCACAGTAAAGACTCTGCACTTTGGCTTGGAGTAATGAAATCCAAGATGGATCCCATGTACGCAAACAAAGTATGGTGTTGGCGTTGAAATTGGCCACCAACACCCAGTTGTAAGAAAGCACCTATATCCAATCCAATCACAGAAATATGAAAAGAAATAAATGAAGAACAAAATTAAAGCAATCAGAAAGCAAGTAAATAGAGACGCAGATTTATAGTGGTTAGGCTAACTCCGGCCTACGTCCACTCCAGAATAATCCTTTTTATTATACTGAAGTTTGTTTATAGTTACAATTCGAAATCCAATAATCAAATTGACAGAGTGTAGACTAGGTAGATGATAAAGAGAAGCAGAAAAAACTTCTCTTTTCGGATGTCATGCCTGCTGTATTTATAGGGGAAGACGTGCACCAATCTCTCTGAAACTTTGGCTATAGGACCTTCTTATCCATATGGGCCCACCATTGAAGTCGCTAGGCCCAAATCCCAATAGAGAGGGATCAGTACCGACCCTTCATTGGTTGATTCTTGGGCAGCGATCCCTATGGTGGCTTCTATATGTTTAGACATGTTAGCTCTTCAAATATAATGTTGATTGGACAAGTGAAACTCGTGCTTTTGCTTGATCTTTGGTTCAGATCCACTTGGAGGTTATCCCTGCCAACCATTTCTCAATGGATCATGTCGATCCTTCATGGTTGACTCCGTACTTCCTGTGCCGATCCCAATAATATGTTATAGTGATCCATCCACTTATCCAATCATGTCAATCCCCTTCCACCTATCAAACTCCACCGATCCCTCTTACATGCTATGCTCCTTAACCATGTCGATCCCTTGCCTATCCAATCATGCCATCCATGCATACTTATTCATACTTAACCCTTGAACTCCATTATATGATGTCGATCCCCCTATTCCATAATGGTATGCCGAACCCTTATATTTCACAAGGCTATGTCGATCCCTCTTGTTCCACATGGCTATGCCGATCCCTCTCCTTTGATAAGATATGCCGATCCCACTTGTTCCACATGGCTATGCCGATCCCTCTCATTTCATAAGATATGCTGATCCATCTCAATCAAATACGTCGATCCCTCTTTTATGGGCTGACGTATGTCGATCCCTCTTAAGGAGCCGAGCTATACCGATCCCTTCCATTCACTAAGCTATATTCCATATTTGAAGCATTTTACATTATTTATCCATTAAGTCCATTCAATTCTGACTTCATATTATTATCTGTACTTGACTTTCGAGCTCCACAATCATCACTCTGGAATCATCGGCCTCGATAATCGCGAAGTCGGTTGGGTTAAATCCGCCTGTTTACTACCTTGGCAAAAGGTGGGTTAACACTTTTCCCTCCAAAACATGCCTTGCGATAGGAAGGCGTGTTTTGAATTGCCATAAATCCAAAATTCGAGATCTATAATCCATTGATAGCCAAATTTTCCAATCCAAATCCATGATCTCTTCGGATCGTTAGTGAAATCTATGACCATTCTGAGTCGATATCCAATTTCGAATCCACGATCTCTCCGGATCGTTTTACCCAAGCCCTCGACCTTACCGAGTCGTTAGCCAAATCCCAGACCGCTCCGGACCTATATCCAAATCCATAATTGTTCAAATCTGATATCCAAATCCACGACCTCTCTGAGTTGTTATCCAAATCCTTGATCTCACCGGATCCTTACCGAGCACAATCCATACTCCACGACCTGAGTAGGCTGATCTTGCTGCTCTCCGGCGAAGCGGCCTACCCCTTGCCAGGGATAGTCCATTCCCAACGACCTTGATCTCTCCGGATCCTTGCCAAGCACAATCCATACTCGACGACCTATTGGGTTTTATTCTCCAGCCTTGACTCTCCGGTCGAGGGCTTAATCCGTGGGGTATCCTTCTCCAGCATCGGTTCCCAATCGAGGACTTAATCCATGGGGTATCCTTGTCCGGCCTCGATCCCCAGTCAAGGACTTAATCTGTGGGGTATCTTTCTCCGGCCTCGATCCCCAATCAAGGACTTAATCCGTGTACGAATCCATCATGTCGCTCTCCGATCGAGGACTTGCGGTTATTGCCCCGTCTCTCCGGTCGGGACTATAATCGTGACTTGTGTTATTTATCATATTAATCCAGACTTAAACATCCTTAAGTTCATAAAATAAGATTTTGTACCATCAATAAACCAAAGTTCTAAGCAAATAAGAAGAAATAAAACAAATTTCACAAACCCGAGCACAACGGTTTACCGTCATCTCAGAGCATGCCTAGAGACCATCCTCGATCTCGTACATGTGTAAATGACTTAGCCGTATTACTGCGAAGTTTATTACTTATTCTGTGCCATCCCAATCAATTGATGACAAGTTGATGATGATGCTTTGATCTAGTGCTATTTTTGTTCGAGGTGGATGGTGGCTGCTCCTGCTCCACCGCTGAAGCCCAAGTCCTTATGTATTGTTGTAACTGACCATTCCTCACGTGTTCCTCAATGATATCCGTCAAATGCCTACAGTCATTTGTATTGTGCCCATCCAGCTCATGGAATAGGTAATGATTTCCTGATGCCCGCTCATGTTCGGAGGGTTCACTCCTTGCCGGCCTTCGATGCTGAAGACGTCCTCGAGTATCCAAATAAATCCTTTTCAGAGATTCGGTCAAATCTGTATAAGAAGAGAATTTTGGTTCTCTCCATTGCCTCTTCGACACATTAATGCCATCATTCATTTTCCGTTTGCCTTTATCATTCTTGTTTACATCTCCTGATGATCCTTCACTTTGCACAGCATTCACCTCCGGTTTGTTTGCTCGTGTGTCTTCCTACCGTAGGAACCTTTCTGCTTCATGATAAACCTCCCGAGATCCATAGGTGGATACCGCGCCATTGAATCCTTGAACTCTGTGCCATCAGTAATTTCAGATACAACTGCCATCAAAACCATGGATGGATCTAGATGATCTACCGATGCCACCGTGGCATTAAACCATGTTAGAAAACTCCTCAGGGACTCTCTGGTCCTCTGTTTCAGTGTTGCCAACCTCATAACATTTTTAGGTCTTGAGATATGAACCCTAAATAGCCTCATAAACCTTTCGATCAATTCTATCCATGTGCTAATAGAGCCGCTTTCCAACTGTCTGAATCATAATGCAGCTATATCCGTTAAGTACAAGGGGGAGCACTGTGCTATGACTTCCACCGATGCCCCCAATACTTCCATGTGTCTCATCTATCTCGTCAAATGAACAACGAGATCTATTTTTCCATCATATGTCTCAACCATTGGTAGTTTGAACTCTAGTGGATTCCTAGCTTGCCTGATATTTGGAGCGAATGGACTTCTATTTACATCCTCCAAATATCTGTTCACTAATCCTCCATACATGGCTCACCTTATCATCTCCGCAGACCTATCATCGTCTACCAATGGTAGTCTCCTATCATCATGCCAAATCTGCGCCCTAAGTCTACGAGTGAATTTCAGAACGTACTCCTCCGGACGAGCATCCAAATTTCAATTCGCACCAAGCTCCATGGGATCGATCGCGGCTCCTTTAGCACCATGACCAATAAGATTCGAGGGCATGCCCCCTAGTCTTTGGGGGTCGGTACCGATCCCTCTGGAGGGATTGGTGTCGATCCCTCTAGGATGGCAGGGGACTACCCCCGGCTGCTCTATTCTATTCCTTTGTCTACTGGCTCCATTTTCATGTTCCCGGTTCTGATTTCCAACGATTCCTGGTTCTTCAACTCCTTGATTCTATGCTCCAGCCTATCTAACCTGTTGGAGTAAATTCTGCATCATCTCCTCCTACCTTTTCAACATCCTCTCCTGCATAGCATCCATCATTGTTTCCATTTCATCCCTGGTGATGTAGATTGATGCTTGATTAGCTCCAGCTCTTGAGGAAGCCTCCTGACTCCCTCCATGGTGGCTCCTTTCCGATAGCGCTCTCCTTGTAGATTGCCTAGTCATTTCTTCCTATCTCCAAGTATCCAAGCTTCAAAATCTGAGCTCCTACCTTCCAAATCCGCTTATGCAAGAATTCTCAGTGAAAGCACCAAAATTTTGGCGTCAAAATTGGCCACCAACACCTAGTTGTAAGAAAGCACCCATATCCAATCCAACCACAGAAATAGGAAGAGAAATAAATGAAGAACAAAATTAAAGCAATCAGAAAGTAAGTAAATAGAGATGCAGATTTATAGTGGTTCGGCTAACTCCGGCCTATGTCCACTCCAGAATGATCCTTTTTATTATACTGAAGTTTATTTACAATTACAATCTGAAATCCAAGAATCAAATTGACAGAGTGTAGACTAGGTTGATGATAAAGAGAAGCAGAAAGAACATCCCTTTTTTGGTGCCATGCCTGTTGTATTTATAGGGGAAGACGTGCACCGATCTCTCTAAAACTTTGACTATATGACCTTCTTATCCATATAGGCCCACCATAGGGGTCGCTAGGCCTAAATCCCAATAGAGAGGGATCGGTACCCTCCATTAGTTGATTCTTAGGCAGCGATCCCTATGGAGGCTTCTATATGTTTAGACATGTTAGCTCTTTAAATATTATGTTGATTGGACAAGTGGAGCTCGTGCTTTTACTTGATCTTTGGTTCAGATCCACCTGGAGGTTATCCCTGCCGACCCCTTCTCAATGGATCATGCCGATCCCTCATGGTTGACTCCATACTTACTGTGCCAATCCCTATTATATGATATAGTGATCAATCTACTTATCCAATCATGCCGATCCCCTTCTACCTATCAAACTCCACTATTCCCTCTTACATGCTATGCTCCTTGACCATGCCGATCTCTTGCTTATCCGATTATGCCGATCCATGCATACTTATTCATGCTTAACCCTTGAACTCCATTATATGATGTCGATCCCCATATTCCATAATTCTATGCCAAACCCTTCTATTTCACAAGGCTATGTCGATCCCTCTTGTTCCAGATGGCTATGCCGATCCCTCTCCTTTCATAAGATATGCCAATCCCTCTTGTTCCATATGGCTATGCCGATCCCTCTCCTTTCGTAAAATATGCCGATCCATCTTAATCAAATAGGCTGATCCCTCTTTTATGTGCTGAAGTATGCCGATCCCTCTTAAGGAGCCAAGCTATACCTATCCCTTCCATTCACTAAGCTATATTCCATATTTTAAGAATTTTACATTGTTTATCCATCAAGTCCATTCAATCATGACTTCATGTTATTATCTGTACTTGACTTTCGAGCCCCACAATCATCACTCTGGAATCATCAACCTCGATAATCGCGAAGTCCGTTGGGTTAAATCCTCCTGTTTACTGCCTTGGCAAAAGGTGGATTAACATATGGACTTTGTCAGACTTACCCAAAGGGATAAAATCCATCGGTTGCAAATGGATTTTTAAGAAAAAGCTAAATGTAGATGGAGAAGTAGAGACTTATGAAACTAGGCTAATAGCGAAAGGATTTCATCAAATTCTAGGTGTTGATTACAATGAAACTTTTTCGCTCATAGCCATGCTTAAATCCATTTGGATTACGCTGGCCATTGCAGCTCCAATGACTACTAAATTTGGCAAATGAACGTGAAGATGACATTTCTAAATGATGATTTAGAAGAGACCGTTTATGTGTCACAACCCGAGGGTTTCATGGTCGATGGGAGTGAAGGCAAGGTTTGCAAGTTGTTAAAGTCTATTTATGGACTTAAATAAGCATTAAGGAGTTGGAATAATTATGTTGATAAAGCAATCAAGCAGTTTGATTTTCATCAGAACACAAAGGAAGCGTGCGTATAAAGAAAAAAATAGGGCAAATCCATCTTATTTTTAGTGCTATATGTTGATGATATATTATTGAATGGTAATGACACTTCGTTGTTATAATTAGTGAAAGCTTGGCTTTTTAAGAATTTCTCAAGGAAGGACTTGGGAGAAGCAGCCTATATGATAGGTATTAAGATCTATAGAGATAGATCTAAGAGGCTGTTAGGATTGTCTCAATCCCTGTACATAGACATTGTACTGAAGAGGTTCGGTATGGAGAATTCCAAGCATGGAAATGCTCCAACGCAGTCTAGAATCATCCTTTCTAAGAAGGACGTTCTGTATACAGATGAGGAGAAAGAGTATATGAAGAGGATTCCTATGCTTCAGCCGTAGGATCCATAATGTATGCTATGCCACATACTAGACCGGATGTGGCACACGCAATAGGATGCATAAGCCGATACTTGTATAATCTTGAAGAAAAACATTGGATGACCGTAAAATGCATACTTAAATATTTAAGAAATACTAAGGACTCATTCCTCTTATATAGGAATGGAGTCCTTCTTATGAAGCGATATACATATTCGAGCTTTCAAAGTGATATAAATGATAGTAAGTCAGTGTCCGGTTATGTATTTTTAACGGTGGAGCTATTAATTGGAAAAGTTCCAAGCAAGAAACTATAGCTGATTCGATGATGGATGCCGAGTACATCACCCTCAATGAAGCAATCAAAGAGGCAGTCTAGATGTGCAAGTGTTGAGTGAACTCAGAGTGATTTCCGATACCGAGAATCATGTGGCATTGTTCTATGATAACAATGCAGTGATGTAGAGCGCAAAGGAGAATGGAATACATAAGAAGTCACGGCACATTCTTCGAAAGTTCCACCTTATTAGAGAATTCGTTGAGAAGAAAGAGGTCGTGATACAAAGGGTAGATACCAGTGACAACATAGCATATCCATTCACTAAGGGACTAGCTCGATCGACTCTCGAGAAGTCGATTTAAGGAATGAGATTGAGATTAATTGGCCCTAAGTGCAAGTAGGATATTGATAGGGTTAGGGGTATGCCCTAGGGGCAATTATGTAATTTATTGTAAACTAGTTAACTCTGTAATCAATTCTCGTTCGTAATAAAGGTGTTTTTCTTTCTGTTATATATTTGTTATAATGTATTATAAATAATTAAATGTCTAATTAAAATATATTTAATAGGAAAATCCATAAATGGTGTGTTTGTGATAGTAATCGTAAATAGTTGTAATCATGAGTATTGTTATATAATATAATAAACACAACATTTTAAATATTCCTAGTTTAGATGCATTGAGACTGGATATTGATGCATCCATTGAGACTAGAGTATGTAACGCTCTCAAATTATAGGCAGTGTATTACGTATGACTACTAGGGACACCAGGAGGTTACGTACTAATAGTTATTGGATAACTATGGAATGACTCGCTTGATAGTTTTTTGTTGGTTAATATAACTAACGTCAAACAGAAAATATTGATATGACTGATTTACACAGTTCTCTCAACTTGAGAATACTATTGATCTTCAATATGAAAGCTCCGCTTTGATTATAGTCAAATCATGGCACGATGTCCATTGAGTTCCTATAGTTGGGTTGAGTTGAAATTTTGGAAGTGAAGCACTATTCAAGAGAGGATTTGTCTCCTCGGTTATATGAGACTAATATCATGGTCAGCTCATGTAACGACCCGTCCTTCTTAATACCCTGAATCAACATCGAATGATAACATCTAACTCTTGAATACCATAAAAGACAGTTCATCGGGGTAAATAAAGAAAGTTAAACATCATACCGTGTCACATTGACTCGGTCTCACAACAAGAAGATAAAATATAATATACTGAATATACATGAACAAAATAGGATAAATAATTTAAATAAGGGACTGCACTAGCAGAAGCAACCGATAAATAAATATCAATACAAAGAGTCAGAATACATCAACCCCATTCATATGGAGTTCTGAATATAATATCTAATATCCCAAGTCTTGTATTCAAAATGGTCTGAACTATCATGTACTACATCAAAGATGAGTGTGTGTGTGTATGTATATCGAATATAATGACTTCATGCCTCTAGAATGCTTCAGCTATCTTGCAAGCTTATCCCCAATGCGCCTGACTCCCAAACTACTCAATCGAGTACTCGAGAGTTGCCATGACATAAACTGACGAAGACAAAATGCGGGTCAGACATAAAGCCTGTTGTGAGGGGAACTATCTCAAAATACTATTTATCATAGTTATATACATATAAAAAAAGAAAATACTATGAATAGATGGTCCTCTCCACAAATGTAGGTCGGGAGTACCCTGGACTGTCCATAAACAAGTAAAGTAATCCTATCCCAAAAGATAGGAAATCATACCATAACCCGCTCTTCTCTTATAATCACAAGTCAACACAATTACTAAAGTGTGACTGACACGTAACAATATACTATGATACAAGTAGCCCAATATACAAGAGAAAGAGTAATATAGATATCACAATATATGTCTAACACACAATAAGTAATAATAACTAAATGACTAATAGCACGAAAAACCCTAACAATAAAAGGAAAGCAGAGAATATAGATTGACACTCATTATTGTTGATTGGTGAAGTCCACTAAGGATATTGTAATGACCCAGAATTTATGTCAATTAAAATTGGAATATTTAATTGATTTTAAATATTAATAAGTGGAATTAATAAGTCGAATAATTTATTTTTCGAATAACTGGATTTAATTGGATAATTAAATCGATAATTTAATAGTGAAATTCCAGAAATAATTGAAAATTTGATTTAATGTGATTGAAAATGATTTATAAAGTTATATTAAATCATATTGGAGTTATAATGATGTTATAGAACTTTTAAAATTGAATTTAAAGTTAAATTGTGAAAATTGAATATTTTAATATTTAATCGACTAGTGAAATAGTCATTTTTCAAACAGTCTCAGAATTGGACGAAACTAGTTTCATTGGATCCATAATAGTTTGTTATTATCGGATTTCAATTTTCGTAGCAATCGGAGTTGTCGTTTGACCGTGGCAGCTCGAAACGCATCGAAATTGTTTTTAATATTAATTTGGCGAGTTAAAAATAGTTATTTTTCAAACGGTCTCGGATTTCAACGAAACTAGTTTCATCGGATCCATAATGTGATATTATTGTATGGTTTCAAATTTCGTGTCAATCGGATGTACCGTTTGTCCGGGGCAAGCCAAAACGCATCGAAATCGGTTTAATTTGAAATCGATTGTATAATTCTGTAACTCGCACATATGATCGAATTAGCTCTCGAAACATGTTCAATTGTGTTCTGAACGCGGGGTAAACCTTAGAAACGCCAGTCGGCACGCTTCGTTTGGAGTTCGGAAATTTTTCGGTGAATAGTGTTTTTCGTTATTTTCTATAAAAGGCCGCCCTATTTACAATTTGCAAAAGAAAACCCTAGGGTTTCATCTCAAACCCAGGCCGTCGTTCACCATTTCAAAGGCCAGAAATTCATCTCCTTCTCCCTCAATTATCTTCAAATCCATCAGCTTTTAGCAAAAATCATCAACTACAAACTTGTAGAGCTAGGTGAGATCTAGCTATTCAACGGTTATGATCGAAATCAAAGTCACGAATCAACGGAAATACGTGTTCAAAGTTGCTGCTGTCATCACGTTCTTCAAGGCACATAGGGTGGCCGAGCTCCTTCATATTCATGGAGATGGTGGCTCACATGATGGTCTTCAGCGTGGTGGTGGAGTGATGTGGTTTCGAGCGACGTGGAGGGAGAGCGGCCTTAAGCCCTAGAACGTGATGTATGGGTTGGTTTTCACATTCATTTCCTGGAGAAGGAAGAAAGCAAGGGACGGCCTGATGTTGAGAAAGGAAATGGAACGGCCCAGATTGCTTTGGGTAAAGAAATAAAAAGAAAAGTGTAAATAATTATATATATAAATTCGTTCAAACTTTAAAAAGCCATAACTCTTTCATACGAGGTCCGTTTTGGACGAAACGAATTGCGTTGGAATCGTTTTGTCGAGCACTACGCTATGGAGCTAGATTGGAGTTGATTGGAGTCAGTGAAAATTTTGAGTAAAATTAAACGCGTGTTTAATTTTATTCGAAATAAACGCTGAAATTGAATTGAAATTCAAGGTGAGAACTTCTCACTCAATCGAATAGTTTCGATGTTAATTTTAAATAGTTAGATTTAAAATTGCTTGAATGTATGTTTGAATGATGATTGCTATCTGTGGATTGAAATAGACATTATATGCCGTTAGTAAGCGGAGGTTATTTATTAAAAACATATACCACGATAATTTCACATTGAAGTGGAATTGGTATTATTTAGGTATATAGCAATATATATATATATTGAAATATGTATATATTGGAGTTGATTTCCCGCATTGCATAGCGGATGAGACCCTATTGCGCCGCATAATAGCGGATAATATTTATTAAACCCATATACCGCGATATTCCGTACTGGAGCGGAATTGGTATTGTGCTAACATCTGTGGATGCAGGGAAACAGGTTGGAGGGATCCGACTGGATTCCTCACCGTATTGATTTATTTACAGATATTGTGATATATTCTGTTATCATATGATGATATGTGATGTTTGATTGTCGTGATTGATGATTGATGCTGTTGTATCATCGGATCCATTTTTGAAGTTTAAAAATAACGATTTTGATTTATAAAGGATTTTTAAAGTGATTTTTGAAAGTATATGTTTTATTGAATTTTGGAATTGATTCATTTGAAATAAATAAATGTTATAATTTTCGTGTTATGAAAATTATGAGATTTGTGAAATATAACCAAAGTGTGATTTTTGAAATAAAAAGTCGATTAATTTGTAAAATGGCTTAAATTGGGATTTTTGGATTGTTATAAATGATTTATTTAAAAGATGTATAAAGTTGATATTTACAAATTGAAAATATTGGAATATTAAAACGAGTTTTTATAAGTGTTAAAAAATGAAATAAAAATGGATTTCATAAGTGAACGGAATTTATAGATTTATAAATTATGAAGTTATTAAATGAATAGATTTTTGTAAAATAAAAGATTTATAAGTAATTATCTTATAAATCGGATTTTGGCATTTAAATGAGATATGAATGGAATTTGTTAATAATGAGATTTATAAGTTGAAGTTTTTATAAATAGAAATGGAATTTATAAACATTGTTTTATAAATCCGAAACCAATTGAATTTGATAAATTAAACATAGAAGTTTAATAAAGGAGATATATTCGTGTTTTTGGACAGTGGATAATCTTTTAAATAAAATGTGTAGAAATGTTGAATTTGGATAACGAAGTATATTCACGATTTTGGACAGTGAATATATTATTAAATAAAATGGATATGTTTTGGAGAAGTGATACTACGAAATGAAGTAATTGTTTTAAAAGATGTTTTAAAATGTGTTAAGTATCGAAAACATAGATTTCAACACTCATTGTTGAAATAGACGTTTCGGGGAATAAGGAAATGGTGGACTATAACACTTTGTTATAGTAAATGGTTTCCGAAAGGAAATGTTTTATATAGTATTGGGATTTATATATCTATCTAAATTTCGAATCCCTATACTGGTGATTTTGAGTTGTCATAACGATGTTTTACGTAACATTCGTTTTGACTCAAATAAAATTTGTGAAAGAGAATGATTTCATTAAAGAATGAATTATATACTTAATTATGATTTAAGTATATCGAATATTTTCCAAGTGTTGAAAATAAATGATTTGTGAATTACTTATTATTAAATAAGTATGGAAATGCTTTTCCAATATGAAATGAAAGGTTTGAAATTTTATCTTTTAAAGATATTTTTGGAAATGCTCTAATACCAGAATATTTGAAATTTGTTTCAAAGGGTTAAATGTGGAAAATTATATATCTTGTAAAGATATTTTTGGAAATTAAATAATTTGGAAAATTATTTGGAATCTGATGATGTTGCACATCTTTATTGATAGTTAAATAACCGACTATCAATATTTACCCTTGAATGGGTATTTGTTGTGATTTGCTTGAATTTGAATGCCACACTTATTTTTGAATAAGCGCTCACTATTGGGGTTAGCCGGGAAAGGACCTTTGGGTCGTATAACCCATTCTGAATATGTGATACGTCGTAATGGATTGCATTTGATGACCGGTGTTGAAGACCGGATATTTTTGAAAACGGAAGGATTACCGTCGAGTTACTCTACATCGGCTGATCTCCGATATAGAGGTTTTATCACCCTTAGTGACGGGAAGTCCGGACGTGATTAGAAAATTATCCGGATTTGCAAGGGCTTCGTGAGAAGTGCCTTCGGTTCTGTTCGATCCCGGAACAAACTTGTATGGTTGTATGTCTGACGTTACAAATTGAGATATAAAGCTGGTTTCTTTCAAATACATTTCTGTTGGTGGCGGAGAATTTATTCTCTTAGATTAACACCCTTCTCTGAGACGTACGAGCTCAGAGGTTATGTAGTTGATGGTTACTAGTGATATATTCCCAATTTGGTAACGTGGCATGCTGAGTGTTGCTGTGAAATGATCATTGTTTGATCATTTGTGATATGATCATTTGTTTGATCATTTATCTTTGTGATCATTACTTTGATCATTTGTTGACCCAAAACACAGCTTTTGTATAAAGCGTAGCTTTGTGGACGAGACTTCGTCGGACCTCACTCCCCGGAAATGGTCAAAACAGGAAGGATGCGACAAGGTTATTAGGGGATCGCGGCCCCTTAGTGTATGTCATTCCTTCTGGATAGAGGTGGTATCATGGTATGGAGGCCAGATACTTAACCTATGTTGTTGCTGCACTATTATTCTTATGTGGTTGTTGGAAATCGAGGATCCTCAGAAAGATCGGTTACAATCGGGGGATGACATATTCGTGTCAGTTGTTACCCAGTTAGGGGTAACCCGGCCTTGTGTTAGCAGAGATCCGGTTTGGTTCTCGGGTCATCTTTCCAGAGGCGTACCTATGTGGCAATGGGAAGTTCCTTGGCCTGACCATTTGTTGGAAATCCAAAGAAACAATACGTGACTTGTACGGTTTTAGTTGTATTACCTGCTATGGAATGTGGCGGTAACCTGCTATTGAACATAGTAGCTATAGTAGACATAACGTGAAATGCCTATGCTGGCTAAGATTTATATTATACTTTCGAAATGATTTTTCTACACTATGCACTAATAATAATATCAAAAAGGATTTGATTTTGCGTAGTAAGCATCTTTGACTATCATAAGAAGAAATCTCCTCCAATTCTGCGTTTGCATTGTGTGTGTGGCGGGAGGTCTTATGGTAGTTTCATTTTTCAAAAGCATTGCGAAATTGACTTTAAAATCTTCCTGTTGTTTGTTATAAAGATAAACTGTTTTAAGTTCTCACACCAGTCACCATGACTGACCTGGAGTTTATTGTTTCCTTCCTAAACTCTGGGTGTCCACCAATTTCCACACGGGCAGTCTAGAGTCAGGTTATCAGGTCATTCTGGATTCGGGATGCTGTGGAGCTTAGTGGCGAGCTGGATGGCGAGACGTACCACTTGTATATGATATTATTTATTCCGCTGTGTATTCTGTATGAGGACAAGTTATATAACTGTCCATTGTTGTATTGTTGTTGTAAACTCTGATGATGATGTAATGTATAAAATGATATAGTTCTTTGATTTAAAGATTATTCATTTATCTATTATATGTTGTTCCGCTGCGAATATGAGATTTTGATATTGTTTCTGTTTCTGATGTTGTTCTGTTGTTTCTTCTTTCTTTTTCTTCTATCTTTTCTTCTACCTCTTCTTTCTTAAACCCTAAGAATTCGGTTTTCCGGCATTCGATGGCTCGGCAGTCGATACAGTGGACGTATTGATGTCGATATTCGGAAGTCGAAGAATCGGGTCCTTACAGATATCGAACATGGTCTAATGATACCCATCTAGTGTTCGAAATAAATAGAGTCGGTACTTAATCATACTATAGACCTCGAGCTACATCTAATATGATCGACCTGGTGAAGATCTCATCGTGCCCATACCAAAATACAAATACCTATAACCGATACCCATGCCGAATCATTATTATCTACCGAAGAGAACTATCGAGAGCCACAACTATATTGTGGACTCCCTTGAAAACCAACACCTCAAAAGAAGTTGGCATGTAGGTCCTATTGCATCACCAAAGCGTACTACGGAACTGTGTAAGACCTACTCTAGATCGATATCACAATCTCTTTCGACTCCTGCACTAGAACCACATCTGCAGGTCTTTTCGAATTGTGAATAGCTACCAAAGAGAACCATCGAGAGCCACAGCTATATTATGGACTCACTTGAAAACCAACAACTCAAAAGAAGTTGGCCTGTAGGTCCTATCACAGCACCCAATAATACTACATAATAGTGTAAGACCTACTCTAGACTGACATCGCAATCTCTCTTCGCCCCTGCTCTGGAACCACGTCTGTAGGTCATGTCAAATTGCAAATAGCTACCAAAGAGACCTATCGAGAACCACAACTATATCGTGGACTCCCTCAAAAACCAATACCTCAAAAAGAAGTTGACTTATGAGTCCTGTTGCAGCACTCAAGAGTACTACGGAACAATATATGACCTACTGTAGACTGGCATCCCAGTCTCTCTCTGTTCCTGCTCTAAAACCACATTTGCAAGTCATGCGCCCCAATGGTACAATGGATTCCTTTTTATGAAATAGATATCATCTGATTGTCTATAGATAGACAATCTAGGTTCAAGCTATCCTATGCTACTAAACTTCACTAGAGCTTTAAAGCTCTAGTAAGATAGAACATTCCCATAGCTTTTCCAAAAAAAACCAAATGCTCTTCGAGCCCAAACAATATCTATGAAACCCGAATCCCAAAACCCAAATCTGGACATCAAAACGACTCCTTTTACTAAACCTCTATCGACACGTATGGTCACTAATATAAGACATCAATATATTATATAGCTTATGTATATAATTTCTATATATGTGTATACATATATATATATATATATATATATATAACCATTTCTTATGGTTTAAATTTAATAAATGAAACATCTACCTGAGTCCTGAACCGACTCTTTCCCTTCATGTGCTCCTCTCAATCATACATGCTCGTCGTATGTGATCGTGAAATCGAGCACTATCCTGATCTCGTATTCGATTGGCTCTCGATCACTATCTTGACCTCTTACTATTCCCATATAGGAATAGTTTATGCCCTACGTTCCTTGTCTCAATCGCTTCCTCGACCACTTGCCCGAACGCTTTATTGATCATTACCGATCACTTCAGTATCGCTACACTTTCACATCTAATTAGTAATAAGACATATAATATATCTCCATTACTAATATAGCAACAAATTAGAGTTTAATTAATGTATAACTACGTTATAAATTAATATCAACTCCATCTAACTCTATTTAGTATGAATATAATATCATATTTATATGTACGGGATCTTAAGCAATCATCCTGAATATCTATGATAAAATATATAATAATATTTCTATCACTAATTCAATTACAATATTGAAGAGTGTATTAATTTATAACTACGTTTTGGGGTTTGGGTGTTCGGATAACATATTTAATAATATCATATTCCGTTCATGTATATTAAGTATATTATATTTTATTTTCCCGTTGTGAGACCGAGTTGATGTGACTCGGTATGATGTTAGTTTCTTTATTTACCCCGATGGACTATCTTTTGTGGTACTCGAAAGTCACACGTTGTCATTCGACATTGATTCAGGGTATTTCGAAGAGTGGGTCGTCACAAAACCAAGACTTTGTGTTAGGACTATAGAGTTGAATATAGACGATATTGGAATTTTGACCATTACCAAATTGCATAAGTCCAAAGTGATATTAGCTTTGACGAAGAGAAATGGTGTAAATAACAGCCACAATCGGGTAACGATTAACAAAGTAAAATTGGATTTTACTGAAGCCAAGAAAGCGATAAATTTGGCCAAAATATCATATCACCTGCTAAGTGATGTGTAAACGTTAATATTCGAACAGTTCGATATTAATTGCTGACCAAATTTACACCTGATGGGTCACACAACCGAAAGGATGAATACTCCTTTGACTAAACGATTTAATTAAGTTGTAATTGTTATAAATTAATTAATATTTATGAAATATTAATTATATTTATTTTGGTTTGATGCACAAATATTATTAATTATATTTATAATAGTTATAAATATATTAATCGATATACGATATCGATATGCTTTTAAATTGGATTTAAATGCAAAACATTGTGTTCGGGCTTAAATGGGTTTAAAGCCCATGAGAGGGGCTGGTTGATTTGGCTCTAGTAGGGGGTGATGGATGGCCATATGATGGCATTTTGGTGCACTGGGTTTTGGAGATAAGGAACGGAGAATTAGTAAAGATCTATATCCTAACTTTTCTCATTTTCTTCCTCTATATAATCATCTATACCCACATCTACTTCGTACTTTTTGGAGCCTCCACTTAGACTTATTTCTGGCCGAACCAAATTCCTCCCATCCCCCATCATATCAAGTCCAAATCAAAGTAGAAGCAGTTCTATTCGATAGTTGGTGGTCATCAATTTAGAGACTAGCAATCTACTAGATTGGAAATCAGTTTAAGGAGCAAGTCTCATCATTTCAAGGTGTACTTTTAGGCATTGGGTATAAGGTACATTTCCAACCAATATATGATTATAAATATTTAGATATAATGTTCATATTACATATATATACATTGTTAGTTAGATGACGTTCCGATATACAAATATATTGTCATAATTGGATTGGTTGTATGTTTGTATATTAATTTTTTTTCATGTACATACTTATAACAATATGACTTAACAATAAAAAAACATTTTTTTAATTTTAATAATGTAATATATAATATTTATATATATATATATATATAATTTATAATTTAAATATCACATCATACTTTATATAAATATGCTTATATAATTATATATATAGTATCAAGGAAATAATATTTTTGGCAGTAATAATAATATTTATATATGTGTATATATTGTTATTTAAATATAAATCAATTAATTACATATAATTAATTATATCAATATATAAATTGTGTTTTATATTTTATCAAATTAGATTAACACATAAAAAACTCTCGGCAGTAAAATAAAAAAACATTTTTTTGTAATTTAAAAATATCTAAAGTTAAGCCAAGAATTAAAAATTAGTTTTTAAAATTGTTTCAAATTATAAAATTATATCACAAATATTCAAATTTCGAAATATCATTTATAATTTTGATGGAAATTTCAAATTCAAAATTTAGTTTCAAAAATAATTTTTATTAATATTTTAAAATTATCCGTACGGATATTTTAAAAAACATATTTTAAAATTAAAAAAAAATTCTTAGTCATGCGAATGACCAAGTAAATACATATAGATTAAAATTATATTTTAATCTATGTTTATATTATATCATTATACATATATATAAGTATTTAATATATATGTATACATATCTGTGCATGTATGTAGATTAATTTTTTTAATATATTTTTATATATTGTTTTCATCTAAAAGCAAAAAATACGTATATGTATGTTTGTATGTATTATACTTAATATATTTTCTGAATGAATTAAATATAAGTTCATATAATTATAAATATATACAATGTTAATATGTTTTATATTTATGTGTGTGTGTATCTAAACAAAATCATTTTAAATAAAAATATAGTTTATATATATATAACATTTTATATACATAAGTAAAAGTATATAAACTTATATTTGGACAATATATTTATATATTAGATGAGCTAACATGTCCGTTGTGGTGTAAATCTCAACATCTATACATGGACATGTTATACCTTCTACGGATTGATATGTTACACATGCACACACACACATACATACATACATCTATATACACATATGTATGTATGTATATGATACACATATATACATAATATAACAATAATTAAAAATATAAAGTCATTTTATTAATTTAAATAAAATAAAGATTTTATTTGAAAGAAATTTGGAAATGTTCTAAATAAATTAGACTTTATAGATCCAATAAAAATCCAAAATGATAAAATAAAATAAAATTCATCCATTACTTCCGCTACAGGTTGGCTCAGTTCCAACAACAACAATGATGCAATTTGAACTACAACCATGTGATGTAATTAAAACTACATTATATCGATGTAGTTTTAACTACTATGGAAAAAAAATTAGTCGTTATAAATTATACGTTATGTTTCCAAGAACATCCTTTTGGTGTTACATAATATAGAATATTTTGCTAAAAATTTTGAATTTTAATATTTTTAGTTTTTCAGTTTTGATATTTTACATATGTATTGTACCCATCACTAGAAAAATACAATGATTGGTGATTTACTGGTAAAAATTATTTATCGATACAACATTTATACAAAAAGCTACTGTAATATAAAGATTTAAGCTAAAATGTGGGGTAATGTATTAATATGAAGGCTCTTGAGGTGTTTCACATTTGTTGGTAATGGACGTAGATTGGAAATAATACTGCCATAGTGTGAAAAACAAAAGAAATGAATGATATATATATGAGTTTGGTCGCATGTAACAAGTAATGTTTTTTGTTAAAAAATATTGACCATACTCTGTGTTGCTTCACTATAGATGTACGAATTGCTGGGCTGACCTTGCAGGTTCGGAGGTCTAAGGCAAAAAATTTGTTAAGTCCAAAAGTAAAACTTGTGCAAGCCTCGGTAAAGAGAAGAGGGCCTTAAAGTGTGCATTCGAAGCCTTGATCTTGGATAACTAGATGAAAATCATGAATTCCACCACTGAGCTGTACAAATTTTTGGTTAAGGATAAATAAATTACTATATATAAATATAAAAATAAAATTTTAAGGTCCATGAAAATCAAAGTCTATAGGCGATCGTCTAAGTGGCCAAAGGCCGAGACGGACCTGGCGGACGCATCCCAAATTCATCGTGAAATCAAGACCCCACAATGTACGATTCTGTAGGGTGGCATGTCTGTCAACTTTTCCAAAACATTAAGATATAACATATATCATATTACATGTAGACTAAGTTTACATAAAAAGAAAAGCATCAATAGCTAATCTTCTATGATATTATCAAAAATTACTATAAAAAAAAAATCGATTATCAGTGGCTATTCCAGCAGTCCACATTTACTTTACATATGTTTTATCTTTCCCTTCCATTTTAACGGCAAACATTCCGCATCTAAAGATTTAGAAAACTAAGGACATGTTTAGTTTCATTTTGTGTTTTATGCTTTGCGTTTTCAATATTCATAGCAAAATATATGGATAACGGTGGATAAATTTAAAATTATAGATCATTCCGACGACGATGGAGGGACGATGAAAGGGATGGAGGGATGACGAATGTGATGAATTGTTTTTTATTCTTTTGTTATTTATCAACATGCGAAGAACAAAAATAATTTGTTTTATATTTTATACGTTAGAATCACTTTTCAAATTTTTTGTTTTTTAAAAATACATTTATCGTGTGTACGTTTTTTGAATGAAAACAAAAAACAAAAAATGTCAAAACAAATGGGACTTAGAAAATACAAAAATAAAGAATCTGGCAACCGTTTTCCATTAAATGGAATTGTTGTTACATGTTGCATGTTTATTTTGATTGAGGGTTAATTTTCAATAATTGTTAATAAAACGTAGAGCGTAACAAGATATTGCGCCCAAAAAATGAGTGGTTTTAGAACGCCAAGTGTGCGTGGGGAGGACAATCAATATAGGATGCTCTTTTCTGCTGTATCTTCAAATTCTAGTACGGTAATGACCGATCATCTATTCTATTTTATTTTCATAGTAGAAAAGGGATATATGTCGACTCAGTGTTAAATAAAAAGATCTTATAGCGAGGATATTATAAATAGTCGACAAAAAAAAACAGGGGATAATACGTGGTTGGACATTATGATCAACACTAATACAGGTTCGCAAAAGCAACATATTTCGGTTGACGCATCAATTAATGGTCTCACCTGCAAATAGTTTGGAAAATGTTGTTGTCACTTTCCGCTAGCCACTGCTTTCTTTTCATTGCGAGTTTGATTTCTGCTTATATGTTTAGGATGTCATTTTAGAGTGGATTATATGGTAGCTTGCTATCATTCACTCAAACATTTTTAAATCTGTTTCATTTCACACCTTGTAAAACGTATTATGTTTATATATAATGAAACAGAAATAAGGTTTGGTGGACAGTTGAAAATACTATAAAAATATGCATCAATCATAAATGCGATCATGTGCGTTCAACGTCTAGCAGAAATTATACTGTACAATAGACAAGTACGCGGCATTCAAAAGTCATGGCTCTATTAAATAACTTGGATGCATCATACCAACTTTAATGACCTCACCTGATTCTGTGTGATCCACGTTAACTTGAGATTACGAACTGAAATTCATGTCCTTTTTTTTATATAATATGTAAGAGATACCCATGCTTCTTTGGCCATTTTGTGGAGTATCCGGTGTACGCACTATACATGGACCCAACTAAATCCTAATATTCTTTTTTTCTTTCGTTTTGAACTGGGGCGAAATGGAACCTGCCGCCCTTATTAACGTAGAAAATTTTAATATTTTTTTTTATAAAAAAACTAGGCTACAAATAAAAGGATAACAAAAAGGCAATGGAAAACAAAGGATTTGTATGCATTTTTAGGTGTAGAATATTCTTAAATACCATAGTAGTACCCAACATAATAAGACTCGGCTTGTATTACTTTAGAGGATATAAGCTTATTTGCCTTATTCTGTGTAAATGGGCCTTGCACCGCAGCCCATCTTATCTTTTATTTCCATTAGCCTGTTAGTCTTGTATAAATACAGCAGAGAGATATGTTGTACAGACTATGAATTCAATTACTGAATAAAAGAAAACAATTACATTTTCAAACTTTCTTTTATGGTATCAGAGCCTCATTGCCAAACGACAGATTTTCCTTTGAGGAATTGATTCTCCCCTCAGAATATTATCATCATAGGGGAGGATACCCTTCTCAAGATCACTGCAAGTAATCGTGTTCACCTGTTCTCAACCCACAGTGCCATTCAAGAGGCAGATCAGATTCAAGATCATCATTTCCATCTCTGGTTGCACATTTCCGATTCACGCATCTGAAGGTACAAACAATTCTGTATACATATTACTGTTTTTCAATAAAACAGTAATACATATAGCAGTTTTCTCCCTGCACCCTCTTTTTTGTTGCATTTTGGGACATTTCTTGGCCACCAAAACCAGTTTCTTGATCAAGAAACTTGATTATCCATATTCTTGATCCACCATGGCTATTGAAGAAGAAGATGTCACTTCAGAAAATACTGGCAACAGATCCAAAGACAATCAGAAATCAGATTCTGTCTTGATCAGACCTAAGAATCAAGCAATAAACACACCTTTAGATGAAGACAACTATATCACATGGAAATATCAAACAAAAATTGCTTTGAGAGGGTATGATCTACAGGATTATGTAAAAGGAACCAAAGAGATTCCACCAGTTAACATCACTGATGATACAGGAAACACTGTTAGCAACCCAGAATATACTTTGTACC
Organism: Allium fistulosum; assembly: GCA_030737815.1. Taxonomy (NCBI): domain Eukaryota; kingdom Viridiplantae; phylum Streptophyta; class Magnoliopsida; order Asparagales; family Amaryllidaceae; genus Allium; species Allium fistulosum. Next base: position 147,163,813 of record CM060901.1, read on the forward strand.
AGAAACAAGATAACTTGCTTGCATCTTGGCTCCTATCATCCATTAGTCAAACCCTATTGTCCCAACTAGTTGGTTGCTACACATCATATGAGATATGGTCATCTATCGAAAGAATTTTTAACTCACAGTCATCGGCAAGAATCATGCACTATAGAAGAGAACTACAAAATACAAGAAAGAATGATATGAGCATGAGAGAATACCTTGCCAAAATCAAGAATCTGTGTGACAGACTAAAGGCTGTTGGCCATAATATCTCGAACAGTGAGCAGATACTCATCATTACCAATGGCCTAGACCAAGAATATGAATCTCTGGTGACTTTCATTGCCACACAACCAACCCTACATGATCTTGACTATGTCAACTCAGCTCTCCTTGCACATGAAGGCAGAGTAGAACAGAGAAGACTTATGCAAGAAGAATATTCAGCGAATTATGTTTCAACCACAAAGAATAAAGGTCAGAAAAACAATCAGAACAACCAGAACCCGAGAGGTGGTTGTAACGACCCCGAATTTTATATAAATTTAAATTAATAATTAAATGAATTTTTGAATTAAAATAGTAAAATAAAACGGTAAATAGATTTCGAGTTTTCCCGGATTCAAGTATATTCTGTATGAATCATTTCAATTTAAAATATTGTAAGTATATATAGATATATATTTGACTTGAGTTTAAAGTGTAAATAAATAATTGATAATAATATTTAACTATTAGAATTGATGGTTAATAATAATTTGAAATTATAAATTAAATATAAGATAATAAATATATTAACTAAAATCTAACATGGTAGAATAAAAATAGAAATTGTTTATAGTATAAAGTAGAGTTTTAAATTCAATAAAGAAAAGAAATTCAAATAAATAAACAAAGGACAAACATGTTCAAGTACAAACAAATAAATGCAAGTATCTTTAGCCACCAAAATGTTTTCATATCAGCCGAAATATAAAGAAGAAAATATGATTCATAAGAATGATTCCCAGCTTCAAATATAGATCTGCATAGGATAAAACAATGTTCGAATATGATATATATACCTGCAAAACTTAAGAGCAATATGAATCAAAGCAAAATGTAAAATGTTATAGCTTGTTAATGAAGTCACAGGCAAGTAAAAGAAAATGAGATATGTATAAAGTATGAGACATAAAGTACAATAGCATTTAATGTTCCATTTATTAGCAGCAAACAAAGTCTATTCGAGTTGTAGAAAAATCCTTCAGCCTCCATTTTGTTAAAAAAAAACCTCTGAAATTGTACAAGTGTGTACACTGCTTTGCATAGGATATTATACCCTGAAACTTGTTTAAACATCACTCTGTAAACTTCTTTCCCTTATCACTTCTCATTTCAATTCGAACTAAACAAGACTAAAAATGAAACTCCATTTGAAAACCCAAACAAGCTTCTACATCATCAAATACAATTAAACATAAGCAACTACAACAAAGTAGAGAAGCAAAATGATTTGAAGATCAAAGTTGAAAACATGTTTCCAGTTCTCAAGTTCAAACTGTCTGCAAACCTAAGTGCTCTGTTCTTCTTCATAAAATTGGTGAGTAACAATCATGTAACGTATCGGGTTTTGCCCGCTCGAAAATCAACATCCGTACTTCACATTGTACTAGGATGCCGCAGATTCGACCGTTCAAATCCGATTCGCCGGAGCTATAACACAATTAAGTAAATAACACAGCGGAAGAAAAGAATAATACATTGATATATATTATCTGATACAACAGAGTGATACAACATATATCAATATACATCAGAGATATGATACAAGAAATAGCAGCGGAAAAGAAAATGATAACACCAGCAGCGGAACAATATCAATAGAAGTGATAACTCCAAAATGATCTTCAGACAAGAATGAATCCACAACTCCAAGATAAGCAACTCCGATGAATGAACTAGCTCTAGATAATCTACTGAACCTGAATATCTGAAAAGAAACCCAACTCTAGACTGCTCGTGTGGAAAATTATGAGCACCCAGAGTTTAGGAAGGGAACAATAAACTCCGAGTCAGTCGTGGGACTGGTGTGAGCAACAAAAATAGTTTATCTTTAAACAACAGCAAAAGAATTTTAAACATTGAAATCCGCAATGCTTTTTAGAAAATGAAACTACCATAAGATTTGTATGTAGTTGAAATTTATTTTGCAGTTTTTGAAGTTTAAAAATTTGAATTTAAACTCGAATTTGAATTTTAAAGTAAACAATGTTGTTTGGAACTTATAATTGAAGTTGGAAACGAGTTGAATGATAACGAATCTTTAATAGAAAGATTTGTTTTGATAATTTGATAAAACTATTGGATTGTGAAAAATAGTAGACGAGTTAAGGACCATTTTTCCTAACTTGTAATTTCGAGGACGAAATTCTTTTAAGGGGGGAAGTCTGTAACGACCCAGAATTTTTGATAATTAAAATTCGAATATTTAATTGATTTCAAATATTAATAAATGGAATTTAGAAGTCGAATGATTTATTTTTCGAATATTGGATTTTATTTGATAATTAAATCGATAAATTAAATAGTGAAATTCCAGAGATAATTGAAAATCGAGTTTAAAATGATTGAAAATGATTTGTAAAATTTTATTTAATCATACTGGAGTTATAGATATATTTTAGAACTTTCAGAATCGAATTTGGAGTTAATTTGTGAAAATCGAATATTTTAATATTTAATTATCGACTGAAAAATAGCCAATTTTCGAACAGTCTCAGAATTGAACGAAACTAGTTCCATTGGATCCGTAATAGTTAGTTATTATCGGATTTCAATTTTCGTATCCATCGGAGTTGTCGTTTGACCGTGGCAGCTCGAAACGCGTCGAAATTATTTTAATTTAATTCGGCGAGTTAAAATAGTCATTTTTCGAAAGGTCTCGGATTTCGACGAAACCAGTTTCATCGGATCCGTAATGTGATATTATTGTATGGTTTCAAATTTCGTATCAATTGGATTTACCGTTTGTCCGGGGCAAGCCAAAACGCCTCGAAATCAATTTAAATCGGTTTAATTTAAATTGATCGTTTATTGCCATATCTCACACATACGATCGAATTAGCTTCCGAAACCTGTTCCATTGTGTTCAGAATGCGGGGTAAACCTTAGAAACGTCAACTGGCATGCTCGATTTGGAGTTCGGAAAATTTCAGGTGAATAGTGTTTTTGGAAATTTTCTATAAAAGCACCCCTTGTTTTCATTTTGCAAAAGGAAATATTCAACCCTAGGGTTAACGTTCAGGCCGCCACTTTTAAACTTCAATGGCTGAAAACGTTCAAGATTCTTCCCTCAATCTCTCTAAATCCCTTCATCATTTCGAAAATCTTCCAACACGAAGATTATAGAGCGGAATGAGAGCTTTAAATCCATAAGGTGATGATCGCGTATCGTCGAGTGAATTGATGGCAAAAGGAGTTTGAATGCATGAGAGTCGCGCACGTTTTTCTCAACCAGGGAAGGACCGAGCTCGTTCAAACTCAGGGTGAAGGTGGAGTAGGCGTGGGCGGTTCGAATGGCACTCGCCGATCGACATGGAAGCGAACGTGGTGGTTGCGACCTTGATGAAGACGAACGTAAGTTTGGGTTCGATATACTGGAATTCACGTAAGCGGGAAGGAGAAGAAATCATCATGCGGCCTTGATTTTGTCTTACAGAATCGAACGGTCTAGATAAAAGGGGTATAAAAATTGAAATAAAATTGTTTATTTAATTATATTAAAATTGTATAAAGTTTAAAATACCCTAACTTCGTCATACGATATCAGGAATTGACGAAATAAAATGCGTTGGAATCGTATCGTCGAATACTTCGTGATGCAACTGGATTGGAAACGATCGGGGTCAGTGAAAATTTTGAGTGAGATTAAAACGTCCGTTTAATTTCATTCGAAATAAATCGCTACAAATTGCTATCAGAAAATCACGGTGAGATTTTCTCACTCGAAGGAAAATTTATTTTGCAGTTATTGACTGTTTGATTGTTGTTTGGATGTGATATTAGATATAGTAGGATATATATCTATATATAGCAATATATACATATTGGCATATGTATATATTGGATTGATTGATTTCCCGCCTCGTATAGCGGATGAGACCCTATTGCGCCGTTAGTAAGCGGATATTTTTATAAAACCCATATACCGCGATAATTCCGTACTGGAGCGGAATTGGTATTGTGCTAACATCTTTGGATGCAGGGAAACAAGTTGGAGGGATCCAACTGGATTCCTCAACTGTATTTACTTATTTACAGATATTGATGTATATTCTGTTATCATATTGATATATGATATTGACTGTTGTGATGGACTAATTGATGCTGTTGCATCATCGGATTCAGTTTTGAAATGTAAAAAAATAACGACTTTTACTTTAAAAAGGTTTTTAAAGTGATTTTTGAAAATATACGTTTTAAGGAATTTTTGAATCGATTTATAAACGTAAAATTTTAAAGTTATAAAAGTTATAATTTTTAGTGAAATATAACCGAAGTGTCGTTTTTGAAATAAAAGTCGATTTATTTATAAAATGGTTTAAGTTGGGATTTTTGAATAACTATAAACGATTTGTATAGAAAGATTTATAAAATTGATATTTTTGTAAATCAAAATATTGGACTTATAAAACGAATTTTATAAGTGTTAAAAAGAAGTATAAATGGATTTCATAAGTGAATGAAATTAATAGATTTATATTGTGAAGTTAAAAATGAATGAAGTTGTAGAATAAAGGATTTATAAGTAATTTGCTTATAAATTGGATTTTTGCCTTTAAATGGAATATTGATCGAATTTGTTCATAAATGATTCTTTTTAAAAGTTGAAATCGTTATAAAGTACAAATGCGATTTATAAACGTTGTTTATAAATCCGAAATCACTTATTTTTATAAGTAAATTTTAGAAGTTAATAAAATGAGATTTATAAACCGGAGTTGTTATATAAAATAGAAAATGGAATTTATAAACGTTGTTTTATAAATTCGGAGATCAATCAATCAAATTTGATGAATTTAAGATAGAAGGTTATTAAGGGAATTTTATCCACGATTTTGGACAGTGGGTAATTCTTGAAATAAATGTGTAGAAAAGATTGAAATTTGGTTATTGAAGAATTACCGTCGAGTTACTCTACATCGGCTGATCTCCGATTTAGAGGTTTTATCACCCTTAGTGACGGGAAGTCCGGACGTGATTAGAAATTTATCCAGATATGCAAGGGCTTCGTGAGAAGTGCCTTCGGTTCTGTTCGATCCCGAAACAGACTTGTATGGATTGTGTGTCTGACGTTACAATTTGAGATATAAAGCTGATTTCTTTCAAATACATTTCTGTTGGTGGTGGAGAATTTATTCTCTTAGCTTAACACCCTTCTCTGAGACGTACGAGCTCAGAGGTTATGTAGTTGAAATTTATCAGCGATATGTCCCAATTTGGTAACGTGGCATACTGAGTGTTGCTGTGAAATGATCAGTGTTTGATCATTTGTGATATGATCATTTGTTTGATCTTATATCTTTGTGATCATAGGTTGATCATTTTTGTTTGACCCAAAGCAGGGCTTTGTAGAAAGCGTAGCTTTGTGGATGAGACTTCGTCGAGCCTCACACCCCGGAAATGGTCGAAACAGGAAGGATGCAGCAAGGTTCTAGGGAGTAGCGCCCCTTAGTGTATGTCATTCCTTCTGGATAGAGGTGGTATCATGGTATGGAGCCCAGATACTTAACCTATGTGGTTGCTGCATTATTATCTATGTGGTTTGTTGGAAATCGGGGATCCTCGGGAAGATCGGTTACGATCGGGGGATGGCATACGCGTGTCAGTAGTTACCTATTTTTGCAGAGGTAACCCGGCCTTGTGTTGGCAGAGATCCGGTTAGGTTCTCGGGTCGTCTATTCCAGGGACGTACCCATCGTGGATAGGAAGTTCCTTAGCCTGACCATTTGTTGGAAATCCAAACTCCAATACGTGACTTGTACGGTATTAGTTGTAGAACCTGCCATTTACGTACGGTGGTCACCACTGTTTAGATGGTAGCTATAGTAGGCATACGATACTGGTCGTATGTTGGCTAAGATTAATATTATACTTTCGAAATGTTTTCTACACTATGCACTAATAATAATATCAAAAATGATTTGATTTTGCGTAGAAAGCATCTTTGACTATCATAAGAAGAAATCTCCTCCAATTCTGCGTTTGCATTGTGTGTGTGGCGGGAGGTCTTATGGTAGTTTCATTTTCCAAAAGCATTGCGAATTGACTTTAAAAATATTCCTTTGTTTATTTTAAAGATAAACTGTTTTACGATCTCACACCAGTCACCATGACTGACTCGGAGTTTATTGTTTCCCTTCTAAACTCTGGGTGCCCACCAATTTCCACACGGGCAGCCTAGAGTTATATTATCAGGATATTCTGGATATTCTGGAGCTTTGGAGATAAGCTGGATGACGAGACGTAGTATTTGTATCTGATAGTATTTATTCCGCTGTGTATTCTGTATGAGGACAAGTTTATATAACTGTCCATTGTTGTATATTGACTCTGATGATTGATGTATGTATAAAATGATATAGTTCTTTGTTTTAAAGATTATTCATTTATCTATTATATATTGTTCCGCTGCGATATGTGAGATTCTGTTATTGTTTTCTGTTCTGATGTTGTTCTTTCTTCTTTCTTCTTCTGTTTTCTTCTTCTTCTGCCTTTTTCTTCTTTCTTAAACCCTCACTATTGGAGTTTTCGGCACTCGATTGCTCGACAGTCGATAAAGTGAGTATCGATGTCGAATTTTCGAAAGTCGAAAATTTCGGTACGTGACATTGCGTCTGTAACGTACCCCAACGACCCAGAATTTTGAACAAATTAAATTGAGAATATTTAATTTATTTTAAATATTTGAACGATGATTTAATTTGAATCCCCGATTGAACTTTGATATTTGCGATTAAACTTTAAAATTTAATCGATTGAATGCTGAATAAAAAATTTGAATCTTCAATTATAAGCTGAAGAAAAATATTTCAAAAGCTTTTAAAATTCAAAATGATAATACTGAAAACAATTTAAGCTTCAGAAATTGATATGGAAACAATTTGTTCAGTTTTGAAAATTTATCGTTCGAATCAATGTTTAAAAATAGCCGTCCAGGGCACAGTCTCGGAATTCGACGAAACCAGTTCCATTGGGTCCGTAATATTGTATTATTACCGGATTTCAAATTTCGTATTTATCGGAGCTGTTATGTGAAAGTACGACACATAAATGCGTTGGAAATTTTATCGAGACGTTTTGATTTTGGATTTAAGTTAAGTATAATTGTTTTCTCTTAGCCGACAATACGTACAGCCGCTACCATTGTGTCTCCTTCGTACCATTCCTTTTCTTTTCCCCTGTTAAATCACGTAATACTCCCCTTACCTTTCTTCAATTCAAAATAAAATTGCCAGAAAGCAATTTTCATCTCGTTCGAAGTTAAAAATGGCAGTGATTACTTTTCAATTAAAACTCGAGCCTTTTTCCTTCCATCCTTCAATTCAACCACGAAAATAAATCAGTTTGAAAAAAATGACAGAAGAATTGAAGTCTCGGCTCCTTCTCTTTCAAATTCATACAAACGAAAATAAATCGCGAGCGCGGCGGTTTTTCGAGGCTATGGAGGCTCGCGAACGCGAGTTCGATAGGGGGGTTGGCATTCGCGTTCAAGCATGGCTGAGGGGATTCGCGTACAGCTTATCGAAGGTGAGGTGTCAATCGAATCTAGGTGTCGACTTTCTGTGGCGAGCTGTGTCGCGTAGTCTGGGGCGGAGTCGGAGATCGTGGGCTCGCGTGAGAGCTAGGGCTTCGCTCTGATGTGGGATCGATTGGGGGAGGGGTCGACTACGAAGTCGTGAGTGGTTTTGGCCGCGTGGAGAAGTCACACGTTTCAGGGTGCTGGTGGCTCGAGTGAAGTTGTGAGATTGGTAACGAGGACGAGGTGGCCGAGATCGATGTATATTACAATAAGGTAAACGATTTTAATTTTATTTATATAAACCTAAATTTGAATATTCCAGTAAGATAAACAATTCTGCTTTTAGATTTATATGTATATACCTTAGGAAGTAATTCGCAGTAAGGTATAAATCATAGATACAGGAAGAAAGTAATTTTTTTTATATAAAATAGTTTAGAGTATAATTTATTTTCTTTTTCAGATTCAATGTGTATATAAATTTATATCTTCATAGTAAATATATATATATATATATATATATATATATATGCAAATAGAAGAAAGTATATATGGATTTCTAAAATTAATCGTAGAACAGATATATATATATATATGTTAAAGTTGTTTACAGTAAAATGGAATTCCTGTCTTGTATTTATAAAATGTAGTCAACATTATGAAAATAATATATATGTTTACTGTAAGGCAAAATGATTCTGTAATTTCAATGAAGTTATGTACTGTTTTTATATATTCATGTTTAAATGGAAATTTTGTTTATATATTTATAAAGAAAAGAAAATATATATATAAGGTTATATAAAGATTGGATTTTTATAAAGTGTAGTTTTATATATATATATATATATAAAATTTGAAAGATAGAAATTTTTAAATGGGAAAATACTTATTTTTATAGATATTTGGAATCCATATAAACTATTTTCGTATGGGAATGTGTTTTAAATAAAAATACAGATAAAAAGAAATAGTAATGAATTGTTCGGTCAATTTAAATAGTTAATAGAAAATTTGTTTAAATAAATCATTCGATAAAATTAAATAATTGGTTTAAAGAAACTAACAGATGATAATTTATTGCCAATTTATTCAAATATTAATAGATTGTATAAATTATTTATACAAGGTTAAAGTCGAGAAAACGAAAGAAGAATTGGATGGATGGCAAATTTAAAAGCTAAGGTGAGATTTTTCTCACTCAAATTGAATGTGGAATTTTTGCAGTTATTGATGATTGCTATTGGATGTGATATTAGATATAGTAGGATATATCTATTATATATAGCAATATATACATATTGGCATATGTATATATTGGATTGATGATTTCCCGCCTCGTATAGCGGATGAGACCCTATTGCGCCGTTAGTAAGCGGATTTTTATAAAACCCATATACCGCGATAATTCCGTACTGGAGCGGAATTGGTATTGTGCTAACATCTTTGGATGCAGGGAAACAGGTTGGAGGGATCCAACTGGACCCCTCACATTGATTGAATTTATTTCTATTGTGATATGAATCTGTGAATGATTATAGTGATGCTATTAATCATATTGATATCTGGAAATTGTTTGAAAGCTAAAATTTAGCTGAATGGATGTTTTGACATCATTGGATTCCAAAGATAAACGAAATTGAAATTTTGAAGAAAGAAAATTTCTAAGTGAATCAATTTTTGAAATTGAAGAAATTTTGAAGAAAGGAATTTTTAAAGTATAAAAAGTAAATTTTTATAATCGTATTGAATAAATACCAGAATAAAGTGAAAATGCTAAATAAATGGATTTCATAAAACAGTGATTATAAATTGAAGAATTTAATTTAAGAATTTGGATTTTTAAATAGATTGAAAGAAACGATTGAAATTTATTTGCTTAAAAAAAAGATTTTATTTAAAAGGAGATAAGTTGGAAATCCAATTAGAAATTTAATTGGTAAATTGAAATGATTTGGGAAATCAATGTAAAATGAGTTCAATTTAAAGAATCCATTAAAAAAAACAGGATATTGAATGATTTGAAGGAAAATAAGGAATTTATTTTAGTAGAGATAAATAAAATTAGAAATCAATCTGTAATTGATTTAATATTTGGAAAAGAACTTTTGAGAAATCAGTATGGAATCTTTTATTTAAAGTTGAAAATAAATTCAGAAATCAATATTGAAATTGAATTGATATTGAAGTTTTTATAAATAGAATTGAAATTTATAAAAGTTGTTTAAAAATCCGAAATCACTTATTTTGATAAGTAAAATATAGAAGTTAATAAAAAGAAGATTTATAAGTTGAAGTTGTTATTAAACCAGAAATAGAATTTATAAACGTTATTTTATAAATTCAAAAAAATCAATTGAATTTGATAAATTGAATATAGAAGATTATTAAAAAAGATATATTCACGATTTTGGACAGTGAATGTATTATTGAATAAAATGGATTCATTTTTGAAAAAGTGATATTAAAAATGAAGTTAAACATTTTAAAGATGTTTTAAAACGTATTATGAATCGAAAACATGGATTTCAACATTTTTATTGTTGAAATAGGCGTTTTCAAAAAATAAGGAAATTGCGGACTATAACACACTGTTGTTATAGTAAATGATTCCCGAAAGGAAATGTTTTTATGTAGTATTGGGATTTATATATCTATCTTAATTCCGAATCCCTATACTATTGATTTCGAGTCGTCGTAACGACGTTTTACGCAACATTCGTTTTGACTCAAATAGATGTTAAAATTTATGATTTCCTTAAAGAACGAAATATATACTTAATATTGATTTAAGTATATTGAATATTTTCAAATGTTGAAAATAAATAGATTTGTGAATTACTTATTAAATAAGTATGGAAATACTTTTCCAATATGAAATGAACTGTTTTGAGATTTTATCTTCTTAAAGATAAATTGAAAATGAATATTGGAATCGATTTGAAAATCATATATCAGTAGATATTTTTGAAATATAAATTCACTATGGAATTTATAAAAGAAAGGGAAGTTGTTTAAAAATAAATATTGATTTATTTTTGGAGTGTGGAAATTTTATATCTAGTAAAAGATATTTTTGAAGATGAAATAATTTGGAAAATTATTTGGAATCTGGTGATGTTGCGCATCTTTATTGATAGTTAAATAACCGACTATCAATAATTACCTTTAGATAGGTATTTGTTGTGAATTGGATGAATTTGAATGCCACACTTATTTTGAATAATCGCTCACTATTCGGGTTAGCCGGGAAAGGACCATGGGGTCGTATAACCCATTCCGAATATGTGATACGTCGTTATGAATTGCATTCGAAGACCGGTGTTGAAGACCGGATATTTTTGAAAACGGAAGGATTACCGTCGAGTTACTCTACATCGGCTGATCTCCGGTTTAGAGGTTTTATCACCCTTAGTGATGGGAAGTCCGGACGTGATTAGAAAATTATCCGGATATGCAAGGGCTTCGTGAGAAGTGCCTTCGGTTCTGTTCGATCCCGGAACAGACTTGTATGGATTGTGTGTCTGACGTTACAATTTGAGATATAAAGCTGATTTCTTTCAAATACATATCTGTTGGTGGCGGAGAATTTATTCCTTAGCTTAACACCCTTCTCTGAGACGTACGAGCTCAGAGGTTATGTAGTTGAAATTTATCAGCGATATATTCCCAATTTGGTAACGTGGCATACTGAGTGTTGCTGTGAAATGATCAGTGTTTGATCATTTGTGATATGATCATTTGTTTGATCTTATATCTTTGTGATCATAGGTTGATCATTTTGTTTGACCCGAAGCATGGCTTTGTAGAAAGCGTAGCTTTGTGGACGAGACTTCGTCGAGCCTCACACCCCGGAAATGGTCGAAACAGGAAGGATGCAGCAAGGTTTTAGGGAGTAGCACCCCTTAGTGTATGTCATTCCTTCTGGATAAAGGTGGTATCATGGTATGGAGCCCAGATACTTAACCTCTGTGGTTGCTGCAAATTTATTACTTTGTGGTTTGTTGGAAATCGGGGATCCTCGGAAGATCGGTGACGATCGGGGGATGGCATACGCGTGTCAGTAGTTACCTATTTTTGCAGAGGTAACCCGGCCTTGTGTTGGCAGAGATCCGGTTAGGTTCTCGGGTCGTCTATTCCAGGGACGTACCCATCGTGGAAAAGGAAGTTCCTTAGCCTGCCCATTTGTTGGAAATCCAAAGAAACAATACGAGCCTTTACGATTTCAATTGTATAACCTGTCTCCTCAGGAGGCAGCTATAGCAGGCATAATATAATGGTACCTATGCTGGCTAAGATTTATATTATACTTTCGAAATGATTTTCCACTATGCACTAATAATAATATCAAAAAGGATTTGATTTTTGCGTAGTAAGCATCTTTGACTAACATAAGAAGAAATCTCCTCCAAGTCTGCGTTTGCATTGTGTGTGTGGTGGGAGGTCTTATGGTAGTTTCATTTTCCAAAAGCATTGCGAATTGACTTTAAAAATTATTTTGTTGTTATAAAGAATAACTGTTTTACGATCTCACACCAGTCACCATGACTGACTCGGAGTTTATTGTTTCCCTTCTAAACTCTGGGTGCCCACCAATTTCCACACGGGCAGTCTAGAGTTAGATTATCAGGATACTCTGGATATTCTGGAGCTTTGGAGATAAGCTGGATGGCGAGACGTAGTATTTGTATCTGATAGTATTTATCCCGCTGTGTATTCTGTATGAGGACAAGTATAAAACTGTCCATTGTTGTACTGAGTTGTATATTGACTCTGATGATTGATGTATGTATAAAATGATATAGTTCTTTGTTTAAAGATTATTCATTTATCTATTATATATTGTTCCGCTGCGATATGTGAGATTCTGATATTGTTTTCTGTTTCTGTTGTTGTTCTTCTTCTTTCTTTCTTCTCATTTTCTTCTATCTTCTTCTTCTTCTACTTTTTCTTTTTCTTAAAAGCCTCACTATTGGAGTTTCCGGCACTCGATTGCTCGGCAGTCGATAAAGTGAGTATCGATGTCGAATTTTCGAAAGTCGAAAATTCTCGTTCGTGACAGCGTGGTATCAGAGCATATGGTTAAGCGACAACCCTGCTCTGTTGGGTGTTACTCATTAGAGATAGAGTCAGCAGTACTCTAGAATGAGTTTGAGTGTAATAATAGATACGAGCGCGTATTTGTTAGTGAATATGAAATTGTTTTGTATTGTGTTGACTTATCGGTTGATTGTTTATAGATTCTGGTCGGTGCAGTCTAGCTAACTGTAATCGATAGGAGTTTCTAAACTCTTAAACAAGATAAACCGACACAGTATTGTTTTAAATAGGGTGAATGAAATAATTTTGCCCAAAACTATTTTTGTATATAAAAGAAATAATTTTCTGTAAATTATTACAGTATATGGTTGCATGGATGTTAGGAAAGTGATAATGTTGAAATGTTATCATTACTATTGAAATTGAATAAGAAATTGAAATCGTAACTCCAAAGTTAAGAAATAAATTCATATATAAATGAAATTTGAGAATATAAATTATAATTGTGACTTATAATTGGAAGTAGAATTCCAGAGAAGTTTTTGGAAATGTTTTGAAAAGAATTTGAAAATTTTGGAGATTTGGAAAGTTTAAATCCTTTTTGGAGTTGGAAATGAATGTCAAAGGTTTTGAAAAATGTTTTGAAGAGATGAAAAGCTCTAAACTCTTTTCGGTCGCTGGAAAATAACTTCGATGATGACCGCGGCATCATTGGTGTTCATTTTCGGGTTTCCAAAAGAGAAATTGCTGCCAAATTGTTTTAAATGGAAGTTGTTTTGAAAAATTTGGATTTTGTTTTAGAAAATTCAAAGGATGATTTGAATTGTTTTCAAAAATGGTTTTGAAAAGGTTGAAAAGACTCTGGAATTGAGAATTGAATTATGAAAATAAAATTGTGAATGAATGAATCAATTTGCAATTGCAAGTACATGAATGTAAATTGAATTCGAATTGGAAATTCAGTTTAATATAAGTGGTTATAAACCAAAATAGTAAATTGTAATAAATTTTGAGAATGAACAAAAGTGAATAAAACTGGAATTGAAACTGAATGTTGAAAACAAATTTAAATAACGTGGATTAGAATTAGAAATGAATTAGTAATTGAAACTAATCTAAAATAAGCAGTTGTAAATGGAAGCTAATCGATAAAAAATTCAATATTCAGAATATAAGATAGAAATTGAATTCGAATAGAAATTTGAATGTAAAATTGAATAAAATGAATAGATGTAACTGCAATAGTAAGCCAAAAATGTATAAGCAGTTTATATTGAAAATTTTGTAATAGAATTTGCAAAATGATTTGAATGTTGTAACTAGATAGTATGGCTAGTAGGATATACAGGTTGTAAAGGAATTGGGAATTTTGATTTCGAAGATAATTTGAATTGCTCGAAAAAGGTATGTATTTAAATTTGAATATGAGATTTGATGACTTATTTCTCTAGCCGCTTGGCTTTTTCTTTTTCTTTTTGACATCTGAGAGTCCGTAGGGACGTTTTGTAGTCGTACCGTATTAGCCGCGCAAAGGAGACGCTGGCGAAATTTTTCGAAAATTTAGGGCGTTAGAAAATTTTTGAGAAAATTTTGAAAGTTTAAATTTGAATTTGAATTTAAATTTGAATTTTGAGGTAAACAATGTTGTTTGGAAACTATGAAAGGTTTAGAAATTTAGTTGAATAATAACGAATCTTTAGTAGAAAGATTTGTTTTGAAAATTTATAAAACTATTTAGATGTTGAAAAATAGTAGACGAGTTAAGGACCATTTTTCCTAACTTGTAATTTCGAGGACGAAATTCTTTTAAGGAGGGAAGTCTGTAACGACCCAGAATTTTGAACAAATTAAATTGAGAATATTTAATTTATTTTAAATATTTGAACGATGATTTAATTTGAATCCCCGATTGAACTTTGATATTTGCGATTAAACTTTAAAATTAAATCGATTGAATGCTGAATAAAAAATTTGAATCTTCAATTATAAGCTGAAAAAAATATTTCAAAAGCTTTTAAAATTCGAAATGATAATACTGAAAACAATTTAAGCTTCAGAAATTGATATGGAAACAATTTGTTCAGTTTTGAAAATTTATCATTCGAATCAATGTTTAAAAATAGCCGTCCGGGGCACAGTCTCGGAATTCGACGAAACCAGTTCCATTGGGTCCGTAATATTGTATTATTATCGGATTTCAAATTTCGTATTTATCGGAGCTGTTATGTGAAAGTACGACACATAAATGCGTTGGAAATTTTATCGAGACGTTTTGATTTTGGATTTAAGTTAAGTATAATTGTTTTCTCTTAGCCGACAATACGTACAGCCGCTACCATTGTGTCTCCTTCGTACCATTCCTTTTCTTTTCCCCTGTTAAATCACGTAATACTCCCCTTACCTTTCTTCAATTCAAAATAAAATTGCCAGAAAGCAATTTTCATCTCGTTCGAAGTTAAAAATGGCAGTGATTACTTTTCAATTAAAACTCGAGCCTTTTTCCTTCCATCCTTCAATTCAACCACGAAAATAAATCAGTTCGAAAAAAATGACAGAAGAATTGAAGTCTCGGCTCCTTCTCTTTCAAATTCATACAAACGAAAATAAATCGCGAGCGCGGCGGTTTTTCGAGGCTATGGAGGCTCGCGAACGCGAGTTCGATAGGGGGGTTGGCATTCGCGTTCAAGCATGGCTGAGGGGATTCGCGTACAGCTTATCGAAGGTGAGGTGTCAATCGAATCTAGGTGTCGACTTTCTGTGGCGAGCTGTGTCGCGTAGTTTGGGGCGGAGTCGGAGATCGTGGGCTCGCGTGAGAGCTAGGGCTTCGCTCTGATGTGGGATCGATTGGGGGAGGGGTCGACTACGAAGTCGTGAGTGGTTTTGGCCGCGTGGAGAAGTCACGCGTTTCAGGGTGCTGGTGGTTCGAGTGAAGTTGTGAGATTGGTAACGAGGACGAGGTGGCCGAGATCGATGTATATTACAATAAGGTAAACGATTTTAATTTTATTTATATAAACCTAAATTTGAATATTCCAGTAAGATAAACAATTCTGCTTTTAGATTTATATGTATATACCTTAGGAAGTAATTCGCAGTAAGGTATAAATCATAGATACAGGAAGAAAGTAAATTTTTTTATATAAAATAGTTTAGAGTATAATTTATTTTCTTTTTCAGATTCAATGTGTATATAAATTTATATCTTCACAGTAAATATACATATATATATATATATTTGCAAATAGAAGAAAGTATATATGGATTTCTAAAATTAATCGTAGAACAGATATATATATGTTAAAGTTGTTTACAGTAAAATGGAATTCCTGTCTTGTATTTATAAAATGTAGTCAACATTATGAAAATAATATATATGTTTACTGTAAGGCAAAATGATTCTGTAATTTCAATGAAGTTATGTACTGTTTTTATATATTCATGTTTAAATGGAAATTTTGTTTATATATTTATAAAGAAAAGAATATATATATATATATAAGGTTATATAAAGATTGGATTTTTATAAAGTGTAGTTTTATATATATATAGATAAACTTTGAAAGATAGAAATTTTTAAATGGGAAAATACTTATTTTTATAGATATTTGGAATCCATATAAACTATTTTCGTATGGGAATGTGTTTTAAATAAAAATACAGATAAAAAGAAATAGTAATGAATTGTTCGGTCAATTTAAATAGTTAATAGAAAATTTGTTTAAATAAATCATTCGATAAAATTAAATAATTGGTTTAAAGAAACTAACAGATGATAATTTATTGCCAATTTATTCAAATATTAATAGATTGTATAAATTATTTATACAAGGTTAAAGTCGAGAAAACGAAAGAAGAATTGGATGGATGGCAAATTTAAAAGCTAAGGTGAGATTTTTCTCACTCAAATTGAATGTGGAATTTTTGCAGTTATTGATGATTGCTATTGGATGTGATATTAGATATAGTAGGATATATCTATTATATATAGCAATATATACATATTGGCATATGTATATATTGGATTGATGATTTCCCGCCTCGTATAGCGGATGAGACCCTATTGCGCCGTTAGTAAGCGGATTTTTATAAAACCCATATACCGCGATAATTCCGTACTGGAGCGGAATTGGTATTGTGCTAACATCTTTGGATGCAGGGAAACAGGTTGGAGGGATCCAACTGGACCCCTCACATTGATTGAATTTATTTCTATTGTGATATGAATCTGTGAATGATTATAGTGATGCTATTAATCATATTGATATCTGGAAATTGTTTGAAAGCTAAAATATAGCTGAATGGATGTTTTGACATCATTGGATTCCAAAGATAAACGAAATTGAATTTTTGAAATTCAAGTAGAAAATTTCTAAGTGAATCAATTTTTGAAATTGAAGAAATTTTGAAGAAAGGAATTTTTAAAGTATAAAAAGTAAATTTTTATAATCGTATTGAATAAATACCAGAATAAAGTGAAAATGCTAAATAAATGGATTTCATAAAACAGTGATTATAAATTGAAGAATTTAATTTAAGAATTTGGATTTTTAAATAGATTGAAAGAAACGATTGAAATTTATTTCCTTAAAAAAAAGATTTTATTTAAAAGGAGATAAGTTGGAAATCCAATTAGAAATTTAATTGGTAAATTGAAATGATTTGGGAAATCAATGTAAAATGAGTTCAATTTAAAGAATCCATTAAAAAAAAACAGGATATTGAATGATTTGAAGGAAAATAAGGAATTTATTTTAGTAGAGATAAATAAAATTAGAAATCAATCTGTAATTGATTTAATATTTGGAAAAGAACTTTTGAGAAATCAGTATGGAATCTTTTATTTAAAGTTGAAAATAAATTCAGAAATCAATATTGAAATTGAATTGATATTGAAGTTTTTATAAATAGAATTGAAATTTATAAAAGTTGTTTAAAAATCCGAAATCACTTATTTTGATAAGTAAAATATAGAACTTAATAAAAAGAAGATTTATAAGTTGAAGTTGTTATTAAAACAGAAATAGAATTTATAAACGTTATTTTATAAATTCAAAAAAATCAATTGAATTTGATAAATTGAATATAGAAGATTATTAAAAAAGATATATTCACGATTTTGGACAGTGAATGTATTATTGAATAAAATGGATTCATTTTTGAAAAAGTGATATTAAAAATGAAGTTAAACATTTTAAAGATGTTTTAAAACGTATTATGAATCGAAAACATGGATTTCAACATTTTTATTACTGAAATAGGCGTTTTCGAAAAATAAGGAAATGGCGGACTATAACACACTGTTGTTATAGTAAATGATTCCCGAAAGGAAATGTTTTTATGTAGTATTGGGATTTATATATCTATCTTAATTCCGAATCCCTATACTATTGATTTCGAGTCGTCGTAACGATGTTTTACGCAACATTCGTTTTGACTCAAATAGATGTTAAAATTTATGATTTCCTTAAAGAACGAAATATATACTTAATATTGATTTAAGTATATTGAATATTTTCAAATGTTGAAAATAAATAGATTTGTGAATTACTTATTAAATAAGTATGGAAATACTTTTCCAATATGAAATGAACTATTTTGAGATTTTATCTTCTTAAAGATAAATTGAAAATGAATATTGGAATCGATTTGAAAATCATATATCAGTAGATATTTTTGAAATATAAATTCACTATGGAATTTATAAAAGAAAGGGAAGTTGTTTAAAAATAAATATCGATTTATTTTTGGAGTGTGGAAATTTTATATCTAGTAAAAGATATTTTTGAAGATGAAATAATTTGGAAAATTATTTGGAATCTGGTGATGTTGCGCATCTTTATTGATAGTTAAATAACCGACTATCAATAATTACCTTTAGATAGGTATTTGTTGTGAATTGGATGAATTTGAATGCCACACTTATTTTGAATAATCGCTCACTATTCGGGTTAGCCGGGAAAGGACCATGGGGTCGTATAACCCATTCCGAAGATGTGATACGTCGTTATGAATTGCATTCGAAGACCGGTGTTGAAGACCGGATATTTTTGAAAACGGAAGGATTACCGTCGAGTTACTCTACATCGGCTGATCTCCGGTTTAGAGGTTTTATCACCCTTAGTGACGGGAAGTCCGGACGTGATTAGAAAATTATCCGGATATGCAAGGGCTTCATGAGAAGTGCCTTCGGTTTTGTTCGATCCCGGAACAGACTTGTATGGATTGTGTGTCTGACATTACAATTTGAGATATAAAGCTGATTTCTTTCAAATACATATCTGTTGGTGGCGGAGAATTTATTCTCTTAGCTTAACACCCTTCTCTGAGACGTACGAGCTCAGAGGTTATGTAGTTGAAATTTATCAGCGATATATTCCCAATTTGGTAACGTGGCATACTGAGTGTTGCTGTGAAATGATCAGTGTTTGATCATTTGTGATATGATCATTTGTTTGATCTTATATCTTTGTGATCATAGGTTGATCATTTTGTTTGACCCGAAGCATGGCTTTGTAGAAAGCGTAGCTTTGTGGACGAGACTTCGTCGAGCCTCACACCCCGGAAATGGTCGAAACAGGAAGGATGCAGCAAGGTTTTAGGGAGTAGCGCCCCTTAGTGTATGTCATTCCTTCTGGATAAAGGTGGTATCATGGTATGGAGCCCAGATACTTAACCTCTGTGGTTGCTGCAAATTTATTACTTTGTGGTTTGTTGGAAATCGGGGATCCTCGGGAAGATCGGTGACGATCGGGGGATGGCATACACGTGTCAGTAGTTACCTATTTTTGCAGAGGTAACCCGGCCTTGTGTTGGCAGAGATCCGGTTAGGTTCTCGGGTCATCTATTCCAGGGACGTACCCATCGTGGAAAAGGAAGTTCCTTAGCCTGACCATTTGTTGGAAATCCAAAGAAACAATACGAGCCTTTACGATTTCAATTGTATAACCTGTCTCCTCAGGAGGCAGCTATAGCAGGCATAATATAATGGTACCTATGCTGGCTAAGATTTATATTATACTTTCGAAATGATTTTCCACTATGCACTAATAATAATATCAAAAAGGATTTGATTTTTGCGTAGTAAGCATCTTTGACTAACATAAGAAGAAATCTCCTCCAAGTCTGCGTTTGCATTGTGTGTGTGGTGGGAGGTCTTATGGTAGTTTCATTTTCCAAAAGCATTGCGAATTGACTTTAAAAATTATTTTGTTGTTATAAAGAATAACTGTTTTACAATCTCACACCAGTCACCATGACTGACTCGGAGTTTATTGTTTCCCTTCTAAACTCTGGGTGCCCACCAATTTCCACACGGGCAGTCTAGAGTTAGATTATCAGGATACTCTGGATATTCTGGAGCTTTGGAGATAAGCTGGAAGGCGAGACGTAGTATTTGTATCTGATAGTATTTATTCCGCTGTGTATTCTGTATGAGGACAAGTATAAAACTGTCCATTGTTGTACTGAGTTGTATATTGACTTTGATGATTGATGTATGTATAAAATGATATAGTTCTTTGTTTAAAGATTATTCATTTATCTATTATATATTGTTCCGCTGCGATATGTGAGATTCTGATATTGTTTTCTGTTTCTGTTGTTCTTCTTCTTTCTTTCTTCTCTTTTTCTTCTATCTTCTTCTTCTTCTACTTTTTCTTTTTCTTAAAAGCCTCACTATTGGAGTTTCCGGCACTCGATTGCTCGGCAGTCGATAAAGTGAGTATCGATGTCGAATTTTCGAAAGTCGAAAATTCCCGTTCGTGACAGCGTGGTATTAGAGAATATGGTTAAGCGACAACCCTGCTCTGTTGGGTGTTACTCATTAGAGATAGAGTCAGCAGTACTCTAGAATGAGTTTGAGTGTAATAATAGATACGAGCGCGTATTTGTTAGTGAATATGAAATTGTTTTGTATTGTGTTGACTTATCGGTTGATTGTTTATAGATTCTGGTCGGTGCAGTCTAGCTAACTGTAATCGATAGGAGTTTCTAAACTCTTAAACAAGATAAACCGACACAGTATTGTTTTAAATAGGGTGAATGAAATAATTTTGCCCAAAACTATTTTTGTATATAAAAGAAATAATTTTCTGTAAATTATTACAGTATATGGTTGCATGGATGTTAGGAAAGTGATAATGTTGAAATGTTATCATTACTATTGAAATTGAATAAGAAATTGAAATCGTAACTCCAAAGTTAAGAAATAAATTCATATATAAATGAAATTTGAGAATATAAATTATAATTGTGACTTATAATTGGAAGTAGAATTCCAGAGAAGTTTTTGGAAATGTTTTGAAAAGAATTTGAAAATTTTGGAGATTTGGAAAGTTTAAATCCTTTTTGGAGTTGGAAATGAATTTCAAAGGTTTTGAAAAATGTTTTGAAGAGATGAAAAGCTCTAAACTCTTTTCGGTCGCTGGAAAATAACTTCGATGATGACCGCGGCATCATTGGTGTTCATTTTCGGGTTTCCAAAAGAGAAATTGCTGCCAAATTGTTTTAAATGGAAGTTGTTTTGAAAAATTTGGATTTTGTTTTAGAAAATTCAAAGGATGATTTGAATTGTTTTCAAAAATGGTTTTGAAAAGGTTGAAAAGACTTTGGAATTGAGAATTGAATTATGAAAATAAAATTGTGAATGAATGAATCAATTTGCAATTGCAAGTACATGAATGTAAATTGAATTCGAATTGGAAATCCAGTTTAATATAAGTGGTTATAAACCAAAATAGTAAATTGTAATAAATTTTGAGAATGAACAAAAGTGAATAAAACTGGAATTGAAACTGAATGTTGAAAACAAATTTAAATAACGTGGATTAGAATTAGAAATGAATTAGTAATTGAAACTAATCTAAAATAAGCAGTTGTAAATGGAAGCTAATCGATAAAAAATTCAATATTCAGAATATAAGATAGAAATTGAATTCGAATAGAAATTTGAATGTAAAATTGAATAAAATGAATAGATGTAACTGCAATAGTAAGCCAAAAATGTATAAGCAGTTTATATTGAAAATTTTGTAATAGAATTTGCAAAATGATTTGAATGTTGTAACTAGATAGTATGGCTAGTAGGATATACAGGTTGTAAAGGAATTGGGAATTTTGATTTCGAAGATAATTTGAATTGCTCGAAAAAGGTATGTATTTAAATTTGAATATGAGATTTGATGACTTATTTCTCTAGCCGCTTGGCTTTTTCTTTTTCTTTTTGACATCTGAGAGTCCGTAGGGACGTTTTGTAGTCGTACCGTATTAGCCGCGCAAAGGAGACGCTGGCGAAATTTTTCGAAAATTTAGGGCGTTAGAAAATTTTTGAGAAAATTTTGAAAGTTTAAATTTGAATTTGAATTTAAATTTGAATTTTGAGGTAAACAATGTTGTTTGGAAACTATGAAAGGTTTAGAAATTTAGTTGAATAATAACGAATCTTTAGTAGAAAGATTTGTTTTGAAAATTTACAAAACTATTTAGATGTTGAAAAATAGTAGACGAGTTAAGGACCATTATTCCCCAACGATGCTCGAGACCCCATCATACTACCCCCATCTTGAAGCCCTTCGCGAACCCCGCCTCTGGCACGAACGCCGGCGAACTCGGTGGCCCCACTGCATAGAAAAACGTGACCAAAGCCAGCCCCTTCAAACCCATCTTCCCGTTGATTCGTTGCACTATTCTCCATCATCACCGTTGAATCTGTAGTTCACAGCGTGCTCTTCCTTTTGTTAGTTGAAAATTTTTCTAATTAGTTGACGGATTGGAAGTAAAAGAGGGAAGAACGAGACAACTTTCTGGCCATTAAAGTGAAACTGGCGGCCTTGAAGAACCCTAGGGTTTTGTTTGCAAAAATGAGAATGAAGGGGCCTTTATAGAAAATTCAGCGAACACTATTCATCCCAAAATTTCCGAACTCCAAATCGAGCGTGCCGGCTGATGTTTCTAAGGTTTACCCCGCGTTCCGAACGCAATGGAATGTGTTTCGGAAGCTAATTCGGACATCTGTGCGAGATACGGAGAAAAACGATCAATTTAAATTAAACCGATTTAAATCGATTTCGAGGCGTTCTGATTCGTACCGGACAAATGGTAAATCCAAAAATTACAAAATTTGAAATCTTACAATAATATCACATTACGGATCCGATGAAACTGGTTTCGTCGAAATCCGAGACTTTTTGAAAAATGACTATTTTAACTCGCCGAATTAAATTAAAATAATTTCGACGCGTTTCGAGCTGCCACGGTCAAACGACAACTCCGATGGATACAAAAATTGAAATCCGATAATAACTAACTATTACGGATCCAATGGAACTAGTTTCGTTCAATTCTGAGACTGTTCGAAAATTGGCTATTTTTCAGTCGATAATTAAATATTAAAATATTCGATTTTCACAAATTAACTCCAAATTCGATTCTGAAAGTTCTAAAATATTTCTATAACTCCAGTATGATTAAATAAAATTTTACAAATCATTTTCAATCATTTTAAACTCGATTTTCAATTATCTCTGGAATTTCACTATTTAATTTATCGATTTAATTATCAAATAAAATCCAATATTCGAAAAATAAATCATTCGACTTCTAAATTCCATTTATTAATATTTGAAATCAATTAAATATTCGAATTTTAATTATCAAAAATTCTGGGTCGTTACAGACTTCCCCCCTTAAAAGAATTTCGTCCTCGAAATTACAAGTTAGGAAAAATGGTCCTTAACTCGTCTACTATCTTTCAACATCTAATAGTTTTATCAATTTATCACAACAAATCTTCTACTAAAGATTCGTTATCATTTCAACTAAATTTCTAAACATTTTCAAAATTTTCAAACAATGTTGTTTTACTTTCAATTCAAATTTAAATTCAAATTCAAATTTTAACTTTCAAAATTTTCTCAAAAATTTTCTAACACTCGAAATTTTTGAAAAATTTCGCCAGCATCTCCTTTGCGCGGCTAATACGGCACGACTACAAAACGTCCCTACGGACTCTCAGATTTCAAAAAGAAAAAGAAAAAGCCAAGCGGCTAGACAAGAAATCATCAAATCTCATATTAAAATTCAAATACTTACCTTTTTCGAGCAAATTCAAATTTATCTTCGAAATTAAATTCCAATTCCTTTACACCTGTATATCCTACTAGCCATAATATCTAGTTACAACATTCAAACTATTTTGCAAATTCCATTACAAAATTTTCAATATAAACTGCTTATACATTTTTACTTCACTGTTGAAGTTATATATTCTTTTCATTCAATTTTTTTACATTTCAATTTCATTTGAATTCAATTTCACAATTTCAATCTAATTTGAATTCAGTTTAACTTCTGAATATTGAATTTATATCAATTTACTTTCATTCACAACTGCACTATTTTAGATTAGTTCCAATTACTAATTTATCACAAATTCTAATTCTCTTTATTCAAATTTGTTTTCAATATTCAGTTTAAATTCCAGTTTTATTCTTTTGTTCATTCCCAAAATTTATTTTCAATTCACTATTTTGATTTATAACCACTCATATTAAACTGGATTTCAAATTCCATATGAATTTTAATTTCTCCTTCATTTATAATTATTCAATTCAATTCATTGCTTACAAATTCGAAATGAATCTCAACTTTCAATTTCACTTTCATTTAATTGATTCACTTGTACTTATTTTAATTTAACTCCATTCTTTAAGTTAAATTTATTCTATCAAAATTCAAATTGTATAAGTTATCAACTTAGTAATATTTCCAATAAATATTTTAAATAGTATTCCAGAGTTTTACCAACCTCAAAAATCATTTTGATAACAATTCAAATTATCCTTGAATTTCCAAAACAAAACCCAAATTTTTCAAAACAACTTCCATTTAAAACAATTTGGCAGCAATTTCTCTTTTGGAAACCCGAAAATGAACACCGGTGATGTCGCGATCATCATCGGAATTATTTTCCAGCGACCGAAAAGAGTTTAGAGCTTTCATCCCTTCAAAACATTTTTCAAAACCTTTGAAATTCATTTTCCACTCCAAAGAGAATTTAAACTTTCCAAATCTCCAAAATTTTCAAATTCTTTTCAAAACATTTCCAAAAACTTCTTTGTAATTCCGTTTTAAATTACAATTCACATTTATAATTTACATTCTTTAATTTCATTTGTACATGGATTTATCTCTTAACTTTGGAGTTATGATTTCAATTTCTTATTCAATTTCATATAATGATAATTTACTATTATTACTTCCTAACATCCATGCAACCATATACTATGATAATTCATAGAAAATTATTTCTTTTATATACAAAAATAGTTTTGGGCAAAATTATCTCATTTACCCTATTTAAAACAATACTGTGCCGAATTGTTCTATACAAGTGTTTAGAGATCCCTATCGATAGAGTTGTACGGACAATACCGACCAGAATCCATATACCACTCAACAAACCAATCATCACAATATAAAACAATTTTATATTCACTAACAAATACGCACTCGTATCTATTATTACACTCAACTCATTCTAGAGTACTACTGACTCTATCTCTAATGAGTAACACCCAACAGAGCAGGGTTGTCGCTTAACCATATGCTCTGATACCACGCTGTCACGTACGGGAATTTTCGACTTTCGAAAATTCGACATCGATACTCACTTTATCGACTGCCGAGCAATCGAGTGTCGAAAACTCCAATAGTGAGGGTTTTAGAAAGAAAGAAAAAGTAGAAGAAGAAGAGAAGAAGAAGAAAGCAGAAGAAGAAGAAGGAAGAAGAAAGAACAGAACAACATCAGAACAGAAAACAATATCAGAATCTCACATATCGCAGCGGAACAATATATAATAGATAATCACTAGTCTTTTAAAACAAAGAACAATATCAGTTTATATATACATCAATCATCAGAGTCAATATACAACAATGGACAGTTATATAACTTGTCCTCATACAGAATACACAGCGGAATAAATAATATCAGATACAAATACTACGTCTCGCCATCCAGCTTGCTTCCTAAGCTCCAGAATATCCAGAATATCCTGATAACATAACTCTAGGCTGCCCGTGTGGAAA
This sequence comes from Allium fistulosum, assembly GCA_030737815.1. NCBI lineage: Eukaryota > Viridiplantae > Streptophyta > Magnoliopsida > Asparagales > Amaryllidaceae > Allium > Allium fistulosum. Next base: position 147,189,707 of record CM060901.1, read on the forward strand.
TTGGTGGGCACCCAGAGTTTAGAAGGGAACAATAAACTCCGAGTCAGTCATGGTGACTGGTGTGAGATCGTAAAACAGTTATTTTTCACAAAGAAAATAAAACAAATTCGTAATGCTTTTGGAAAATGAAACTACCATAAGACCTCCCACCACACACACAATGCAAACGCAGAATTGGAGGAGATTTCTTCTTATGATAGTCAAAGATGCTTACTACGCAAAATCAAATCATTTTTGATATTATTAGTGCATAGTGTAGAAAACATTTCGAAAGTATAATATTAATCTTAGCCAACATACGACCAGTATCGTATGCCTACTATAGCTACCATCTAAACAGTGGTGACCACCATACGTAAATGGCAGGTTCTACAACTAATACCGTACAAAGTTCGTATTGGAGTTTGGATTTCCAACAAATGGTCAGGCTAAGGAACTTCCTATCCACGATGGGTACGTCCCTGGAATAGACGACCCGAGAACCTAACCGGATCTCTGCCAACACAAGGCCGGGTTACCTCTGCAAAAATAGGTAACTACTGACACGCGTATGTCATCCCCCGATCGTAACCGATCTTCCCGAGGATCCCCGATTTCCAACAAACTACATAGATAATAATGCAGCAACCACATAGGTTAAGTATCTGGGCTCCATACCATGATACCACCTCTATCCAGAAGGAATGACATACACTAAGGGGCGCTACTCCCTAGAACCTTGCTGCATCCTTCCCGTTTCGACCATTTCCGGGGTGTGAGGCTCGACGAAGTCTCGTCCACAAAGCTACGCTTTCTCAAAAAGCCCTGCTTCGGGTCAAACAAATGATCAACCTATGATCACAAAGATATAAGATCAAACAAATGATCATATCACAAATGATCAAACACTGATCATTTCACAGCAACACTCAGTATGTCACGTTACCAAATTGGGATATATCGCTGATAAATTTCAACTACATAACCTCTGAGCTCGTACGTCTCAGAGAAGGGTGTTAAGCTAAGAGAATAAATTCTCCGCCACCAACAGAAATGTATTTGAAAGAAATCAGCTTTATATCTCAAATTGTAACGTCAGACACACAATCCATACAAGTCTGTTCCGGGATCGAACAGAACCGAAGGCACTTCTCACGAAGCCCTTGCACATCCGGATAAGTTTCTAATCACGTCCGGACTTCCCGTCACTAAGGGTGATAAAACCTCTAAATCGGAGATCAGCCGATGTAGAGTAACTCGACGGTAATCCTTCCGTTTTCAAAAATATCCGGTCTTCAACACCGGTCTTCAAATGCAATTCATAACGACGTATCACATATTCGGAATGGGTTATACGACCCCATGGTCCTTTACCGGCTAACCCGAATAGTGAGCGCTTATTTAAAAACAAGTGTGGCATTCAAATTCATCCAATTCGCAACAAATACCAATCTAAAGGTAATTATTGATAGTCGGTTATTTAACTATCAATAAAGATGCGCAACATCATCAGATTCCAAATAATTTTCCAAATTATTTCATCTTCAAAAATATCTTTACTAGATATAAAATTTCCACACTTAACCGTTTGAAAACAATTTCAAATCAATTTCCACATTTCATTTTATCTTTGAAGATAAAAATCTCAAAACAGTTCATTTCATATTGGAAAAGCATTTCCATACTTATTTAAAAATAAGTAATTCACAAATCTATTTATTTTCAACATTTGAAAATATTCGATATACTTAAATCAATATTAAGTATATATTCATTCTTTAAGGAAATCATAAATTTTAACATCTATTTGAGTCAAAACGAATGTTGCGTAAAACATCGTTACGACGACTCGAAATCACTAGTATAGGGATTCGGATTTTAAGATAAATATATATAAATCCCAATACTACATAAAACATTTTCTTTCGAAAATCATTTACTATAACAACAGTGTTATAGTCCATCATTTCCTTATCTCTCGAAAATGTCTATTTCAACAATGAATTTTGAAATCTATGTATTCGATACTTAACACGTTTTTAAAACATCTTTTAAAACAATTAACTTCATTTTATAATATCGCTTTCCCAAAACCATATCCATTCTACTTAAAACATATTCACTGACCAAAATCGTGAATATACTTCACTTAACCATATTTAAATCTTTTCTACACATTTATTTCAAAAATTATAACTTTTATAACTTTAAAATTTTACGTTTATAAATTGATTCAAAAATTCCATAAAACGTATATTTTCAAAAATCACTTTAAAAAAACCTTTTAAAGTAAAAGTCGTTATTTTTACATTTCAAAACTGAATCCGATGATGCAACAACACCAATCAGTCCATCACAACAGTCAATATCATATATCAATATGATAACAGAATATACATCAATATCTGTAAATAAGTAAATACAGTTGAGGAATCCAGTTGGATCCCTCCAACCTGTTTCCCTGCATCCAAAGATGTTAGCACAATACCAATTCCGCTCCAGTACGGAATCATCGCGGTATATGGGTTTTATATAAAAATATCCGCTTACTAACGGCGCAATAGGGTCTCATCCGCTATACGAGGCGGGAAATCAATCAATCCAATATATACATATGCCAATATGTATATATTGCTATATATAGATATATCCTATAATATCTAATATCACATCCAATAGCAATCAATAACTGCAAAAATTCCACATTCAAATTTGAGTGAGAAAATCTCACCTTGATTTCAATAACAGTCGTAGCGGTTTATTTCGGATAAAACCAAACAGTCGTTTAATTTTACCCAAAATTTTCATTGACTCCAATCGACTCCAAACCAGTTGCACTGCGTAGTACACGTCGAGACGATTCCAACGCATTTTGTTTCGTCATTTTCTGATTACGTATGAAAGAGATACATCGTTTTAGAGATTACACGAATTAAAATAAATCAATTTATAATTTATTTTCAATTTTCAAACCCTAACTCATTTCTGGCCATACATTTTGATGAGATGAAATCACGGCCGTTCCATTTCTTCTTCCCACTTACGTTCTTCATCAGGTAACGCACGCACACTATAACCCATCTCACGTTCAACTTCAACACATTCGCCTTCGAAAATCGGCACTCGAGAATTCGACATCGATACTCACTTTATCGACTGCCGAGAAATCGAGTGCCGGAAACTCCAATAGTGAGGGTTTTAGAAAGAAGAAATAGAAGAAAAAGAGAAGAAGAAAGAACAGAACAACATCAGAACAGAAAACAATATCAGAATCTCACATATCGCAGCGGAACAATATATAATAGATAAACACTAGTCTTTTAAAACAAAGAATTTTATCAGTTTTTATACATACATCAATCAGAGTCAATATACAACAATGGACAGTTTTATAAACTTGTCCTCATACAGAATACACAGCGGAATAAATACTATCAGATACAAATACTACGTCTCGCCATCCAGCTTGCTTCCAAAGCTCCAGAATATCCAGAATATCCTGATAACATAACTCTAGGCTGCCCGTGTGGAAATTTGTGGGCACCCAGAGTTTAGAAGGGAACAATAAACTCCGAGTCAGTCATGGTGACTGGTGTGAGATCGTAAAACAGTTATTTTTCACAAAGAAAATAAAACAAATTCGCAATGCTTTTGGAAAATGAAACTACCATAAGACCTCCCACCACACACACAATGCAAACGCAGAATTGGAGGAGATTTCTTCTTATGATAGTCAAAGATGCTTACTACGCAAAAATCAAATTCTTTTTGATATTATTATTAGTGCATAGTGTAGAAACATTTCGAAAGTATAATATTAATCTTAGCCAACATACGACCAGTATCGTATGCCTACTATAGCTACCATCTAAACAGTGGTGACCACCATACGTAAATGGCAGGTTCTACAACTAATACCGTACAAAGTTCGTATTGGAGTTTGGATTTCCAACAAATGGTCAGGCTAAGGAACTTCCTATCCACGATGGGTACGTCCCTGAAATAGACGACCCGAGAACCTAACCGGATCTCTGCCAACACAAGGCCGGGTTACCTCTGCAAAAATAGGTAACTACTGACACGCGTATGCCATCCCCCGATCGTAACCGATCTTCCCGAGGATCCCCGATTTCCAACAAACCACATAGATAATAATGCAGCAACCACATAGGTTAAGTATCTGGGCTCCATACCATGATACCACCTCTATCCAGAAGGAATGACATACACTAAGGGGCGCTACTCCCTAGAACCTTGCTGCATCCTTCCTGTTTTGACCATTTCCGGGGGGTGAGGCTCGACGAAGTCTCGTCCACAAAGCTACGCTTTCTACAAAGCCCTGCTTCGGGTCAAACAAAATGATCAACCTATGATCACAAAGATATAAGATCAAACAAATGATCATATCACAAATGATCAAACACTGATCATTTCACAGCAACACTCAGTATGCCACGTTACCAAATTGGGATATATCGCTGATGAATTTCAACTACATAACCTCTGAGCTCGTACGTCTCAGAGAAGGGTGTTAAGCTAAGAGAATAAATTCTCCACCACCGACAGAAATGTATTTGAAAGAAATCAGCTTTATATCTCAAATTGTAACGTCAGACACACAATCCATACAAGTCTGTTCCAGGATCGAACAGAACCGAAGGCACTTCTCACGAAGCCCTTGCATATCCGGATAAATTTCTAATCACGTCCGGACTTCCCGTCACTAAGGGTGATAAAACCTCTAAACCGGAGATCAGCCGATGTAGAGTAACTCGACGGTAATCCTTCCGTTTTCAAAAATATCCGGTCTTCAACACCGGTCTTCGAATGCAATTCATAACGACGTATCACATATTCGGAATGGGTTATACGACCCCATGGTCCTTTCCCGGCTAACCCGAATAGTGAGCGATTATTCAAAATAAGTGTGGCATTCAAATTCATCCAATTCACAACAAATACCTATCTAAAGGTAATTATTGATAGTCGGTTATTTAACTATCAATAAAGATGCGCAACATCATCAGGTTCCAAATAAATTTCCAAATTATTTCATCTTTCAAAATATCTTTACTAGATATATAATCTCCACACTTAATCATTTGAAAACAATTTCAAATATTCACTTTTCAATTTATCTTTAAAAGATACAGTTCCAAACCCTTCGTTTCATATTGGAAAAGCAATTCCATACTTATTTAAAATAAGTAATTCACAAAACTATTTATTTTCAACATTTGAAAATATTCAATATACTTAAATCAAAATTAAGTATATGTTTCATTCTTCAAGGAAATCTTTTATTTTAACAACGTCTATTTGAGTCAAAATGAATGTTACGTAAAACATCGTTACGACGACTCAAAATCACTAGTATAGGGATTCGGATTTTAAGATAGATATATAAATCCCAATACTACATAAAACATTTTCTTTCGAAAATCATTTACTATAACAACAGTGTTATAGTCCATCATTTCCTTATTTCTCGAAACGTCTATTTCAACAATAAATGTTGAAATCTATGATTCGATATTCAATATATTTTAAAAACATTGTTTAAAACAATTTACTTCATTTCAAATATCACCTTCCCAAAATAATATCCATTTCACTTAATAATATATTCACTGTCGAAAATCGTGAATATACTTTACTAATTACATTTCACTATTTTCTACACGTTTTATTTCAATAATAATTCGCTATCCAAAATCGCGAATATATCTCCCTTAACAACCTTCTATATTTAATTTATCAAATTAAATTGATTTCGAATTTATAAAACAACGTTTATAAATTCTATTTCCATTTTAATAACAACTTCGACTTATAAATCTTCTTTTATTAACTTCTATATTTAACTCATCAAAATAAGTGATTTCGGATTTATAAACAACTTTTATAAATTTCAATTCTATTTATAAAAAACTTCAATATCAATTCAATTTCAATATTGATTTCTAAATTTATTTTCAACTTTAAATAAAAGATTCCATACTGATTTCTCAAAAGTTCTTTTCCAAATATTAAATCAATTACAGATTGATTTCTAATTTTATTTATCCCTACTAAAATAAATTCCTTATTTTCCTTCAAATCATTCAATATCCTGTTTTTAAATGGATTCTTTAAATTGAACTCATTTTACATTGATTTCCCAAATCATTTCAATTTACCAATTAAATTTCAAATGGGATTTCCAACTTATCTCCTTTTAAATAAATTCTTTTTTTTTAAGATAATAAATTTCAATTGTTTCTTTCAATCTATTTAAAAATCCAGATTTTAAATTGATTTCCTCAATTTAAAATCACTATTATACGAAATTCATTTATTTAACGTTTTCACTTTATCTTGGGAATAAATTCGATAAGATTATAAAAATTAACTTTTTATACTTTAAAATTCCTTTCTTCGAATTTATTAAATTTCCAAAAATTTATTTACTTAAAAATTTCTATTTTGATTTCAAAAATTCAATCTCATTTATTTTTGGAATCCAATGATATCAAACATCCATTCAGCTAAATTTTAGCATTCAAATAATTTCCAGATATCAATATGATTAATACATCAATATAATCATTCACAGATTCATACCACAGTATAAATAAAATCAATCAATGTGAGGGGTCCAGTTGGATCCCTCCAACCTGTTTCCCTGCATCCAAAGACGTTAGCACAATACCAATTCCGCTCCAGTACGGAATTATCGCGGTATATGGGTTTTATAAAAATCCGCTTACTAACGGCGCAATAGGGTCTCATCCGCTATACGAGGCGGGAAATCATCAATCCAATATATACATATGCCAATATGTATATATTGCTATATATATAATAGATATATCCTACTATATCTAATAGCACATCCAATATAGCAATCAAATCAATCAATAAATAACTGAAAATTCCACTTCATTTTTGAGTGAGAAAAATCTCACCTTCGCTTTTAATTTTCCATCCAATTTTCAATCCAGACTTGATTTCGTCGTTGCATTCGACCTCACTGTGATCGCCGAACGACTATCTCGCGTGGCCACCAAATCGCGACTGCGCCACCGTTGAACGAAATCGTACGCCACGACTTCGATTGCAGGGCAACTCGCGATCTCCTCCAGTGTCGACGCACTCGACTTTCATCCCATGCCGCAATTCGATCGAGCCCATACGAACATCGCCGCCATCGCGCTCGTTCGCGCTGCCCAGGCGCTGCTCGAAATCGAGCCCTCCACTTCGCCATTGCCCCAATTTCCATCGCGATCATCCCCAATCATTTACCCTAGATCGGTGTCACCATCACTCCCCTGTCGCACAGTAAGGTCGCGACCCACCCCTCCTCGAAGTGCGCGAGCACGAGTGCCTGCTCCTTGTTGCCGCTCGTCTTTTTGATTTTGTGAGATAGCAAGAAGAAGGCGTGATTCGAAACTGGGTGGTGAAAAGACCCTCCTATTTCTACCCTAATTTCATAAGGAATTTTTTTTTTTTGGTAAAGAGGATATATAAATATATATATATCATCCATTTCAAATATAATCCTCAGGGTCAATATTTTTTTTTCCAATAAACAAAATATATCCAGGATCACAATAATCAACCAATATAAATATATCAGTACATTCACAAATATAAGCACATACATGTGAGGATGTATATGCCTCTCTTGTTTGAATCAGAGTTCTAGAAAACAAGAGGAGGTTGGATTGCTAATTTATTTTATCATTATTATTTTTTTTTTACCAAACAATCCACTGGAAACATACACATTAGTCTGTTTATACTAACTAAGAAGTGATCAAGTAATAATCAGTTGTAAACAAGCTTTTAATATAGATGTTTGTGTTAAGCTCTGAATAGTGACAAATTCAGTATAAAAGAAAGTGGATCCTAAGGGAACACAAGCAACATCTAGGCGTAATGGAAACGCGCCTAACTTATACATGAAAGGTCACGAGTTCGAGTGCTATGCTGGTCGGTTCAAACACAATTTTTGGTTTTCATTTTTTTTTTCCTCTGTACAGTTTGCAGTCTATTATCTACCTATATCTGCACATATACATATATACTTTATTTTTGCCTATATTCCATCATACAAAACAATAATTCTTGCTTAATTATTTTTGAAACCCATCCCTATAACCTGGAAGGCTTCAGGATTGATATGAGTTAAGAGTCTGGTTCTTGGGTTTTGAGGATGATAGAAGTGTTTATCCTTATTCAGGTTTGTATTTCTTCTTATAAGATCTGTCTGGCCTTAAAAATGCATTTGGTTGAAATCTGAGTAAAATTCAGATTCCTATTACAAGTGCAAAGGAAAAAGGTGTGTTGATGTTTGCACAAAACATGTTTATGTGCATATATATCTGCAACTATTTGAATCTGGCTTCCATCTACCCTTATTACAAATCCTTTCTTTAAAAAAAAATATAGTACATGAGGCATTTGTATGAAACAAGTTTAACTATAGAAACCATGCAGCCATATAAAACATTTAACTTATGCCTATTTCTTTTGCATACATATGCCATAGTAGAAAATAAAACCATTTAAATTTTCTGAGAATCAACTCTCCAGATTTTCCAAAACTTAAATCCTTTCCAAAGATTCATGATTGACTAATGCATTTATAAAATGTAATCATTCAATTTTACATGGTGTTCTTACTAAATCTACTTACCAGATTTGATTAAAATTCATTTTAAACATAACAGATATTCAACTTAATTCATAGTTTCCAGATACAAATCAATCTCTTAACAAAATGCCTAACAAAATATCCATCCAATATTCAACACTTAATACAAGTAGCAATTTAAATTGTCAATACATGCAGATTTCAACATTTAGGCTCTTATCTAACTAAGTTTTAGCATGCTATATCTTCTTCTCAAGGCCTTGCTCCTACTCCTACTTAGTTGCTGCAATCCCTGAAAAAGCATTTGAAACTGCCTCATTTTAAATGAGACACCCCAGATGCCATTAGCACACTAGGGTCAGACACATGTCTGGTATGAGAAAATTCACAAAAGCAATTTGTTAATTAGGTTAAAATCAAGTTAAGTACAAATACATAAGGTTCTGTCCTTTGGAATTAGGTAAATACTTGTGTGCATGCTCTGTGTCATTGTGCATGTGCACACTTTAACTTTCTTTCCAGAGACTACACATATGAATATGGCACATACATTCAAGCATACAACTCAATCATAGACAAACAATCATTCATACCAAACAGGAAAATAACTAATATGAGTTAATTCACTTATTCAATTCTCATATTTCAAATCTGGGAAAAACTCTAGTTTTCTCATCTGCTCAAGTATTATTTCCTTGGTATATTTATCTATCCTTGGTCTCATCTGCAATATTTATGAATCAATGGACACACTGTAATGAACTAATTCACTCCATTACACAAAGATCTCAGGACTTAAACAAGCCATGTGTCAACTTATGTTACTCAAGCACACAAGTCATTCCTGCAGTGTTCTTGACCCCAATTTCCTAATCTGGTTTAAGTTAATAATAACTCTTTTGATTGTTCATGGCAAAACCATTCAGTGATTCCTTTCATTAGCTAAAAACATCCATAACATGGCATCTCATATTATTCATGACCATACAGAAGTAACAAGCAAACAACCATTGGTGATTACAAAATAAGGTTCTGTATATACATATATTCATCTTGGTATTTTAAAAGGAGTTTAGGCAACTAACATTGGCTTATAGCTTCTGGGAGAGTTTTTCTTTTGCAAACATTTGTGCTTGAGTTAAACTCAGGATGACCTGGTTTCACTGAATCACAAAATTTTGTTTGCTATGCATTTTATTGAATCAGGAGCATCAGCACATAGGCAACCCTATTGCACCCCTAATTCCTTTTTATTTCAAGCCTCAGCACTTATACATGAGTATATTGCAGCTCAACATTATTTGCATTTTTCTGGGTTAAGCCAAAACCAATACTACTTGCCTATTCTCAACATTTTATTCTCTGGGTATTTGTTTATATCCCTAAATATTAACATATCAGAGATCTGAGTGTATAAACAAATATGTATACTATCAACACATAAAACTTTGTTATAATAAAACAAGTGATCAATCAAGGAAAATCAAAACATATTCAGGTTTAAATTCACAGATAAACATTCATATATGAAAATACTCTTTTAATAAAAATACTTTTATCTGGCTGCCTACATTAGGACTTATTGCCTTAGATTTTTGAGTGAGTTTTCTCACCTAGCTTTCTCCTTTGTTTCCTTAATTAACTGATGAACTCCTGCTCTTATCCTCAAGCTCTCTTTCTTCCCTTGTCTTATGATTTCTGTGGTATTGTTTTTTTTTCTTTTCAAAATTCTTTTCTGAGGAGAAGAGGAGGCTGCTGCATATACATGTATATATATACAGGGTCTCTCTTAGGGTTTTGGGTATTGGCTAAAGCCATTTTTGCCCACCAGAAAATCATGTTATCTGAATTTTAAACCCAAAGTTTTACCCCTTCCCGGCTTAATTTGGGTGAAGAGAAAAGTGGTTACACATTTTTTTCAGAAATTTGCTTTTCAGAAAATACTTTTCCCCCTTGTCTACAACCATGCTAAAAATGTGACTTGGTTTTGTTATTATTAAATACTCTTTTCTAATTCTGCCTATACCAAGAACTTCTCTGTTTTATCTTATTTTCCTATTTTTAGCTTTCATGTAAATGGTATGTACTTCCTTCATTTATTTATAAGAGAATTTATTCCTTTTTATATCTCCATTCTTTTCATTACTGTTTATATTAAAATGTGCCTGTATATTTTTATTTCACTAGTTTAAACTCTAGTATTTTATTAACACATATATATTTGTATATAAGTCTTTCTGAAATAATTAGTATACCCTCAGATATATTCATACATCATTCTATACTGACACACACACATATGCACATGTACACTCAAATTATTCAGTAGCACTCATATATACATTTACTTATGCATACTACTTTTAAGAATTTAATCTACATATATATATATACATATATATTTCCATACACATCAATATGTATGTATTCTTGGAGTTCAGGGTTTTAGCTTATATTCATGTGCATTTCCTGTGCACTCATGTACACACACTGATACACTATCAAGCTATATCAATTCCTCCTTTTAAAATTTATTTAAAAATTATTTTAAATTCATTTATATTTTTCAGGATAAATTCCTAAAATCTTGGGTCATTACATACACCCCTCCTTTTAGAAATTGTGTCCCACAATTTTCCTAAGCTTAAAATAAATTTTAAACTTATTTCAGAGAACAAGTATATTCTCTACCAAATAGATTCTTAGTTCTATACTAACTAAAAATATATTCATCCAAAATAAAGAAAACAATCAAAGATCAGAATTACCTTAATCTGGAAATAGCTTAGGATAATTCATCCTAACCTTGTCTTCTAATTCCCATGTGCAATCACTAGGATCAAGACTCCACTGTACCTTCACAAGTTTCAGAGATTTATTCCTCAACTTCTTCACATCTTTTGCTAAAATTCCCACTGGATCCTTTTCATAAATCAAATTAGGATTTATCTGCACTTGGGTTGGGGTTTCAAGAATTTCTGCCTTGTCATGGACCCATCTTCTCAATTGTGATACATGAAAAACATCATGTATACCTTGCATGTTTTCTGGTAATTCCAACTTATATGCCAAGGGACCAATTCTCTCCAGAATTTTGTATGGTCCAATATATCTTGGGGTTAATTTGCCTTGTTTTCCAAATCTCAGCACATTTTTCATGGGTGAGATTTTGATGAAAACAAAATTTCCCACTTCATATTCTACCTGCCTCCTTCTCATGTCTGCAAATTTCTTTTGCCTATCTTGAGCTGCTGTCATTCTTCTTCTTACCAACTCAATTTTCTCCTTGGTTTCTTGTATGTACTCAGGTCCTAAAATAGACCTTTCTCCTGCTTCTACCCAGCAAACAGGTGACAAGCAGGGTTTACCATATAAGGCTTCAAATGGAGCCATTCCTATGGTGCTTTGGTAGCTGTTGTTGTATGTAAATTCAACTAGATGAAGATAATCTTCCCAGTTGCCCCCAAAATCCAATATACATGCCCTTAACATGTCCTCCAAAACTTTGTTTACCACCTCAGTCTGCCCATCTGATTGAGGATGGTAGGCAGTACTTAAACATAGTTCACTTCCCATTGCTTCTTGAAAGCTTCTCCAAAATTTTGAAGTGAAGATGGTATCCCTATCACTCACAATGGTTTTGGGAATGCCATGTAACTTTACCACTTCTTTTATAAAAATTTGAGCTAGTTTTGGTGCTGTTCTTTCTGACTTGACTGGGATGAAGTGTGCTACCTTGGTTAGCCTATCCACTATCACCCATATGCTTGTATTACCTCTCTTAGATCTAGGCAGTCCATCTATGAAGTCCATAGATATGTCCTCCCACTTCCACTGTGGTACTCTAAGAGGTTGCATCAACCCTGATGGTCTTTGAGCTTCAGCCTTGACTTGTTGGCAAGTCATACATTTGGCAATGTACTTGGCTATATCAGATTTCATCCCCTTCCACCAGAAGTCTCTTTTCAAATTTTGATACATTTTTGTGTTTCCGGGGTGAATGGAGTATTTACTTCTGTGATATTCATTCAATATCTCCTTCTTCAATTCTATGTCCTCTGGTACACACACCCTATTCTGGTATCTCACATAACCATCTTTATCAATGTGGTGATTCATTACTTCCTCCCCTCTTGAGAGGAGCATTCTCTTCTCTAATAAGTGAGCATCTTGTTCTTGCATTTTTCCTACCTTCAGAATTAAATCTGGTTGAAGTGTCATTAAGCTTAACTTCCCTTTATCTTCTTGTGTATCATGCATCTGCACACAACCATTCTCCTCAATCTCTAACTCAGTTAGCAAAGACAAATCTTTAAATTCTGCTATCATCATTATAGCCAATTTAGCATGCTGTCTACTTAGAGCATCTGCAACTTTGTTTGCTTTTCCTGGTGTATAAAGTATGTCAAAGTCATAGGCAGCTAAGAACTCCACCCATCTATGTTGCCTCATGTTCAAATCTTTTTGTGAAAACAAATATTTTAGAGACTTGTGGTCTGTGTAAAGTTCAAACTTAGTGCCTAACAAATAATGTCTCCAAAGTTTTAAAGCATATATCACAGCTGCTAATTCGAGATCATGTGTGGCATACCTTACTTCATGGGGTTTAAGTTGTCTGGATGCATATGCAATGACTTGGCCTTGTTGCATCAACACTGCACCCAAGCCAAATCCACTAGCATCAGTGTATACCACTAATTCTTCATTTCCATGTGGTACCTTTAGAATTGGAGCATTCACCAATGCCTCCTTCAACTGTTCAAAAGACTTTTCACATTTTTCTGACCAAACAAAAGCTTGGTTCTTCCTGGTTAGGTTAGTGAGTGGTGTAGAAATTTTTGAAAAATCTTTTATAAACCTTCTATAATACCCTGCCATCCCCATAAATGACCTCACTTCACTCACAGTGCTTGGCCTCTTCCATCCTTGTATAGCCACTACTTTATTGGGGTTCACAGATATTCCTTTGGCAGATATAACATGGCCAAGAAAATGTACTTCCTCCTTCCAAAACACACATTTTGAAAATTTTGCCTTTAAATCTTTTTCCCTTAGTCTAGACAAAACTAGGTGCAAATGATGCTTATGTTCTTCCACTGTCTTGGAATAAATCAAAATGTCATCTATAAAAATAAGCACAAACTTGTCTAAACAATCTCTAAAGGTTCTGTTCATTAAATCTACAAAGTAAGATGGTGCATTGGTCAAGCCAAATGGCATAACCAAAAATTCATACAACCCATACCTAGTGTTAAAGGCAGTGTACTTGATGCTTGATTCTTCTACCTTCATTTGATGAAAACCAGATGCTAAGTCTAGTCTAGAAAATACTTTTGCCCCTGCTAATTGATCAAAAAGATCATCTATTCTTGGCAATGGGTATTTATTTTTAATAGTTACCTTGTTTAATTCTCTATAATCTATGCAGAGTCTTAAGGAGCCATCTTGCTTCTTAACAAATACTACTGGTGCTCCCCAGCAAGAATTACTTGGTCTTATAAAACCCTTTTCTTCCAATTCTTCTAACTGTTTCTTTAATTCTTTTAGTTCATTTGGCCCCATTCTAGTTGGCTTTTTAATCACTGGGCTTGCTCCTGGAACTAGATTGATCTGGAATTCTACTGGTCTATGGTGTGGAATACCCTTGACCTCACCAAACACATCCAAATATTCATTGACTATGGGAATTTCTTCAATGGTTAGTTCACTGAAATCTTTTTCTGAGTCAACTAAATGATATAGTTTTCCTTCCTTAGCTACTTCACATAAGACTGTGATTCTCTGGCCTCTAGAATTTTGCAATGATATGGTGGATGAGTCTAAATTAATCATGGCTTTAAATTGCCTTAACCAGTCTACCCCCAATATAACACCTATATTTGGGTAATTCAAAACATATAAATTGGAAATAAAAATATTTCCTCCTATGTTTAACTCCACATCCACACAAATCATATTTAAAACACTAGAACTCCCCAATGGACTGTGTATATGCAATGGGGTTTCAACTAATATGCAATTCAGTTTTAGCATTTTAACCAATTCATAAGAAATTAAAGAGTGAGTTGCCCCAGTATCATACACTACTGTTATGGGTATGGTACAAATAAGTAATGTACCTTCCACTTGGCTATGGTTTACAGTGTTACTCTCCACTGTGGCTTTGCCTTTTCCTTCCAAATTTGCCAATTTGCCTTGCTGTTTATACTCAGGACAATTCCTCTTCATATGCCCCTCTTTCCCACATAGATAGCATTTGAAAGCTCCTCCTTTTAACTCTGGACATTTTGGTTTGATATGCCCTTCCTTTCCACACTGATGGCACACAATTTTCTTCTTGTCTTCCTTAGCCTTGACATCTCCAGTGCTTTTGTTACTAGCCTCTTCTTTCTTCTTATCATAAGGGTGATACCTCCCCTTACCTTTCTTGTTATTATTGCTCTTAAAATTTCTGAACTTCTCCCTTTCCTTGTCATGCTGCTCTAATCTCAAAGCTAAGTCTATCACATGATCAAAAGTCTTGTCTGCATAGGGTAACATGGCTCTGCTAAGTCCTGGGTTCAGACCTTTTATGTACCTATCATTTTTAGATGCCTCATCTGCCACAAGCATTGCTCCATATGTGGAAAGTCCCTCAAACTTTTGAGTGTATTCTGTGACAGTCATGGTTCCTTGTCTAAGTCTAATGAATTCTTCTAGCAAGGTAGTCTTTGCTGATGCTGGTACAAACCTTGCTTCCAACATCTCTTTGAATTGATTCCAAGTGATTTCATTCTCATTCCTTCCTGCAATGATTACTTCCCACCAGCCTAAAGCTACTCCTTTTAGCTGTCTTGAAGCCACTTGCCTCTTTCTTTGATCATCAAGTTGCATGTCATTGAAAATTCTTTCCAATGTTCTCAACCATGTTTGAATTTCCATGATACTCTCTGTCCCTTCAAAGCTTTTGCCTCCTAAATGAGTATATGTCTTAAGTAATTTTGAGAGTTCTTCATAGGAATTTTCTTGCCTTTGTCCTGCCCCATCCCTAAATGCTCTCACCAAGTCTTGCAGATTGACCATTGGTGGTGCATGGGAAGATCCTGCTCCCTGATTTGGTGGTCTCCCTACCATAGTTTGCTAATAATAATTTACATAGCTGGTTAGTTTGATATTTAGTTCCTTTTAATTTTATTTCTGTCTAAGAACTTGATCCTTACTTCTACTATGTTGAATAACATAGCTCTGATACCAACTGAAAAGACCCTCCTATTTCTACCCTAATTTCATAAGGAATTTTTTTTTTGGTAAAGAGGATATATAAATATATATATATCATCCATTTCAAATATAATCCTCAGGGTCAATATTTTTTTTTCCAATAAACAAAATATATCCAGGATCACAATAATCAACCAATATAAATATATCAGTACATTCACAAATATAAGCACATACATGTGAGGATGTATATGCCTCTCTTGTTTGAATCAGAGTTCTAGAAAACAAGAGGAGGTTGGATTGCTAATTTATTTTATCATTATTATTTTTTTTTTACCAAACAATCCACTGGAAACATACACATTAGTCTGTTTATACTAACTAAGAAGTGATCAAGTAATAATCAGTTGTAAACAAGCTTTTAATATAGATGTTTGTGTTAAGCTCTGAATAGTGACAAATTCAGTATAAAAGAAAGTGGATCCTAAGGGAACACAAGCAACATCTAGGCGTAATGGAAACGCGCCTAACTTATACATGAAAGGTCACGAGTTCGAGTGCTATGCTGGTCGGTTCAAACACAATTTTTGGTTTTCATTTTTTTTTCCTCTGTACAGTTTGCAGTCTATTATCTACCTATATCTGCACATATACATATATACTTTATTTTTGCCTATATTCCATCATACAAAACAATAATTCTTGCTTAATTATTTTTGAAACCCATCCCTATAACCTGGAAGGCTTCAGGATTGATATGAGTTAAGAGTCTGGTTCTTGGGTTTTGAGGATGATAGAAGTGTTTATCCTTATTCAGGTTTGTATTTCTTCTTATAAGATCTGTCTGGCCTTAAAAATGTATTTGGTTGAAATCTGAGTAAAATTCAGATTCCTATTACAAGTGCAAAGGAAAAAGGTGTGTTGATGTTTGCACAAAACATGTTTATGTGCATATATATCTGCAACTATTTGAATCTGGCTTCCATCTACCCTTATTACAAATCCTTTCTTTAAAAAAATATATAGTACATGAGGCATTTGTATGAAACAAGTTTAACTATAGAAACCATGCAGACATATAAAACATTTAACTTATGCCTATTTCTTTTGCATACATATGCCATAGTAGAAAATAAAACCATTTAAATTTTCTGAGAATCAACTCTCCAGATTTTCCAAAACTTAAATCCTTTCCAAAGATTCATGATTGACTAATGCATTTATAAAATGTAATCATTCAATTTTACATGGTGTTCTTACTAAATCTACTTACCAGATTTGATTAAAATTCTTTTTAAACATAACAGATATTCAACTTAATTCATAGTTTCCAGATACAAATCAATCTCTTAACAAAATGCCTAACAAAATATCCATCCAATATTCAACACTTAATACAAGTAGCAATTTAAATTGTCAATACATGCAGATTTCAACATTTAGGCTCTTATCTAACTAAGTTTTAGCATGCTATATCTTCTTCTCAAGGCCTTGCTCCTACTCCTACTTAGTTGCTGCAATCCCTGAAAAAGCATTTGAAACTGCCTCATTTTAAATGAGACACCCCAGATGCCATTAGCACACTAGGGTCAGACACATGTCTGGTATGAGAAAATTCACAAAAGCAATTTGTTAATTAGGTTAAAATCAAGTTAAGTACAAATACATAAGGTTCTGTCCTTTGGAATTAGGTAAATACTTGTGTGCATGCTCTGTGTCATTGTGCATGTGCACACTTTAACTTTCTTTCCAGAGACTACACATATGAATATGGCACATACATTCAAGCATACAACTCAATCATAGACAAACAATCATTCATACCAAACAGGAAAATAACTAATATGAGTTAATTCACTTATTCAATTCTCATATTTCAAATCTGGGAAAAACTCTAGTTTTCTCATCTGCTCAAGTATTATTTCCTTGGTATATTTATCTATCCTTGGTCTCATCTGCAATATTTATGAATCAATGGACACACTGTAATGAACTAATTCACTCCATTACACAAAGATCTCAGGACTTAAACAAGCCATGTGTCAACTTATGTTACTCAAGCACACAAGTCATTCCTGCAGTGTTCTTGACCCCAATTTCCTAATCTGGTTTAAGTTAATAATAACTCTTTTGATTGTTCATGGCAAAACCATTCAGTGATTCCTTTCATTAGCTAAAAACATCCATAACATGGCATCTCATATTATTCATGACCATACAGAAGTAACAAGCAAACAACCATTGGTGATTACAAAATAAGGTTCTGTATATACATATATTCATCTTGGTATTTTAAAAGGAGTTTAGGCAACTAACATTGGCTTATAGCTTCTGGGAGAGTTTTTCTTTTGCAAACATTTGTGCTTGAGTTAAACTCAGGATGACCTGGTTTCACTGAATCACAAAATTTTGTTTGCTATGCATTTTATTGAATCAGGAGCATCAGCACATAGGCAACCCTATTGCACCCCTAATTCCTTTTTATTTCAAGCCTCAGCACTTATACATGAGTATATTGCAGCTCAACATTATTTGCATTTTTCTGGGTTAAGCCAAAACCAATACTACTTGCCTATTCTCAACATTTTATTCTCTGGGTATTTGTTTATATCCCTAAATATTAACATATCAGAGATCTGAGTGTATAAACAAATATGTATACTATCAACACATAAAACTTTGTTATAATAAAACAAGTGATCAATCAAGGAAAATCAAAACATATTCAGGTTTAAATTCACAGATAAACATTCATATATGAAACTACTCTTTTAATAAAAATACTTTTATCTGGCTGCCTACATTAGGACTTATTGCCTTAGATTTTTGAGTGAGTTTTCTCACCTAGCTTTCTCCTTTGTTTCCTTAATTAACTGATGAACTCCTGCTCTTATCCTCAAGCTCTCTTTCTTCCCTTGTCTTATGATTTCTGTGGTATTGTTTTTTTTTCTTTTCAAAATTCTTTTCTGAGGAGAAGAGGAGGCTGCTGCATATACATGTATATATATACAGGGTCTCTCTTAGGGTTTTGGGTATTGGCTAAAGCCATTTTTGCCCACCAGAAAATCATGTTATCTGAATTTTAAACCCAAAGTTTTACCCCTTCCCGGCTTAATTTGGGTGAAGAGAAAAGTGGTTACACATTTTTTTCAGAAATTTGCTTTTCAGAAAATACTTTTCCCCCTTGTCTACAACCATGCTAAAAATGTGACTTGGTTTTGTTATTATTAAATACTCTTTTCTAATTCTGCCTATACCAAGAACTTCTCTGTTTTATCTTATTTTCCTATTTTTAGCTTTCATGTAAATGGTATGTACTTCCTTCATTTATTTATAAGAGAATTTATTCCTTTTTATATCTCCATTCTTTTCATTTCTGTTTATATTAAAATGTGCCTGTATATTTTTATTTCACTAGTTTAAACTCTAGTATTTTATTAACACATATATATTTGTATATAAGTCTTTCTGAAATAATTAGTATACCCTCAGATATATTCATACATCATTCTATACTGACACACACACATATGCACATGTACACTCAAATTATTCAGTAGCACTCATATATACATTTACTTATGCATACTACTTTTAAGAATTTAATCTACATATATATATATATACATATATATTTCCATACACATCAATATGTATGTATTCTTGGAGTTCAGGGTTTTAGCTTATATTCATGTGCATTTCCTGTGCACTCATGTACACACACTGATACACTATCAAGCTATATCAATTCCTCCTTTTAAAATTTATTTAAAAATTATTTTAAATTCATTTATATTTTTCAGGATAAATTCCTAAAATCTTGGGTCATTACAGGTGGATTAATTCTGTGTGAAGAAGGCTTCGGCCGATAATTTGTTTTGAACTGAGGAAAAGGGGAAGTTTTCAAATTTGATTTTTCGTTTGTGAATGAAGGAAGAGAGTCGCGGTTTTGATTTAAGGAGGGGGAAGCCATAGTTTTCTTTTGAACGAAAACAGAGAGATTTGTTTTGAACGCAATGATATTCTTTTGAACTGTTCGCGTGATAGAGAAACAGAAGGGGACAATAGATCAGCGCGTTCAGATGTAGGGTGGCTGTGATTTGATTTGTACAAAAGTTTAAATCAAATTTCAAATTTAATCCTCAATGCATTTGCTTATCGTACGATCTCAAAACAACTCCAAATGCTACGAAATTTGAAACCCGATAATAATACAATATTACGGACCCAATGGAACTGGTTTCGTCGAATTCCGAGACTGTTTGAAAATTGACTATTTTTAAATATCGATTCGAACGATTTAATTTTCAAAACTGAACAATTCAATTTCAAATTCAATTCTGAGAGTTCTATTATCTTCAGTATTATCAATATGAATTTTCAAAGCCTTTGAAATATTTTTCTTCAGCTTATGATTGAAGATTTAAATTTTTATTCAACTTTCAATCGATAAAATTTTATATTTTAATCGTCAAATTCAAAGTTATATCGAGGATTCAAATTAAATCATCGTTCAAATATTTAAAATTAATTAAATATTTTCAATTTAATTTGTTCAAAATTCTGGGTCGTTACAGACTCCCCCCTTAAAAGAATTTCGTCCTCGAAATTACAAGTTAGGAAAAATGGTCCTTAACTCGTCTACTATTTTTCACAATCTAAATAGTTTTATAAATTTTTCAAAACAAATCTTCTACTAAAGATTCGTTATCACTTCATCTAACTATCTAACACTGTCATAGTTTTCAAACAATATTGTTTTACTTCACAATTCAAATTTAAATTCAAATTCAAATTTCAAACTTTCAAAATTTTCTTAAAATTTTCTAACACTCGAAATTTTCGAAAAATTTCGCCAGCGTCTCCTTTACGCGGCTAATACGGTACGACTACAAAACGTCCCTACGGACTCTCAGATTTCAAAAAGAAAAAGAAAAAGCCAAGCGGCTAGACAAGAAATCATCAAAAACTCATATTAAAACTCAAATACATACCTTTTCGAGCAAATTCAAATTCATCTTCGAAATCAAAATTCCAATTCCTTTATAACACCTGTATATCCTACTAGCCATAATATCTAGTTACATATTCAAACCATTTTGTAAATTCTATTACAAAAATTTCAATATAAACTACTTATATCATCTTTAGTTCACTATTGAAGTTATATCCATTATCTTCAATTTTACATTTCAAATTTTATTTGAATTCAATTTCACATTTCAATTTTTCATTTGAGTTAAATTTACCATTCAATTCAATTTGAATTCTATTTATCTTCTGAATATTGAATTTATCAATTATCTTTAGTCCACTTCAAACTAATCTCAAAACTTCATTTTATTTCACACAATTCAATTTTGTTTCAATATTCAGTTTCAATTCTAGTTCACTTATTTTGTTCAATCATCAAATTTGTCTTCAATTTTCCACTTTGGTTAAATCTACTTGCATTTAAACTGGATTTCAATTCATTTTAAATTTAATTCGTTCAAACCTTATTCATTTGGTCCATATTTAATTAGCTTCACTTACTAATTTTCTTTTTAATATTTCACTTTATTTTTCACAAATCTAAATTCAATTCAGTCTTACTTACTTACAAATTCAAAATGAATTTCAACATTTTATCTTACTTTCATTCAAAATTTATTCACTTATACTTTCTTTAATTTTAACTTCATTCTTTAAGTTAAATTTATTCTACCAAAATTCAATTGGTATAAGTTATCAACTTAGTAATATTTCATAAATATCTTTATATAGCATTCCAGAGTTTACCAACATTTCAAAGCCATTTTGAAAACAATTCAAATCATCCTTTGAATTTCCAAAACAAAACCCAAATTTTTCCAAACAACTTCCATTTAAAACAATTTGGCAGCAATTTCTCTTCTGGAAACCCGAAAATGAACATCAGTGATGCTGCAGTCATTACCGAAGTTATTTTCAAGCGACCGAAAAGAGTTTAGAGCTTTTACCTCTCCAAAATACTTTTCAAAACCCTTGAAATTCATTTTCAAATCAAAAAGGAATTTAAACTTTCCAAATTTTCAAAATTTTCAATTTCTTTTCAAAACATTTCCAAATACTCCTCTGGAATTCTATTTCAAATTACAAATCACATTTATAATTTATTTCAAATTTCATTTATATATGGATTTATTTCCTGGTTCTTTGTTTTAATTCCAATTTCATATACAATTTCCACATATATATTAATGAGGATAATTAACATCATTACTTCCTAACAACCATGCATCCATATACTATGATAACTCATAGAAAATCATTTCTTTTCTATACAAAAATAGTTTTGGGCAAAATTATCTCATTTACCCTATTTTAAAACAATACTGTGTCGGTTTATCTTGTTTAAGAGTTTAGAAACCCCTATCGATTTCAGTTAGCTAGACTGCACCGACCAGAATCCATAAACAATCAACCGATAAGTCAACACAATACAAAACAATTTTATATTCAATAACAAATACGCGCTCATATCTATTATTACACTCAAACTCATTCTAGAGTACTACTGATTCTATCTCTAATGAGTAACACCCAACAGAGCAGGGTTGTCGCTTAACCATATGCTCTGATACCACGCTGTCACGTATCGAAATTTTCGACTTTCGAGAATTCGACATCGATACTCACTTTATCGACTGCCGAGAAATCGAGTGCCGGAAACTCCAATAGTGAGGGTTTTAGAAAGAAGAAATAGAAGAAAAAGAGAAGAAGAAAGAACAGAACAACATCAGAACAGAAAACAATATCAGAATCTCACATATCGCAGCGGAACAATATATAATAGATAAACACTAGTCTTTTAAAACAAAGAATTTTATCAGTTTTTATACATACATCAATCGGAGTCAATATACAACAATGGACAGTTTTATAAACTTGTCCTCATACAGAATACACAGCGGAATAAATACTATCAGATACAAATACTACGTCTCGCCATCCAGCTTGCTTCCAAAGCTCCAGAATATCCAGAATATCCTGATAACATAACTCTAGGCTGCCCGTGTGGAAATTTGTGGGCACCCAGAGTTTAGAAGGGAACAATAAACTCCGAGTCAGTCATGGTGACTGGTGTGAGATCGTAAAACAGTTATTTTTCACAAAGAAAATAAAACAAATTCGCAATGCTTTTGGAAAATGAAACTACCATAAGACCTCCCACCACACACACAATGCAAATGCAGAATTGGAGGAGATTTCTTCTTATGATAGTCAAAGATGCTTACTACGCAAAAATCAAATTCTTTTTGATATTATTATTAGTGCATAGTGTAGAAACATTTCGAAAGTATAATATTAATCTTAGCCAACATACGACCAGTATCGTATGCCTACTATAGCTACCATCTAAACAGTGGTGACCACCGTACGTAAATGGCAGGTTCTACAACTAATACCGTACAAAATTCGTATTGGAGTTTGGATTTCCAACAAATGGTCAGGCTAAGGAACTTCCTATCCACGATGGGTACGTCCCTGAAATAGACGACCCGAGAACCTAACCGGATCTCTGCCAACACAAGGCCGGGTTACCTCTGCAAAAATAGGTAACTACTGACACGCGTATGCCATCCCCCGATCGTAACCGATCTTCCCGAGGATCCCCGATTTCCAACAAACCACATAGATAATAATGCAGCAACCACATAGGTTAAGTATCTGGGCTCCATACCATGATACCACCTCTATCCAGAAGGAATGACATACACTAAGGGGCGCTACTCCCTAGAACCTTGCTGCATCCTTCCTGTTTTGACCATTTCCGGGGGGTGAGGCTCGACGAAGTCTCGTCCACAAAGCTACACTTTCTACAAAGCCCTGCTTCGGGTCAAACAAAATGATCAACCTATGATCACAAAGATATAAGATCAAACAAATGATCATATCACAAATGATCAAACACTGATCATTTCACAGCAACACTCAGTATGCCACGTTACCAAATTGGGATATATCGCTGATGAATTTCAACTACATAACCTCTGAGCTCGTACGTCTCAGAGAAGGGTGTTAAGCTAAGAGAATAAATTCTCCGCCACCAACAGAAATGTATTTGAAAGAAATCAGCTTTATATCTCAAATTGTAACGTCAGACACACAATCCATACAAGTCTGTTCCGGGATCGAACAGAACCGAAGGCACTTCTCACGAAGCCCTTGCATATCCGGATAAATTTCTAATCACGTCCGGACTTCCCGTCACTAAGGGTGATAAAACCTCTAAACCGGAGATCAGCCGATGTAGAGTAACTCGACGGTAATCCTTCCGTTTTCAAAAATATCCGGTCTTTAACACCGGTCTTCGAATGCAATTCATAACGACGTATCACATATTCGGAATGGGTTATACGACCCCATGGTCCTTTCCCGGCTAACCCGAATAGTGAGCGATTATTCAAAATAAGTGTGGCATTCAAATTCATCCAATTCACAACAAATACCTATCTAAAGGTAATTATTGATAGTCGGTTATTTAACTATCAATAAAGATGCGCAACATCATCAGGTTCCAAATAAATTTCCAAATTATTTCATCTTTCAAAATATCTTTACTAGATATATAATCTCCACACTTAATCATTTGAAAACAATTTCAAATATTCACTTTTCAATTTATCTTTAAAAGATACAGTTCCAAACCCTTCGTTTCATATTGGAAAAGCAATTCCATACTTATTTAAAATAAGTAATTCACAAAACTATTTATTTTCAACATTTGAAAATATTCAATATACTTAAATCAAAATTAAGTATATGTTTCATTCTTCAAGGAAATCTTTTATTTTAACAACGTCTATTTGAGTCAAAATGAATGTTACGTAAAACATCGTTACGACGACTCAAAATCACTAGTATAGGGATTCAGATTTTAAGATAGATATATAAATCCCAATACTACATAAAACATTTTCTTTCGAAAATCATTTACTATAACAACAGTGTTATAGTCCATCATTTCCTTATTACTCGAAACGTCTATTTCAACAATAAATGTTGAAATCTATGATTCGATATTCAATATATTTTAAAAACATTGTTTAAAACAATTTACTTCATTTCAAATATCACCTTCCCAAAATAATATCCATTTCACTTAATAATATATTCACTGTCGAAAATCGTGAATATACTTTACTAATTACATTTCACTATTTTCTACACGTTTTATTTCAATAATAATTCGCTATCCAAAATCGCGAATATATCTCCCTTAACAACCTTCTATATTTAATTTATCAAATCAAATTGATTTCGAATTTATAAAACAACGTTTATAAATTCTATTTCCATTTTAATAACAACTTCGACTTATAAATCTTCTTTTATTAACTTCTATATTTAACTCATCAAAATAAGTGATTTCGGATTTATAAACAACTTTTATAAATTTCAATTCTATTTATAAAAAACTTCAATATCAATTCAATTTCAATATTGATTTCTAAATTTATTTTCAACTTTAAATAAAAGATTCCATACTGATTTCTCAAAAGTTCTTTTCCAAATATTAAATCAATTACAGATTGATTTCTAATTTTATTTATCCCTACTAAAATAAATTCCTTATTTTCCTTCAAATCATTCAATATCCTGTTTTTAAATGGATTCTTTAAATTGAACTCATTTTACATTGATTTCCCAAATCATTTCAATTTTCCAATTAAATTTCAAATGGGATTTCCAACTTATCTCCTTTTAAATAAATTCTTTTTTTTTAAGATAATAAATTTCAATTGTTTCTTTCAATCTATTTAAAAATCCAGATTTTAAATTGATTTCCTCAATTTAAAATCACTATTATACGAAATTCATTTATTTAACGTTTTCACTTTATCCTGGGAATAAATTCGATAAGATTATAAAAATTAACTTTTTATACTTTAAAATTCCTTTCTTCGAATTTATTAAATTTCCAAAAATTTATTTACTTAAAAATTTCTATTTTGATTTCAAAAATTCAATCTCATTTATTTTTGGAATCCAATGATATCAAACATCCATTCAGCTAAATTTTAGCATTCAAATAATTTCCAGATATCAATATGATTAATACATCAATATAATCATTCACAGATTCATACCACAGTATAAATAAAATCAATCAATGTGAGGGGTCCAGTTGGATCCCTCCAACCTGTTTCCCTGCATCCAAAGACGTTAGCACAATACCAATTCCGCTCCAGTACGGAATTATCGCGGTATATGGGTTTTATAAAAATCCGCTTACTAACGGCGCAATAGGGTCTCATCCGCTATACGAGGCAGGAAATCATCAATCCAATATATACATATGCCAATATGTATATATTGCTATATATATAATAGATATATCCTACTATATCTAATAGCACATCCAATATAGCAATCAAATCAATCAATAAATAACTGAAAATTCCACTTCATTTTTGAGTGAGAAAAATCTCACCTTCGCTTTTAATTTGCCATCCAATTTTCAATCCAGACTTGATTTCGTCGTTGCATTCGACCTCACTGTGATCGCCGAACGACTATCTCGCGTGGCCACCAAATCGCGACTGCGCCACCGTTGAACGAAATCGTACGCCACGACTTCGATTGCAGGGCAACTCGCGATCTCCTCCAGTGTCGACGCACTCGACTTTCATCCCATGCCGCAATTCGATCGAGCCCATACGAACATCGCCGCCATCGCGCTCGTTCGCGCTGCCCAGGCGCTGCTCGAAATCGAGCCCTCCACTTCGCCATTGCCCCAATTTCCATCGCGATAATCCCCAATCATTTACCCTAGATCGGTGTCACCATCACTCCCCTGTCGCACAGTAAGGTCGCGACCCACCCCTCCTTGAAGTGCGCGAGCACGAGTGCCTGCTCCTTGTTGCCGCTCGTCTTTTTGATTTTGTGAGATAGCAAGAAGAAGGCGTGATTCGAAACTGGGTGGATTAATTCTGTGTGAAGAAGGCTTCGGCCGATAATTTGTTTTGAACTGAGGAAAAGGGGAAGTTTTCGAATTTGATTTTTCGTTTGTGAATGAAGGAAGAGAGTCGTGGTTTTGATTTAAGGAGGGGGAAGCCATAGTTTTCTTTTGAACGAAAACAGATAGATTTGTTTTGAACGCAATGATATTCTTTTGAACTGTTCGCGTGATAGAGAAACAGAAGGGGACAATAGATCAGCGCGTTCAGATGTAGGGTGGCTGTGATTTGATTTGTACAAAAGTTTAAATCAAATTTCAAATTTAATCCTCAACGCATTTGCTTATCGTACGATCTCAAAACAACTCCAAATGCTACGAAATTTGAAACCCGATAATAATACAATATTACGGACCCAATGGAACGGGTTTCGTCGAATTCCGAGACTGTTTGAAAATTGACTATTTTTAAATATCGATTCGAACGATTTAATTTTCAAATCTGAACAATTCAATTTCAAATTCAATTCTGAGAGTTCTATTATCTTCAGTATTATCAATATGAATTTTCAAAGCCTTTGAAATATTTTTCTTCAGCTTATGATTGAAGATTTAAATTTTTATTCAACTTTCAATCGATAAAATTTTATATTTTAATCGTCAAATTCAAAGTTATATCGAGGATTCAAATTAAATCATCGTTCAAATATTTCGTCGAAATCCGAGACCTTTCGAAAAATGACTATTTTTAACTCGACGATTTAAAATTAAAACGATATCGATGCGTTTCGAGCTGCCACGGTCAAACGACAACTCCGATTGATACGAAAATTGAAATCCGATAATAACTAACTATTACGGATCCAATGAAACTGGTCTCGTCCAATTCTGAGACTGTTCGAAAATTGGATATTTTACAGTCGATAATTAAATATTAAAATATTCGATTTTTACAATTTAACTCTAAATTCGATTCTGAAAGTTCTAAAATATTTCTATAACTCCAGTATGATTAAATAAAATTTTCCAAATCGTTTTCAATCATTTTAAACTCGATTTTCAATTATCTCTGGAATTTCACTATTTAATTTATCGATTCAATCATCAAACTAAACCCAATATTCGAAAAATAAATCATTCGACTTCTAAATTCCATTTATTGATAAAAAAAATCAATTAAATATTCGAATTTTAATTATCAAAAAATTCTGGGTCGTTACAAACTTCCCCCCTTAAAAGAATTTCGTCCTCGAAATTACAAGTTAGGAAAAATGGTCCTTAACTCGTCTACTATTTTTCACAATCCAATAGTTTTATCAAATTATCAAAACAAATCTTTCTATTAAAGATTCGTTATCATTCAACTCGTTTCCAACTTCAATTATAAGTTCCAAACAACATTGTTTACTTTAAAATTCAAATTCGAGTTTAAATTCAAATTTTTAAACTTTCAAAATTTTCTCAAAAATTTTCTAACACTCGGAATTTTCGAAAAATTTCGCCAGCGTCTCCTTTGCGCGGCTAATACGGTACGACTACAAAACGTCCCTACGGACTCTCAGATTCCAAAAAGAAAAAGAAAAAGCCAAGCGGCTAAACGAGAAATCAGCAAAAACTCATATTATGATTCAAATACTTACCTTTTGTCGAGCAATTCAAATTATCTTTGAAATCCAAATCCAATTCCTTTATAACACCTGTATATCCTACTAGCCATAATATCTAGTTACAGCATTCAATTTCGTTCAATCTTACATTTCAAATCTATTTGAATTCAATTTCACATTTCAATTTCCCATTTGAGTTAAATTTATCATTCAATTCAATTTGGATTCTATTTATCTTCTGAATATTGAATTTTATCGATTATCTTTCATTCATAACTGCACCATTTTAAATTAGTTTCATTTACTAATTTATCACAGATTCTAATTCATTTATTCAAATTTGGTTTCAACATTCAGTTTTAATCTTATTCACTTCATTCAATTAGCTTCACTTACTAATTTTAGTTTAATAGTTCACTTTGTTTTCCACAAATCTGAATTCAATTCAGTCTTACTTACTTACAATTTCAAAATAAATTTTAGCATTCAATTTGGTTCAACACCTTTCAATTAGCTTTGATGAATTTACACTTACATTCATTCTTCCATATCAATTTACTTTCATTAGATTGATTAACATCCAATACATTTATTTATTCAATTGATAATTCACTTAACATTTCAAGTTGAATTTCACTTATACTTACTTTAATTTAACTCCATCCTTTAAATTGAATTTATTCTATCAATTCAAATTGTATAAGTTATCAACTTAATAATATTTCATAAATATTTCTACATAGTATTCCAGAGTTTACCAACATTTCAAAGCCATTTTGAAAACAATTCAAATTATCCTTTGAATTTCCAAAACAAAACCCAAATTTCCAAACAACTTCCATTTAAAACAATTTGGCAGCAATTTCCTCTTTTGGAAACCCGAAAATGAACATCGATGATGCTGCAGTCATTACCGAAGTTATTTCCAGCGACCGAAAAGAGTTTAGAGCTTTTCATTCCGTCAAAACATTTTTCCAAAATCCTTTGAAATCCATTTTCAAATCAAAAAGATTTAAACTTTACAAATCTCCAAAATTCTCAAATTCTTTTCAAAACATTTCCAAAAACTTCTCTGGAATTTCGTTTTAAATTACAAAT
Source organism: Allium fistulosum (assembly GCA_030737815.1). NCBI lineage: Eukaryota > Viridiplantae > Streptophyta > Magnoliopsida > Asparagales > Amaryllidaceae > Allium > Allium fistulosum. The sequence goes on from CM060901.1 coordinate 147,219,153, forward strand.
CACTTTTATAATTTACATCCTCACATTTCATTTATATGTGAATTCATTTCTTAACTTTGGAGTTATAATTCCAATTTCTTATTCAATTTCAGTGATGATAATTCACTATTATTACTTCCTAACATCCATGCAACCATATACTATAGTACTTTATAGAAAAACCATTTCTTTTCTATACAAAAATAGTTTTTGGGCAAAATTATCTCATTTACCCTATTTAAAACAATACTGTGCCGAATTGTTCTATATAAGTGTTTAGAGATCCCTATCGATAGAGTTGTACGGACAATACCGACCAGAATCCATATACCACTCAACAAACCAATCATCACAATATAAAACAATTTTATATTCACTAACAAATACGCACTCGTATCTATTATTACACTCAACTCATTCTAGAGTACTACTGACTCTATCTCTAATGAGTAACACCCAACAGAGCAGGGTTGTCGCTTAACTATATGCTCTGATACCACGCTGTCACGTACCGAAATTCTCGACTTTCGAAAATTCGACATCGATACTCACTTTATCGACTGCCGAGCAATCGAGTGCCGGAAACTCCAATAGTGAGGGTTTTAAGAAAAAGAAAAAGTAGAAGAAGAAGAAGATAGAAGAAAAAGAGAAGAAAGAAAGAAGAAGAACAACAAAACAACAACAGAAACAGAAAACAATATCAGAATCTCACATATCGCAGCGGAACAATATATAATAGATAAACACTAGTCTTTTAAAACAAAGAACTATATCAGTTTATACATACATCAATCATCAGAGTCAATATACAACAATGGACAGTTATATAACTTGTCCTCATACAGAATACACAGCGGAATAAGTATATCAGATACAAATACTACGTCTCGTCATCCAGCTTATCTCCAAAGCTCCAGAATATCCAGAATATCCTGATAATATAACTCTAGGCTGCCCGTGTGGAAATTGGTGGGCACCCAGAGTTTAGAAGGGAACAATAAACTCCGAGTCAGTCATGGTGACTGGTGTGAGATCGTAAAACAGTTATTTATCTTTAAAATAAACAACAGAAATTTTTTAAAGTCAATTCGCAATGCTTTTGGAAAATGAAACTACCATAAGACCTCCCACCACACACACAATGCAAACGCAGACTTGGAGGAGATTTCTTCTTATGATAGTTAAAGATGCTTACTACGCAAAAATCAAATTCTTTTTGATATTATTATTAGTGCATAGTGTAGAAACATTTCGAAAGTATAATATTAATCTTAGCCAACATACGACCAGTATCGTATGCCTACTATAGCTACCATCTAAACAGTGGTGACCACCGTACGTAAATGGCAGGTTCTACAACTAATACCGTACAAAGTTCGTATTGGAGTTTGGATTTCCAACAAATGGTCAGGCTAAGGAACTTCCTATCCACGATGGGTACGTCCCTGGAATAGACGACCCGAGAACCTAACCGGATCTCTGCCAACACAAGGCCGGGTTACCTCTGCAAAAATAGGTAACTACTGACACGCGTATGCCATCCCCCGATCGTAACCGATCTTCCCGAGGATCCCCGATTTCCAACAAACCACATAGATAATAATGCAGCAACCACATAGGTTAAGTATTTGGGCTCCATACCATGATACCACCTCTATCCAGAAGGAATGACATACACTAAGGGGCGCTACTCCCTAGAACCTTGCTGCATCCTTCCTGTTTCGACCATTTCCGGGGTGTGAGGCTCGACGAAATCTCGTCCACAAAGCTACGCTTTCTACAAAGCCCTGCTTTGGGTCAAACAAAAATGATCAACCTATGATCACAAAGATATAAGATCAAACAAATGATCATATCACAAATGATCAAACACTGATCATTTCACAGCAACACTCAGTATGCCACATTACCAAATTGGGATATATCGCTGATAAATTTCAACTACATAACCTCTGAGCTCGTACGTCTCAGAGAAGGGTGTTAAGCTAAGAGAATAAATTCTCCGCCACCAACAGAAATGTATTTGAAAGAAATCAGCTTTATATCTCAAATTGTAACGTCAGACACACAATCCATACAAGTCTGTTCCGGGATCGAACAGAACCGAAGGCATTTCTCACGAAGCCCTTGCACATCCGGATAATTTTCAATCACGTCAGGACTTCCCGTCACTAAGGGTGATAAAACCTCTAAATCGGAGATCAGCCGATGTAGAGTAACTCGACGGTAATCCTTCCGTTTTCAAAAATATCCGGTCTTCAACACCGGTCTTCAAATGCAATTCATAACGACGTATCACATATTTGGAATGGGTTATACGACCCCATGGTCCTTTCCCGGTTAACCCGAATAGTGAGCGTTTATTCAAAAATAAGTGTGGCATTCAAATTCATCCAATTCACAACAAATACCTATCTAAAGGTAATTATTGATAGTCGGTTATTTAACTATCAATAAAGATGCGCAACATCATCAGATTCCAAATAATTTTCCAAATTATTTATCTTCAAAAATATCTTTACTAGATATAAAATTTCCACACTTAATCATTTGAAAACAATTTCAAATCAATTTCCACATTTCATTTTATCTTTGAAGATAAAATCTCAAAACAGTTCATTTCATATTGGAAAAGCATTTCCATACTTATTTAAAAATAAGTAGTTCACAAATCATTTATTTTCAACATTTGAGAATATTCGTTATACTTAAATCAATATTAAGTATATATTCATTCTTTAAGGAAATCATTCTCTTTCACAAATTTTATTTGAGTCAAAACGAATGTTACGTAAAACATCGTTACGACAACTCAAAATCACTAGTATAGGGATTCGAGATTTAAAATAGATATATAAATCCCAATACTATATAAAACATTTCCTTTCGGAAATCATTTACTATAACAACAGTGTTATAGTCCATCATTTCCTTATTTCTCGAAAACGTCTATTTCAACAATAAATGTTGAAATCTATGATTTCGATATTTAACACGTTTAAAACATCTTTTAAAACAATTAACTTCATTTTATAATATCGCTTTCCCAAACATAACCATTTTATTCAATAATATATTCACTGTTCAAAATCGTGAATATACTTCAATAACCAAATTTCAATCTTTGGTTATCATGGGTTGGAGTTTTTCTATGATATCGCCGTTAGTAAGCGGATGATACCACGCTGTCACGTACGGGAATTTTCGACTTTCGAAAATTCGACATCGATACTCACTTTATCGACTGCCGAGCAATCGAGTGCCGGAAACTCCAATAGTGAGGGTTTAAGAAAGAAGAAAAAGGCAGAAGAAGAAGAAAAGGAGAAAAAGAGAAGAACAACAGAACAATCATCAAAACAGAAAACAATATCGGAATCTTACACATCGCAGCGGAACAATATATAATAAATAACACTAGTCTTTTAAAACAAAGAATATATCAGTTTATACATACATCAATCAGAGTCATATACAACAATGGACAGTTATATAACTTGTCCTCATACAGAATACACAGCGGAATAAATAATATCAGATACAAATACTACGTCTCGTCATCCGATAATAATTCAATATTACGGACCCAATGGAACTGGTTTCGTCGAATTCCGAGACTGTGCCCCGGAATGCTATTTTCAAATATCGATACGAACGATAAATTTCAAAACTGAACAGAACAGTTTCAAATTCGATTCTAAAGCTTCTATTATTCTCAGTATTATCAATACGAATTTTAAAAGCCTTTGAAATATTCTTCGGCTTAAAATTGAAGATTCAAATTTTTATTCAACTTACAATAGAATAAATTTTTTTATAATTTAATCGTTAAATTCAAATTTATATCGGGGATTCAAATTAAATCATCGTTCAAATATTTAAAATAAATTAAATATTCTCAATTTAATTTGGTCAAAATTCTGGATCGTTACAGACTTCCCTCCTTAAAAGAATTTCGTCCTCGAAATTACAAGTTAGGAAAAAATGGTCCTTAACTCGTCTACTATTTTTCACAATCCAATAGTTTTATCAACTTTTTTCAAAACAAATCTTTCTACTAAAGATTCGTTATCAATTCAACTAATTTTCCAATTCTAATTATAAGTTTTCGAACAACATTGTTTTCTTAACAATTCAAATTTAAATTTATCAAAAATCTCTCAAATCTTTCTAACACTCGATATTTTCGAAAAATTTTGCCAGCGTCTCCTTTGCGCGGCTAATACGGTACGACTACAAAACGTCCCTACGGACTCTCAGATTTCAAAAAGAAAAGGAAAAAGCCAAGCGGCTAGACGAGAAATCATCAAATCTCATATTTGAAATTTAAATACATACCTTTTTCGAGCAATTCACTTTATCATTGAAATCAAAATCCCAATTCATTTACACCTGTATATCCTACTAGCCATAATATCTAGTTACACATTCAATCCATTTTGCAAATCCTATTACAAAATTTTCAATATAAACTGCTTATACATTTTTACTTCACTGTTGAAGTTACATATCTATTTTCATTCAATTTTACATTTCAAAAATTCCATTTGAATTCAATCTCATCTTTTATCTTTAGTTGATAACTATACTATTCTAAATTAGTTTTATTTACTAATTTATTCGTCTTCAATTTGAATTTCATTCCAATTAGATTTCAAATATTCTATAAGTTATCAATTTATTTACATCTTGATTTATACAATCATTTATACATTCACATTCACAATTCCATTTCATTAAGGAATTTTATTTTCAATTATCTTCTTGGAATTCTATTTTCATTTGTAAATCATATTTACAATTCATATTCACCATTTTATTCATATATGAATTCATCTCTTTATATTTCAATTCACATTTATAAATTTCATATAACAATGATAATAATTCAATGTTATTATTTTATAACAACCAAACATCCATATACTATAATACTTCATAGACCCTATTGCTCTGATACCACGCTGTCACGTACGGGAATTTTCGACTTTCGAAAATTCGACATCGATACTCACTTTATCGACTGTCGAGCAATCGAGCGCCGGAAACTCCAATAGTGAGGGTTTTAAGAAAAAGAAAAAGTAGAAGAAGAAGAAGATAGAAGAAAAAGAGAAGAAAGAAAGAAGAAAAGAACAACACATCAGAACAGAAACAGAAAACAATATCAGAATCTTACACATCGCAGCGGAACAATATATAATAGATAAATGAATAATCTTTAAACAAAGAACTATATCATTTTATACATACATCAATCATCAGAGTCAATATACAACTCAGTACAACAATGGACAGTTTTATACTTGTCCTCATACAGAATACACGGCGGAATAAATATATCAGATACAAATACTACGTCTCGTCATCCAGAATATCTCCAAGCTCCAGAATATCCAGAATATCCTGATAATATAACTCTAGGCTGCCCGTGTGGAAATTGGTGGGCACCCAGAGTTTAGAAGGGAACAATAAACTCCGAGTCAGTCATGGTGACTGGTGTGAGATCGTAAAACAGTTATTCTTTCACAAAGAAAATAAAACAAATTCGCAATGCTTTTGGAAAATGAAACTACCATAAGACCTCCCGCCACACACACAATGCAAACGCAGAATTGGAGGAGATTTCTTCTTATGATAGTCAAAGATGCTTACTACGCAAAATCAAATCATTTTTTATATTATTATTAGTGCATAGTGTAGAAAACATTTCGAAAGTATAATATTAATCTTAGCCAACATACGACCAGTATTGTATGCCTACTATAGCTACCATCTAAACAGTGGTGACCACCGTACGTAAATGGCAGGTTCTACAACTAATACCGTACAAGGTGCGTATTGGAGTTTGGATTTCCAACAAATGGTCAGGCTAAGGAACTTCCTTTTCCACGATGGGTACGTCCCTGGAATAGACGACCCGAGAACCTAACCGGATCTCTGCCAACACAAGGCCGGGTTACCTCTGCAAAAATAGGTAACTACTGACACGCGTATGCCATCCCCCGATCGTAACCGATCTTCCCGAGGATCCCCGATTTCCAACAAACCACATAGATAATAATGCAGCAACCACATAGGTTAAGTATCTGGGCTCCATACCATGATACCACCTCTATCCAGAAGGAATGACATACACTAAGGGGCGCTACTCCCTAGAACCTTGCTGCATCCTTCCTGTTTCGACCATTTCCGGGGTGTGAGGCTCGACGAAGTCTCGTCCACAAAGCTACGCTTTCTCAAAAAGCCCTGCTTCGGGTCAAACAAATGATCAACCTATGATCACAAAGATATAAGATCAAACAAATGATCATATCACAAATGATCAAACACTGATCATTTCACAGCAACACTCAGTATGCCACGTTACCAAATTGGGAGTATATCGCTGATGAATTTCAACTACATAACCTCTGAGCTCGTACGTCTCAGAGAAGGGTGTTAAGCTAAGAGAATAAATTCTCCGCCACCAACAGATATGTATTTGAAAGAAATCAGCTTTATATCTCAAATTGTAACGTCAGACACATAATCCATACAAGTCTGTTCCGGGATCGAACAGAACCGAAGGCACTTCTCACGAAGCCCTTGCATATCCGGATAAATTTCTAATCACGTCCGGACTTCCCGTCACTAAGGGTGATAAAACCTCTAAACCGAAGATCAGCCGATGTAGAGTAACTCGACGGTAATCCTTCCGTTTTCAAAAATATCTGGTCTTCAACACCGGTCTTCAAATGCAATTCATAACGACGTATCACATATTCGGAATGGGTTATACGACCCCATGGTCCTTTCCCGGCTAACCCGAATAGTGAGCGCTTATTCAAAAATAAGTGTGGCATCCAAATTCATCCAATTCACAACAAATACCTACTCAAGGTAATTATTGATAGTCGGTTATTTAACTATCAATAAAGATGCGCAACATCATCAGATTCCAAATAATTTTCCAAATTATTTATCTTCAAAAATATCTTTATTAGATATAAAATTTCCACACTTCTAAAAATAAATCAACGTTTATTTTTAAACGAATTCCCATTTCTTTTTATAAATTCCATAGTGAATTTATATTTATCGAATATCTACTGATATTCGATTTTTCCAAATCGATTTCAATATTAAATTTCGATTTATCTTTAAGAAGATAAATTCTCAAAAACGTTCATTCCATATTGGAAAAGCAATTCCATACTTATATAATAATAAGTAGTTCACAAATCTATTTATTTTCAAAAATTGAAAATATTCGATATACTTAAATCAAATTAAGTATATATTTCATTCTTTAAGGAAATCATTTATTTTAACAACATCTATTTGAGTCAAAACGAATGTTACGTAAAACATCGTTACGACGACTCAAAATCACTAGTATAGGGATTCGAAATTTAGATAGATATATAAATCCCAATACTACATCAAAACATTTCCTTTTGGAAATCATTTACTATAACAACAGTGTTATAGTCCACCATTTCCTTATTTTTCGAAAACGTCTATTTCAACAAGAACTGCGGAAATCTATGCTTTCGATTCATAATACATTTTAAAACATCTTTAAAATGTTTAACTTCACTTTTAATATTACTTCTTCAAAAATAAATCCATTTTATTTAATAATATATTCACTGTCCAAAATCGTGAATATAATTCACTTAACCCAATTTCAATCATTTCTACACATTTTTATCTCAATAAAAATTCGCTATCCAAAATCGCGAATATATCTTCTTTAAAAATCTTCTATATTTAATTTCTCAGATTCAACTGATTTTGAATTTATAGACACGTTTATAAATTCTATTTCTATTTTAATAACAACTTCGACTTATAAATTTTCTTTTTATTGACTTCTATATTCTACTTGTCAAAATAAGTGATTCGGATTTATAAACAACTTTTATAAATTCCAATTCTATTTATAAAAACTTCAATACCAAATCAATTTCTATATTGATTTAAAAATTTATTTATCACTACTAAGTAAATTCCTCATTTTTTCTCAAATGATTCAATATTCTGTTTTAAAATGGATTCTTCAAATTGAAATCATTTTACATTGATTTCCCAATTTATTTCAATTTACCGATTAAATTTCTAGTTGGATTTCCAACTTATCTTCTTTTAATAAATTCCTTTTTAAGGAAATACATTTCAATCGTTTTTTTTAATCTATTTAAAAATCCAAATTCTTAAATTAATTTCTTCAAATTATAATCACTATTTTACGAAATCCATTTATTTAGCATTTTCACTTTATTCTGGAATTTATTCAATACGATTATAAAAATTTACTTTTTATACTTTAAAAATTCCTTTCTTCAAAATTTCTTCAATTTCAAAAATTGATTCACTTAGAAATTTTCTACTTGAATTTCAAAAATTCAATTTCGTTTATCTTTGGAATCCAATGATGTCAAAACATCCATTCAGCTAAATTTTAGCTTTCAAACAATTTCTAGATATCAATATGATTTATAGCATCACTATAATCATTCACAGATTCATATCACAATAGGAATAAATTCAATCAATGTGAGGGGTCCAATTGGATCCCTCCAACCTGTTTCCCTGCATCCAAAGATGTTAGCACAATACCAATTCCGCTCCAGTACGGAATTATCGCGGTATATGGGTTTTATAAAAATCCGCTTACTAACGGCGCAATAGGGTCTCATCCGCTATACGAGGCGGGAAATCATCAATCCAATATATACATATGCCAATATGTATATATTGCTATATATATAGATATCCTACTATATCTAATATCACATCCAATATCAATCAATCAGTCAATAAATAACTGCAATACCAAATATATTTTGAGTGAGAAAAATCTCACCTTAGCTTTTTATTTTGCAATCCATTTCCATTTCCGCTTTGATTTCTCGTTTAGACCTTGTATAAATAATTTATAAAACCTATTAATATTCGAATTAAATTGAATAATCAATTTTCATTTAATATATTTCTTTAAGTACCTTATCTACATATTTTTATTTTTTTTACTGTAAATCAAAAGCAAAATAAATTTTTATACCTAACTGTAAATATCCCCTAGATATATTTTTTTTCTCTTTTATTACATATATATATATATTTAAATAGAAATCTGATTTTTATATAACTTTCAAACCTCATTAAAAATTCATATATATATATATATACTTACTGTGAAGATATAAATTTATATGCATCAATTTTACAAATCTAATAAAAAAAAATTTACCTCACTGTAACATATTATTTTCTTTCTGTTTATCTTTTTTCTTCTTCTTTTTAAAATAAATAAACAAATTAATCTCAATTTTTAAATATACCTCACTGTCTCAAGAAGACAAACCCACGACCACTCCGGCTACCCAACGTCGAACGAAGCCCCCTTGTTGCCGCCATCGCGACCCGAGCCCAGGCGAGCCATCATCACCTCTGCCCTAAGAACCCCAACGACCGACTACGAATAGACTCGCCGATCTGATCTACCCCCAAAATTCACGAGCGCCACCGCTCGAGTTCATCACGACATCCCCCCCCAAATCGCGGCTCTGATGTCACCACACCCAATCAACTCTATACGACCCCAAGCTCGAACGCGAGCAGCATGCGAACGCAGCCTAAGCCCTAAGCCGCAACCCACGCGCTCGCGACTTCCACCATCGATCGCCATCGCGACCCAGTCGCGACCACCATGTGATGCTCCCCCAACTCCGACCAGATGCAGCCCCTATCTCAATCGCGACCTTCATCTTTGCGAACCCTAGGGAGAGCTCGAGATTGTAATTGTAGAAGGCTTGGCCTCGATTGATTTCGATCGGCCATGATTATATTTTTTTTTCTTTCCTTTGATTTAGAACGAACGAATTTGGCTTAGAGAAAAAGGAAGTTGTTACGTAGTTTGATTTAGAAACAATACGATTTTTCTTTGAACTGAAGTTGATTTCGGTTAGAACGAGAGAGGGAGGGAGAAAAGTTTCACTCGACAGTATTTTTTTTTTCTCGAGGCCATTGATTTCTTGAACGAGAGTTTTTAAATTTGAACGAAATGATTTCCTTTCGTGTATCTTAACAGAGAAGGAAGGGGAGACAAGGGTATGCGATTTACAGAAGATAGGTCGACGCAGAGACTAGGGTGGCTGATGATTTGAGGGTATAAATTTTATATTTAAATTAAATCGATTAATTATTGTCCAGGCGTTTTAATCTCGTATGATCACACAATGAATACGAATGCTACGAAATTTGAAATCCGATAATAATTCAATATTACGGACCCAATGGAACTGGTTTCGTCGAATTCCGAGACTGTGCCCCGGAATGCTATTTTCAAATATCGATACGAACGATAAATTTCAAAACTGAACAGAACAGTTTCAAATTCGATTCTAAAGCTTCTATTATTCTCAGTATTATCAATACGAATTTTAAAAGCCTTTGAAATATTCTTCGGCTTAAAATTGAAGATTCAAATTTTTATTCAACTTACAATAGAATAAATTTTTTTATAATTTAATCGTTAAATTCAAATTTATATCGGGGATTCAAATTAAATCATCGTTCAAATATTTAAAATAAATTAAATATTCTCAATTTAATTTGGTCAAAATTCTGGATCGTTACAGACTTCCCTCCTTAAAAGAATTTCGTCCTCGAAATTACAAGTTAGGAAAAAATGGTCCTTAACTCGTCTACTATTTTTCACAATCCAATAGTTTTATCAACTTTTTTCAAAACAAATCTTTCTACTAAAGATTCGTTATCAATTCAACTAATTTTCCAATTCTAATTATAAGTTTTCGAACAACATTGTTTTCTTAACAATTCAAATTTAAATTTATCAAAAATCTCTCAAATCTTTCTAACACTCGATATTTTCGAAAAATTTTGCCAGCGTCTCCTTTGCGCGGCTAATACGGTACGACTACAAAACGTCCCTACGGACTCTCAGATTTCAAAAAGAAAAGGAAAAAGCCAAGCGGCTAGACGAGAAATCATCAAATCTCATATTTGAAATTTAAATACATACCTTTTTCGAGCAATTCACTTTATCATTGAAATCAAAATCCCAATTCATTTACACCTGTATATCCTACTAGCCATAATATCTAGTTACACATTCAATCCATTTTGCAAATCCTATTACAAAATTTTCAATATAAACTGCTTATACATTTTTACTTCACTGTTGAAGTTACATATCTATTTTCATTCAATTTTACATTTCAAAAATTCCATTTGAATTCAATCTCATCTTTTATCTTTAGTTGATAACTATACTATTCTAAATTAGTTTTATTTACTAATTTATTCGTCTTCAATTTGAATTTCATTCCAATTAGATTTCAAATATTCTATAAGTTATCAATTTATTTACATCTTGATTTATACAATCATTTATACATTCACATTCACAATTCCATTTCATTAAGGAATTTTATTTTCAATTATCTTCTTGGAATTCTATTTTCATTTGTAAATCATATTTACAATTCATATTCACCATTTTATTCATATATGAATTCATCTCTTTATATTTCAATTCACATTTATAAATTTCATATAACAATGATAATAATTCAATGTTATTATTTTATAACAACCAAACATCCATATACTATAATACTTCATAGACCCTATTGCTCTGATACCACGCTGTCACGTACGGGAATTTTCGACTTTCGAAAATTCGACATCGATACTCACTTTATCGACTGTCGAGCAATCGAGCGCCGGAAACTCCAATAGTGAGGGTTTTAAGAAAAAGAAAAAGTAGAAGAAGAAGAAGATAGAAGAAAAAGAGAAGAAAGAAAGAAGAAAAGAACAACACATCAGAACAGAAACAGAAAACAATATCAGAATCTTACACATCGCAGCGGAACAATATATAATAGATAAATGAATAATCTTTAAACAAAGAACTATATCATTTTATACATACATCAATCATCAGAGTCAATATACAACTCAGTACAACAATGGACAGTTTTATACTTGTCCTCATACAGAATACACGGCGGAATAAATATATCAGATACAAATACTACGTCTCGTCATCCAGAATATCTCCAAGCTCCAGAATATCCAGAATATCCTGATAATATAACTCTAGGCTGCCCGTGTGGAAATTGGTGGGCACCCAGAGTTTAGAAGGGAACAATAAACTCCGAGTCAGTCATGGTGACTGGTGTGAGATCGTAAAACAGTTATTCTTTCACAAAGAAAATAAAACAAATTCGCAATGCTTTTGGAAAATGAAACTACCATAAGACCTCCCGCCACACACACAATGCAAACGCAGAATTGGAGGAGATTTCTTCTTATGATAGTCAAAGATGCTTACTACGCAAAATCAAATCATTTTTTATATTATTATTAGTGCATAGTGTAGAAAACATTTCGAAAGTATAATATTAATCTTAGCCAACATACGACCAGTATTGTATGCCTACTATAGCTACCATCTAAACAGTGGTGACCACCGTACGTAAATGGCAGGTTCTACAACTAATACCGTACAAGGTGCGTATTAGAGTTTGGATTTCCAACAAATGGTCAGGCTAAGGAACTTCCTATCCACGATGGGTACGTCCCTGGAATAGACGACCCGAGAACCTAACCGGATCTCTGCCAACACAAGGCCGGGTTACCTCTGCAAAAATAGGTAACTACTGACACGCGTATGCCTTCCCCCGATCGTAACCGATCTTCCCGAGGATCCCCGATTTCCAACAAACCACATAGATAATAATGCAGCAACCACATAGGTTAAGTATCTGGGCTCCATACCATGATACCACCTCTATCCAGAAGGAATGACATACACTAAGGGGCGCTACTCCCTAGAACCTTGCTGCATCCTTCCTGTTTCGACCATTTCCGGGGTGTGAGGCTCGACGAAGTCTCGTCCACAAAGCTACGCTTTCTACAAAGCCCTGCTTCGGGTCCAACAAAAATGATCAACCTATGATCACAAAGATATAAGATCAAACAAATGATCATATCACAAATGATCAAACACTGATCATTTCACAGCAACACTCAGTATGCCACGTTACCAAATTGGGAGTATATCGCTGATAAATTTCAACTACATAACCTCTGAGCTCGTACGTCTCAGAGAAGGGTGTTAAGCTAAGAGAATAAATTCTCCGCCACCAACAGAAATGTATTTGAAAGAAATCAGCTTTATATCTCAAATTGTAACGTCAGACACACAATCCATACAAGTCTGTTCCGGGATCGAACAGAACCGAAGGCACTTCTCACGAAGCCCTTGCACATCCGGATAAATTTCTAATCACGTCCGGACTTACCGTCACTAAGGGTGATAAAACCTCTAAATCGGAGATCAGCCGATGTAGAGTAACTCGACGGTAATCCTTCCGTTTTTCAAAAATATCCGGTCTTCAACACCGGTCTTCAAATGCAATTCATAACGATGTATCACATATTCGGAATGGGTTATACGACCCCATGGTCCTTTCCCGGCTAACCCGAATAGTGAGCGTTTATTTAGAAACAAAGTGTGGCATTCAAATTCATCCAATTCACAACAAATACCTATCTAAAGGTAATTATTGATAGTCGGTTATTTAACTATCAATAAAGATGCGTGACATCATCAGATTCCAAATAATTTTCCAAATTATTTATTCTTCAAAAATATCTTTTACTAGATATAAAATTTCCACACTTTAACCATTTGAAAACAAATTTCAAATATCCACTTTTCAATTTATCTTTAAAAGATAAAGTTTCAACCCTTCGTTTCATATTGGAAAAGCAATTCCATACTTATTTAAAAATAAGTAATTCACAAATCATTTATTTTCAATACTAGGAAAATATTCGATATACTTAAATCAAAATTAAGTATATATTTCATTCCTTAAGGAAATCATTCTCTTTAAACACATTTATTTGAGTCAAAACGAATGTTACGTAAAACATCGTTACGACAACTCAAAATCACTAGTATAGGGATTCGAAATTTAGATAGATATATAAATCCCAATTGTGACGACCCGGAATTTTTGAGCATTTGAAATTAGAATATTCAATTAATTTAAAATATTCAGAGGTTAATTATAAACTTAAATTTCAAATATTGCTGTTATTGAATAATTTAATAATTAAATTAAATTTATTTGAAGTTGGATAAAATAGTAAATCTGGCATTCTAAGCTACTTAAAAATATTTAGAAAGCTCGTAAAATTCATATTAAAAATACTGGCGGTAATAGAACTTTTAAAATTTGATTTAAAGGTGTTTTGTTCAGTTTTAAAAATATATCGTTTAAATTGAATTTAAAAATAGCCTTCCGAGGCACAGTCTCGGAATTCGACGAAACTAGTTCCATTGGATCCGTAATATTGTATTATTATTGGATTTCAATTTTTGTAGCGTTTGGATTTACCGGTTGCTCGTACGGGTGAGGAACGCGTTGAAATTAAAATCGATAATTTAATATTTTAAATCGATTTAAAAAGCTAACTTCCACGTACGATCAAATCAGCCTCTGAATCACGTTCCGTTGTGTTCGAAATACGGGTAGAATCTTATGAACGCTTGTCGGCGTGTCTTATTCGGGGATCGGGATTTCGCGTTATGTAACGGGACGTTTTGAAGTTTTATAAGGTAATATATTTAAAGCCAACTAGTCAGAGATATTTATAAAACAAGCGTACGCTGGAAGCTTCCCAGATCGATATCTTCTCCGCGACCCTTTCCCAGTTTTATTTCACGAAACCTAATCACTCCACCCTCTATCTTTCAGCCGAAGCCATTACTTCCCTTGTTATATATCTCGAGTTTCCCCAAACAGAACGAATTCGAATTCGTTCGTATCAAAAGAAAAAAAATGGGAATCAAGGTCGCGTCCCTCTCATTTCCATGCCGATCAAATCGCGTGCCTTGCTCCTCATATTCTTCAAATCAAACCCCTTCCAGTTCCATTTTCATTAGCAACGAATTCGAATTCAACTCGTTTCCAAATCGATGGGTATCGAAGGGGAGAGTCGCGACTATGGGGCGGTACTCGTGAGGCTGGGTCGCGACTAGGGGTTTCGAGTTGACCGATCTGGTCTTGGCTGATGTGGACTTCGATGGCGACGTCGAGGCAGTGGCCAGGGCTCGCAAATGGGGTTCCCGCGTGGTCGCGAGGAAGTGGAGGCAGGCGCACGTTGAGGAGGCGGCGATGAAGATGGGGTGGTGACGCGATTTTTCTGGTGTTCGAGCAAGTTGGGTTTGCATTCATCTTTCGAAGCTTAGAGGGGCAGGTATCTGCGATTTCATTTAATTTAATATATATAAGTGAGGTCTCATTTCATAGTCAAAGAAATTTTAAATCAGTTCTGTCTAATTTATTAATATACGAATATAGGTTAAAAGAGACTTATATTTTCATTTAAAGATTTATGTATGAGTAAGTATGCAGAACTGAAAAGAAAATCTATATTTGGGTAGATAAGTTTTAAATGTATATAGATATAATTTCGAAAGGGTTTAAAATTTATTTTTAAGTAATCTAAGAAGTAATTGATTGTTTAGGATAACTAATTAAATGGTAATTAACTGGTTGACTAATTCAAATATTAATAAAATTGTATAAATGTTTATTCAGTTGAAATCGTAAAGAGAACAAGACGAGATGGAAATGGTTTGCGAAAAGCAAAATAGGAGGTGAGTTAATCTCACTCAGTTTAATTTTATTTAAATTTAATTGGTTAAATTTAAATATGGATGAATGATTGAATTGATTGATTTGATTGATATGGTATATAGTAGTATATACCAATATATATATATTGGCATATGTATATATTGGAGTTGTTGATATTCTCGCATAATAGCGGATGATATTTTATAAAACCCATATACCGCGATATTTCACTTTGAAGTGAATTTGGTATTGTGCTAACATCTGTGGATGCAGGGAAACAGGTTGGAGGGATCCAACTGGATTCCTCAAAATATTTAATTCTGTTTAAATATTCTGTGATATGTTTGTTGATATCCTGTGATGATTTATATTGGATAATCTGGTTGGATTGAATTTCCCAGTATAATGAGTTATCAAAAGAAATTGAATTGGATTTTTGGAAAGAAATAAAAGAGTAAAATTCAAGTTAAATAATTCTAGTGAATTCGAATAAATTAGATAAGGAATTGTAAAAGAAATAAAGAAATTTCTTAATTCGAACAAATATGGGGAAAGAGGATTTTGAATTTAACAGGGAAGAAATAAATCTTTAACTAAAGTGATATTATCTAAAATATAAAAGGATTGATTTTATTGAATTTAAAGATTTAATTTAATTAAAATATTAATTGAAGAAGTTTGGAAATCCGAAATTGGTATTTTAGTTAAAAGGGTTTTAACTCGTAATAAAGAAATAAAATATGAAAGTTAATGTATTTGAAATAATTGAAGTAAATAGGGAAATTTATTTCAAAGTAAAGCAAAATGGAAATCAATTGGAAATTGATTTAAGTGTTTAAAAACTTGGATTTTTAAAAGAGAATGAGATTTTAAAATTTATAAACTGGGTTATGAAGTGAAATGAAATATCGGTGGATATTTTAAATATAAATTCAAGGTGGGAATTTATTGAGAAATGTAAATGTGTTTGAAAATAAATGGTGATTTATTTTTAAAGGATATGGAAGAAAGTGTATTCCCTGGATAGCCAAGTACGATTTCAAAGAAAATTCTTAAATATAAGTTAAAAGTTTTCATGTTGTTTAAGAAAGGGATGTTTAGAAATTTATTGTTTCTAATATTTAAATTCTAAAGTAAATATTTTCCAAATCTATTATCGTAATAATTATTTAAAGGGTGATTAGTATTTTATTTAAAAGTGGAAACTTAGTTTTATATTTTATAAAGTAACCTCATTTTAAATATTCACAAAAGTATTATTTTTAATTAATTAAGTATTAAAGTAGTTTTCCAAATTTAAAGGTTAAAGTATATTTATTTTTGGTGTTTTTAAATTATTTTAAAATTAAGAGTATTTTGTACTTGGTGATTCAGTGGAAATAATTATTTGGGAAATGTATTCCGTAAGCGGAAACTGTTTGAAATTGTTTTCAAATGAGCTTTGAAAATTGGAAATATATCTTGGAAAGATATTTGGGCAAATAAATAATATGGGAAATTATTTATTGTGTGATGGTTGCTTGTGGATGTTAATTGATAGTTAAATAACCGACTATCAATATTGGCCAATGCGCTGATCGTTTCGAAGAGACCGGGATCGAGTTTCCGTATACCGGGATTCTAGGTCTGGAGACTCGAATACCACTTCGATCCGGTTTGTACGTTTCGTGTAACGTGTTCGGAGTCGAAGATGGAGCAGTGAAGTGCAAGGGCTAGTCGCTACTAATCCTGAGGATATTTCCAAAAATGGATGTAGTAGGAATAGTGCCTTCGGTTCCGTTCGGACCCGGGACGGACTTGTATGGACGAATGCTTTCGTGACATCGTCAGGTGGACGATGGGCATTCTAAGGGATATGTGCTATAAAGGTATCGTTTAGCCTCGAGCCTCATCAACCGGGAATGACTGAAAATCAGGGGTTATGCAGCAAGGCTTCGTGGGTAGCACCCACTTGAGAGTAAGGTCATCCCTGTCTAGATGTCCCTTTTTATATTTCGGCTTAGTGGTGCGGTTGCTGATCCCAACCGTGGGGTGATTTTATTTGGAATGATCCAGTAAGGGATGATTCCGGCCTTGTGTTGCAGGGGAGCGGGCGTACTCCTCGGTACTGTGATCTAGGCCACGTACTGTGACAGGTGGTACCCTAGTGCCTAGTCATTCGTTGGAAATCCATTTTCCCTACGTGCCTTGTACGAGTTTTGTTTGTATTACCCACGTTGTGGCTAGTATGCTGGAATTTAATCATGTAACAATTTCAGCTATTTTAATAAGTATTTGTGAATAGACACTATTATAATATCAGAGGATTTTGATAAAAAGTGTTTTAGCTATCGTAAGGTAAAAACCCGACATGTTTATTTGTGGCGTGGTCTTACGAGATGCTTTTGTTTTCAAAAGGATTTTTGAAACTTTAATAATCAATTGAGTGTGATTTTCTCACGCTGGTATTCCAGACTGACTCGGGTATTGTTTTATATGATGCTCGGGTCAGACCGAGATAAACAGGTTCAGATTGTAGCTGTGGAGCTCAGGAGACGAGCTGGATGGCGATACGTACTTCCGTATTTGTTTATTGTTCCGCTGTGTATTTGGATGTATATCATTGATGTGATGAACTCTGATGATGTATTCTGTAAATATATTGTATAAACAGATATATTTTTCTGTTTGAGTAAAGATCTGTTTTGTATATATTATATTTTATTCCGCTGCGATGTGAGATTCTGTTGTTGATTTTCTGTTTCTTCTTCTTCTACCTCTTCTTCTTAACTAAAATGGTTCGATTTTCCGGGACTGGAAAGTCGGGTCGTTACAGTGGTATCAGAGCTTAGGCTGGCGACAACCTTGGCTCTGGTGGGAATTTTGAGAGTATTAATAGATATGAGCGCGTATTTGTTAGTGAATATAAAATTGTTTTATATTGTGTTGATTGGTTTATTGAGTAGCTTATGGATTCTGGTCGATGTGTGGGATGCCACAACATTGATAGGGATCTCTAAACACTTGTATAGAACAATTCGACACAGTATTGTTTTAAAGTAGGGTAAATGAAATAATTTTACCCAAATTATTTTTGTATAAAAAGAAACGTTTTGTAAACTATTCTAGTTAATATATATGGTTGTTTGGATGTTAGAAGTGATAATATGGAATTATTATCATTAATACATGGAAACTTAACTAGAAATTGAAATTTATAACCAAAGCAAAGAATAAAATTTTATAATAAAATTTGAGATATAGATTACAAATGTAATTTATAAAATTGAAATAAACTTCATATACAAATGTGATTTATAATTGGAAATAGGATTCCAGAGAAATATTTGAAATAAATCGAAATGGATTCCGAATTTGGAACTTTGGGAAGTTTAAATTCCTTGGATTTGAAAATGGTTTCCAAAAGGTTTTGGAGAAATAATGGTATTATTTTAGGAATATTTTTGAGTGAATTTGAAACCTTGTGAGATTTGGAAATTAAAAATATTTGAAATGCTTTTGATTGGGATAAAAACACTAAACTCTTTCGATCGCTGGAAAATAATTCCGATGATGATCGCGACATCATCGGTGTTCATTTTCGAGTTTCCAAAGAGAAATTGCTACCGAATTGTTTCAAATTGAAATTGTTGCGAACTGGGTTTGATTTTAGAATTCAAAAAGATAATAGAATTTACCAAGGGAGTTTGGATATAGTTGATTTCAAAAAGGGATTTTGAAATTTTGAAAATATGTTTATATTCTGGAATCTTATTTAAAATGTTTAAAAAAAAAATGGAAATTATTATTATCTGCAGAAATTCCTTTGTCTAAACTTACTTATCTATAAATGATTTAAGAACATAAACATTGTGAGAAGATTTTGTTTAGTTACTTAAGTTAAATGTATGAGTCTTGATTGTTATCAAATATGAATGGGCTCTGTATCATAGATATCCTAGTGCAGCCTGTATAGTGAAGTATAGTTCATGAATTGATGGAAA
Source organism: Allium fistulosum (assembly GCA_030737815.1). Taxonomy (NCBI): domain Eukaryota; kingdom Viridiplantae; phylum Streptophyta; class Magnoliopsida; order Asparagales; family Amaryllidaceae; genus Allium; species Allium fistulosum. The sequence goes on from CM060901.1 coordinate 147,238,777, forward strand.
TACAGTTAGATACAATGAAAGGCAAATACACTATCAAGGTTTAAGAATATAGTATTGAAGTAAAATAATCTAAAATAATAAATTTTTGTTCAAACAAAAATATTTGTATACATAATCATATGCTAATAAAAGAGTGAATTTTTTTTTTTCATAACAGATTGTTATGATTATATAGTTATGAATTTAAGTTTGGTAAGAAGAGAACTAAATGTTATTACACAGACAATACATTGATTTGGATCACAGATTAAATATTTCGTAAATTTAAGGAAAGCATAAATTGAACGACCTTATTAATAAATTCAAGGATGAATTGATAATATGAGTTGAAAATTAGAATGGAATCAGATTAAAGTGGTAATGGTCTGTAGTGCAAAGAAAATTCAAGTAAGTAGAGATAAATTGAAAAGGGCCTTGCTATTAATAAAATAAAATTCTATGAATTGTTGTAAGTGAAATAAAAATTTATTTGAAGCAATTGAAATAAATATAAGTTTGTTTGGATTTAAAATGAATTGGATGTAAGCAATGGAGTGTAAACCATTGGAATTAGATGAAATGGCATCAAAATTGATTGGAAACGAGTGAAGGCAATTGAATTGGGGGTTAAAACTTTATTAATTACTTACAAGTGTTGTTTGGCAGGTATGGCCTATGAAACCAGTGTGTTGGCTATTGAAATTAATTGGAATGATAACAACTTTGAATGTTGTCACTAACCTGTTTAAATTTAGTTAGTACAGGTATCGGGAAGCCGTTTGGCTGGGTTTGATTGTGAAATATGCTAAAATAAATCGCCGCTTGCTTTAAAATGCTAAAAATGAGGTACGCTTACGCAAAAGAATTCAAAATAGGAAATATGAACTGTTTATATTGATATATTGTGATTTCCGGCCTGAGGCCGATGTATATATACATATTTGTGCATCCTGCGATATCGCAGAAGTCCCTCCGTACAAGGGAGACTTTGCCAAAATTTTCCGTAAATTTTGGGAGTTAGAAATTTTTTGAGATTTTTGAAAATTTTCATTTAACAACAAATGATTTAAATTGGTTAGCAAATGAAATTGGAACTGGATATTGGAATCTAATTCAAATGTAAATGTAAGGATAAGTGAAATTGAGGGAACTAAAGAAAGTAAAGTTCGTAAATAAACTGTTATTTGAGGTTTAAATTAAATAGTAAGTGAAACTAATCCATATTCAAAATGGAAGCCAATTTGAGTTTAAATGAAATTGTAAGGGCTAAGTAAATAGTAATTAAAATAAACTTCAATGGGGAAGTGAAAATAAATATAAACTTCAAAAATGAAGTAAAACAAATCCAAGAAGTATATAAAATGTTTATATTGGACTTAAGAAATGAATGGTGAATTCTTAGGTAAATTTGGTATGGAGGAAAATTATTCTAGGTGAATAATTGAATGACGATTAAAATTTGAAGATGTGAATGGGATAAGTGTGATAAGTGAATAACAATCAAAGGAATGCGAAATAAAGGAGAATTGATATAGCTGATAATCAATTGGAATTTATACGTAAGATGTACGTATATTATTTTATTCGCATAGCTATTTGGTCCAGATGTCGAACACAGAATTTCGAGGTAATTATACCGATCCGAGTTGGGATTTTTCACTCGATTTTCAACGGCGAACCTGGATATGTATTGTTGATTGATTCTGGATATTCTCTATCATAGTTTGTGGCTATGCAAGGAGAATGACGGTTTCTGATCAAGAAACCAGATCTGAGTCCGCACTAGGAAGTCGGGTGGACGATACTAGTTCGGAAGTGAAATTGTGTGATCGATTGAGCGATCGAATGTGATATTGCGTACGGATGATATATGTGCATCGTACGGGCTTAAGTAAAACAAATGTTGGAAATTTGTAAAGGAAAGTATAAAATGACTTTGGAATTGTGATTGAATATTATTGCTTAGTAGAATATACAGGTGTCTAAAAGCAATGGATAAATTGGGATTTTGATTTTAGAAGATAAAATTTAATGGCCCGACAAAAAGGTATGTATTTGAATTTCTATATGAAATTTGATTGGGTTTTGGGATCCAGCCACTTGGCTTTTTGTTTTCTTTTTGAGATTGGGGGGCCGTAGAGCCATTTTGTAGTAGTACCGAGCTAGCCGCGCAAAGGAGACGCTGGCGAAATTTTCCGAAAATTTAGGGAGTTAGAAAAATTTTGGAAAATTTTGATAATTCAAAGATTTGAATTCAAATTTAAATTTGAATGGATAAGTAGGTGGTATGGGTTGAACTTATGAATAAGTTTGGGAAGTTAAAAGATGATTAGTGTATCATTAATAAAAGATTGTTTGGATATTGTTAATACTGTTTGAATTTGGGAAATAGTTAACGGGGATTGAATCATTCTTCCTAACTAGTAATTTCGGGGACGAAATTCTTTTAAGGGGGGAGGAATGTGACGACCCGGAATTTTTGAGCATTTGAAATTGGAATATTCAATTAATTTAAAATATTCAGAGGTTAATTATAAACTTAAATTTCAAATATTGCTGTTATTGAATAATTTAATAATTAAATTAAATTTATTTGAAGTTGGATAAAATAGTAAATCTGGCATTCTAAGCTACTTAAAAATATTTAGAAAGCTCGTAAAATTCATATTAAAAATACTGGCGGTAATAGAACTTTTAAAATTTGATTTAAAGGTGTTTTGTTCAGTTTTAAAAATATATCGTTTAAATTGAATTTAAAAATAGCCTTCCGAGGCACAGTCTCGGAATTCGACGAAACTAGTTCCATTGGATCCGTAATATTGTATTATTATTGGATTTCAATTTTTGTAGCGTTTGGATTTACCGGTTGCTCGTACGGGTGAGGAACGCGTTGAAATTAAAATCGATAATTTAATATTTTAAATCGATTTAAAAAGCTAACTTCCACGTACGATCAAATCAGCCTCTGAATCACGTTCCGTTGTGTTCGAAATACGGGTAGAATCTTATGAACGCTTGTCGGCGTGTCTTATTCGGGGATCGGGATTTCGCGTTATGTAACGGGACGTTTTGAAGTTTTATAAGGTAATATATTTAAAGCCAACTAGTCAGAGATATTTATAAAACAAGCGTACGCTGGAAGCTTCCCAGATCGATATCTTCTCCCCGACCCTTTCCCAGTTTTATTTCACGAAACCTAATCACTCCACCCTCTATCTTTCAGCCGAAGCCATTACTTCCCTTGTTATATATCTCGAGTTTCCCCAAACAGAACGAATTCGAATTCGTTCGTATCAAAAGAAAAAAATGGGAATCAAGGTCGCGTCCCTCTCATTTCCATGCCGATCAAATCGCGTGCCTTCCTCCTCATATTCTTCAAATCAAACCCCTTCCAGCTCCATTTTCATTAGCAACGAATTCGAATTCAACTCGTTTCCAAATCGATGGGTATCGAAGGGGAGAGTCGCGACTATGGGGCGGTACTCGCGAGGCTGGGTCGCGACTAGGGGTTTCGAGTTGACCGATCTGGTCTTGGCTGATGTGGACTTCGATGGCGACGTCGAGGCAGTGGCCAGGGCTCGCAAATGGGGTTCCCGCGTGGTCACGAGGAAGTGGAGGCAGGCGCACGTTGAGGAGGCGGCGATGAAGATGGGGTGGTGACGCGATTTTTCTGGTGTTCGAGCAAGTTGGGTTTGCATTCATCTTTCGAAGCTTAGAGGGGCAGGTATCTGCGATTTCATTTAATTTAATATATATAAGTGAGGTCTCATTTCATAGTAAAAGAAATTTTAAATCAGTTCTGTCTAATTTATTAATATACGAATATAGGTTAAAAGAGACTTATATTTTCATTTAAAGATTTATGTATGAGTAAGTATGCAGAACTGAAAAGAAAATCTATATTTGGGTAGATAAGTTTTAAATGTATATAGATATAATTTCGAAAGGGGTTAAAATTTATTTTGAAGTAATCTAAGAAGTAATTGATTGTTTAGGATAACTAATTAAATGGTAATTAACTGGTTGACTAATTCAAATATTAATAAAATTGTATAAATGTTTATTCAGTTGAAATCGTAAAGAGAACAAGACGAGATGGAAATGGTTTGCGAAAAGCAAAATAGGAGGTGAGTTAATCTCACTCAGTTTAATTTTATTTAAATTTAATTGGTTAAATTTAAATATGTATGAATGATTGAATTGATTGATTTGATTGATATGGTATATAGTAGTATATACCAATATATATATATATTGGCATATATATATTGGAGTTGTTGATATTCTCGCATAATAGCGGATGATATTTTATAAAACCCATATACCGCGATATTTCACTTTGAAGTGAATTTGGTATTGTGCTAACATCTGTGGATGCAGGGAAACAGGTTGGAGGGATCCAACTGGATTCCTCAAAATATTTAATTCTGTTTAAATATTCTGTGATATGTTTGTTGATATCCTGTGATGATTTATATTGGATAATCTGGTTGGATTGAATTTCCCAGTATAATGAGTTATCAAAAGAAATTGAATTGGATTTTTGGAAAGAAATAAAAGAGTAAAATTCAAGTTAAATAATTCTAGTGAATTCGAATAAATTAGATAAGGAATTGTAAAAGAAATAAAGAAATTTCTTAATTCGAACAAATATGGGGAAAGAGGATTTTGAATTTAACAGGGAAGAAATAAATCTTTAACTAAAGTGATATTATCTAAAATATAAAAGGATTGATTTTATTGAATTTAAAGATTTAATTTAATTAAAATATTAATTGAAGAAGTTTGGAAATCCGAAATTGGTATTTTAGTTAAAAGGGTTTTAACTCGTAATAAAGAAATAAAATATGAAAGTTAATGTATTTGAAATAATTGAAGTAAATAGGGAAATTTATTTCAAAGTAAAGCAAAATGGAAATCAATTGGAAATTGATTTAAGTGTTTAAAAACTTGGATTTTTAAAAGAGAATGAGATTTTAAAATTTATAAACTGGGTTATGAAGTGAAATGAAATATCGGTGGATATTTTAAATATAAATTCAAGGTGGGAATTTATTGAGAAATGTAAATGTGTTTGAAAATAAATGGTGATTTATTTTTAAAGGATATGGAAGAAAGTGTATTCCCTGGATAGCCAAGTACGATTTCAAAGAAAATTCTTAAATATAAGTTAAAAGTTTTCATGTTGTTTAAGAAAGGGATGTTTAGAAATTTATTGTTTCTAATATTTAAATTCTAAAGTAAATATTTTCCAAATCTATTATCGTAATAATTATTTAAAGGGTGATTAGTATTTTATTTAAAAGTGGAAACTTAGTTTTATATTTTATAAAGTAACCTCATTTTAAATATTCACAAAAGTATTATTTTTAATTAATTAAGTATTAAAGTAGTTTTCCAAATTTAAAGGTTAAAGTATATTTATTTTTGGTGTTTTTAAATTATTTTAAAATTAAGAGTATTTTGTACTTGGTGATTCAGTGGAAATAATTATTTGGGAAATGTATTCCGTAAGCGGAAACTGTTTGAAATTGTTTTCAAATGAGCTTTGAAAATTGGAAATATATCTTGGAAAGATATTTGGGCAAATAAATAATATGGGAAATTATTTATTGTGTGATGGTTGCTTGTGGATGTTAATTGATAGTTAAATAACCGACTATCAATATTGGCCAATGCGCTGATCGTTTCGAAGAGACCGGGATCGAGTTTCCGTATACCGGGATTCTAGGTCTGGAGACTCGAATACCACTTCGATCCGGTTTGTACGTTTCGTGTAACGTGTTCGGAGTCGAAGATGGAGCAGTGAAGTGCAAGGGCTAGTCGCTACTAATCCTGAGGATATTTCCAAAAATGGATGTAGTAGGAATAGTGCCTTCGGTTCCGTTCGGACTCGGGACGGACTTGTATGGACGAATGCTTTCGTGACATCGTCAGGTGGACGATGGGCATTCTAAGGGATATGTGCTATAAAGGTATCGTTTAGCCTCGAGCCTCATCAACCGGGAATGACTGAAAATCAGGGGTTATGCAGCAAGGCTTCGTGGGTAGCACCCACTTGAGAGTAAGGTCATCCCTGTCTAGATGTCCCTTTTTATATTTCGGCTTAGTGGTGCGGTTGCTGATCCCAACCGTGGGGTGATTTTATTTGGAATTATCCAGTAAGGGATGATTCCGGCCTTGTGTTGCAGGGGAGCGGGCGTACTCCTCGGTACTGTGATCTAGGCCACGTACTGTGACAGGTGGTACCCCAGTGCCTAGTCATTCGTTGGAAATCCATTTTCCCTACGTGCCTTGTACGAGTTTTGTTTGTATTACCCACGTTGTGGCTAGTATGCTGGAATTTAATCATGTAACAATTTCAACTATTTTATTAAGTATTTGTGAATAGACACTATTATAATATCAGAGGATTTTGATAAAAAGTGTTTTAGCTATCGTAAGGTAAAAACCCGACATGTTTATTTGTGGCGTGGTCTTACGAGATGCTTTTGTTTTCAAAAGGATTTTTGAAACTTTAATAATCAATTGAGTGTGATTTTCTCACGCTGGTATTCCAGACTGACTCGGGTATTGTTTTATATGATGCTCGGGTCAGACCGAGATAAACAGGTTCAGATTGTAGCTGTGGAGCTCAGGAGACGAGCTGGATGGCGATACGTACTTCCGTATTTGTTTATTGTTCCGCTGTGTATTTGGATGTATATCATTGATGTGATGAACTCTGATGATGTATTCTGTAAATATATTGTATAAACAGATATATTTTTCTGTTTGAGTAAAGATCTGTTTTGTATATATTATATTTTATTCCGCTGCGATGTGAGATTCTGTTGTTGATTTTCTGTTTCTTCTTCTTCTACCTCTTCTTCTTAACTAAAATGGTTCGATTTTCCGAGACTGGAAAGTCGGGTCGTTACACCAATACTATATAAAACATTTCCTTTCGGAAATCATTTACTATAACAACAGTGTTATAGTCCACCATTTCCTTATTTCTCGAAAACGTCTATTTCAACAATAAATGTTGAAATCTATGATTTTGATATTTAACACGTTTTAAAACATCTTTTAAAACAATTACTTCATTTCGTAATATCACTTTTCCAAAAACATATCCATTTTATTTAATAATATATTCACTGTCCAAAATCGTGAATATACTTCAATAACCAAATTTCAATCTTTTTTACACATTTATTCCAAGAATTATCCACTATCCAAAATCGTGGATAAAATTTCCTTAATCACTTTCTATATTCAATTTATCAAATTTGATTTATTTTCGAATTCATAAAACAACGATTATAAATTCATCTTCATAATTCATAACAACTTTGATTTAATAAATCTCTTTTATTAACAAATTCGATCAATATTCCATTTAAAGGCAAAAATCCAATTTATAAGTTAATTACTTATAAATCCTTTATTCTACAACTTCATTCATTTTTAACTTCACAATGTAAATCTATTAATTTCATTCACTTATGAAATTCATTTATACTTCTTTTTAACACTTATAAAATTCGTTTTATAAGTCCAATATTTTGATTTATAAAATATCAATTTTATAAATCTTTCTATACAAATCGTTTATAGTTATTCAAAAATCCCAACTTAAACCATTTTATAAATAAATCGACTTTTATTTCAAAAACGACACTTCGGTTATATTTCACCAAAAATTATAACTTTTATAACTTTAAAATTTTACGTTTATAAATCGATTCAAAAATTCCATAAAACGTATATTTTCAAAAATCACTTTAAAAACCCTTTTAAAGTAAAAGTCGTTATTTTTACATTTCAAAACTGAATCTGATGATGCGACATCACCAATTGGTCAATCACAACAACAAACATCATATATCAATATGATAACAGAATATACATCAATATCTGTAAATAAATAACTACTGGTGAGGAATCCAGTTGGATCCCTCCAACCTGTTTCCCTGCATCCACAGACGTTAGCACAATACCAATTCCGCTCCAGTACGGAATTATCGTGGTATATGGGTTTAATAAATATTATCCGCTTACTAACGGCGCAATAGGGTCTCATCCGCTATACGAGGCGGGAAATCAATCAATCCAATATATACATATGCCAATATGTATATATTGCTATATATAGATATATATCCTACTATATCTAATATCACATCCAATAGCAATCAAATCAATAACTGAAAATTCCACTTTTCAATTTTTTTGAGTGAGAAGATCTCACCTTGATTTTAATTCCGATTTCAGCATTTATTTCGAATAAAATTAAACGCGCGTTTAATTTTACTCGAAATTCAAACTAGCTCCAAATGGCTCCAATTCAGTTGCATTGCGTAGTATTTGCCAAAACGAAGCCAACGCCGCTTGTTTCGTCCAAATCGGACCTTGTATGAACAAGATACAACATTTTAAATATTACACAATTTATTTTATAATAAATTTACAATTTAAATCCTAATTTCTAACCCTAATGCATCACGGCCGTTGTTCACGAGATGGGCAAATCCTGGCCGCATCTTTCTTCTCCCTCTCCTTCACGTTTTTCCTCCCAGGCAACTCAAAACCCATTGCCGCCATTTCCTCCTTGAATTATCCTCCCTCCACGACGACATCTAGCTCGATCGAGATGTTCCATGACGCACGCCCACACGAGACCCCCCTTCAGCCTCCGACCGCACCTCCCCAGAGCCCCCCTTTGTCCGGAAATCGTGCACGAATTGAGCATGAACGGGCTGAGATCCCGACCACTACGATGCACTATTGACGATCACTTCCGTATGGATTTGTTCGTCTCGATGAGATCTTCCAGTTTGTAGTTGGTGATTTCCTCCAATTGTCGACGGATTGGAAGAATTTTGAGGAAGAAGGAGGATCAATTTCTGGCCATTCATAATGTAAACGGCGGCTAGGGTTACAAATTTTATTTTTTTTATTTTGTGACAATTTGGGGTCTTTTTATAGGGAACGAACGAACACTATTCACCCGACTTTTCCGAACTCCGATTTACGCGCCGTAACTGGCGTTTCTGGGGTTTACCCCGCGTCCCGAACACAATGGAACGTGTTTCGAAAGCTAATTCGATCGTCTGTGCAAGATATGGAATTAAATGATCAATTTAAATTAAACCGATTTAAATCGATTTCGAGGCGTTTTAATTTGTACCGGACAAACGGTAAATCCAAAAATTACGAAATTTGAAATCTTACAATAATATCACATTACGGATCCGATGAAACTGGTTTCGTCGAAATCCGAGACTTTTTGAAAAATGAATATTTTTAACTCGACGATTTAAAATTAAAACGATATCGATGCGTTTCGAGCTGCCACGGTCAAACGACAACTCCGATGGATACGAAAATTGAAATCCGATAATAACTAACTATTACGGATCCAATCGAACTGGTTTCGTTCAATTCTGAGACTGTTCGAAAATTGGCTATTTTTACAGTCGATAATTAAATATTAAAATATTCAATTTTCATAGATTAACTCCAAATTCAATTTTAAAAGTTCTATAACCTTTCTATAACTCCAGTATGATTAAATAAAATTTTCCAAATCAATTTCAATCATATTAACCTCGATTTTCAATTATTTTTGGAATTTCAATTATTAATTTATCGATTTAATTACCCAGGTAAATCCAATATTCGATAAATAATTTATTCGACTTATTAATTCCACTTATTAATATTTAAAATAAATTAAATATTCGAATTTTAATTATCAAAAATTCTGGGTCGTTACAGACTTCCCCCCTTAAAAGAATTTCGTCCTCGAAATTACAAGTTAGGAAGAAAAAGTCCTTAACACATCTACTATTTTTCACAACCTAATAGTTTTATCAATTTATCAAAACAAATCTTTCTACTAAAGATTCGTTACTAATTCAACTAAATTTTCAACTTCAATCATAAGTTCAAACAACATTGTTTACTTCAAAATTCAAATTCGAGTTTAAATTCAAATTTTAAACTTCCAAAATTTTCTCAAAATTTTCTAACACTCGAAATTTTCGAAAAATTTCGCCAGCGTCTCCTTTGCGCGGCTAATACGGTACGACTACAAAACGTCCCTACGGACTCTCAGATTTCAAAAAGAAAAGAAAAAGCCAAGCGGCTAGACAAGAAATCATCAAATCTCATATAGAAATATAAATACTTACCTCTTGTCGAGCAATTCAAATTTATCTTTGAAATCCAATCCAATTCCTTTATAACCTGTATATCCTACTAGCCATAATATCTAGTTACATATATTCAAACTATTCTGCAAATTCTATTACAAAATTTTCAATGTAAACTGCATATACATTTCTCTAATTCACTATTGGAGTTACATCCATTCAATTTTACATTTCAAATTTCATTTGAATTCAATTCACAATTCCAATCTAATTTGGATTCGGTTCATTTCATTTGCAATTGATTCCATTAAATCTAATTTGCATTTCATATTTTCATTCGGTTTATTTATTTTATTAACCAACAACTTTCATTCATTACTACTCTTTTTAGATTAGTTTTAGTTACTAATTCATTACAGATTACAATTCACTTATTCAAATTTGTTTTCAACATTCAGTTTCAATTCCAATTTTATCTTCATTTATAATTATTCAATTCAATTTATTGCCTACAAATTCGAAATGAATTTTAACATTCAATTTTATTTTCTCGCATTTTCCATTGCAATTTATTTATTTGTTCACAAATTCTTTTATTTCAATTTGAACTTTCATTTCAATCAGATTTCATCACTTAATCAGAATCACATTTCATTTTGCTTAATAAAATTGTTTAACCACTTTTAACAATTCGTTTCACTTCTATTTTCTCATTTTATAAGTTATATAACTTTATATTCAAAAATTACTACTTGGATTTCTATTGATTTACTTATACTTACTTTAATTTAACTCAAAATTCCTTAAGTTAAATTTATTCAATCTAAATTCACAACAAATTGTATAAGTTATTAACTCATTTATTATTCTCATAAATATTTTTATATAGCATTCCAGAGTCTTTTCAACCTTTCAAAGACCATTTTGAAATCAATTCAATTTATCCTTTGAATTTCTAAAACCAAATCAAAATTTTTCAAACAACTTCCATTTAAAACAATTTGGCAGCAATTCCTCTTTTGGAAACCCGAAAATGAACACCGGTGATGTCGCGATCATCATCAGAATTATTTTCCAGCGACCAAAAAGAGTTTAGAGCTTTCAACTCTCCAAAATACTTTTCAAACCCTTTGAAATTCATTTTCAACTCCAAAAATGATTTAAACTTCCAAATTTCTCAAATTTTCAAATTCTTTTCAAACATTTCCAAAACTACTCTGGAATTCCGTTTAAATTATAAGTCACAATTATAATTTATATTCTCAAATTTCATTTGTATATGAATTTATTTCTTAACTTTGGAGTTACGATTTGAATTGCTTATTCCATTTCATACAATAATGATAACTTTTAATATTATCACTTTCCTAACAAACAAGCATCCATATACTATGATAATTCATAGAAAATCATTTCTTTTCTATACAAAAATAGTTTTGGGCAAAATTATCTCATTTACCCTATTTAAAACAATACTGTGCCGAATTGTTCTATATAAGTGTTTAGAGATCCCTATCGATAGAGTTGTACGGACAATACCGACCAGAATCCATATACCACTCAACAAACCAATCATCACAATATAAAACAATTTTTATATTCACTAACAAATACGCACTCGTATCTATTATTACACTCAACTCATTCTAGAGTACTACTGACTCTATCTCTAATGAGTAACACCCAACAGAGCAGGGTTGTCGCTTAACCATATGCTCCGATACCAAATGTAACGATCCAAAGACAGCGGTCACAACCGGTAGGCTTTGCAACCATCCCGGCCCCACCGTGGCTTACACTGGCACCTCGCATTTACTTTTACGGCCAGCCTCTCGACTGTCACAGCCTTCGCCTAACCAACCCATCCCTCTCAGGGACATGTAGGGGTAAGAGTCCCCCATTCGCCACCAAACCGCGAAGCGAGAACCCCCTATCATGCTGTAATATAGCAAATGCGATCCAAATTTTTACTTAGTTGATGAAATATTCTCCATCTATCTTTGTGTCTCCTTGGCAATTTCGAGGACGAAATTCTTTTAAGGGGGGAAGTCTGTAACGACCCCGAATTTTATATAAATTTAAATTAATAATTAAATGAATTTTTGAATTAAAATAGTAAAATAAAACGGTAAATAGATTTCGAGTTTTCCCGGATTCAAGTATATTCTGTATGAATCATTTCAATTTAAAATATTGTAAGTATATATAGATATATATTTGACTTGAGTTTAAAGTGTAAATAAATAATTGATAATAATATTTAACTATTAGAATTGATGGTTAATAATAATTTGAAATTATAAATTAAATATAAGATAATAAATATATTAACTAAAATCTAACATGGTAGAATAAAAATAGAAATTGTTTAAACCGTTGAAGGTTGTTTAAAATGAATCTTTTGAGAATTTATTCTCTTAGCTTAACACCCTTCTCTGAGACGTACGAGCTCAGAGTTTATGTAGTTGAAATTTATCAGCGATATATTCCCAATTTGGTAATGTGGCATGCTGAGTGTTGCTGTGTGATGATCAGTGTTTGATCATTTGTGATATGATCATTTGTTTGATCATTTATCTTTGTGATCATAGGTTGATCGTCTGTTGACCCAAAGCATGGCTTTGTGACAAAGCGTAGCTTTGTGGACGAGACTTCGTCAGGGCCTCACAACCCGGAAATGGTCGAAACAGGAATGTTGCGGCAAGGTTATGAGGGTCGCGCCCTTTAGGGTATGTCATTTCCTTCTGGAAAAGGGTGGTGTCATGGTATGGAGCCCAGATACTTACTCATGTGGATACACTTTATTATGTGTGATGTTGGTTATCGAGGCCTCGGATAAAGGTCCCAAAGGACCGGGGGGTGGCATATTCGTGAGTTACCTGTTACAGGGGTAACCCGGCCTTGTGTTTGCAGAGAGCAGTTTGTCTCTCGGGACGTCCCGCCAGAGGCGTTCCCATGCGGCGGAAGGAAGTTCCTTAGCCTGACCATTTGTTGGAAATCCATTTCTCCAATACGGAACTTGTACGGTTTTAGTTGTAGAACCTGCCATTTACGTACGGTGGTCACCACTGTTTAGATGGTAGCTATAGTAGACATACGATACTGGTCGTATGTTGGCTAAGATTAATATTATACTTTCGAAATGTTTTCTGCACTATGCACTAATAATAATATCAAGATGATTTTGCGTAGTAAGCATCTTTGACTATCATAAGAAGAAATCTCCTCCAATTCTGCGTTTGCATTGTGTGTGTGGCGGGAGGTCTTATGGTAGTTTCATTTTCTAAAAAGCATTGCGGATTTCAATGTTTAAAATTCTTTTGCTGTTGTTTAAAGATAAACTATTTTTGTTGCTCACACCAGTCCCACGACTGACTCGGAGTTTATTGTTCCCTTCCTAAACTCTGGGTGCTCATAATTTTCCACACGAGCAGTCTAGAGTTGGGTTTCTTTTCAGATATTCAGGTTCAGTAGATTATCTAGAGCTAGTTCATTCATCGGAGTTGCTTATCTTGGAGTTGTGGATTCATTCTTGTCTGAAGATCATTTTGGAGTTATCACTTCTATTGATATTGTTCCGCTGCTGGTGTTATCATTTTCTTTTCCGCTGCTATTTCTTGTATCATATCTCTGATGTATATTGATATATGTTGTATCACTCTGTTGTATCAGATAATATATATCAATGTATTATTCTTTTCTTCCGCTGTGTTATTAACTTAATTGTGTTATAGCTCCGGCGAATCGGATTTGAACGGTCGAATCTGCGGCATCCTAGTACAATGTGAAGTACGGATGTTGATTTTCGAGCGGGCAAAACCCGATACGTTACAGTGGTTATAATCAAAAGGGCAGGGGCAGAGGAAGGTCTTCAAGCAACAACAGGGTCAAATACCAAATTTGTGAAAAATTTGGTCACATGACAAATAAATGCTACTTCAGATTCAAGGAGGATTACAATCCATCTCAACAGACACAGTCAAGCAGGCAACCAACAGCAAATATGGCACAAACTAATCATCTTCAAGAAATAATTCAGATAACTCAACAGATGATACAACCAAGACAGATGACATCAACACAGAAGATTGGTTTCCAGACTCAGGAGCTACAAACCACATTACCAACAACTTACAAAACCTCAACTTGGGAAACAAAAGCTACAATGGTAAGAATTCTGTATCTATGGGTAATGGTGAAACTGTTAATATATCACATGTGGGAACATGCACTATACAAGGTACAAGGCTACTCTACCTCAATAATTTATTAAGAGTGCCAAGTATCAAAAAGAATTTAATAAGTGTCTCACAATTTGCTAAAGAAAATCATGTATATTTTGAGTTTCACCCTAAATTCTGTCTAGTCAGAGATATGCTGAGTAAAGATATATTATTACAGGGTAAACTGGAACAGGGTTTGTACAAGTTCAGCCATATGAGAACAAAGAACATCTGTAATAATAATGTTGTCTGTTGTAATAACACAAGTTTGAATCAAGTCAAATGTGACAATACTTTTCATATGTGGCATTGTAAATTGGGACATCCTAGTTATGATGTAGTAAAGCAAGTGTTGAATGAGAATAAAATTTCTTTCTCACCTTTACACAATTTATCAGTATGCACACACTGCCAAATTGGCAAAAGTCACAAATTACCTTTTCAGTTTTCTGAAACTACTTATAAAAGACCACTTGAGCTTGTGGCAGCTGATTTGTGGGGACCATCTCCACACAACTCATCAAAAGGGGACAAGTATTATCTATCCATTGTTGATGCTCATACTAGATATACTTGGATATATTTTTTAAAGGCAAAATCAGATACATGCAATGCTATGAAGCACTTCATCACTAGTGCTGAAAAACAATATAATAACTGTGTGAAGATTGTTCAAACAGATGGTGGGGGAGAGTTCAAAACCCTAAAGGAGTTTTTCAGCACAAAAGGGATTGTGCATAGAACTACATGTCTCCATACATCTGAACAAAATGGTCTAGTTGAGAGAAAACACAGGCACATTGTGGAGACAGGGTTAACACTCTTGTCTCAGGCAGGTCTACCAATGAGATATTGGAGAGAGGCATTTTCCACAGCAGTATATCTCATTAATAGAATGCCAACCAAAGTGTTAAACCATGTGTGTCCATTTGAGATATTATTTGGTTTTAAACCAAACTATGAACATTTAAGAAATTTTGGGTGCTTGTGTTTTCCCTGCCTTAGACCATACAATAAACATAAACTAAGCCTTAGGTCTAGTCAATGTACTTTTTTAGGATATGCACATAATCAAAAGGGGTACATATGTCTAGACAGTCAAGGCAGAGTTTACATTTCAAGGCATGTTGTTTTTAATGAAAATGTTTTTCCTTTTGTAGAGAAGGAAAAGCACATGCAAGGAACTAATGCAAACAAAGTTAGGGCTATTCACATGCCAGACTTATCAAAGTGGATAAATACTGAGGTTCAATCAAACAGAGAACCAACAAGGAACGGAATTAGAGATGATTCTGAGCAAATAATAACAGGCAGTCCTCAACATAATGAGCAGTAAGAATCAAACACACAGCAAGAATCCAATACTGAATCTACAAATGAAACATCTGATGAGCATAATGATGTCCAATGTGAACCACAGTCAACTACTATTCAGCATCCCATGATTACTAGATCAAAAAGTAGGATTTATAAACCCAAAGTATTTAACACTCAACTCAATGAAGTGGAACCAACATCATATGAGCAGGCAATAAAAGACATAAGATGGAGAAAAGCCATGGATGAAGAATATAAAGCTCTAGTTAAAAACAATACATGGACACTTGTCGATTTACCAAGGCATAAAAACATTGTGGGAAGCAAATGGACATACAAAATTAAAAGAAATGCTGATGGTAAGATCATCAAACATAAAGCCAGACTTGTGGCAAAGGGTTATACCCAGCAGTTTGGTTTTGACTTTAATGAAACCTTCTCTCCAGTTATCAAACCAGCAACAGTAAGGATAATCCTAACCATTGCCTTGCATAAAAACTGGAGAATAAGGCAATTAGATGTGCATAATGCTTTCTTAAATGGAGAATTAATAGAAGAAGTGTATATGCAACAGCCAGAGGGTTATAGTTCTGAAGCAAGCATCAGCCAAGTATGCAAACTACATAAAGCAATTTATGGTCTAAAGCAAGCCTCAAGGGCTTGGTATGATAAATTAAAAGGTGTCCTGATTAAACTGGGATTCACTGCCACCAAGTCAGATTGTTCTTTTTATATAAAAAGGACAGGGGACAACAGTATTTACATATTGGTTTATGTAGATGATATACTGATCACAGGAGACAATCAACATGAAGTCGAACTAATCATGAAACACTTGGATAAGGAATTTGCAATAAAAGACATGGGTGAAGTAGATTTCTTCCTTGGCATACACATTCAAAGGGATGCAGATTCAAACATCATTTTATCTCAAAAACAATACATATCTGACATTCTTGTTAGGTCAAACATGGATAAAGCTAAGTCTCTACCTACTCCCATGACAAGCAATCTCAGGCTATCTAAAGAAAAGGGTGAACCCATCGAGAATGTCAAACAGTACAGGAGCATAGTTGGGGCACTTCAGTATGCTACTATTACAAGACCGGACATATGTTTTAGTGTTAACAGAGTCTGTCAATATATGCAAGCTCCTACAAATGAACACTGGTGTGCAGTAAAACGTATTCTACGATATTTAAAGGGGACGATCAACCATGGATTAAAATTCACTTCAAACAAAAACTTACATCTACAAGCTTACAGTGATTCAGACTAGGCAAACGATTTGGATGATAGGAAATCTATCACTGGATATTGTGTTTACCTCGACAACAATCCCATCTCATGGTGCACGAAAAAGCAAGCCACCATCTCGAGATCGAGCACTGAAGCTGAGTACAGGGCCATCGCCAGCACCACTGCAGAGGTCATTTGGACTGAAACCCTCCTTTAAGAATTAGGGTTCACACTGAATCGAAAGCCGACCATCTGGGTTGACAATTTAAGTGTTATCTCTCTATCTATGAATCCAACCCAACACTCGAGAACGAAGCACTTGGAAGTGGACCTCCACTTCGTTCGCGAACGAACGGGAAGTGGAAAACTCCAGATCCAACACATTCTGGCATATTATCAGCGAGCTGATGTCTTTACTAAAGCAATTTCGAGAAAGAATTTTGATCGGTTTAGAGAGGAGCTCAAAGTTTTCTCCACCGCCATGAAAGACGAAGAGAGACTGAAACCCTAGTTTTATTTGAGGTGGCATAATAAGACTCGGCTTGTATTACTTTAGAGGATATAAGCTTATTTGCCTTATTCTGTGTAAATGGGCCTTGCACCGCAGCCCATCTTATCTTTTATTTCCATTAGCCTGTTAGTCTTGTATAAATACAGCAGAGAGATATGTTGTACAGACTATGAATTCAATTACTGAATAAAAGAAAACAATTACATTTTCAAACTTTCTTTTACAACAATCCATCCGGGGCATCGTCCGTGAAAGTCCATAACCATATACTCTTTGTCGGATAATAGCAGTAAAACTCTTTTATCTCAGGTCACTTGTTATTTTAACATTCTCTTCTTTGTCCGCGGGTACGACGCAGTGGAAAGGAGACTTGAGTTCTGGTAAAAAGATCTACGTTCGATTCCTACCATGCGCTTCCATATCCTATATAAATTTATCCGGGGGTATGGGAGCTTGGATCAGCGGACGGCTTTACTATACCTCCTCAGGAGTTTACCGGCTCGTTGGGTTCTCCTGGATTTTCAAAAAAAAACACATTCTCTTCTTTATATATCATTTTTCCGTTAGTCTTTAATTAAATGCATGAAGCACAAATGGCTAGGCGATCTGGCTCACACACGCATACATGCTTGGCTCACCTCAAATCTTCTGTCCCCAAATTACCTGTCCCATGTGCCACAAACATCTCAACCATTGATTTTTTATCATCACCCATTCATATGATATGGTGGATCCTACTAGTTAATTGTTTTGTTATGATGAGTGACTCTGTTTTCTTGTGGCACATGAAGACAGGTAATATGGGGACAAAGGAATTGAACCCTGCTTCGCTTGGAGGAATGAGCATATGTGGCGCATTGATGGCACTTGACACTATAACTGGATTGGTTTCACTTAACCCACCGTTGTTGTCATTTTCTTTTTCTCTTGATATGAAATTAAATATAAACAAAAAAAAGAATCTAAACCAAAAGGAAAAGTCTTTTAATTTACCGTACAGTTATCACCGTGATTAACCAACGTTATATTTTGCTTTAAAGTATTGTTTCTCCTACGTCTGATACTTTACATTTTATATTCTTTTGAATTCTATAATACAGTTTCACTTAGTCTATTTATTGATATTCATTTGACAGAAAGGTACATACAAAAAAAATAAAAACTCCATCTTTTACATGCACTAAAAGTTTTGAGAAATGGTTTTATGTACTTCTCCAATTTGTCAAGCTTTAGTACACAAGTTTGAAGATTGATGTGTTAACCTTGGAGAGCAAATAGTAATCAACGATTTTAACACAGTCATGTCGAACTTCACTTCAAGCAATGGCCTGTCCATACACAGTCTTTCTCTTTTAACTCTTTGCAATTTCTATTACAACAAATTGAAAGCGAAATTTATAGTAAAGAGTAATGAAACTTCTAATCAATCACATTCTTCTTGATCCCTGTAGATTTGAAGCTTTGGATGACACCAACTACAAATGTAGATCAAAAAAGCTATTCATCTTGTTCGAACAATTAGAAACTGATTATAATATGTATACCAAACCCCCATCTAACGATGTTTCAAACGCCACTGCTCCTACTATAAGCGAAATTGCAAATTAAACTATCATGACAAGGCAGTCTGACAACAAATCCAAATGAAATTTGAGAAGAATAACAAGCTGTTCAGGGGACACATGCTTACATACATGTAGAACAAACTACTTGATCTATTTGTTAATCAAAAATTGGCAATGAACATTTGGAAAACACTAGAAATGAAGTACATGACAAGTGATACTAGACGGAAAAAGTATGTGATGGGTAAATAGTTGAAATTTCAGATGACCGATAAAAAGACAATAATGGAGCAAATTAGTGAATGTTAAAATATGCTATCTAATATACTCAACAAAGTAATGAAGATATGTGAAATATTGCAGGCTAATGTATCACTGGAAAAATTCTTGCCATCTTCGAGTGATTTTAGAAACTACCTCAAGCACATAAAAAAGATTTATCTCCTGGAGTGGTTTTCTTGTTTTTACTCCTCCATCTATTAGTCAACTTGGGTTTTGACATTTGTACTGTTGTATTGTTAATATATGGACATGATTTGTACTCTTTTTCCTGACAAGGCACCCATTTAAGTTAGAGGGATTGTTAGGTTTTAATGAGACATATCATGGACATATATGTATTTAATTATTTATAAAGTACCTTTTTTTTCAAAAAAAAAAGATTTATCTCTTCAGGAATTGATTAGTCATATGAAAACCGAAAAAGCCAATTGTTTGAAGGATAAATTCAGTTATATATCCATTGATGCTAACAATGCCAATCTTTTGAAATCTAGTAATCACTTTAATGCAAATAAATTAAAAAACAAAGGGAAGTGAACTCAGAAATTTTCTTTTCAGAAGAATCAGAAAGCCGTCAACAAAAATAACGAAACCTAAAAGAAAAAGATTATATTTTATGTCTGTGGCAAGCAAGGTTATAAAGTGCATCAATGCTTCCAAGGAGAATGAAAACATAATCAAAAGCTTGCTACCAATGTCAAGACGCAAGCAAATATTGTTGAGGATGAAGATTTCATATTTGATGTTATTGTGAGGCTAACTTGGTGGAAAACAAAACCGATTGGATGTTGGACATTGGAGCCTCTTGACATTTTTGTGCAAATTGATAGCTTTTCCATCGCTTTTAGGATACTAGAGATGGTGAGCGGATCTTCACGAGAAACTCTACGACTGTTGGTGTTCTCGGCAAAGGAAAGGTTCTCCTTAAGCTTACTTTTGGAAAATATTTGGCTTTTGTTCCTAGAACAAAAATTTGGTAGGGCCTAGAATCCTAAATATGGTTCTAATGTTGGTTTGTAGGAGAAGAGACCTCTGTTTGTCAAATATGTTAAGTTCTTACTCTAATTCATATTGCAAATCGCGAACAACTATACTAGAATGCAAGCCGTAAAATGCACTAAAAGTAAACGACAAACATAATTTTTATTACGGTTCAACAATCTCTGACATACGTCCACTTTGTATCTTTTATTATAATTTCTTCGATTTACATTTGCTACAATTCTTGCTAGATTTCTCTGGATCGGTTACAACAATTGTGAGTTACCAGACCTATGATTGACAAAGCTTTGATATTGTAGATCTCGAGCCCGATCTGCTACAACTCGATGTTGGATGGTGGATTGGACGATTGAAGGTAATTAGATAAGATTGAGATAATTCTTACCGTTCAAAAGTGCTCCAAAAATAATAATTAATACAACTAATTTGGTTCGGTAGTGATTTGGTTCGACTAATTTGGTTTGGTAGTTTCTAATGTTCCAAACTTATCTATCATAACTGCTCTTCAATGTGGTATTTATAAGTATGAGGTTCCTACAAAATAGGCAGTTTTCATGTATGACTAAGTTAATTCGGTAGAGATTTGACCCGGTTGAAATTAGGTTAAGTAGAGATTTAGTTTGGCGAGACCACTACCAAACTTTTTTCGTGTTCAACACTTCCTACCAGACCGTTTCTACTGTTCCTTCCAGATTGATCTTCTTTGTGCCATATCTTCTTCATTTTAAGTCAGTATTAAGTGAAACTTAGACCAATAGCTTTGTATCAGAGTAAAATAGTTTAATGCCTTCCGTTGTTCCTCTTGAATGACGTAGCTATTAGCTCTCCAAGGTGGTTCCCAAATAGGCTAATGAAGGATGATTTTAAGATGACCATATCTTTCAACTTATAGCTCAGATTGAAATGCAGTTTCAACCAAGGTGCATATTCCTGACCTTAACCATATTTTCTAACTGGTTTGGTTATGTTTCAAGACTATGCCAAAATTTACCCTAACATCTTGCCCTCCTCCTTCCAAAGTATGCTTTGTGGATACAAAGCGTGCTTTGCTCAAGATCCAATCGTAGTTGGGAAATAATGCAATCGAGGAAGAATTCCATAATTATCAGGTATGACCATTCGTTTAGCTTGTAAATCAAGAGGTCTATCAAATCCATAGGGGTTAAGAACACCATCCTTACCCAGTCATTATTCTTTTCTTGCACTTTCGTGGATTTCACTATTCGAGTGTCATGGTGCTATTATGCCCTGTGTATTTCTATCAAATATCAATTCGATTTATTTATAAAATTAAGTCACACATGGAAAGTTTATGGGGTATACCTTAGGGGCAATCATGTATTTTTTTACATATCCTGACTTTGAAATCTATCTCATTTGAAATAATCTATGCTTTCGGTGTTTGTTTTGTATTATATGTAATGTTATATCATGACAATAAACAAATGGTTAAATAACTGTAATGAACAGAAAATCCTTAAATAAAGTAATATACGATTGTAGTTACAAATATTAAAACCATGGGTATTAGATCGTAAGTAAAAATACTTTCTTTTAAATATTCATGGTCAAGATATTTCAAGATAAATATATTGATACATGTATTAGGACTAGAGTATGTAACTCTTCTTAAATATTAGACAATGTATTACTTATGGTTGTTGGGGGCACCGACGGATCACGTTCTTACACTACACCAGAAAAAGACTTTGGTTGCATTCAGAAAACGCTATCAAAGCCTATACTAGCATTTTAGTAAACATCGCCATAGAAGGTGCGATTATAAGTCTTCAACTTTCCGTTCCTTTTCCGTAAACGCCACCATAAAACCAATATATTGTAGCGTTTGTTGTGCGCAACAGAAAACTTCTTTCATAGTGCCTAATAAACGCTACTAAAGACTATGTTTGTGTTTCTAAAATGCTACTAAATAATTTCTATAGCGTTTAGTAAACGTTAGTAAAATTTGTTGATAATTTTGCTGCACTTTTTACACACTACTTTCCTTTATCGGTTGCTTGTTCAGTTTTTGCTGCATTTTGCTTGTTGCATATATTATATAGTAGTAACTAATGGAATTTAGTATAAAAAAAAATCAATCAAGTAATCATAATACTCAAACTACTGACTAAATACATTGACCACACAACAAAACATGATATCCATGATCATTCCAATACAAAAGTCTTTAGACAAAATAGGCAAGTTCAGATAAAATTCTTGTGCATTCTTAGATACAAGTGTTTATACTAACAAAATGTTATAATATAAATGAAACCATGTACCATTCCTTTGGCGTAGGCGATCTTTTCTTTGAAAACACTTAATTACCTGTAGACAAGTTTAACAATCAGCAATGATAACCTTACAAAATTCTTAACAGCTGAACAAAATCAACAGTTAACCATGAAAACTAACTCTTGATTATAATAACAGTGTCATCAGATGTGAAAAGATGTATATGATGCATGCGCAATAATATGATGCATTTCTAACTTTTAGAATGATATTATTTTTTAAAATTCTGATTAATTATATATTAGAATTTTCATAAATTCCGAGGGTGGAAAAGAATGAACTTAAATTAGTTAGGCTGGGATGAATAAAAATGAATGTAATCACAAGGAAGAGTATTTGAACAGTTGACCTTATTGAATAAACAGCTCAATGTCATAACTATTAATAAGTCCTAGCCATAACTATTACTGGCATGACTTGGCATATCACTTTTATTACTAAATGCTGACCTTAAAACAATTATACATGCATCTCTTTGAAGAGAAGCAAGATGCGTATGTAAAGAGTAAATGCACATTTGGAAGAAACGAACATCCCAACTTAATTTTTGCATGTTCAAGAGAGTAGTTAGCCAATCAAAAAGAAGTGAAATACTCATTCATCCTTCTAACGAGCAGTGTCATAGTTGCATTACTCGTAGACAAATAATTAACTTGCTTAAATTGCTATTAATAACCAAAAATAAAATAATATTGGGTAATACAACAGGTGTGGTACTTCATAATTTTTACTATGCACATGCATGCCTAAATAAAGGATACCTGGAATTGTACCTATAATTTTCTTTCAATATGTAAGAATAAGTGACGAAAGACGTGACTGCTGGCATATTGTTGGTGAAATTTGTCTAGTCATTAGACCTGGCATATTGGGTAAACTAGTTCACTATGAAGCGACGGATCAGCAACATAGCCTCTGTTGGGGTCACAAGTTACTCCAGTCCTGAAAATATTATCAACTGTATAAGCCCATAATTTTCTCAATATGTTCTTTTAAGTAAAGCTACATCCTTATGAAAATAAAGAGAAATTAGTTTACCTTTTGTTCCAGCAATTAGGACCAGTCCAAGATTTGAAGATGCCATCGTAAGGGCCATTGAGATCGGCGCGAAAACTGAGGGTAGAGCGGTCGGTTGGGTGGCAAACTATTTTTGACATTCATTACTTTTTTGCCTTTAGTTCGTATCTTCACATATATGTGCTTTATACTTATTTCTTATTGCTTATTATGCCACCTGCACTGAAACCTATTCAGCTAACACATCTCTAATCGCATTCTACTGTAGCTCAAATAAATAGTTAACAATTAATGGTTATTATGCTCTAGAACAAAATTTCAAATAGCCTAGAGCATGAGTCTCTCTAGTCGCTTCATGTTTTCTTTCTATCGTATTCATACAACATCAAGTCAAGACTGGTTAAAATAGACAAGTACCTTGCGTATATATATAGTATTAGTTATATATCTTTCATTTATTGCTTCACCTTCTATTGAACATGTCTATGTTACTTGTGCTTCTTCATTTAAAGGCAAAACTCTGTTTGTAGCTATAATATTCTAACACAACATCAGAGGCATTGTGTAATCAATTGCTTCTTCTCCCATTTGCTGATGCTCATACTTTCAGCAACTAAATTCTGTCACTGAGAGCTGTTGAGAGGAACATGCACAGATGATACCTCAGTTTGACATATGTTATTAGAATTTTGAGACAAAAATTGTAATAGCCCGCAACCCAGTGGGCCTGAATTTTAGTTAAATCGAAAATTCAAGTCCACCAAAGTACGGATCGCTGTTTGAACATTTTACAAATAAACAAATAAATGCATATAAGAGCACTACTCGGTAGAATAATAAAGTATAATAGAACGTATAGTTACTAACTAAGGTTGACATTTTCAATGTCTAGTGTCCTTGTCAGTGCCGAGCATGCATTAGAAAACCTGTTCTTCCACCATTCCCGTCTTGTACTAGTAATCGTCCCTCTAAAACTATTATGTGGGTTATAATGAGAAGAGGGTCAGAACAACGTTTTGCTGATCGGTAAATTATACATTTTACACACAACACTAATTTATGCCGATAGTCTTCCATTACATATTATGTTTTTTAATTTTACTTAGTCGTCTTGACTCCTCGTGCGCGTATGATATGCTCCATCTACCGGAAGTAGACCATAACTCCATATATGTGTGTATGTGTGTGTATATATATGTATGTGTGTGTCTATATATACACACACCCCACAGTCCCCCTTTCGACCAAGATACCATCCGCGCTAATATCTGTAATCCGGCACCTCATCGGGATCCATCATCAACGCAGCATCACATCTGTATGGAACAACATGTCGTATTACGACTTCCCGTACACTACACATTAGGGAGGGGAACCTGAAATGTCGACCCGCTGGTGTGTCTCATCGTCTCCATTCATGTCCACCTCTTAATGGTAGTTTACGTCTCGTCATGCGTCCCGTAGTGTCTAATAATGGCGTTACGGTAGCTTAGTCGTATTCTATCTCGTCTTAGGATTTACTACTTATTTGCTTCCTATTATGGACTCAACTACACTGACTATGGAGGACTCAACTTCTCGGACTACCCCATTCGTTTTTGAAAAAACTCTTTTATGGGTTAACTAGCCTTACCCCTAACAAACAGTATAGCAAACAACCATGACGGTGCATTACCTAACGCGACCTACCTTGGTAGGAGGTATTACTATGTCTTTCCCGTTTGACCGTGCAGGATCGATGACGCACTCAACCCGGTACAGTTCCTACTCCTAATTTGGTACCAACACATACCAACATAGTGTCGAGCCGCTCACCATCTTATTTAGATTGCCAAACGCAATCAAGGCAATACCTCCCCTAATTTGTTGAAGCAGACTCTACTAAGGGTATTCCTTCATCTATACGCAAACGTATATACTCCATAGGTCCTACAATTGGATATGTCCCACATCACTATAATATACACACAACTGCTGGTGGTCCATTGCGATGGGAAGACTTCTACACTACCGACCTCGCATTCTAACCCACTCTAATGACTATGGCATTCTTATACATTTAAGTTGTTTATAAACTAATATAATTCACATCCGTCATAAACGCATATTTGAGGCTACATGTGTGTGTGTATCTATGTATACATGTTTATATGTATATATATGATCATCCATTTTTATTGAATTACCGTGCTTCTAATATTCAGCGTTGACAATATTTCTTTACTTTTCTATGATTTTACATCTTATTTAATTTAAGGTCATTTATCGCTTTCTTTTAAATATGTTTTCTCATTTACTTTCCCTTACCCTCGTTATCTAACTTTCTATTTCTATTCTTTTTTCACATTTAATTTCCCCGCCTTGTTCTAAAAGACTGCATATACCCTTTTAATTTTAAGTTATGAGTTGTCTATCTTTTCATTTCTTTTTTATTTCACTTCTGTTTTACTTATATTGCACAAATTCTTTTCTTATACTGTTTTTAATACATTTATAATTATTTTAATTTATCCCTAGGAATTTTCTGTATTTTAATGTATTGGAATTATATTTCCTCCAAATGTAACGACTAACATTGTAAATTTCTATTTCTTATCCAAAAAGGGAATTTGTGTTACGTTTGGAATCACAAGAATTTTTTTTCTTCATAATTATTGAAATAGATAGTACAAAATACGATAAATATCTCTATTTTATACTTCTCTTTCTTTTTATGTGTATTTCTTATTATTTCAACCATTACACTTTTATTTATAAATTTGAAAATCCGATAATTATAGAAATTCACATTGCAAAACGCTATATAATCCAATAAATTAAAATACCACTTAAATCCTTACATTTAACTATGATAACTTAATTTACCATTTTACTTGCACAAGTCATATTAAATTCAAATATCGGGAACTATCACAAATTCTATAAATTTTAGAGACTAAATTCAAGGACTATCAATACCCGATATTTTCACTACGCCATAAATGACCTTCTGCAACATTTTTGCAAGGTGTTGCCAGCTAAAATGTTGCGATAGCTATAGAATTTTGGTCCTACTGCAACGTTGTATTTTTGGTGTTACCTTAGCCATAGAAATGTGTTGCTCTAGCTAAACAAGTGTAACACGATGCAACATTTTTATATAGTGTTGCCATAGATGTTATCAGATTAAAAAATTAAAAAAAAAATTACACCTCAGCGATCCACACCACCATTTAAAACAAAATCTCAACCGTTGATTCACACCATCGATCCACACCTTACCAATTTCCATTTCCCGCTTTACTTTTCACTCATCCGCTTTCGTTTCTCACCCCCAATTTTCCAATCCCTAATTTTTATTCCTCCGACTTTAAAAAAAATGACGCCGCTCCTCCTTATTTCTTCGATCTGGAGAATAACTGGCTTTGATTTTATCCCTTGTCGGCCATATCAATTTCCGTTATTTTCTTTCGCCTCGCGTCAGTTTTCCTCACTACTTCCGGATTTGCGATTTTGTTCAGGTTTTTGGCGATTCTGGTGATTCGAGGTAAGGCTGTGGGATTGCGATGGTTCAAGGAGTTGCTGATTTGGTTGCAATTTCGTGGTTGGGGCCTGATGTCAGAGTGGCAGGGGGTAGTCGAATTGGTTTCGGTGAAAACTAGGGCACGCGATTCCAGTTGCTTTGATGCTCTGATTGATCAAATCTAGTGTGAGAAACGTTCCTGGTAGCTTGCTCCTTCGTTCTCCTTGATTGATTGCTCGAATTGCTTTGACTTCGTCGTCGGGTGCGATGTGATATTATTTGGTATGTTTTCTGCCTTCTGGTTTACTTGAATATTCTTGATTTTGGTTACACTCGCACGCTTTTGCCGATGATGAATTGGGATTTATTTATAGGCTTTATTTCCTATAATCTCGTGTTTAATCTTTCTGTTGGACTTTGAGAAATCTGGTATGTTGGATTGCAATGATGAATACAAACATATGTGTGTTGAGCTTTGTTGGTTTTGCTTGGTCTGGACTGAACTGGTACCATGCTAACCTTGTTCTTTAACATGAACTGATGCTCCAAGTCCTCTGTATATCATGTTACTGCCTAGGTTTCTCTTGTACATGCCTGATGCATTCACTGTTTTTGCTTGATGGGCTGCCTATGTGTACTGCTGTGTTTCTTGCACTGGCTTGTCTATATTTTGCTGAACCTGGTTCTTGTTTGTTTTGTTGGTTGCTTGGCCCTGAGTTGAATCCAGTCGATGACTCGGGTTTGACCTTGTGCCGTGTCCGTTTTTTTGGCTTGTCTACATATCTGGCTGCACTTGAGTATGAACTTGCACTTGAGTAGTTGCACTTGAGTAGTTTCTTGTACCAAGCCTTATGATGCATGTATGTTCATCCATGTACATGCATTTCTTGGTCATGTTATGTTGCTTGCTGTGTTGAGTACTACTTTGTGCACTTGGCTTCTCCTTTGTGCATTTTTGCTTGAACTGTTGCTTGCTGTCTTCCATACTGCCTTGTATCCATGTGTTGCATTCATGTTTGGCTTATGCACTTATGAAAAGAAACAACCCAAATACCTGAGGCAAATAATATAACAAAAATATTTTCATTTTCTGTTCGAGTTAAATATTATTTTCCAGATTACTGCTTTTGAATTATATGTGACAGGTATTAAAGACTGGACAGCTGGATATAAGCTTGAAGACAGAGTCAAATCAAATGTGCATGAGCTTGAAGACAGGTTTCAAAGAAGGCTCGATCTTTCGAAATCGGATGAATCGGGCGGTGCCCACTTGTTCGACCTAACCGGGACTGCGCCCGGACCCCCGCCGGCGCTGCGCCCGGACCCGCTTCTCGGCTCGCCTTCGGCTCGGCACTCGGCTCGCCTTCGGCTCGGCATATATTTGTCAGTGTCGGTGTTTGTATAAATTGAAACTGCATATGTAATGAGTGAACTGAGTGATGTAGTGAGGAATATCTGTATATGTGAATATCAGTGTTATATATCATTGAATTGTAAAATAGTGGAGTCAGGAATTTGTACTATTTCAAATGTTGAAATAAAATATTTATTTAAATAAATTACTGTTTAAATATCAAATTCTGTGCAATAGCATTTTATTAAATAAATATTTATTTTTATTAAAAAATCAAATATGCTCTATATTGTGGGCCCCACAAATTCAAAAAGTTCATATCTATAGCAACATTTTGGAATGTTGCTACAGATACCTATGGGTGTTGCCATAGACCCAAATAGGGTTCTATTGCAACAATATTACTTATGTTGCCTTAGATAGTCAAAATGTTGCCTTTGAGGTCTAAGGCAACGGCAAAAATTGCATCACCCTAAAAGTGTTGCCATAGACCTATGGCAACATTTTTCGGGCCTGAGCCAACATTTTTTTTGTGTTGCAGTAGGCCATTTATGGCGTAGTGTTTCCAGATACATGCAATATACAATGTCAAATTATCAATAACAGAATATGTAGGCAGAGTTTAAAATTTTATTTCACGTATACAATTTTTAGCCTACAACTCCAATTTACATTTCAGGCATACAGGAATAGATTTACAACAATATAAAGCTAATGCTATATAAAATATATATAATTTTCACTCGCCATTTTAGCTTACCAAATCTCCAGATCTAATCCCTATTATTTCAGTTTGACTCAATTTTCTCCCTATTTGGATATATACATCACAAGCATACACAACTTTAGCAGAGATCCAGATTAGAAAATATTTGGATTCGATTTACAATTTAGATCCGGATTTACAATTTACCTTGTGATTTGATTTAATCCTATTCTTCTTTCCATTCATCTTCTACAATTCTCCGTATATACATATAATTTATAACTATTTCTAAGAATTTAGGATTTGGAGGAGAAAAGAAAATGACAGAGCTCCAGCGTCGCTCCAAAAATATGAGTTTAGAAGTGAGGGTCTAGACCTATATTTATAGGGGTTCGAATCAATGCCAGTTGTTATATTTAACTGTATAATTCCAGGCCATTTTGGCCAATTGATACTGTCGATTTTAACCTGGTAATGGTTGATCGCCCCAGCCTAGGGTCGACCGCTACCGATCGACCTGGGTGCATCCTTGGTCGACCCGTGACTTGTTTTTGCATTAGTTAATCTACGTTGTTTGATTTTTGTTTGTTTTATTCCTTTATTAAACCAGCGATATAATTTCCTTCCCATTATCACTTTCTTAATGTTTAACTATACTTTTAATTAAGGAGGAAATAGCTTAATTAAGGGTTTTAATTATTTAAAATAATCAAATATGGTTTTCGACTCTAAAATTTTTATATGGTAAGAGAAGGATATTCTCGAATTTTGTGAATTTTTGGGATCTTTACCAGGTAATTTCGATTTATTATGAAATTATTATACTAGATAAGCATTTAAATGGATGATTAATTAAGGATATTAATTAATTTTTTTAAAGCAAGTTTTAGGACTTGAAATTCTGAGCGCGGTAGGTTCCTATAAAGTTTTGGGTAAACAACTTTTTTATCCTTACCAAAATATAAGATTTGGTGAAAAGTATTTACTTTTAATAGAAATAAACCAGTTTTCATGTTAATTATGATTATGTCATGCCGCATATATCCTCTTCGAGTGTAACGAACAGGCCTTTCGACCCTCCAAACTTGACATAATACACCACTGTATTGCGTGCCAACGGAAAGACCGATCACTATAGGAAAGAAAGAAGAAAGAAGATAAGAAGAAATTAAACAATCATAGAATCTCACAACGCAATGGAATAACATAAATTAATCAACACAATTCTTTACAAAGTCATTTCCTAAATGATACATCAGAGTCAAACTAATACAAAATCTACCCTAGGATAGTTATTACAGCCTGTCCCTACCTAATTGATACAAAGATCATACAAACATACATACATAGCGAAAATAGATAATAACTAGCTAACGGTGAAGCCACTTGCTCCAGCTCCTCCTAAATATAGTCATGAGAAACCTGGACCACTTGGTTATTCATACAAATTTGAGTACCCAAGAGTTTTAAGGAAAGAAAATAAGACTCCAGGTCAGACATGGGTCTGGTGTGAGTAAACTCAAACAACTGAATTATTTCTTTTAAAAATACTTTTAAAATCAAGGGTATCTCGTAAGACCATGCTGCACATAAACACGGACGAGTTTTTACCTTACAATAATCAAAACATTTTTATATAAGTCCCAATGATATTATAATAGTGTCTAACGGTTTAAGTAAAATATGAATATAGCTGAATGCTTGCATCTCACATTTCAACATAGTTGGGTACATCTAAAATAGTAAAGGCACGTATTGGAAAATGGATTCCAAACAATGACAAGGTAAGGAACTGCTTTCAGATAGTACATCTTTAGATAAAATGCACTGAGGTTTGACAAGAACATCTTGTACCACTGCCACACAGGACTGGCCTACCACTTAACTAGTAGTACCGAATATGATCACCCCACTTTGGGCCTCGAAGCATACATGTGCAGATAGGAATCGATCTAGATTTGGGATGATCATACCCTAACGGGAGCAACCCACGCGGCCCTGCTACATGCCCGATTTTTGTCATTTCCCGGTTGATGAGGCTTGAGGCTACGTTTTACCTTTACATAGCACTTCCCACTTGGGATGCTAACACTGACACAATGTCAATATTCATCCATACAAGTTGTTTAGGTGATGAACAAACCGAAGGCACTACCTCCACTACACCCATTTTGGAATCACCTTTAGGGTTAGTAGCAAATAACCCTTGCACTTCAAAACTCCATCTTCGATCCCATACTCTTCAAGATGTCTTCAATTCAAAATGCTTGAGTAGGATCGAAGTGGTTTTCAGATAACATATCCGATCCCGGTCTCTTCGAAACAACTTTCGATAATTTTCGGTAAACTCAACCCTGGTTCTTTAGGAAATAAATAGACAAAATAAGAGTGGAGATCACCTCCTAACCGTTAGTGGATGGATTTTCTTATCATTTATCCTAGAAGAACGAAACGAGATTTATACGCACATTACAACATCATTGGGGATGACTGTGCCATATAACACAGGTGTTTCTCCTAGATATTTCCAAAGTTACGTTTTGGTCTAGATTTGATAGTCGGTTATTTAACTATCAAATAAACATCATTCAAACATTGATTTAATTCCATATGGGATCCACTAAGCCTTTATTAATTTAATCTTTAGTTAATAAAATCACTTTGTAAAGCTTGATCAAAGGATCTTTACGCAATGCTATTTCCAAAAACCTTACTTCCCTTTTTATTTATACTTATCTTAGGGGTATAAGTATATTATCAAAACATTTGAAAAATTCCTCCTTTCAAATTTCTTTTTGAAAATGTTACTTACTACAAGGCGATCCACTCATCCTTTATAAAAATTCCCTTTTAAAAGCTTCCTTCATATTTAAATACATTTATAAATTTCCGAAATCAATTTATAAAACACTTTTATAAGTTTACAAGTCAATTTACAAAATCTCTTTACAAACCTCTAAAATCATTTATAAAACATTTCCCCATTTAAAACTCTTTTGATAAATCTTCTTTAATAAAAATCCTTTACAAAATATCTTTTGCAACTCATCCTTTTAAATCACTCCAAATAAACCTTTTTACTTAGTAAAACCCATTTTTATAAATAAGTTATTATTTATAAATACCTTTATAAAATAATAATATAACTTGAAAAATCATTTATAAACCTTAACCCCAAATTGTTTAAAGAATTGAAATTAATTCAAAACTATACTTTATAATTTCAAAAAGAGGCTTAGCAATCCCATTAGTAGTGATTTAATTTACCATTTAACATTAATTTCACTTTTAAGTCACTTAACCATTTATTTACATAAGCCAACATATATGTAAATGCAACTCATATCCAAATCAAGGAATAACATGCCAATACAACTCAACTAGCATATACATGTTCAAATAACATAATAGCAGGATGATGATTTGTAGTGCTAAATAAATGTCCAAACAATTCACTACCTATAGCAAAATGGGAATTTATTCTACTAAATATATGTCCGCACAATAACAATTGCATTATAGCATAACGGAGATTTATTATACTATCAGATGTCTAAACAATCAAACAATCAACTTATAGCAGAACGATGATTTATTCTGGTAACCCATGTCCATACAATCAAACCATTTACATAACTAATTCAAAATA
Organism: Allium fistulosum; assembly: GCA_030737815.1. Taxonomy (NCBI): domain Eukaryota; kingdom Viridiplantae; phylum Streptophyta; class Magnoliopsida; order Asparagales; family Amaryllidaceae; genus Allium; species Allium fistulosum. The sequence goes on from CM060901.1 coordinate 147,271,563, forward strand.
TTTGTCTACTTAATGGTATCGACATTTGAATCCCTTGTGTTCAAAACCATCATTGAAAAAAAAGTACCTTTAAAACAACTTGATTCTCGGAACAAAGGATTTAAAACTTAAAACTCCCTTTTAAAAATGATTAATTATAAATTAAACTCTTTATTAAATCATTATTAATATTTATTAAATTTGACTTAATTTTATTATAAATTAATAAATAATTAAACCTTCAATAAATAATTTATTTATAAATTAAACCCTTAATTAATCCTTTACTAATTATTAAATAATAATTTAAACCTTTATTAATAATTAACTACTAAATAATTTCAATTAATTAAATAATTAATCTTTTAATTAAAACTTAAATAATAAATTAAACCTTTAATAAATAATTATTTTAAATTAAAACTTTAATTAATTTATCATTAAAAATAGTTAAACACTTGATTAATTAAATAATTGACCTTATATTTGATTAATAATTAATTAAAAATAAATCATATACTTAACTCATAATTAATTAAAAATTAATCTTACCTTTAAAGGATAATTAACTAGTAACTAATCTTTATTTAAGTATGATTGATGAACCTTGTTTAATACTTAATTAATTATCAATTACCAAACTTAATTAATAATTAATTATTAAAACTTAATTAACTTTCTAAAACATTTTTATTAAGTTTATAAAACCTTTCCAAAATAATTTTAAAGTATGAAACTGAATTTTAGAAAATACGAACTTTCATCGAAACTGCATCGTGGATGTCATACTTGTAAATGTTTTAGTTTTTCTCTTTGGAAACTTAATACTAGAAAGCTTACTAACTTTTCAAAACATATAATAAATAATTTGGAACCAAGTTTCTAACTTTTAAAATCAATTTTAATTTCAAAAAGGATTCTTCATCGATAACCAAATCTAATTGTTAACTTTGTTGACTTTTCTTTGCACAACAACCACATAATTATGTTCGTAACAACTTATTCATACCACAAATCCAAACTACCAAGATCACATTTTTACATCATTCACAAAAATCTAGACTTCACATTCAAGCACACACTAACTTAACCACATGCATTCACATATATAAGCAACATATATATGCATCCAAACCATACAATAATCTAACCAAACAAGTAATATTTTATCACCAAATAGTCAATAAATACAAAGGTAAAATTTTTTTCAAAAATTAGGAAGTTTACTCACCAAAATTTTGCAAAACACTTTTTAAAAATTGAAATACTTTAGAACTTGCAAAGCTTGAAAAACCACAAAATCAACTTGAAAATGGGTCATCTTTTCTTTGACTTTTTGTCATGTTACTCTTGGAATTTGGAATAGTGGTCAGAAGAAAAGTTCTTTGAAATTATTTTCTCTACAATTTAAAAAAAATCACTCAATTTAGATTTGTTTTGATGGAGATATGGTCAAAAGAAGGAGTTTTATTTTCGAGCTTGAAAATATAGGTCCAAAAATGAGTCAAAAAATGTATTTTTGATCCAAAAATATTCAAAACTTGAAAAAGTGGTTCAAATGAAAGTTGTAGCCACTAGAATTATACATGTTTTAAATAAAATAAAATCTTGATTTGGAGTAGTCTAGAGGAAGCTATGGCCGAATGAAATGGGAGGAAAATGGAGAAAGAAAAAGTTTAAAACTAAGTTTTTAAAACAATTAAAAAGAAGTAAAAAATTCAAATTTAAATTCTTTATAATTCTAAAGTGAAGCCATTAAAGAGTTTTGGAAAGCCTTGGAAAAGAAAGAGCAGAGTTTGGAAGTGGGAAAACGAATGGTAAATGGAAAAAGAAAATGTAGAAAAGGTTTTATATAAAATGTAATTAGGAAATTACTAAAAAGTTCTTCCCTTACATATCCTCCACTACATGGTTGCCACGTCACCCCCCTCCTCCACCTCACCCATTTCAGCCCACACCTAGCCACCCTTCCATCACATCAAGCCACCATGCCATCATGTCAAACCAAGCATCCATTTAAAGCCTTAGTCCTTTATGTCTTAAAAGGCATCTTTATATTATAATATATATATATATATTAATTTTGCAAAAGAAATCATATCTTACTTAAATATGTCATACTTAAGTGTTTACATATATATATACTTATGCATATGCCTTACTTACTTATTTGTATGTGTATGTGTACACAAAAGTGTTACGATAATTCCGATAACTTTTAGCCGTTGAAAAATCAAAAATTCGAGAAACGAATTCCAGTCACATTTTCAATCTTTCTTCAAACTAATTATTTTTATAAATAAAATTTGAAATGATTTCACCATCGTTAATTATTATTTAAAGAGTTTTATTTTCAATATAATATCTATTATATGAATATTTAAAATTAATTAAATATTTGCAAATCAAAGCAGTGAAATTCCAGGTCATTACATCGAGGCTAAAGGAATGCCGCTTACGTGAAGGTGGATGTTGATAAGGATGGAAGCTTATGATGGCTACTTAGGTAGTTATGAACTGGTTTCATGAGTGTTAACACCGATATTGTCGGCAACCTATCCCTAACGGCGTAGTCTTATCGTGGTTATCGAAGTGTTATAAATGACGCCGCATCTTATCTCTTCGACTGTTTTAAGTACTAAGGCAGTGATGCCACCTATATTTACTTTGATCCAATGTATATTCTTTGACCACATAGTAGCCGAAGTAAGTTAAGCCAAGATTTTTATAAGACGTCAATGGTCGTGATGTCGTGGTGCATCAAGATCGACGACCTTATATACTTTGCTTTAATGTCGATGCCACATCGTAATGATGTTGCATCTCTTTCTTTAATGCTGAAGAGACTTGTTTTATATAGATTAAAATATTTTAAAGGGGCGAAGATGCCTAGGTTTCAAGAGGGTCGATGACCCTATAACTTCGTCAGATAGCCATATAACTTATAAAAGTTAAAGTTTTGTTTTAATAGGTGGATAGCCTATAGTTTATGGAAGTCGACAACGTCATCTTCGACATGAATTTAGACTTAAAAGAATTTAAGTTTGGTTTCACCTTGGTTAGAGGGTCGATGAGGTATAGTGTGGCTTGAATGTCGCCTATCTTCATTAGAGGTGGAGAGCTTTATGTTTTCCATTTCGACGTTGTCATTGAGGATACCAATGCCATTTTAAAATTTGTAAACTTCGACACTATCATTGGGGACACCAATGTAGATGGACTTTGACATTGATCTAAATTTAAATTGGATAACGGTGGCGGGCGATATGTTTTTGACTTCGATTTTTAACCTTGGAGATACCATTGTTTATTTTTGATAAATTCAACATGAAATAATTGGGGATACCAATGTATGTCACTTTGAAATGTTATAACTTTGAGGAGAAATAACCTAATTCGGGATACCAATAGACATAGATTAAACATTTGGGTAACATGAATTAAATTGTAAATGATGGGTTCATAGTCATCCTAGGAAAACTATGGGAGTGAGATAGTTAGTCCACATCATGCCAGAGATGGATAGTCTCTATGTAGGCGACGATGGGTTCATATTCATCCTAGGAAAACTATGGGATATGTGATGGATAGTCTACATTATTGTAAATTAAATGGAATATATATGATGGATAGTTCACATAAATTTAAACAATGGATCCATATGTGATTGGTAGTCAATATGGTAGGGGTTGGGTACTCCAAGTAATAATAGCATGTGAGATGGATAGTCAACATAACTATGAACATATTTAAATGCGAGATGGGTAGTCCACATAATTAAAAGACGGGTAGTCAGATAAAAAAATAGACTACCAGTTTAAATTATGATGGGTAGTCATTTGAAATGAAGATGGATAATCTAATGAATTGGGATGGGTAATCCAATATATGTTGCATGATTATAAATTCTATTTTCTATTTTCTAAGCATTGTGGTTGAAGGAGCACAATGTATTGTTGTTATGTTTTAGTTAAGATACAAGCGAGGGAAAACTCGTCCGCTCAGCGTCTTGATCTCACTTGATATCTATTTTGGTTCGAGATGGTAGGTTAGTACTCATACCTGACTGTTGTTTGATCCGAAGTTTTTGTTTTTCCCCTTAAACTCTTGGGTACTCATTTGAGTAGGTCGATATTAAAAGATTTCAGGTTTCTAGTTAGACGAATAAGCTTCCGCAGATGTGCATGACGCAATCTAGCTATTTGGAGCTTTATCTAATTCAGCTATGTAGTTTGGTTTTGTCTAATTTTATGTAATGTCAAAGTTGTTTAATTGCTAAGTATTTGACTTTAATCAACCAAGGGGAAATCTTCATATGTCCCACTTGGTGTATTTTGTATAGTTATATTTTCTTTGAACGTGGAATCGTAAATGAGATTATGCAATGAATATGAAATCATATTTTGAAAGGGAACGCAAAAGTTATTTCTGAATTGTGTTTGAAATTTTTTCATTTTCCCGTGCTTTTGATTATTGATATGATTAATATAGTCGCATTTTATCGTCGATGATTAATAACTATGGATGACTACAACATCCATAGCGGCTAGCTTTAAGCCTCAGAATGGGGGATATTACAAGTTGATATTAAAGCATAGGTTTATGATTAAAAATATTTAAACCTAAAGAGTTTTTGAAAACATAATCCTAATGAATCCGAGAGTAAGACTGGGGAATGGGATAAATCTTACTTGTATTTGCTATATATAAGTATGTATTCTATCTTTATTCTCCCCTCTCTCTTAGACTATTCTTCTGTATCTTACTAAGGCTCGTATACAAATTTATGGAAATGAAAGATATGGAGGCAGAAAATGGAAGAGTGAATCTAGGTGGCGGAAGCACCACAACTAATGGAAATGCTCAACCCAATAATAGGAGAAACCAAGGTCGAGAGGCAAATGTTAATCAAAATGCAAATGTCAACATAGGTGCCGGAACCCCACCAGTAGATATAGGGACTATGTATTAGTTCTTCGTCAACTTGATGCAAGCTAGAGCAACTATAGGAGTAGCTGGAGGAAATGCTGCTAATGCGGAAGGAGTTAATCCCATAGCGCCAGTTGGCAATAACTATGTCAAGCTGAGTCGAGATTATACCAGTCTGAAAGGGAAGCCTCTTCCGTTGACCGAGGATATAATGGCCCTAATATTTAGTAACATTATTTAGAGCATTTAATTGGATAAATAAAATAAAATAATGTCAATAGTTAAGGGATTGAGATTTGTTAATTAATAAGGGGTCGTGCTTTAATGAATGTATAAGCAATAGAGAATTGAAAATAAGTAAGTAGGTAAAATATGATAAGGGTAAAATTGGAACATTCTTCATTCTAATACCCTAAACCCTTCCATTCTCGATTACTTATTCATTCTAACATTCACAAACAAAATTAAAACCCTAAGAGCTCGGCCAGTCACCATTATGAGGAATCAAAGGGAAGATAAGCTAGGAATCAAGTAGAAAGCTTGAAGAAATTAATCAAAAGGCAAATATCAACTTTCTTAACACCAAGCTAAGGTGAATAATTTGATTTATATCCCATTTTTGATAATGGTTTCAGTTTCATGATTATGTCCGAATTATTTCATAAGTAATATGCCTTGTTATAGTTGTTTAAATAGATATATATGCTTGTTGATGATTTATATGATTTTATATGGGTTTTACGATATGTTTAGATAAGAAACCTCTTAAATGACATCCAAATGAGTTGAGTTTTTGATATATGACCAAAAACATTATTTTTTAAGTGGGTTTCAAGATTCAAAATTTTCTAAGTAGTTGTGGATTTATTATGGATTTTCTATGAGAGAAAATAGTTAAAATTGGGTTTAAATTATTTAAGGCAATTATATAATAATTTTGGGTCTAAAATTTATATATGTTAGAAAACATATTAAAATTGAATTGTTGTTATTTTTGGGGAATTTTCCTAAGTATTTTACTATGATTATAAAATTATTTAAGTTAAGGGGCTTAAATGTTTTATACGTTATCTCAAGGAGAAGGGCTTATTTGATTAAAATGTTTTAAATTGTAAATTTTGAATTTAGCAGCCTTTTTAGAAAAGGATTTGATAAAGAAATGGCAACCGATCATATTTTGATAAATTGGGCAAGTTAGGTGAAAAGAAATTACTTTGAAAGGCATAAAAATAAGTTTTGTTTCGAATTACGACTTGCCACTTCCTTTGCTTGCTTCCGTCACCATACCTAGTAGGCCTTTCGAACCTATTTCTAACCAATGCACATGGTATCAAGCAATTGGTACTTAGTGCATTTGAGAAAGGTGAAAGGGATTGTGTCGAAGGCATGCATTCGAAGGGGTTGAAGCCACTCTAACTAGCTTTCGAATCAACAAACTCATCTTTGTTTAAAAAGAAGCTTATGAATAAGTTACCACTTGCCTTTGTTTTTAGAAAGGAGCTTTCGAAAGAGTTGCTGCTTGCTTTTGTTTTAAAAGAAGATTTTGAAAGGATAGTCGCATTTGAATCAATTCGATACCTGGTGCCACATTCATACCTTTCGAATCACAATGTATTCGAAAGGAACGCTTCTGCCTTTTTACTTTGAAGCCACTTTCTCAATGCTTTCGAAAGGGTTATATAGCTGCTTTTAAATGGTTTCGAAGGCAATGGTTTCGAAAGGTTGGGTTTCGAAGCTATCCTCTTTCCCAATTCCTTTACTTGGATTAAAGCTTTCGAAAATGATATTTTTTTTCTTCTTCTTTCTTTGACCCAATGGTTATATTAAATGTTAAACCTAATGGTTTCAAAAGTAATAATTTTAAATGGTTTCGAAGCAATGTTTCCACAATCCTTAACTTGAGCCCAATGCTTTCGAAAGGTATATTGTGAATGTTTCGAAAGATATGTTTTACGTATTTTGAAAGGAAAGTTCTAATGCTTTCGAAAGATAATTATAAATGGTTCTGAAAGAGGATGTCTAAGGTTTTAAGTAATGCTTTCGGAAGGGTTGTTTTCAATGATTTTCGAATGGTATTGTTTAAGGTTTTAAACAAGAGTTTCGAAGGTATTGCTTTGGCTTCATGGCTTAAAGTTTTCTAAGTTAAAAAGGGTTTTAACTTATTTTGAAGGGATAGATAATCCCATTGATTAGATTTCATCAAATTGTTTTGTGTAAAGCATATATCATGGCATAAGTATTTTGAGTAAAGTAAAGAGTATGATTCGTTGATTTGTAAAGATATGATTTCATGGGTAAATCATTTGTAAAGACTGTTTACAAGGAAATGAAAATTTAATAGGGTACTTAACCCTAAGTTTATGATTCAGATATTAGAAGACCATATGGGACTGGTATGAGGTCGTGCCCTATACTTTAGCTATTAGCCCCTAGCTAAAATAAGTCCAAAATTCTAGTGTGTAGGGCTTTTCACAGATGAGACTAAAATGATGTTACACACAGAAGGAAATATACAGAGTAAAGATAGGTTATTGTTGAGCCCACAAAACAATTAGTATCATTTGATCCTAGAAGAAGATAGATAAGGGCTGACGGCCCAGTATTGTGTCTAATAGAAGTTAGATTATTGATTATGTTTGATAGGCCCGAGTCAGCCAATGGTTAACAGTTAGACATGTAAAAGTATAGTGTGCACAGATAGTCCATTGATTACCTGATTTATATGTATATATGTTATTTCTCATATTGTTATAATCAGTTTGATTGTAGGATTTTGATTTGTAAAAGATATGATTTTAAAAGGATATAAGTGAGGGGAAACCCGTTCTGCTAAGTGGTGTGGTCTCACTTAATATCAGTAAACCAGGATGTAGTAGTATTATTCATACTAGGCTTTATGTCTGACTTGAAGTTTATTTTTTTCCACTTAAACTCTCGGGTGCTCAAAATTAATTTAAGTAGATTGAGAGTTAAGGTCTTTTCAGGTTTAATAGTTTGGGAAAATAAGCTTCTGAAGACATGCATGAGGCAAATCTATCTATGTAGGAGTTATTTCCACCGTAATGTATTTATGACTTATATGTCTATCTATTTAGTACTCTGATCATCCAAGGGAGCACCTTTACGTCGCTCTTGGCGTATATTGTAATAACTGTATTTGATCGAAACTTGGTAATCATTTTGGGATTATGTAACTAAATATGTAATATTGATTTGAAATGTAATTAGAAAAGCTAATTTTGAAATTTGTGATTTTATTTCATATTCATGTGCTTCTGATGTTATTGATACCATTAACACTACTGTATTTTATCACCGAAAGTTAAATACTATAGATGACTGCAACATCTTTAGCACTTAGCTTTGGGCCTCATGATAAGGGGTGTTACAACTTGGTATCAGAGCATAGGTTTATGAAAACTTAAAAGAAATTTTAAAATTAAAAATGATTTTGAAAACATAATCCTAAGGAATTAGAGAAAAGATTGGGGTATGAGATAACGTTATCGTAATGTACTTGTATTTGCTATATATAAGTATACGCTTTATCTCTATTCTCCCATCTTTCTTAAGGCTATTATTCTGTATCTTACAAAGGTTCGATTGTAGATTTTAAGGAAGTAAGATATCACTACAAGAAAAGTTGTTTTTTAAAACGCCAATTGATAACGTCTTATTCAGTATTGTTATTATTTGTTTTAATATGTTTTATTTAATATAAGAATTCACCGGGTAATGCTAAAAGTGGGCAATCTTAATCAATTATTTCTGTGGCCGCCAATTCTCAAATTATTTTGCCCTTCCCTATACCTTTTGTTCTTTTCTCTCTCTTTCAAACTAAGAACTTCAAATTCCCAATTTCCAAATCCCCCAATCATCAATCCTAATTATTTTCGTAGCACAGCACCGCCTCCCCAATGCTTTTCTCAACCGCATTACCTTTGACCTGGGATCTCATGGCAATGGTGCTAAACGTGCCTTGGAATCTCATGGAGACTTCGATGGTGCTGAACGTGACTTGGAACCTCGCAGCTACCTAGAATCAAGAGCATATTAAGGTATTGATTTCTTTTGAATCACTGAATCTAGCCACCTAAAACAAACAAACGGTTCTCCAACCTAAGTATCAGTTCAGGTTTTTCAAGATATTTTCAATTGGTAAACTCATGAGGGTAGAAAATACTAACAAGTCCAAGGAATCATTAAGCTAACCGCATTTCCTCCTCCTCAAAATGTCCTTCATCCATGGCTAGTCTAAAGCACAGCCAGAACTAAACCGGTTCATTTGATATAGGAGATAACAGATCTGACATGGTGAATTACATTTTTGTGTATAACAAGAAGAATAAAAGTAATCAAAAGTTAAGTTAATAACCCTGCTTACCATTCTTGATGTTTCAACATACTTTATCCATTTTTACTGTATTGAACAAAAGCTCTGTTTGATTGTTTTTTATATACAGTGATTTATTTATGAATATTTAATTTTTTTGAGTTATTTAGAAATATTTTCGAATATAAATATGCTGGATGAATAAATTGTTTGGGTTAATAGGTTGTGCTTAATGTGAGAAAACTTAGCACTTTGTCTCTACTTTTTGTGCTCTAAGTTTATTGGTGGACATTTTATCAACTTTTTTTCTCTTTATCAAAGACCAATACTATAATAGTTGGGTAAATATATATGTCCTGTCAGAAATGTGATGTTTAAACAATGTAGTTTATAAAGTTTTACTTTTAAAGAATTAAGTACAATCGCAACTTTCACATGGTATATATTTTTCATGTTGATAGATTTTGTGTTTAAACCGAACTCCTATTGTAAAATAGGAAGTTAACCCAAACATGCACATTAAAAATTAATGTGAGTGAATATTTTTTAGGTAATAAATATAAGGTCAGCAATCTGACATACTAGAATTCTTTGTCATTGTTTACTTTTCTAATTTGAAGAACTTTGGTGAATACTGTTTTATGTTACTATTTGCATTGGTAAATGGACTATGTTTTTTTTGCTGAGAATATTTTTTGTGAATATTTTTTTGTTTACATAAATTTCAATGCGTGGATGTTTAGGTTCATTGAAAACTATTGACTAAGACAATCCCTTTGCCATATTGACTTTCTAGTGTTTTGTGTTTCTACCATACACGTATTTGCACCGAAGCATTGAATTGAAAGCGAAAGAGGTATGTTGTGCATGCTTACATGTTTTGTTACTTATTCGTTGCCGTCTAGTTTCCTTTTGGTTTGTTTCACCTTTAGTAGAACCGTTAGTTTACTTATAAAACCAAAAAATTGCAAAGACTATTTTTTCTAGCTTTGTACACAAACATAACCTACAATCAATCTATACTACCAATCTATCTTTTATTATTATATTTCAGTTCTCCTTTGATAAGGTAAGAAAATACAATAATTCTATTACCATAACATCAAGTTAAACTCATTCACTTATGTCTTTACATATTTTGGGTGAATTAAAGCTCAATACTTACTTTAAGTGTATTTTTCATAATGTAGAATTTTGAAGCCACGAGAATATTTTAAAGTGTATTGAAGCTGTACCTATTATCTTCTTCTAACTTTCAAATCGGTCAAGAAAATAATAAAGTTGGTGCTGTGATTTTGGATGATGGAATGCATGTATCTATTGAAATTACTGTTTTCTTATCTAGTTTGTGGCAAAGTACAATGTTTTTTGAACTCGTCATGTTTATAATTATTGCATACTCTTGGCTGTTAGTAACTCAAATTCAGCTCTCTACTTTAATTTCTACATCATGGCAGTCTACATATGGAGTATGAACAGAACCTATCCATCTTAGTACTTTCTTCTCTAATAAAACTAAGCATATTTTGGTCAAATTGTGCAGTGTGAACCACTCAAAGATAAATTTTAACAAGTTCATTTGGGATTTTATTAACACACTTTGGACTGATTGTAATTTTTCTGATAGATAGCATTTGAGTTTGCATCGCAATGTCAATCTTGTCATGGTGAATAGTTTGATGCCACGGGGAAACAACCACTTACTTCCACGTGGCTCTTTAAGAGAGTCTCTAACTGCACTTGGGAGAACAGATATCATGGTCCTCCATCATGCCGATTTGGTACAGAACTATAAATAATTAAGCTTGCATCTCTTTTGTTCAAATTGCTTTCTATTATTTGTGTCTATATGCACAACATGTGGAGTGATTGTATTGTACGCCAAGGAAATCTCTTCCTTTTTGTGTGTGTGCGCGCGCTTGTGTTTATTTATAGGTGTGTGTGTATCCATGGTGTGCACGTGCGCGTGCACATGCATGCTAATGAATTAACAAATTCACATTTCTTGCAGGTATCTTATGAACAGCTCAAAGTAATTGAGTCTACCGTTAGAAAAGAAACCGCATCCGCATTGATTTATTTTACTAGATCAGCACCATTATACTTCTTTGAAGTCAATGATACAGACTCCAAGTTGCCTTTGAGTATTCTATATGATACTGTTGTGTTGTGTGTTACCAGGATTGGTTGTGCAGACGCCTTTGTGTTCACAATTAGCCAGGTATATCTCAACCCTGTCCTTTGAGTCTCGATGAACGAGCCTATTTGCTTTCGTTACTTATTCTGTATATTTCTCATCGTTTTTAATTGCACTATGCAGATTGGACCTTCCCATATTGATAGATTGGATTTTGGTGATCACCATCAATTTCAATCTGCTGTCAGTAATTTTTTTATAAAAATAAATGTCATTCATTATTTCAATCATTCCAGATCTGCAAAGCCACTTTTCCATTGGCCATGTTATTTGTTATTAGTAGCTATACCAATTTTAGAAAACCAATGCACTCATCTTAATAGCTCTTTCCATATTAAATTTGATGGGTGATACTGAACTATAAACTAAACTAATATATTTTGTTGAGATTATACCATGTGCGCTAAGTTATGTACATCTCTCTGGTATACTAAGTTGTTAGGGAATCTTCAGCAAGAGGTCGATTTTGAGTGAGGAGAAATTCTTTTTTATATAGAAAAAAGAGATTAAAATACATAAATTTGAGCAAAGTCGAGATTACTCTCATTTCTAATGTCTAGGATCTATATATGACCAGAGACCGTGTTCATAAACTTCAAAATCACTTGAAGAGCAAAGTTGCTGTAGTGATGACTGAAAAGGTACATTCTGAACTTGATAAAATACATTCCCGAGCGATATTGTTTGAAGACGGTATGCATGTACAAACATACTTTTATGAAAATTAACTTTGCCTGTTAACTAAGTTTATGAAAATTAACTAAGTTTGTAATAATAACAATAACAACAATAATAATAAAGTGATGAATTATGTAACATCCCTAATTTTTGATAACATTATTCAAAAGATTTAATTAGATAAATTAAATAGAATAATGATGATAAAGAGATTGAGGTTTAAATAAATTATATCATTGGCCGTGATTAATAATAAAAATTAATTAGGCTTAAATTGGTTTATAGGTTAATTAAACTACACATGGACATATTAGTAAAATAAAACATAAAATATTAACCGAGTTAACTATATTTAACAAAAGTTAACTACATATATATAACTAACTATAACAACAATAATAATTTAAGTAATTTTATAAATTTAATTTTGTTTATATAAATTAATAAAATATTAACTAAGTTAACTAAGTTTGATAACAATTAATTAAATTTTGAATAATAATAATAATAAATTATAAAATATTAACCAAGTTAACTAAGTTTTATAAAATTAACTAAATTTGTATATTAACAACAACAATAAATTAACTAAAATTATAAAAATTATCTCCTTTTGTTAAGTTATATAAAAAATAAATAAGCTTATAAAAATTTAATAAGTTGATAATAACAATAACAATAATTCAACTAATTTTTGTAAAAATTAATGTTTATAATAATAATACTAACAACAACAACAATCATAATAGCAACAATAACAATAAATTAACTTGGTTTTATAAAAATTAACAATGTTTAAAATAATAATAATACACATAATAAATTATAAAATATTAGCTAAATTAACTAAGTTTTATAAAAAAATAACTAAATTTATTTATATATAATAATAAAAATAATAAATTTACTTAGTTTATTAAAATTAATTTAGGTTTATAATAATATAATACTAATAACAACCATAACGGCGATAGTCATAATAGTAACAATAATAATAAACAAACCATGTTTATAAAAATTAACCAAGTTTCATAACAATTAACTAAGTTTAGAATAATGATCATAAAAACATTCTAAAAATAACACTACAAATCATATGAAACAAGCTTTTATGAAATAAACCTATAAGCGTATAACCCACAAGTAGGAGGTAACTGTGTAGAACGCCTAAATAAATTAGCAAGGAGATTCAATGATAAGTTGAAGAGCCTTGTATTTGAACTGAGTTCCAACCTGAATGGTTCTATGATCGTGTACGCTGATGTTTACGGCATTGTATCAAATATTATTAGGAATTATGGTAACCACGATTTTGAGGTTGCGGACTCTACATGTTGCTACGTATCTAGGAGGTTTGGTGGGCTGATATCATGTGGGCCGACTTTGAGGGTCTGTGTGGATTGGTCCAAGTATGTGTCTTGGGACCCGTATCATCATTCGGATGCTGCCAATTGCAAAGAGGCTGTTTTATGGGGGTCTGAATGAAATTTTTCCTATAAATGTTATGTAGCTTGTAAAAGCTTCTATTTTTATAGTTCTTATGTTTGTTATACAGCTTATGTTCGTAGTGGTGAATTAGTGGGATTTTAGTGCAATGTATACAATTTTCCTTGTATTTCTAACAAAATTATTTCATTTATTCTTAAAAATATGTAGACATAAGGGACTGGATTCAGAACATTGAACAACATGCCTCTGACAATGTTAATAAGATTTTGGTTGGAAACAAGGCCGTTATAAATGAAAGCAAGCGGGTATATTTTTTATGTTTCCTTTTTCTATTCTATAGATCATTGATTTTCAATATCTTTTTTTTGTCAAGAGCTTTAATCTTAATTGTTGCTATTATTTTGTAGCAAGGTGTTTTGGAAAGAAAGGATAATGGATAAATGTGATGTTGACTTGTCATCTTCGAACACATGACAGTTTGAGAGGAATTTTTTCAGACTCAATTATCTTTGTTTTACTCTTCAGTTTGGTTATCGTTATCATTTCATAGTGCACTCAGGCATGCACCGAATATATCATTTAATTAGAAAGTATTTCAATTGTATAGTTAACGTAAAGGTAATTGTGTGTTAATGAATGATTCATGCGGTATGGTGTAGGTCTGTAGCATCTACAATGTGGATTCCACTTCTATATTCATTCTCTATGACAAGATGAACTGTTTTGTGATCATTACCTTGCTAGCAAAGGTCAGGGCTTTTTTTCTTCTTTCCGGGAAGTACCTACTTCAAAGGGCTAAGAACTTGCTGACGAATATGGAATCAAGTTCTTTGAGACTATAAGAGTTATCCTTACATAAAAATCTTCTTAATGTACAACCATCATTAGAATTAAGTTTACATGTAAGCAAACACACATAATCGTTGTTTACTCTAATGAATGAAGATATGATGCAGAGAATGTTTTTTTCCTCGTAAAACCTAAAAATGAAACACTTGTACCGATTTATTGGGAGTACGGATTAAACCGCCCTTTTTTCTGAAATTTGAATGTTGATGTATGCTTCATGCTGGAGCTATGAGAGTGTTCACAGCATAAATTGAACTATGTATTTTTTATAAACAACACTCATTTATGTATCATATCGAAGGGATAATATTACATTAAAATTATGTATCATATCACAGTTTTATATAATTATTTTCAAATTGTTCTGAATTTTCAAGAAGTACTACCAATGACCGAAGACATGCATGAAGAAAGGCTTTGAGCAGTTCAAGTTCTTAGTGATGCATTTGTTACTTGTAGACGTTAACTTTGAACTATGTTGTCTTTTGTTATCATGAATATGTATTGAATTTGGTAACTCATGTATTGAACTTATTTTTTGCTAGTTGATACTTTATTTTGTTATCATGAATATGCGTTACATTTGCTGATTAATATATTTTTTCGTTCATACATTGTTCAAATTGTTATCTATTTAAAGAAGATTCATTTTGATTGTTATTATTAAAATGTAATAGTGGAGTGCATCAAATATATAGTAAACTAAAGCATAGCTCCTAAAAAGCGTTATAACTATATGACATAAGTGCTAGAAAAAGATAATGCAATGTATGAGGTTACCGTCAAAGGATAGCAGCAAATTGGCATTATTGTACCTACACATTTTATAGCGGTATATATATGCTATGAAATCATGCTCTTTTCTAGTGGTTTTTTTGTGTTATAAATGTGCAATTCTTTTTTATAACATGTCGATATATATCATTTATCAAACCGCTATAGTTGTGTTTAATAGCGGCCATATGTCGCTATAAAAGACTGTTTTCTTGTAGTGTATGGATGCTAGGAATGGAAGAGTTAGTCTTGCTGGAGAAAGCACCACAACTAATAAAAATGCCAGACCAAATACTTGAAGGAATCCAGGTCGGGTACAAGCTGCTAATGTGGGTGTTGGAGTGCCGCAAGTTGATATGGGAACTATGTATCAGTTCTTCATTAACCTGATGAAAGTTTGAGTTGCTATAGGATTAGTTGGAGGAAATGCAGGAGAAGGAAATATGGAAGCTCCGGCGGTCAATAACTATGAATTAGTAAGCAGAGACTATGCTAGGCTTGGAGGGAAGCCATTCATCGGGATTGAGGATGCAATAGAAGTAGAAAATTGGTTGCTTCATTATTAAAGGATTTTTGCTGATCTGGGGTTTAATAATGAGCAGAAGAGGAGACATGCTTTCAGACAGTTGCAAGGAGCAGCACTTTACTGGCGAAACAGTGTTACTATGGGAGTAAATGAGGAGACCATGACTTGGGAGGAATTCAAAAGGAGATTTGAGGAAAGATTCATGTCAGAGATTGCCAAGTCAACTCTGCTGAGGAAGTTTGTTGAGTTGGTGCAGCGAGACATGACCGTGCTTGAGTATGCTACCAGATTTGAGGAGTTATCGAGATATAGGTATGCTATGGTAGATAATCAAAAGGAATGAGAAGTTCATCCACAGACTGAAAATCGAGCTTGCTAAAGCAACCTTGCCAAATATTAGGGATCCATGTGATGTAGTTGTTGAGATGGCTTTGAGGCATGAGGAGATGCTCACTTTCCATGATAGTAACAGAGCAAGGGAAACTTAAAGTGGGTAGAACCAGAAGAGAAAATTTTCCATTAGAAAGGCACTCAGAAGGGAGGAGCATCCAAGGAAGGGAAGGCCAAAGTAGTTTGCTATAAGTGCGGCAAGAAGTGACATTTCGCTCATGAGTGCCGGACTGGCAAAGGGAAGAAGGTTGCTGACAAGAAGGGAGTGAGATGTTAGTCCTTGAGATGATGGTTTTGATGACAACAACCTTAGAATAAGATTATAAAATATAAATACTAACATTATAGTTTAGATATATATGTATATGCAGTTATTAACCATGCATGTACCAAGAATGAAGACTATACAGTATAGAGATTCAAGATATCAAGATTGAAGACTCATGAGTATCAAGAATATCAAGATTATCAAGAGTTCAAGATTTCAAGATATTGAGTCTAGAATTATGTTAAGACTTCACAATAGCACTGAAATCTTCACTCCATTTTTCTTTTGGGATGGAACCCATTTCTACCTTTTTAGTGGCTTACAAACCCACGACAAGTAGCTTACAAACCCACGACAAGTAGCTTACAAACCTACGACAAGTGGCTTACAAACCCACGAACATCCTGGTTTTGTACAAGTTCTCGAGTCCTGATATGATGAGATATTCTGCAGGAAGAAGCTTGCAAAACTACTTCAAAATGATTTTCAAAACTACTTCAGAATGATTTTCAAAACTGCTTTTCAAAATGTTCTAGCCTTAAAAATTATCTTTTCAAATGATTTTCAAAAAGATGTTTTAGCCTTAAAATATTCTTTATTTTTGTTTTTAATAAACTCTTGTTTTTAAACTTCGTTTGTTTTAAACTATCTTTTAATTATAATATATTTATACTTAGATTTAAATATAAAATTATAGTAAAATTATATATATATTATTCTCTATATTTATCTATGTATTTTATCTATAGTCAAGTATATTTATAAAGTTTAAATAGCTTTTAATATAAGATAAAAGGTTATTTTCAAAGAAAATCAAATCATCAAAAAATGCTTTGGGATGTCGACATGCCCTAGTACCCCATGTCGACATAGTAACAGTTAAATTCAAAAATTTGAATTTCAAAAGAAGTGTCTATTCGTCATAACCTTTCATGAATGGACATGGTTGTTGTTCTTCTATAAATAGGGGTTAGTTTCAACGAATTTTATATCAGATTTTCTGGTTTTTCACCTCTCTTCTTCTTCCACATTTTCTTATTCAAAATCCTATCATCACTCTACCGAAATCAACATTGAATCTAACTAGATCATCTCTGGTTTGATTCTCTATCACTATCTTAATAAGATCCCAGTGCTATTCAGAGTTATAGGCTTCTTTGTAATCTATCTAGCGAGAAAAGGTGTGATTGTAGCCTTGAAAATCAATCAAGCGAGAAAAGGTGTGATTGTAGCCTTGGAAATCAATTGGGTGAACTTGTTGCCCAGAAATCAAGTATCTCTACCCAGAGGATTGTGATGCTGGAGGGTGTACCTCATAGCCTTGAAACCGAGGGTTGTAATTGTTGAATTGCTTTTGAAAGGAAATCTGTACTTAGTTCTGCGGGACTGGATGTATGGTAACTCCGAACCAGTATAAAATCCGGTGTATTCTTTCCTTTACTGCATTTACTTTATTTCTGCATCTGTGTTTGATTCTGTGATTACATCTGTGTCTGAATATTACATACATCTGTGTATAAATCAACAATAACTTAAAAAGATTTAGTAATTTCTTATAAACCCTATTCACCCCCCTCTAGTGTTATTCCTAGCCTTAAGATCCGTAATCCGCATTCCTCACATTTGGTATTAGAGCAAGGTTTTCAAAAGTTTCATAATCTGAATTTTGAAAAGTTTTCAAAATGGCTACCAACACTGGTACTGTTATTAACACTAGTATCCCTGTCACTAGTTCATTTGTAGAAGGTCAGTCTACTGTCAGACCACCACTTTTTAATGGCAGTAACTATGCATATTGGGCATGTAGGATGAAAATATATTTATAATCTATAGGATTAGATACTTGGAATATCACACAAACTGAATATTCTGAACCCACAACTAATTTTGCACAGTGGACCACTGAGCAAAAGACTGTTGCACAAAATAATTCTAAAGCAATGAATATTCTGTTTTGTTCACTTGATAGGAATGAATTTAATAGAGTGTCAGTTTGTAAGTCTGCATATGAAATCTGGAAAACTTTGCAAGTGAATAACGAAGGAACAAGCCAAGTTAAACAAACCAAAATTTCCATGCTTACAAATCAGTTTCAGTTATTTAAAATGAATACTAATGAGTCTATTTCAGATATGTATAGTCGATTTCAAGATATTGTGCATTCTTTAATATCCTTGGGAAAGGAATTTTCGAAAGAAGATCAAGCCAGAAATTTTTTAAATTCTCTCACTCCAGAATGGGATCAAAAGACACTTGCAATTGAAGAGGCAAATGACATCGGTACATTAAAGATGAAGAATTGATTGGAAATCTAATGTCGTTTGAAGTTTAAATGATCGGGAGAAGAGAAAGCAAAGCATCTGAAAAGAAATCAATGGCATTCAATGCATTAACCGACAGATCAGAATCAAACAGTGATAATGATGAAGAGATAGCATTTATGAAAAGGAATTTTTGGAAATTCCTGAAATATAGAAAGATGAATAATCTCAAGAGAAACAACTATAAGAATTCTGGAAATCAGAATGCAGTGCCAAACAATGTCAAATGTTTCAACTGTGATGAACCAGGCCATATCAAAAGAGACTATCCGTATCCAGAAATGCAGAATCCTCCTATAAACAATGATTCAGTAAAGAAATAAAAGCGTGCATTTACTGCTACTCTAGATGACCCAGACTCATCCTCAAGCGATGATGATTAGAAGACAGATAACTCAAAATTGTGTTTCACGGTAGTTCACGACTTCAACAAATTCAAGGAAACGGACTCAGAAAAAGGTACACATTTACAATACAATTGATTGAAATTGCATGCTTAGAATTAGATGATTGATTGCTTGATTGATTGATTTTGAATTGGTCTGTTGATTGAATTTTAAATTTATTTTTTATTTTATTATTATTATAATTTTATTATTATTTTACTTTTTTTAATATAATAATATTTTCTGGAATATACTATAATAATATTCCAGATATATATATAAACATTAAAATAATAAGTATATATATATTAGAATACATAGGAAAAATAAATCATAGAAATTCATAGGCATATGTCGACATGGTCCCTACCCTGATGTCGACATAGGTACCAGAATTTGAAATTCAAAATTTGAATTCAAATGCTTGAATTTCCCTCCACCTTTTCACTTCATTCAATACTCTGAAAAGGCATCTTTTGACCAGAGAATATGTCTTTCAAAAATCTATTTATTCACTATCTTTTATTACAACTTTTCACTTTCATTTTCAAATTCAATCTCTCTCTTCAATACTTCAAGCTCTCTACTCTCTACTTTAATGGCTTCTTCAAGCAACCCTTCCACCATGAGACTTTCCAGAAACTTGAAAGAGCAACTCCTAAATAATCCGGAGGCCATAAAAGCATACATCAATTATGCTAATTATGAAAAAGTCCATCCTGGAAAGTTTGCTATTTTTCAAGATTTTGCTTCTTATGAAATTGATACCTTTTTGCAAACAATCAAATTCTTAGTCTTGTTGATTCTTCTCAAAATGATTTTGTTTGTTACCCAAATCTTGTTAAAATTTTCTATGCAATGAAATTTAATTTCTTTTCTGTTATCTAGCTTATCTTATCTCTTGAATAAATGTTAGTATATTATATAAATATATATATACACAATTATTCACAAAATCAAAATTACCATCAAATTTCACTGCCTCATGTCGACATACCCTCTACGACCATGTCGACATGTACTGGTCAGAAATGACACTTCATTTTGAATTTGAAATTTGAATAACTACCATATATCTATTCATTTCAAACGAATTTCTACATCTATATATACTCATTTCTTCCAGAATTCATTACTGAATATTATTTCTTATCTATTCTATCTCTCATTCTTCTCACAATTTCAAAAATGGCTAATCCAATTCATAACTTATCCGAGAATCTTAAAGAAACTCTTAATTCATTCAAGAATATTCTCTCGTTCACTCTTCGTAACCAACAACACTTAGAATTGAGTCAAATGCAGATGATCAAGGAGCAAGAAAGGCATTTCGAGGCAATTCGATGGATGATTTCTTCCCTGCACAAGGATGATAACGAAGCACATCCTCCTGTCTCTCTCACAAATGACAATGAAAATTGGTATGCCATCAAAGCAGACCCTATTTTCGAAGAAGAAGGATGAGTGGAAGTTCCTCGTAATGTTTAATTTGATTACTTTATTTAATTTGATTACTTTGTTTGAACTGACTGCTTTGATTGAAATTGTTTGTTTTGATTGATTTGATTAACACTTGGTGTGGATTGATGAATGTATAAATATACATTGATATATTTATAATAGTTGATTGAATATCATGTCTATAAGTATAGTTATTTCTTAGTATACTCTATTATATAGTTTATTAATGCAGGTACTTGAGTACAAGAATGAGGGGGAGTTATATAGTTTGGAGTTAGTTTGTTTTTTGTTGATGACAAAGGGGGAGAAATATAAAATAGAAGAGTTAGGCATAGATTAAGGGGGAGTTAATAGATTTAGGGGGAGTTATTAGGATAGAAGTAATATTTTATAAACAAAGGTTGTCATCATCAAAAAGGGGGAGATTGTTAGTCCTTGAGATGATGGTTTTGATGACAACAACCTTAGAATAAGATTATAAAATATAAATACTAACATTATAGTTTAGATATATATGTATATGCAGGATTTAACCATGCAGGTACCAAGAATGAAGACTGTACAGTATAGAGATTCAAGATATCAAGGTTGAAGACTCATGAGTATCAAGAATATCAAGATTTCAAGATAAGTATTGAGTCTAAAATTATGTTAAAACTTCACAATAGCACTGAAATCTTCACTCCATTTTTCTTTTGGGATGGAACCCATTTCTACCTTTTTAGTGGCTTACAAACCGATGACAAGTAGCTTACAAAGCTACGACAAGTGGCTTACAAACCCACGAACATCCTGGTTTTGTACAAGTTCTCGAGTCCTGATATGATGAGATATTCTGCAGGAAGAAGCTTGCAAAACTACTTCAAAATGATTTTCAAAACTACTTCAGAATGATTTTCAAAACTGCTTTGCAAAATGTTTTAGCCACAAAAATTATCTTTTCAAATGATTTTCAAAAAGATGTTTTAGCCTTAAAATATTCTTTGTTTTTGTTTTTAATAAACTTTTGTTTTTAAACTTCGTTTGTTTTAAACCATCTTTTAATTATAATATATTTATACTTAGATTTAAATATAAAATTATAGTAAAATTATATATATATTATTCTCTATATTTATCTATGTATTTTATCTATAGTCAAGTATATTTATAAAGTTTAAATAGCTTTTAATATAAGATAAAGTTTATTTTCAAATAAAATCAAATCATCAAAAAATGCTTTGGGATGTCGACATGCCCTAGTACCCATGTCGACATAGTGACAGTTAAATTCAAAAATTTGAATTTCAAAAGAAGTGTCTATTCGTCATAACCTTTCACGAATGGACATGGCTGTTGTTCTTCTATAAATAGGGGTTAGTTTCAACGAATTTTATATCAGATTTTCTGGGTTTTCACTTCTCTTCTTCTTCCACATTTTCTTATTCAAAATCCTATCATCACTCTGCCGAAATCAACATTGAATCTAACTAGATCATCTCTGGTTTGATTCTCTATCACTATCTCAAAAAGTTCCCAGTGCTATTCAGAGTTATAGGCTTCTTTATAATCTATCTAGCGAGAAATGGTGTGATTGTAGCCTTGGAAATCAATCAAGCGAGAAAAGGTGTTATTGTAGCCTTGGAAATCAATTGGGTGAACTTATTGCCCGGAAATCAAGTATCTCTACCCAGAGGATTGTGATTCTGGAGGGTGTACCTCGTAGCCATGAAACCCAGGGTTGTAATTATTGAATTGCTTTTGAAAGGAAATCCGTACTTAGTTATGCGGGACTGGATGTAGGGTAACTCCGATGTAATGACCCAAGATTTTAGGAATTTATTTTGAAAAAAATATATATAAATAAGTTTAAAATAATTTTTAAAACCAATTTTAAAAGGGGAATTGATATGGCTTGATATGGTGTAACTATATAGGTGTACATGTATGCACAGGGAATACACATGAATTGAAGCTAAATCCCTGAATGATATGAATGAACATATGTTGATGTGTATTGGAATAATATATATATTTATACAGATAAATAAAGTAAATTCTTAAAAGGCTATATGCAAAAATATATATAAGAATGCAACTGATTGTATTTGAATGTACATGTGCATGTGTGTCAGTACAAAATAATGTATATATATATGTGTGTGTGTACTAATTATTTCAGTAAGACTTATATATATATATACATATATGTATGCTAATCAAATACTAGAGTTCAAATCAGTAAAATAAAATACACAAATATATTTTTAAATTATAAGCAGAAAGAAAATAATGAAGATATAAAAGGAGTAATCCTTTTATAAATAAATAAAGGAAGTACATACCATTTAAATGAAAGCTAAAAATAGAAAATAAGATAAAACAGAGATATGTTTTGTATAGGCAGAATTAGGAAGAATACTTGATATATATAATAATAACCAATGGAAATCAAGTCACACTTTTAGCATGATAGTAGACAAGAGGAAAAGTATTTTCTAGAAAAGCAAAATTTCTGAAAATAACCAAAAGAATATAACCACTTTTCTCTTCACAAACTTAAGCCGGGGAGGGTAAGATTTTGGATTTAGATAAAATGCAAATGGCATGATTTCTGATGGGCAAAAATGTCTTTAGCCACTGCCTTAAACCCTAAGAAAGACCCTGCATAAATAAGCAGTGATATGAGGAACCTCCTCTTCTCCCCGGATAGCTCTTGAGAAAAATATATAGATATTATATAAATATAAAACAAGTGAAGAAAAGGGTTTGAGGGCAGAAGCTTACCTATCAACTAGGAAGTGAAAGAGAGCTAGGTGAGAAAACTCACTCATAAAAATCTAAGGCACTAAGTCCTAATGTAGGCAGCCAGTTTATAAGTTAATTTTTCTTAAAAATGTATTTTCATATGTGATTGTCTATCTGTGTTTTCAGAGATTAAAAATGTTTTGATTTTTTTAACTGGTTGTTCTGCTTGTTTTATTATATGAAAGTTGTAGGTATTATTAGTATATATATATGTTTTAAAAACCCAGATCTCTCTTTGATATGTTAATGTTTAGAAAAATAAGTAAATGCCCAGAGAACCAAAGGTTGAATATAGGCAATAGTGTTGGCTTTGGCTCAACCCAGAAAAATATAAACATGTGAGCTGCAATATACTTATGTATAAGTGCTGAGACTTGAGACAAAAAGGAATTAGGAGTGCAATAAGGTTGCCTATGTGCTGATGCTCCTGATTCAAAGAAAATATATAAATATTCAAACACATAGCAAATAAATTTTGTGATTCAGTAAAACTTAGTCATTCTGAGTTTAACTAAAGCACATAAGTTTGCAAAAGAAAAAAACTCTCTTGAAAGCCATAAGCCAATGTTAGT
Organism: Allium fistulosum; assembly: GCA_030737815.1. Lineage (NCBI taxonomy): Eukaryota > Viridiplantae > Streptophyta > Magnoliopsida > Asparagales > Amaryllidaceae > Allium > Allium fistulosum. Next base: position 147,295,462 of record CM060901.1, read on the forward strand.
TGTCTATACCCCTTTTTAAAAATGCAAGAATATATATGTGTATGTGCAGAATCTATTTAATTGACACCTATGTTTAATTGCCTGATTGCCTCTGTTTGGTTATGAATGATGTGGAATGCCATGACATGAATGTTTGTTTTAGTGAAATGATTCACTGAATGGGTTTGCCATGAAAAATCAAAAGTGTTATTACCTTAAACCTGATTAGGAAATGGGGGTCAAGAGCACTGCAGGAATGACTTGTGTTCTTGAGTAATACAAGTTGACACATGGCTTGTTTAAGTCCCGAGATCTTTGTGTAATGGAGTGAATTTGTCCATTACAGTGTGTCCATTGATTCATTTAATTGCAGATGAGACCAAGCTAGATAAATATATCAATGTAAGAGAATTTGATATAAAGAGGAGCTAGAGTTTTCCTGGAATGAAATCTGAGTAGGGAATAAATGATTTAATTCATTTTGGTGATTTCTCTGTTTTGTATGGATGCTTATATGATTTATGACTGAGTTGTATGAATGTATGAATGTACCATATCTTTATAAGGTTCTGGAAAGAAAGATTCAAGTGTGCACATGCACACTGATACAGAACATGCACTCATGACTTATTTGTTTTTTAAAGGCAGAGTTATATACATATATACATGTTTCAACTTTAACTTGATTAACAAATCGTTTTAGTGGATTTTCTCATACTAGACATGTGTCTGACCCTAGTGTGCTAATGGCATCTGGGGTGTCTCATTTAAAATGGGGCAGCTTTAAATGCATTTTCAGGGACTGCAGCAACTAAGTAGGAGTAGGAGCAAGGCTTTGAGAAGAAGATTATAGCATGCTAAAAATTAATTAGATAAGAGCTTAAATGATGAAATCTGCATGTATTGATACTTTTAAATTGTAACTTGTATTAAGTACTAAATGTTGGATGGATATTTTGCTAAGTGTTTTGCTAAGGAATTGACTTGTAATTGGAGTTTATGAATTTAGAAATTATCTGAAAAGTTGAAGAAGCTAACCTATGATTTTGTAAGTAAATCTGAGCAGGAACTCTATGATAAAAAGGGTGGTTACATTTTATAAATGTATTAGTCAATCTTGAGTCTTTGAAAAGGGTTAAGTTTTGGGAAAATCTGGATAGTGGAATCTCAGTAAATTATATGATTTAATCTTCCACCATGACATTTGTATACATGGAGTGGATAGGCATAGGGAAAATGTATTCATGTGTCTACAATGTTTTCATAATATAATTTGTTCTACAAAAATGTTTTATACCTTATTTTTGAATAAAGGAAAATCTGTAACATAGGAGTTGAAGCTATGACCAAAACAGTTGCATATGTATATATGTAAGCCCGTTTAATTATGTTTGGTTTAGATATTAGCATACCAGTTATTCTTGTATTTTAACATGAGTCTGAATTCCTTTTCTTTAAGACTTTGATCAAAAAGGCATTTTGAGACCCTAAGAGTTATACTAGAACAAAGAGTCTAGTTGAACCATGTTTTTCTGGGTACCCATGGTCTCAAGAAACTCACTTATGTTTGCATTCCATTTAGCTTAACACCATGGCATCAAAGAATTAAGTTTTTGGAATATGATATCTCACTTAAAAATATTCCAGAAAAGAGTTAGTACTCTAAACAGATTTTATAAGAAAATTAAACATAGATAATGATAGAAACTTATATCATTTTTCAGAGCACTAACACTACACCATTAATTTATAGATAATCATAACACAATTATCTGGTTTCTAGGAATCATGCTTCATAGAGAATTCAGCAAGCAATCAAAGGTTAAAAATCATGTTGTTACCTATATGGATGAAATTTTGTTGTATAAATTTAATTGAACTATGTGTGGATTGATTAAACTTAATCAATCAAATTATCCTCTTGTTTACCAGAACTCTGATTCAAACAAGAGAGGCACATACATCTTCACATGTATGTGCATATCTTTGTGAATGCACTGATATATTTATATTGGTAAAGATTTTGATCATGGATAAGTTGTTTAGATAAAAAGAAAAAAATGAATCTAGGCTTTAGAAATATATATATGAATATATATATATATATATATCTCCATGTAAAAAAAAATCCTTACAAATTCAGGTATAAAAGAGAGGGTCATTTCATCCGAACCGGTATAAAATCCGGTGTGTTCTTTCCTTTACTACATTTACTTTATTTCTGCATCTGTGTTTGATTCTGTGATTACATCCGTGTCTGAATATTACATACATCTGTGTACAAATCAACAATAACTTAAAAAGATTTAGTAATTTCTTATAAACACTATTCACCCCCCCCTCTAGTGTTATTTCTAGCCTTAAGATCCGTAATCTGCATTCCTCACATGAGATTCTTCAACTACGATCAGATTGGACATTATAAGAACAAATGCAAGGAACCATCTAAGAATGGAAAAGGTAAAATGTTTGCATTGGAACCAGCTACCTCAAGACCAACAGCTAAGGAGAAAGGAAAAGCTGTGTTGGAAGGTACGCTTTTGATTCATGGTGTATCAGCTAGAATTCTATTTGATACTTGTGCATCAAATTCTTTTATATCTCATTGTTTAGTAGATAAGCTTAACCTAGAACCTTTATACCTAGATTCATCCTTAAGGGTTGTGAATTCGATAGGAGGATATGCTACACTTGGGATGAGATGTGACCAGTTAGAGTTCGAATTGTTAGGTCATATATTTACTTGCAGTTTGCATGTATTTGATTTTGTAGTGTTTGAAATTATTTTGGGTATGGATTGGTTAAGTAAGTATGATGCTAGGATATTTTTCCACGATAGAAAAATATCACTTAGACACTCTAGTTGTAGTGATCGGGTTATATACTCCGCAGAAAACCCTAGTTTTGAGGTAAATTTTTTATTGGATGTTATGAAGGCAGAAGACGAGTTGAATCGACTTTTCATTGTTAGAGAATTCGCTGATGTCTTTGAGTTTGTAGTAGGACTACCGCCGAAACGAGCTATTGAGTTTCAAATAGATTCAGTACCAGGTACTGAACCTGTGAGTAGACTACCAAGTAGGATGACACCTACCGAGATGAAGGGGTTAAAGGTGTAGTTTGTAGACTTAGAAGGTAAGAACTTTATCAGACCAAGTAGTTCACTTTGGTGAGCAGCCGTAGTGTTTGTAAAGAAACCAGATGGGTCGTTAAGGTTTTGTATCGATTATCGTAAGAAGAATGAGAAGACGACAAAGAATCGGTATCCATTACCTAGAATTGACTATTTATTCAACCATTTGAGTGGAGCCAAAGTATTTTCTCTGTTGGATTTGGCAACAGGGTTCCATCAGCTTAGAGTAGCAGAGGACAGTATTCCTCCGACGGCGTTTAGGACAAGATATGGATCGTACGAATGGTTAGTGATGCCGTTCGGATTAACTAATGCACCAACATTCTTCGTGGAGTAGATGAACATAATCTTTCGAGAACATCTGTACTGTTTTGTACTAGTGTTCATAGACGACATATCGATATATTCTAAGGATGAAAGGGATCATGAAGTTCACCTTAGAATAGTGCTTGAGACGCTAAGGCAACATCAACTACAAGTGAAATTTTTGAAGTGTCATTTCTGAAAGAAGGGAGTGAAGTTTCTTGGTTATGTAGTCTCAGAAAAAGGGTCGTCAGTAGATCCGACTAAGATCGAGGCGGTTAATAATTGGAAGAGACCCGAGATAGTGACTGAGATAAGGAGTTTTCTTAGATTAGCTAGTTATTATCGAAGACTCATTAAGGATTTCTTACAGATAGCTGCACCGATGACTAAGCTAACTCGGAAAGATGTGAAGTTTGTCTGTACCGATAAGTGCGAGGAGGCATTCCAAAAACTGAAACATTTATTAACTAATGCACCCGTGTTAGTTGTTCCAGAGGGGAATTAAGACTTAGTGGTGTATACAGATGCATGTGGAATAGAGTTAGGAGCGTGTTAATGCAAAGAGGTAAAGTGATTGCATATGCTTCTCGATAGCTCAGACCGTATGAAGTTAGGTATCCAACACATGATTTGGAATTAGCTGCAGTGATTTTTGCGTTGAAGGTGTGGAGACATTACCTTTTGGAAGAAAGATTCAAGTTATATATGGATCATAAGTTACTAAGATATTTATTCTCTCAGAAGGGGTAGAATATCAGGCAGTAGAGGTGGCTGGAGTTTTTAGTCGCTTATGATTTTGGTATAGATTATACATCTGGAAAAGGAAATAAAGTAGCGGATGCACTTCGCATAAAACATCAGAATGTGGTGTTAGCAATGTTAACATAATGGAAGGACCTAGAAGCATTGATTACATGTGGAATACAATGGAGATCTGAGGCTAGTTCTAGTCGAGAAATCGCCATGTTGTTGGGTTTAGAAGTTCGACCAATGATGATCGAAAGGCTTGCTTTTAAACAAGAAGAGGATTCGTTATTAGCTGAACGGATCAAAAAGTTAAGGGATGGAATAGAGAGCATTGAATTGAAAGATTTCAGTCTTGATCAGAATGAGTGGTTGAGGAAGAAAGGAAAATTATGTGTTTCGAATGTGGGAAGCATTAGGAAGGAAGTTCTTAGAGAATGCCATTGTTCGAAGTTCACCATTCATCCAGGAGGAACTAAGATGTATTAGGATATGAAAAGGAGTTTCTTCTAGGAAGTTATGAAGAGAGATGTAGGCTTATAGGTGAGACAGTGTTTGAAATGTCAACGGTTAAAAGCCGAACATCAGAAACCGAGTGGGTTACTTCAGTCTTCAGATATTCCAGTTTGGAAATGGGATTCTATCTCAATGGATTTCATAGATGGGTTGCCGAGGTCAAATAGAGGAAATGAGAGTATATAGGTTATAGTAGATAGATTGACAAAGAGTGCACACTTTGTACCCATTAAGTTGACCATGATAGCAACGGATTTAGCTTTGTTATTCATGAAGAATATAGTTAGAGTACATGAAATTCCTAGTAATATAGTAAGTGACAGAGATTCCTTATTCACTAGTGAGTTCTAGAAGAGTCTATATGAGACTTTAGGTACCAAGCTCAAGATGAGTATCGCTTACCATCCGAAGACAGATGGGCAAACGTAAAGAGTTAACAAATCTTAGAGGATTTGTCAAAGCTTGTGTGCTAAATTTTGGAGGATCATGGGAAGACCATCTACACTTAGTTGGATTTTCATATAATAATAGTTATTAGACTAGTATAGGGATGGTATCATTTGAAGCTTTGTAGGGAAGGCCATGAAAATCTCCCATTTGTTGGTTAGAGGCCAGGGATAGATTGATTCTTGGTCTGTAATTGGTTAAAGAAGCTGCAGAAAAGATTGAGTTAATTCGGGCTAGAATAAAGGAAGCTCAGTCTAGGTAGAAGAGTTGTGCTGATAAGAGATGGAAAGACTTAGAGTGCTCAGTTGGAGATAATGTTTTCGTCAAGGTGTCACAATCCGATCAGGAAAATTAGCATCGAGATTCGTTGGACCATTTCCTATTATAGAAAGGGTCGGGAAACTCGCGTATAGAGTAGAGTTACCGAATAGTTTGGCAAGAGTCCACAATGTTTATCATATTTCTCATCTAAGGAAATGTATTCGAGATCTAGAGACTTATTGCACCAACTATGTTAGATGATCTAGTATTGGAACTGGGTATGGCTATAGTTAAAAACCAGTTCGTATAGTTGCGAGAGATGAGAAGGGACTAAGGAAAAAGACAGTTAGATTAGTCAAAGTCTAGTGGAGTGACGACAAGAGAGACTGTACTTGGGAAACCAAGAGTAGGATTAGAGACACTTATCCTGCTTATTTCATGGTATGTTTTACCTTTATGTTTGATTGTTGTGAGTACTTATCATAATTTCGAGGGCGAAATTCTTTAAGGAGGGGAGCCTATAATGACCCCAATTTTGAGTAACATTATTTAGAACATTTAATTGGATAAATTAAATTAAATAATGTTAACAGTTAAGGGATCAAGATTTGTCAATTAATAAGGGGCCGTGCCTTAATGAATGCAAAAGCAAAAGAAAATTGAAAATAAGTAAGTTGGAGAAATATGATAAGGGTAAAATGGGAACATCCTTCATTCTAATACCCTAAACCCTTCCATTCTTGATTCCTTATTCATTCTAACGTTCACAAACAAACTTAAAACCCTAAGAGCTCGGCCGACCACCATTAAGAGGAATCAAAGAGAAGATAAGCTAGGAATCAAGTAGAAAGCTTGAAGAAATTAATCAAAGGGCAAATTTCAACCTTCTTAACCCCAAGCCAAGGTGAATAATTTGATTTACATCCCATTTTTGATAATGGTTTCGGTTTCATGATTATGTCTGAATTATTTTGCAAGTAATGTGGCATGTTATAGTTGTTTAAATAGATATATATGCTTTTTGATGATTATATGATTTTATATTGGTTTTATGATATGTTTAGATTATAAAACCTATTAAATGACATCTAAATAAATTGCGGTTTTGATATATGACCAAAAGTATTATTTTAGAAGTGGTTTCCAGTTTCAATTTTTTTAAAGTAATTGTGGATTTATTATGGATTTTCTATGAGAGAAAATAGTTAAAATTGGGTTTAAATTATTTAAGGTAATTATACAATAATTTTGGGTCTGAAATTTATATATATTAGAAAACATATTAAAAGTGAATTGTTGTGATTTTTGAGGAACTCTTCTAAGTATTTTACTTTGGTTATAAAATTGTTTAGGTTAAGGGGTTTGAATGTTTTATACGTTATCTCAAGGAGAAGGGCTTATTTGATTAAAATGTTTCAAATTGTAAATTTTGAATTTGGCAGCCATTTTAGAAAAGGACATACATAAATAAATGTCAACCGATCATATTTTGATAAATTGGGCAAGTTAGGTGAAAAGAAGTAACTTTGAAAGGCATAAAAATAAGTTTTGTTTCGAATTACAACTTTGCCACTTCCTTTGCTTGCTTCCGTCACCATGTCCAGTAGGCCTTTCGAACCCATTCGAAACTAATGCACATGGTATCAAGCAACTGGTACGTAGTGCATTGAAGAAAGGAATAAGGGACCGTGTCGAAGGCATGCATTCGAAGAGGTTGAAGCCACTCTAACTAGATTTCAAATCAATCAACTCTTCTTTGTTTAAAAAAAAGCTTACAAATAAGTTGCCACTTGCCTTTGTTTTTAGACAGGAGCTTTCGAAAGAGTTGCCGCTTGCTTTTGTTTTAAATGAAGCTTTCGATAGGATAGCCGCATTTGAACCATTCGTTACCAAACTGTCACATTCATACCTTTCGAATCACAATGTATTTGAAAGGGGTGCTTTCGCCTTTTTACTTTGAAGCCGCTTTCTCAATGCTTTCGAAAGGGTCATATACCGCTCTTAATTGGTTTCGAAAGGTATGGTTTCGAAGTTATCCTCTTCCCCAATTCCTTTCCTTGGATTAAAGCTTTCGAAAAGGATACTTTTGCTTCTGTTTTCTTTGACCCAATGGTTATAATAAATGTTAAACCCAATGATTTTGAAAGGAATAATTTTAAATGGTTTCGAAGCAATGTTTCAATAATCCTTTACTTGAGCCCAATGCTTTCGTAAGGTATATTGTGAATGTTTCGAAAGATATGTTTTAAGTATTTCGAAAGGAAGGTTCTAATGCTTTAGAAAGATAAGTATAAATTGTTCTGAAAGAGGATGTCTAAGGTTTTAAGTAATGGTTTCGAAAGGGTTGTTTTCAATGATTTCGAAAGGTATCGTTTAAGGTTTTAAACAAGGGTTTCAAAGGTATTTCTTTGGCATTATGGCCTAAGTATTTTGATTAGATTTCATCAACATTGTTTTGTGTAAAGCATATATCATGGCATAAGTATTTTGATTAAAGCAAAGAGTATGGTTTCCTTGTTTTATAAAGATATGATTTCAAGGGTAAATCATTTGTAAAGATTATTTACAAGGAAATGAAAATTTAATAGGGTAGTTAACCCTAAGTTTATGATTTAGATATTAGAAGACCAGATGAGCCCGGTATAGGGTCGCGCCCTATACTTTAGCTAGGCCTCTAGCTAAAATAAGTCCAAAATTCCAGTGTGTAGGGCTTTGTCACTGATGGGACTAAAATGATGTTGCACACAGAAGGGAATATACACAGTAAATATAGGTTATTGGTGAGCCTACAAAACCATTAGGATCAGTCGACCCTAGAAGAAGATAGTTAAAGGCAGATGGTCTAGTATTGTGTTTAACAGAAGTTAGATTATTGATTATGTCTGGTAGGCCCAATTCAGCCAATGGTTAATAGTTAGCCAGATAAAACTATGGTATGGACATATAATCCATTGATTACCTGATTTATATGTATATATGTTATTGCTACTGCTGTTATAATCAGTTTGATTGCAGGATTTTGATTTGTAAAAGATATGCTTTTAAAAGGATATTAGTGAGGGGAAACCCATTCCGCTAAGCGGCGTGGTCTCACTTAATATTAGTAAACTGGGATGTAATAGTATTATTCACACTAGGCTTAATGTCTAACTCGAAATTTATGTTTTTTTCCCTTAAACTCTCGGATGCTCAAAATTAATTTGAGTAGATTGAGAGTTAAGGTCTTTGAAGGTTTAGTAGGTTGGGCGAAAAGCTTCCGAAGATGTGCAGGAGGCAAAGCTACCTATATAGGAGTTATTTAGAGTTATTTACGTTGTGATGTATTTATGACCTATACGTCCATCTATTTAGTACTATGATCATCCAAGGAGGCATCTTTATATGTCACTCTTGGCGAAATTTGTAATAATTGTATTTGAACAAAACCTGGGAATCGTTCGGGATTATGTAACTTAACATGAAATATTGATTTGAAATGTAATCAAAAAAGTTGTTTTTGAAATATGTGATTTTATTTCATATTCATATGCTTCCGATATTATGGATACCATTAACATTGCCATATTTTATCACCAAAAGTTAAGTACTATAGATGACTGCAGCATCTGTAGCACTTAGCTTTGGGCCTCATGATAGGGGGTATTACAGAGGATGCAATAGATGTGGAGAATTGGCTATTATATTGTGAAAGGATTTTTGTTGATTTGGGTCTGAATGATGAGCAGAAAAGGATATTGGCTTCAAGACAGTTGCAAGGAGCTGCTTTGTTCTGGTGGAACAGGGTGACCGTAGGAGTGCCAGAAGAGGAATTGACTTGGGAAAAATTTCAAAGGAGATTCAAGGAATGGTTTTTATCTGAAGTAGCCAAGTCAGCCTTGCTCAGAAAGTTTATGGACTTGGAGCAGGGGGGAAATGTCAGTGTTGGAGTACTCTGCAAAATGGATGAGCTGTCCAGATATGATATGCCACTATTGAAACTGTTATCAAAAGGGATGAGAAGTTTATCCGGGGGTTGAGGCTAGAGATTGCTAGGGAAATTATGCCACATCTCAAAGATCCATCGAATGTAGTGGTGGAGATAGCTGTCACGAATAAAGAATTGCTTTAGAATTCTCAGAATAAGAAGAGGAGACTCTTTAAGAAGAAGGGAGCTCAGAAAGGTGGGCCTATCAAAAAGGGGAAAGTTGTTACAAGTGTGACAAGAAGGGGCACTATACTAACGAGTGTCGATTTGGAGATGGCAAGGTGGTTGTAGGGAAGCAGAATGTGAAGTGCTTTAATTGCGACCAGATGGGGCATTATAAGAACAATTGTACAGAAGCGGCCAAGGCTAACAAAGGAAAGGTGTTTGCTTTGGAGCTGTCTACATCAAGACCAACATCAGTTGAGAAGGGAAAGTCTGTGATGGAATGTACGCTTTTGATTGATAGCATACTAGTTAGGGTACTTTTTAATAACGATGCATCGCATTTGTTTATATCTCAGTGTTTGGTAGATAAGTTTTGTTTAGAACCATCATACCTTGTTACTTCCTTGAAGATAGGTAATCCAATAGGAGGGTACGCAACTTTAGAGGTAAGATGTGACCATCTAGAGTTTGAGTTGCTAGGTTATACTTTTGCCTGCAGCTTGTATGTATTTGATTTCGCAGGTTTTGGGATTATTTTGGGTATGGATTGGTTTAGTAAATATGATGCTAGGATATTTTTCTCGGATAGGAAAATATCATTGAAACACCCTGGAAGTAGTAACCGAATAGTATACTTAGTTGAGAATATGAGTCTAGAAATTTATGCTTTATTGGATGCCATAGAAGTGGACGATGAATTTAATCGGGTTTTAATTGTAAGAGAATTTGCAAATGTCTTTGAGCTAGTTACAGGACTACCACCGAAATGAGCTATTGATTTTCTTATAGATCTCTTACTAGGAGTTGAACCCGCAAGTAGAGCACCAAGCGGGATGACACCTACCGAGATAAAGGATTTAATGGTGCAGCTAGTGGACATAGAAGGAAAGAGTTTTATTAGACCAAGCAGTTTGTCTTGGGGAGTGGCTGCGGTGTTGGTGAAGAACCAGATGGGTTGTTGAGATTGTGCATTTTTTTACGTATGTGAAGCCAAAGTATTTTTCTAGTTGGATTTGTTGAGAGGGTTCCATCAATTGAGTGTAACAAAGGACAATATTCCTTTAACGATGTTTCGAATGAGGTACTGTTCATACGAATGGTTAGTGGTGCCATTTAGATTAACTAATGCGCCAGCTTTCTTTGTGGATTTGATGAACCATAATTTCCCTGAGCACTTAGATAGGTTCGTGTTGGTATTCATCGATGACATTTTGATATATTCTAAGAATGAAAGAGATCATGAGATTCATCTTCGAATAGTGCTCGAGACGTTGAGGCAGCATCAATTGAAAGTGAAGTTTTCGGCTCACCAAACATGTCTCTAATCTACTCATTTAAGAGTACCAAAAGTAATAAAAAGCAATGCATAAAACTCCAGGTCAGACAATAGTCTGGTGCGAGCGATAGAAATCTCAAATACTATAAAACGATAGAATAGGACAATCGGTACACGAAATCATACCTGACCTTTCCCTACATCCACAAAGTTAGCATATAAACATTGTAAGCTACTCTATGATCATCATCATGGGTGTAATGTGGGTGCCAAGCTATAAAGGGTGTCTATATATCTATATCGACAGTATCTACATCATATGATATCCCTAAGGTGATAGAAACGAACAAACACAACATCCATCATCCATCCTCAAATTCACTCACTTGGCGCATTGGATATGCGACAACTCGCAATCTCGGGGTCTCGGCATACAATCGAACCAATCCATCCCAATCATCATAAGACTAGATGCATCACCACATCAATCCATTTTGGAGACTAGACACATCACCGCGTCGATCCATCTCAACACTCGATACTAGATACGTTGTCGTATCAATCCATCTCAACCTTACGAGTAACTCCCCTTGCACACGCCATCCATAGAAGAGCTCGTCTCGGAACTGCCCACCCAACCCCCATCTGAAGTTTTCGCGGTTGGGAACTACTCTAGATAGTCATCGTATGTCATAGAGTGTCATTGTGCATCCCGTAACCCACCTCCAACAGTTCCCTAAATTCGACTCATCATGACCTTATCTGCCTTCCGGACTAAAGTTAGCTGTTACTGAAGTCGTTCCTTGAGAAGTAGGGTCGCCATTAAACGAGCAACCGCGCCACCGTCGACAAATTAAACTCCACTAGAGGACTCCTCCCGAACCCCTTGACCTACCCTAGGGGTCGTACCCGTACAGGGTGAAACCCTAGGAGTCGGGTTTGACCCCTATATGGGACCGAGCCCTCCCCTGCCAACCTCTATCCCTTAACTCTTTATCCCCGTATTTCGTACAACACCTAACTCTGTCCGATCCCAAACTTCACATGCCAACTCCAGCACAACTCATCACCTCCCGTAATTGATCGCACCCCTCTACAATCCATCTCTAAGGTTCGTAGCCGACCCCTCCAAAAGAGCCGATCCCTATAAAGGTCCATCTTTAATCCATCGTAATTTGAGCATACAAACTCCAAATGACTTGAAATTTGACGTGCTGCTTCTCGGAATTCCCTTGTTGTCCTCTACCAATCGCACACCCCTACAATCCATCTCTAGGGGTCGTTGCCGACCCCTATAGCGTGGCCCCTCCCTAACAGTCCCTTTCCAACTTTCTATGGCTATTTTTGTTATTCGATCTGTGTTTGCATCCATTCAAGCATGTTTACAGCAAGCATATAAGATGTAGAACACACAACAACAAGCAAATGGTCAAAACATAGTAAATCAAAGCATAGATCTAAAGGAATAACCATTTATTCATAGGGTACAACCATGGATCCCTAAAATCACTATTCAACAAACTTAACCCAAATTAATCTAAATTCACATATGTGTCATAGTATGATTTAAGATGATTTATAAAGATTTTTAGGGGATTTTAGAAGGTGTTTATAGCATAATACATGCTACTTAGCAAGAGAGACTACTAATCGCTCACCTTAACCTAAGCTAAGCTCTAGATCTTCTTATAAACAATAGATGCATGGATTCCAATATGTTTGTAGCAGCAAATCTTCAAGCTTTTGTATGAATTTCACTAATAACTTGCTAATGATGAGATTTGGCTAATTAAAGTAAGGTTTTGGTTGGTTTTTGGGTGAAAAGATGATTAATGGAGGTAAGAAGCTATTTTGGGAGTTTTGCAAATGAGGAAGGAGAGGTCCCATCAGCTCCTACAGCCTTCACTTACTCCAAACCCAAATGGGTCATGGGCCCATTAAGTAATAAACCTAGTTACCCATTTAAGCTGTCTAAAACCAATAAAAACTTCAAACAGTCAAGACAAGCTCATTTGTAAGGGTATCCTGATTAATCCTTTGTGTGTCCTTTGCTCCACAGATAATGAGTCTACCCAGCACCTATTCTTCGACTGTGACTTCTCCTACAATGTTTGGGTGACTTCTAGCACGCTCCTGCTTAGCTATATCCCAGCTATCTCGTCCTATTATGACCACTGGCAATATTCTACCCCTTACCCGGACTTAGGTTACTTCATCGCTACCTTCAGCTAGGCTATTTGGCATTAGAGAAATTTGCACTGTTTCAAGAACTTTTTGCATTCCGAACTAAGTATCTGCTATAAGATTTCTTATCTTTTCTACTCATGGACAGGTAAGAGTGCTTTGTCTCCTATGCGTCTGAGCATTGCCCCTACAAATTCAAACATTGAACCAATAGGAAGTTCGAAGATTCCATATTATGGTAGGGCTGGCCCCTTGACCCATCGTGTTTTTACTCATCCATGGTGATGCGCTTGTTTCGATTTCCGTCAACTTGGCTGCGCAATTCTTTTTGTTTCTATGGTTGGAGCTGTTGCATGCATGGGGTTGGGATTGTGCTGTATTATTTTGCTACGTTTTCCTACTTTTTATTTTCAAGTCTATCGATGTTGCATTGTATTTATTTTTACATTACCTAGTTTAACTATTCATGTTGCTTGGAGATAGGAGACAAATTAGTCCTTGGTCCAGATATGGTAAGAGAAGTCACATACAAGATTGAGTTAATCCGGGATAAGATGAGGGAAGCTTAGTTTAGACATAAAAGTTACACAGATAAAAGGCATATAGATCTTGAATTCTCAGTTGGAGATCGTGTTTTTATTAAAGTATCATGAATGAAAGTTGTGGTACGATTTGGAAAGACAAGGAAACTGGCGCCGAGATATGTTAGACCATTCCCTATTATAGAGAGGATTGGAAAAATCACGCACCGAGTAGAGTTAGCAAGTATTTTGACAGGTGTGCATAACGTGTTTCATGTTTCTCATCTTAGGAAGTATGCACATGATCCAGAAATTACTATTGCTCCAACTGTGTTGGAAGATTTAGTAGTAGAACCGGATCTGACTTTTGTGAGACAACTAGTTCGAGTTGTAGTGGAAGATGAGAAGAGATTAAGGAACAAGACAATCAAGTTAGTGAAAGTCTAGTGGAATGACAAGGAGAATGACTGTACTTATGAGACATAGGATAAGATTATAGGTACTTATCTTGAACTATTATGATGGTATGTTCTATATTAGTTGTATATCGACTTTATAGCTGGTAGGATATACTAGCATTATTTACATGGTTGATATGCTTTCTTTATAGTCCTTACTGAATTTCGAGGATGAAATTCTTTAAGGAGGGGAACCTGTAACACCATTAATTTTAGTTTAACATTATTCAGGGCATTTTATTGGATAAATTAAATAGAATAATGTAAATGGTTAAGGGAGTTTTGGTTAATTAATAAGGTCATGCCTTAATAAACTAATAAGATTGTTTTGGAAAACTAAACATATAAGAGAAAATATGAGGAGGGCAAAATAGACATATCCATCCTTTAACTTTAAAACCCTCTCCCCCTCATTTCATTCTCACTTTTCACAAACTTAAACATTTAAAAGAAAAACACCAAGGCCGGCTATAACTCAAGCTAGAAGATCAAAATCAAGGGTATTCAAAGGGAAGAAGCTTAGGGATAGTAAGAACAAATCAAATCTCAACATCAACAATTAATCTAAGGTGAATATAAGTGTTCCATCTCTATTTTTACTTTTGAAATTTGGATATGGGTAATATCCGAATCATTTTGATAGATTTTTCCAAGATATATTTGAATATTCATTGTTTGGATAGAATGATGAATTAAGGGATTTGTATCACATTATTTAAATGGGGTTTTGGGGTAAAACCTAAGATTTTTGTCTCCAACCGATTTGAGTTTTTGATATGTTAAGTAGAACATTATTCTAGATATGGGTTTTTAATTTCATAATTTTCCAAAGTAAATTAAATTTTTCATAAATTTTCTAAGGAGGAAATAGCTTAATTTTGGGTTTTAATTATTTAAAATAATTAAATATGGTTTTTGGTTCTGAAATTTTTAAATGGTAAAGAGAAGGATATTCTAGCATTTTTGTAAATTCTTGGAATTTTTTCCAAATGATTTTGATTTATTGTGAAATTATAATGCTAGAGAAGCATTTAAATAGATGATTAATTAAGGATATTAATTAATTGTTTTAAAGTATGTTTTAGGACTTTAAATTACGAGTGCGGCAAATTTCTGTAAAGTTTTGGGTAAAGAACTTTTATTATCTAATAGGAATTTTTCAAAGTATAAGATTTGGTGAAAAATATTTACTTTTAATAGAAATGAACTAGTTTTCATGTTTATTACGATGATGCCATGCCACATATACCCTCTTCGAGTCTAAAGGAATGTAGCTTCCATGAAGGTCGACGTCAATAAGGATGGAAGCTTATGATGACTACTTAGGTAGCTATAAATTGGTTTCATCAGTATTGACATCGATATTATCGGCAACCTATCATTAACGACATAGTCTTACCGTGATTACTAAAGTGTTACAAACGATGCCGCATCTCATCTCTTTGATTATATTCATTATTAAGATAGTGATGCCACCTATATTGACTTCGACCTTATGTATATTCTTTGACGGCATAGTAGCCGAAGTAAGCTAAGCCAAGATTTTGACAATGACGTCGATGGTCTTGATGTCGTTATGCATCAAGTTCGACGACCTTATATACTTTGCTTTAATGTCGATGCTGCATGGCAACGATGCCACATGTCTATCTTTAAAGCCAAAGAGGCTTGTTATATATAGGCTTGTTATCCCGCTTTTTGGTCAAGGCTGGGATATCAAGAAATAGGCTAAAAAGGATGGAAACCAATGTTAGAGATCGGTTGGAAACAAGGCTATGATCGACATCGTCAAAATTTGACCGAGCTCCAATCAAGACGAGATCGGTTAGGAATGATGAACAAGGCTAGGAAAGGCTACTTTTCAAATTTCAGGTCAATCGGAGTTCGTAGGCTTGAGATATGGATGGATCAAAATTCAAGGAAAGCTGGTTTGTATCAATGTTTCGTATCGATCAGGATGGAAACGGTAGCATACTTCGTATCAATGGTTTCGAATCGAACGTTTCATATCGATGCAATGCGCATCAATCTGGATGTACACGGCAAAAGGAAGGCTGCATGTTTCGTATCGATCAGGGCTGGGATCGATACGAAGAGTGGATCAGCAGTTTCAATCATTAGGATGGACATTTTGTATCGATCACTTATCGATCGATACGAAGAAGGTGGTAGGCATGGACCGATACGAAGAGCATGACACTAGATCGATACAAAGGTAGGGAAACCATTGGATACGAGAGCGTATGTTTCCAAAGCAGATGATGGATATGTAGGAGGTTGGTCGATGGATACGAACAACCTATGTTGATGGATGCGGAGGCTCCGTACTTCTTATCGGTGGATGCTAAGGAAGCGGTCGAGGTGGAGCAAAAGATATGGATCAGAGCACGTGTAGTTTGGATCGATGCGAAGGCTACGGCTACGGCTATGGGGGTAGAATCGATACGAAGTGGATTGAGGCGAGTAGATCGATGTGAACGATTCATCCTTCATGAAAACTACGACTTGAATCGATCATAACTCTCACACTACAAGTCCAAATGCGATGAAATTTTCACAGGAGCTTCCTTATGCACTCAAGAAGGTTCGGGATCGATCTCGGCTTGATTGGAGCCAGTTTGGATGGATGCGAATTGTACATGGATACGTCCCAAACGACTCCAGATCGATCATGCGGGCTCACTGGCGCAAGTGAAAAGGTATTCCAGGTTTTGAGGTGGATATTTTCGGATCTGCACCTATAAATAGCAGTCCTATGGAAACTAGAAAGGGATCTTCTTTTTCTCTCCTAGGCGAAACTCTGCCATTTTTGCTATTGACTTTCAAAGGCTTGTAACTGTAATTACATTATAAAAGGAATAAAAGGATTGATTCGAAGTGGACGTAGGCCAGAGATAGCCGAACCACTATAAATCTTGTGTTCTTTCTTGCTTTCTTACATTTTTAACTTTTCTATTTCTTCATTTTTGTTCTCTACTTAATCTGGATCTGAGATCTGTGTGTGGATATTGAGAATCTGTGTATATACACTGGTGCTTTCACTACTTCTGGGGTTTGTGATCAATTTTGGCGCAAACACTTTAGTGCTTTCACTGAGAAATGAACTCAGAAATTCTACAACTTGGACTTTGGATCTGAAAGCTTAAAGACTTGGGTGTGGAAGGCTATGACGAAGCAATCAACAAGGAGACAAAGAGCGGAGAGAA
This sequence comes from Allium fistulosum, assembly GCA_030737815.1. Classification (NCBI taxonomy): domain Eukaryota; kingdom Viridiplantae; phylum Streptophyta; class Magnoliopsida; order Asparagales; family Amaryllidaceae; genus Allium; species Allium fistulosum. The sequence goes on from CM060901.1 coordinate 147,312,622, forward strand.
GTCAGCATGAAGGAAGCCAGGAAGCATACTCAGGAGCTAATCTGACTTCGACTTTCATCACCAGAGACGAGATGGAAATGATGCTGAAGAGACAAGAGCAGATGATGCAGAACCTACTTCGATAAGTTGGACAAGTTGGAGTGCCGAATCAAGGGAACGCAATTGCAAGAGATGCTGGAGATAGGGATCGGGAGCACGGAGCAACCAGAATTCATAATAGAGCAGGACCATCAGGAGCAGCACCAGAACTAGGAGGCACTCACCCGGAGCATGTTGATCCAATCCTGGGCAGAGTACCAGGTGGAGCTGTGTAACATGACATTGATAGAGGAATGGATGCTCGTTCAAGGGAGCAGATACCAGAATTCCCTCATGAACTCAGGGGACAGATTGGAGGTAACAGACAAGGAATACAGCTTGGCGACAACGACAGATTGTCGGAGATGGTTAGGCGAGCCATGAGAGGTGGATTGGTGAATAGAGACTTGGAGGATGTAAATAGGAGTCCCTTTGCTCCTACGATCAGGCAAGCTAGGAACCCACCGAATTTCAAACTACCAACATTGGAGATGTAAGACGGGAGAATGGATCCCGTTGTTCACTTGAGGAGGTACATGAGGCATATGGAAGTATTGGGGGCATCAGAGGAGGTCATGGCACGATGCTTCCCTTTATATTTGACGGATATAGCAGCATTATGGTTCAGACAACTGGAAAGTGGCTCTATTGGCACATGGACGAAGCTGATTGAAAGGTTTATGAGGCAGTTTCGGGTCCACATAGTCCAACCCAAGAATGTGATGACTTTGACATCGATGTAACAATGGAAAGGGGAGTCGCTCAAGGATTTCTTAACCAGATTCAACGCGGCAGTAGCTTTAGTAGATCAACCTGATCCGTCCATGGTTTTGATGGCAGCAGTTTCAGGAGTTGCAGACAATTCGGATTTCAAAATATCATTGGAACGGGACCCACCGATGAATCTCGGGGAGTTCTACCATGAAGCATAGAGATTCCTAAGGCAGGAAGATGTGCGGGCTGAGAGAGAAGGGAGAGAGGCTGAAGCTTATGTAGTAAACGGTGGAGGCCCACCCAAGGAGGATCCAAACAAAGACGATAAAGGCAAAAGGAAGATAAATGACAACGGTAGCACTTCAAAAGGCCACGAAGGGGGTCAAAGTTTTCTTCTTACACTGATCTAACTGAAACTCTGGGAAGGATTTACTTGGATACTTGAGGGTGCCTCCAGTATCGAAGGCCGACAAGAAGGGAACCCTTTGAATACGAGCGGGCATCGGGAAGGCATTGCTTATTCCATGAGCTGGATGGGAACAACACGAATGATTGCAGGCATTTGAAGGATATCGTTGAGGAGCATGTAAGGAATGGTCATCTCAATAATATATGAGGAATCGAGCTATGGCAGTGGAACAGGAGCGGCCGCCGCCCGCCTCGAACGAAGATGGCACTGGATCTAGGCAGCGACGGCTTGTTATCAACTAAATAGATTTATGGCTTTGAATAAGTAACATAGCTCAAAGTAATACGGTTAAGTCACTTACACATGTACGAGATCGTGGACGGTCCCTAGGCATGTTCTGAGACAATGATAAACTGTGTTGCTCGAGTCTATGAAATCCTATTTTCCTTTTCGTTTTCCTGAAAACTTTGGTTTCTCCCTTGGATGTACATGCATTTATTTTATTTTCCTACGATGTAAAAACTTTTATTTTGATGATTGGATTCGGATTAATGTAATAAATAATAATGGTCCCATGATTACGATCCCGACCGGAGAGACGGGGCAGTAATCGCAAATTTCAAGTCCCTTCACCGAAAAAAGATGGAATGGAATCAAACAAAATATAAAAAGTCCTTGGCCAAAGAGCCAAGTCCGGAGAATATAAAAGTCCTTGGCTGGAAATCCGAGGCCGGAGAATATAAAAGCCCTTGGCCGGAGAGCCGAGGCCGGAGAATATAAAAGCCCTTGGCCGGAGAGCCCATGTTGGAGAATATAAAAGTCCTTGGCTGGAGAGCCAAGGCCAAAGAATATAAAAGTCCTTGGTCGAAGAGCCGAGGCTGGAGAATATAAAAGTCCTTGGCCGGAGAGCCGAGACCGGAGAATATAAAAGTCCTTGGCCGGAGAGGCCGAGGCCGGAGAATATAAAAGTCCTTGGCTGAAGAGCCGAGGCTAGAGAATATAAAAGTCCGTGGCCGGAGAGCCGAGGTCGGAGAATATAAAAAGTCCTTGGCCAGAGAGCCGAGGCCGGAGAACATAAAAGCCCTTGACCGGAGAGTCGGGGTCAGAACAGGATAACACGACCCGACGAGGTCTATGGATTTAAAGTTAAACCCGAGAAGGTCATGGATTCGGGTTTCGGCTTGGGATAAGCGGACTTAGAGCGGTCCTGAATTTGGCAAAGGGCTCAGTGCGGTCCCGGATTTGGATATCAACCCAGAAAGGTTATGGATTTGGTTATTGGTTATTGGATATGGATGGAATATGAACTTAGGATGTCAGATTCAGAGATTTTCAAAACACGCCTTCTTACCATAAGGCATGTTTTAGGGGGCAAATGTTATCCCACTTTTTGGTCAAGGCTAGGATATCAACAAATAGGCTATAAAGGATGGAAACCAGTATTAGAGATCGATTGGAAACAAGGCTATGATCGATATCGTCAAAATTTGACTGAACTCCAATCAAGACGGGATCGGTTGGGAATGATGAACAAGGCTAGAAAAGGCTACGTTTCAAATTTCAGGTCAATCGGAGTTCGTAGGCTCGAGATATGGATGGATCAAAATTCAAGGAAAGTAGGTTCGTATCGATCGGGATGGAAACAGTAGCATACTTCATATCGATGGTTTCGAATCGATGGTTTCATATTGATGCAATGCACATCAATCTAGATGGACACGGCAAAAGGAAGGCATATACGAAGAGTGGATCAGCGGTTTCAATCATTAGGATGGACATTTCGTATCGATCACTTATCGATCGATACAAAGAAGGTGGTAGGCATGGACCGATACGAAGAGCATGACACTAGATCAAAACGTAGGTAGGGTAACCGTTGGATACGAGAGCGTATGTTTCCAAAGCAGTTGATGGATACGAAGGAGGTTGGTCGATGGATACGAACAACCTATGTTGATGGATGCGAAGGCTCCGTACTTCGTATCGGTGGATGCTAAGGAGGTGGTCGAGGTGGAGCGAAAGATATGGATCAGAGCGCGTGTAGTTTGGATCGATGCGAAGGCTACGACTATGGATATGGGGGTAGAATCGATATGAAGTGGATTGAGGCGAGCAGATCGATGCGAACGATTCAGCCTTCATGCAAACTACGGCTTGAATCGATCATAATTGTCACACTATAAGTCCAAATGCGATGAAATTTTCACAGGAGCTTCCTTATGCACTCTAGAAGGTTCTTGATCGATCTCGGCTTGCTTGGAGCTAGTTTGGATCGATGCGAATTGTACATGGATCGGTCCCAAACGACTCTAGATCGATCATGCGGGCTCACTTGCGCAAGAGAAAAGGTATTCCAGGTTTTGAGGTGGATATTTTTGGATCTACACCTATAAATAGCAGTCATATGGCAACTAGAAAGGGTTCTTCTTCTTCTCTCCTAGGCGAAACTCTGCCATTTTTGCTATTGATTTTCAAAGGCTTGTAACTAAAATTACATTATAAAAGGATTGATTCGAAGTGGACGTAGGCCAGAGATAGCCGAACCACTATAAATCTTGTGTTCTTTCTTTCTTTCTTACATTTTTAACTTTGCTATTTCTTCATTTTTGTTCTCTACTTAATCTAGATCTGAGAATTGTGTGTGGATATTGAGAATCTGTGTATATACACCGGTGCTTCACTACTTCTGGGGTTTATGACCAATTTTGGCGCAAACATGGCTAAAATATTTTAAACGGGCGAAGAGGCCCTGGTTTTAAGAGGGTCGATGACCCTATAACTTTGGTAGATAGCCATATAACTTATAAAAGTTAAAGTTTTGTTTTAATAGGTGGATAGCCTATAGTTTATGGAAGTCGACAATGTCACCTCGACATGAATATAGACTTAAAAGAATTTAAGTTTGGTTTCACCTTTGGTAGAGGGTCGATGAGGTATAATGCGGCCTGAATGTCGTCTATCTTCATCAAATGCATAGAGCCTTATGTTTTCCATTTCGACGTCGTCATTGGGGATACCAATGCCATTTAAAATTTGTAAACTTCGACACTATCATTAGGGACACTAATGTAGACGAACTTCAACATTGATCTAAATTTAAATTGGTTAATGGTAGGAAGCTATATGTTTTTTGACTTTGATCTTGAATCTTGGGGATACCATTGTTTATTTTTAATAAGTTCGACATGAAACAATTGGGGATACCAATGTATATCACCTTGAATGTTCTAACTTTAAGGGGAAATAACCTAATTGGGGATACCAATAGCCTTATCTTTTTGTTCGTCCTCTAATAAAGAAAAACTAAGATAAATCTGTTTTCGTAGGGAGCACGATTGCATTGAGCGTATGCAACAAGCCGTTAAACCTCTAGGTGTCCATAGCGGATATTACCCATAAAATCCAAATGCAACATGAAAATATTCACAAGATGAAAATTCCTAAATGCAAGATTTATTTATAAAGATATGAATGCAAGCTTTTGAAAATATTTACAAATGAAGGATTTACTTTTAAATTGACACAAATAAGTTAAATATAAGTTTTGGTTATTATCAAGAAATTTAAGTCCTTTTACTTGTCAAAATTTCCAACAAAAATCAAGTTATCATAACAAACAGACTACAGTTTGACTCGTTGTTTTGGTTGGTAACATAGTGTAACTATGAAATGGATCCTTAGTTGATTATTAAAGTTTTTCAAAGTGGTATTTTCATTTCTTTTCAATAACAAGTCAAATCAAACAAGTCAAAATAATGCTTGGATTTCCATTGCTTACTCTCTCTTATTTGGAAATTTTTATTGATATTAACAATATTTACATATGCCTAACTCAGAAAACTGAGGTCAGATATATTACCCATGCACTGCCTTGCGGGCTTATGTGAGGGGAATACAGAGCGTGGCAAGTGAACACACAAGTGTGAACACCTATCGACTGTAGTCATTATTAATGAAAGAATTTTTATATATATACACCTAACTCAGATAAACCGAGGCGAGATATACCGATCATGCACTACCTTTCGGGCTTACGTGAGAACGGTACAGAGCATGGCGAATGTACATACTTGCGTGTGAACACATGGCTCTAGATGTTTATTAAAATATATACAAATATATTTTTTGTTATATAATTTGTTTGTTTTTTTTAAGAGAGAGTTTTGCAAAATCATCTTAGCACCATTTAACTTAGAAGATAAAAATGTTATATCCTTTTCTTTAAATCCACCACTTTTTAAAAAAAGATTTTCAATTAGGATAGCATTCATAATTATCACCTATGAACCTTACTATATACCAGATAAACAATAGTTACTTATAATCAAACTTTATTTTTATTTTTGTTGAGACAAATAAATTTACATAAAATTTCGATTTAATAACCAAAACCATATATTTATCGTATAGTATTCTTTCAAAAGTAAATCAAAATGCTAAATTAATTTTTTTTTTGGAATTTTTGTTTTTGTTTTTAAAAGAAAATGCAAAAATAAATCATGAAAAAACAAAAAAATGAAGATGAGACTCCCCCCACACTTGATTTTGACTATGTCCCCACAGTCAACCCAAGTGAAAGGAGAAAAAAAATATGACCTATATTTACATAAAAATGAAAAGATTTTTATTTACAAGACATCAGAAAATATGGTGTTAAGGAATAAATAAAACAGTCGTCCAAAGACCAATTCATTTGTCTGGTCAAATACGAGAGACACAGCTTAAGCTCAGGAAACCAAACCACAAAAGATTTCAAAGTTGAATGTTGATTTGGAAAAATGAATGTCATTTTATTAAAAATCATATGAGTCGTTTTATTTTCGATGATAATTGGGGTAGATAAAATAATTGGTCGAAGTTCAAGTTTATTTTCACCAAATTTAATTTCAAGCTCAACATTGACAAATTCTTCAAAATTAGTGATTTCAAAATCGAAATGGTGATTTAAATCTTCCCCTTCAGAATTTAACAACTCATCTTCGAAAATTCCAAAAAATTTGTGTTCATTAAATTCGTTTTCCTTTGTTAGATTTTCAGCAACTTCATTTCATGTATCAACTTCAAAATCTAAAGTTATTGTATTCAAATTTTCGAAATCGAAAAAAGGAAGATCGTAATTTAAATCGAGTTTCCCACACTCAAAGGAATTGAAATTCAACTCAATTACCGTATTTTCAAAAACTTCATTAAGATCGTCAATTTCAATTTCAAAAGTTGTTATTTGAAAATCGTCAATTGGGGTAAAAGGTGGATTATCACTTGACTCTGAAAGTCTATAGTATAGTGGATTGATTATATAAATGACAAGTATATAACTAAATTAAACTATAGTATAACGATAGTAAAGAATGTAAACAAGAATAATCATACTAGGGTTTTTATACTGGTTCGGACCTCCCGTCCTACGTCCAGTCCCGAAGCTCCTCTTCGGAATTTCCTTTCACCAAATAACCCTCACTTCACCCGGAGGAACAGGTTTACAATAGCAGAGTTTCTTTGTCAATTGTGTGTTCTTTATTACACGGATTTTGACTATATAGTACAAATGATTCCAATATATATCTAGAGAGTGTTGTCTATAAAGAACTGTATATCTGTAAGAGTAGAATACAAGTATAGATTGCTAGAGATCAAGAGTATATGATAAAGTGTATAATTAGAGAGCATAAGTAAGTAAAGTTGTCATGTATATTCTTTCTCTTGATCCTTGATGATATATATAGTTGTAGAGAGGTTTCTTGAGTAGTTGCATCCATTAACAAGTGCTCTACAGTTGCTTCTATTGATGATGAAGAGTTGCAGCGAAGAGAAGCGAAGATGTCTATTCAAATCTGATAGTTGAAGTTTTAAATTTAAATTCCGAGTTTGAAATCAGACGTCTGGTATTTGTATCAGACGTTTGATACTATATATTTTTTATACATAGTAGATTTCCAAACGTCTGAGTACATTAACCAGACGTCTGGTCTTGACTGTTTTGTTGTTCCAGAGGATATATTCAGACGTCTGACTTGTGCACTCAGACGTCTGAAAACTGTGCATGTCCTTTTTGTGCATGTTTCTTGTTGCTTCTTTGACCTTATCGACTTGTAGTCTCTTGTATTGTTCTTTGCACCTTGTTCTTGTCTTTCTAGTGATGTTGTTCTAGTAAGTTCCTGTATATATACATATATATGTACATTTGATTTTCATTGTATAGTTGTTGTCATTAAAACCATGGATTTGATTTTCTAACAGACTCGTCACACGATGGAATTTAATTTTGTTTCTCACATTGTTTCAAATATGTTTCAAACAATAAATCTATGTGATCATTATGTATTTCGTTCATTTGCTCAACAAAGTCCAATTTATAATTATTAATTTGAAAATTTTCAGTTTGAACTTGTTGAGAATTAAAATTATCAATTGAACCATACTCGAGATTATTCTCATTGCTACAATTATTTGAAAAGTGATTTTCATTTTCATTTTGATTTTGAAATTCATTTTGGAGTTCACAATTGAATTGGCATGAGTTATAATTAAAGTCATTTGAATTTTGAAGTGAACTCAAATTTTGAATATTTTGAAATCCTTGACTTAAGTTGTTGCACAAATATGAATTGCACAAATCATTTATCCTTTGATTTTGTTGTGTAGAGAGTTCAAGTAAAGACGAAACCATTTCCATGCTTTTTTCAAGAGTTGAGGGTTGGTCCTCATTTTGAAAATTCTGTGATTCAAAATCCGAATTGTTTGTATAATAGTTGTTATTGAAATATCCATAAGAATTTGATGTGAAATTATATGGATTATATTGATTTTCACAACTATTGAAAAACTCCGACGAGTATGAAAATTCGGACATTTTCAAGATGTTTTTTTATAAAGGAAAAGAAAAAATATTTACTAAAGGGGATTTTTTTAAAAGGGAAATTTGACCTTTGTTTTGTTTTTTGGTTTTTCAAATTTTTTTGTTTTTGAAAAGATTATTTTTTGGGTTTTTGTTTAAAAGAAAAAATTAACTTAATTTTTTTTTTGGATTTTTGATTTTCATTGAAAATTTTCAAAGGATTTGAAAACTAAGTTAAAGAATATTTATAATTTTTTTTTTTGGATTTTGAAATTTAAATGAATGCAAGGGCTTAATTTCAAATTTTCTATTCTAAGTAGCTCCTAACCCAAAATTGTATAATCATACTTTGTCTTAATCCAACAAGATAGTTCTTAGCCAGGTAACGAACATGATTTATCAGTGCACCACAAATCACCGTAGCAATGCAGCCGAAGGTTTAAGTACCTTCAGAGAAACAACCACTATAATATTTATGAATCACCGTAATATTTATAAATGGTTATTGCTCTGCCGTAGTCTAGATACCAAGAAATTAAATTGTCGAAAGTGGATAACTTGTCAATATACAATTAAGCATTATCAATGTCTTACAGTTATTATTAATCAAATTCTAAAATGAAATGCAAAGCAGAAATTAAACGTGTATTAACAATGCAATTACAAATCGATTTTTTTTTGAAATTTTTTAAAATGTAAGCAACCAACAATGCAAAACAAATAAAAAAGATAGGGGCACGATACCATAGTATGCAGGATTATTAGCATTTTATTATTTTTTTATACAAGCAAAGCAAATTTTTTAGCAAGCAAGCCGAGCAATTATATAACAGCCAATCCTTATTTATCTGCTTTGACAACCTAAAAAGGAGTGAATCAAGATATATACATTTTTTTTAAACAAAGAGAAAAAACTAAAACAAATGAAAATCAAAACAATTGAAAACAAAATTAAAACAACACATTTTCTTTATAAATGAAGAACTAAAACAAATTATAACGAAACAACTCTTTTTTTTAAGAACTAAAACAAATTCACTAAACCACCATAAAATAAAACAAATAAAACCCAAAATAACTTGTTTTTTTTGGAAGGAAAAGTGATAAATTAATCAAAAGAAAGCATGAAAAAGATTTAAAATAAAGTAAAACAACCTAAACTTATCACCTCACTCACACCGGCTCAAATAAACAAAGCCCCAATACCCTGTTGAATACATTATTATTTTCTCAATCCTTAAACCAAAATTCGCAACTCCTCATATACCAAAATCACAAATCACACTTCACCTTGAACACAAAGAAGAAATCGAAATCCCAGACAAAGGCGATTTTCAATTTTTGAAATCCCAGACAAAGATTCAAAGGGGTATATTTGAAAAGAAAAATTGTGTTGCAAATTCAAAATAGGAAACCGAAGTAATCACCTTCAACCACGACTGCCTCTGTCGATTTTGTTTTTGGGTTGCGTGTTTAAATTGAGGCGGTTCGAGAGGAGGAGCTGTCGTGGTTTCAGCGTAGGCGAAGTCGCGATTGCTGGTGGTAGACGATTGAGGGTTGCATCAGTTTTTAGAGGAAGGCAGGGGGCTTGGAAGAGGAATGGATGGCGATGTTATGTACAGGAGTAGGTGATGTTTTTTTTCCTAGTTTGTATCGAGGCAATAGGGCGCCTGGAAGTTTTGTAGTGATGGTTGGCTTGAAGTTTTAAGGAGCAAGGATATGGTGTTGTCAAGGGTGGTGACTGAAGTGAATAGCAGAGCCGTGGTTATGTATATGAATGGAGATGAGGGGGTGGTTTGTTAGCACATTGTCATTGTAGTGGTAGTGAACCAACAACAGTGATTGTATGTATGGAAGTGTAGTTGAAGTGGTATGATGATGAAGGATATGAAGTTGGAATCTTGACTTGTGTGTAGGAGTTTTTATGCTGAAGGAATGTTGTATGAAGAGTTGTGTTCTGGTTTAATGGTAATGGGTATGAAATTTGATAGCAGGGGTATGGTTTTGGATGCACTGTTTTGTGTAGTGGTGAAGGAGAATGGAGAACTGGGTGGCCAGAGATGAATGTTTTTAAGTGTAGTTCAGGGTAATGGGTTGCTGTGAAGGATTGGTGGAGTAGATCAGGGAAGTTGGTATTTGTGGCAGGTTGGATGAAATGCAGCAGTGCACAGGGTTGACAATGTTATTATTTTTGTATTGAAGTGGTGAAGGTTGAGGGTGGGGTGAGGAGCAGATGGTTGATAGTAATGGGTGAAGGGACTAGTGGATGTTGTGTAGGAGTTAGTAATGGCTGTTGTTGCTTCTATCGATGGGTGGTGATGAAATGATAGGATACGGCAGAAAAGAATGTGTGTTGTAATGATGTTGAATGGAAATGTTGTTATGGAGAGGTTGGTTTAATTGGTGGTGTGATATGAATAATGCGATGTTAAATAGTGAGTGGCAAGTTGCTGTGAAGTATGGTGGTTGATAGTTTTGTATGATGTGGAGGGTTGATATAGAAGTGTTGATAACAGAGGTCGATATGAAGCAGTGTAGAATTAAGGCAACATACTGCTGTTTGTTTTGGCTCGTGATTGTGGTAGGCAGTGGCTTGTTTGATAGGGGCAGTGTGTTGTTTCACTGTTTGATAGTTGCTGAATGGATGTGCTATGTGAAGTGTGCAAGGTAATGTTGAAGTGTAGTTGGATGAGGGCAGCAGTATGTATGCACTGGGTTTGATGCACAGTGTTGATTTGGCTGTAGCAATGGTGCTTTGTGATGGCTTGTAGGGTTGATCGAAAATGTGATTGGAAGTGTAGTTGGCCAGTCAGTGTAGAAGTGGGTCAGAAGCAGGTAGTGTCAGTTAAGAAGTTGGATGGTATGTATGTATGGTGTGGTTGTATGGGATGGTAGACAGTGCACAGTAGAGACTGTGCATAATGTAACTGTAAAAAAAATAAAAATGAAATGTTTGTTTGGAAATGAAAAGGAATTGTAGAATCAAATCAGAAATTGTAAATGAAATAATTTTTTTTAATTGTGTATGTTTTATTTTTAAATAGAAATAGAAATGCAAATGCAAAATGAAAAGAAAACAAACGCAAACAAACACAAACAAATGCAAGTGACAACCACACAAACACACAACAAAATTCTTCTTCTTCTTTCTTTTTATATGCAAACAAACACACAAAATAAAAACACACAAAAATCAAACAACAAACACACAATTTTTTTTTCCTTTTTTTATAAATGCAAATCAACACACACAATAAAATCAAATAAAAATAATTCGAAGAATAGAAAATAAAATAAAATCAATTCCCCGACAACGGCGCCAAAAACTTGTTCGAACCGGCGAAATCTCCATCGGATTGGAAAATAGTCGATCGAATTAAAATTAAAATTAACCGCAAACGCACGGCGTACAATGTTAGTATGTGGCGAGTACAAGTCGATCCGCAGGGAATTGTTTAGATTTTTAAAATTCTATTCAATCAAATTAAACCGAAGTTGAGAGTGTTTTTAGCTAAAAATGTAGAAAACAAAACAAGCAAAAGAAAATGGATAAAAATATGGGACTTTGAAGGCAATTTAGAGATAAATCCACTCTATTGATCACATAAATCAATACAACATGAAATTATGATCTTTTTTATTGTCATTAGTGAGTTTAATTGATGTGTTTATCATAAGTATGACCTATTTGTGCTATTAATTAGCTCAACATAAACCATCAAACTATAACACACCTACTAAATAATTTTAACTCTCATGAAAATTGCAATGAAATTGAAAATAAAATCTATTCTAAGCATAATCTATTAACTATTGATTAGAAATATAGACCATCAAATTTTGGTTTTAAAATCACTTTATTACCATAATCATATGTAGATGAAGAGCTAATTTGTGTTTTGTTTGTTTAAGCATAGCCTATTTGGTGTCAACAACATAGGCTATCAAATTCAAAGCTAAACAATAAGATTTAACCACATCCACTAATTCCATTAAGCACCAAAAGAGATCACAAGTTATCAAAATGTTGAATCCACATGCTAAGAGGGCTTCATTACCCCTAATTTGAAGGGGTTTAGCCTCTCATATTTGTTATCATTTCAACAAATGTCGTATTCAACATGAAATAAAAACAAAAGGAAAAATTCAAGCTAAGAAAAAAGAAAGCTAATTAAAATGAAATAAAAGCTAGTCTACTTGCTTAAGAAATAAATTACACAACTAACATAAAAGGAAATAACATGAAATAAAATAGTATGAATTAAAATTGCATATAGGAAAATTACATAAGAAGAAAATGGCTAAGTAGCCATGAAAGAGAAAGGAGAGCTTTGTTTATTTTTGAGCCTCAAACTAAACTAACTAAAATGGAGGTTAAGGAGGCTAAGAGAGGAGAGATTTACATGAACATATGGGGTATTTATACATGTTTGGAAACCCTAACCATCTTTTTGGGAACTACCTGTTAGGAAATCAATTCTATGGTTTTGATGATAACAACTATACAATGAAAATCGAATGTACATATATATCTATATTTACAGGTAGTTGATAGAGTAACATCACCAAAGAGATTAAAACAATACTCAAGAGAAGAATCAAAAGACGTCAAATCAGTAGAAGTTGAAGAGAAATGAGACATGCACAAGATAAAGCAACATGCACACTTTCAGACGTCTGAGAGCACTATCCAGACGTCTGAATAATTCCTCTGGCTCATAATTCAGAAGCAATCAGACGTCTGGTTACCAACGTCAGACGTCTGAAAAGTACCCAGGCCTAAAACAGATATGAAGACCAGACGTCTGAGGTTACTTTCCAGACGTCTGATTCGAGACTCGACTGTGCATTTTCAAAGATCAACTGCCACATTCGAAAAGACACATCCACTTCTCTTTGTCGCAACTCTTCATCACCATCAGAAGCGACTTTACGGAGATTTCAACGGATGCAACTATACAAGAAAACTCTTCATCACTATAAATAGCATCAGGAATTCAAGAGAAGAGTTCACCTTACTAACTTACGTTCTTATCTCTTGTACTCTAATTTATCCCTGATCTATAAGCAATCAACTACGTGTATTTAACTCTTCCATATATACAGAACTCCTCATTCGGATATTCTCTAGATAAATATATATATTGGAAGCATTTGTACTCAATAGGCAACATCCGTGTTATAGAACACATTCTTGACAAAGAAACTCTGCAATTGTAAACCTGTTCCTCCGGGTCAAGTGAGGGTTAGTTGAAAGGAAATTCCGAAGAGGAGCTTCGGGACTGGACGTAGGACGGGAAGTCCGAACCAGTATAAAATACCGGTGTGATCATTTTCATTTACTTTGCTACTATCATTTATCAAGTTATATTATATAGTTAACTGTTTATACTTGCATATATCCTATACGATCCACTCATATAGACTTTCAATTGGTATCAGAGCAAGGTTTGTTTAAAAGAACAGTAAAATGTTTTTTAATCATTCTAATATGGCAAGTATTTTTCAAGAAGGACAATCCACAGCACGACCCCCACTTTTTAATGGCTCTAATTATTCATATTGGTCAACACGTATGAGAATTTTTATGAAAGCTAATGGTTTAGAAATTTGGTCAGCTACTCAAGATAAATATGAAGCACCAACTACTGCTATGAACACATGGACCGATGCACAAAAAACATCAGCATCAAATAATGCTAAAGCTATGAATGTTCTATTTTGCTCACTAGACAAAAATGAATTTTCACGTGTCATGTTATGTACAACTGCATTTGATATTTGGCGTACCTTACAAATTACACATGAAGGTACAACAAAGGTCAAACAAACTAAAATTTCAATTTTGCAAAATCAATTTTCATCATTTAAAATGAAACAAAATGAAACTATAGTAGACATGTATTCTAGATTTCAAACTATTCAACATGATCTTATGGCATTAGGAGTTAAGTTTACTGATTTTGATTTAGTTTCTCGAATACTCAACTCTTTAACACCTGATTGGGAAAGAAAGGTATTAGCTATTGAAGAAGCTAATGATCTCTCTACTCTCAAAGTTGAAGAGTTGATAGGAAATTGATGTCCTATGAAGCTAATTTGCAGGCACGTAAAGAATTAAATTCGGAGACGAAGAACATAGCATTTCCATCAATAAAGAATGATGACTCAGATTTAGATGAAAATGAGATAGTATTTATTGCCAAAAACTATAATAGATTCAAGAAATTTAGAAAGATGACCAAGTTTCAAAAAGAAGGAAAGACCAACTCAACAAATCTATCTCAAATTAAGTGCTATGAATGTGATCAATACAGACACATGAAAAAGGATTGCCCAAAACTTAACAATGATAAAAAGAAGAGCAGATTTGAAAAACTCAAAAAGAAGAAAGCCTTCAAAGTAACATGGGATGACTCCGATTCTTCATCTTTAGAATGTGATAGCGATAGTGACGGAGAACAAGCTAATGTATGTTTTATGGCACAAAAAGATGAGGTATGTTCGGAACTTAGCTATGAAGAATTATTTGAACTTAGCATGGAATTAGATGATAAATTTAGACAAATTAAAAAATTAAAAAAAGAATATATAGTAAAAATAAATAGATTAGAACTTGAGGTAGGAATGTTGAAAGATGAAAAATCTATTTTAGAAGAAGAACTTGAAATATCTTAAGAAAAATTAAGAGATAATGTGATAAAAAGTGAGAACATTACTCTAGAAAAGGAAAAATTGCTAAAAGAAAATGTTGATTTTAAAAATAATATGGAATTATTGAAAACAGAAAATAGAGATTTAAAAGAAAAATTAGATAAAATTACCAATAATGTATCAAAATTCAACAAAGGAAAACAAGATTTGGAAAATCTTATCAAAACATCAAAACCACCAGGTAATAGAAAAGGAATAGGATTTAAAAAATGTTCTAAACAAAAGGGAAATAATGCTAAAAATATTAATTATATAGAAGCTAGAAGTTTGTCTAAACAAAAATTGAATACCAAAAATATGAAAATTTGGGTTCCTAAAACAAATAATAATTTGATTAGACAAAAGCATATCAGTAATTACTTAGAAAATGTAGTCTATAATAAAAACTATATTTATAAAGGTACCAAACCATCTTGGGTGTGGCTACCTTCCTCTAACAATTAGGACCCTAATCAAATATATGGGTACCAATTAAAACATTTTTTATCTTGCAGGTACCTAAAATAAAAAATAAGGAGAAATGGATACTAGATAGCGGTTGCTCCAAACATATGACCGGAAATTCAAAAATGTTATCAAATATAACATACATCGATGGTGGAACGGTAACATTTGGAGATAATTCAAAGGGATTTGTCATAGGCATTGGAGAAGTCATCAACTCTGGTATATCTAACTCTCCTATTATTACAAATGTTTTACTAGTAGAAAATTTAAAACACAACTTGTTAAGCATTAGTCAATTATGTGATAAAGGTTTCCAAATAAATTTTGAAAAAGATAGATGTCATATTTTAGATAATAACAAACAACCCATTTTTGAAGGTTTCAGAAACAAAAATATTTATGTATTAAACATGAATATTAATAAAAATTCAAACTTATGTTTAGCCGCCAAACATGATGATCCATGGTTATGGCATAAACGATTTTGTCATATTAATTTTAAGAATATTAATAAGTTAGCTAAATATGAGTTAGTAAGAGGGTTACCTAAAATAAGTTACAAAGTAGAAAATTTATGTGATGATTGTCAAATTGGTAAACTAAAGAAAAGCTCGTTTAAATCTAAAAATAATATTTCTACAAAACAACCATTAGAATTATTACATTTAGATCTATTTGGTCCAACACAAATAAGATCTATTAATCACAACAAATATGTTTTTGTAATAGTCGATGATTTTTCGAGATATACATGGACCTTATTTCTAAAACATAAAAGCGATACTTTTGGTATGTTTAAAATATTTGCAAAACGAATTAAAACTCAGATGAATTTGAAAATTAAAAATATTAGAAGTGATCATGGAGGAGAATTCGAGAATGATCTTTTTTCAAACTTTTGCAATAAAAAAGGAATAACTCATAATTTTTCTTTCCCTCGTACACCCCAACAAAATGGTGTCGTAGAAAGAAAAAATCGTACATTACAAGAATGTGCACGAACATTATTAAATAGTAGCGGATTACCAAAACACTTTTGGGCCGAAGCTATTGCTACATCTTGTTATGTATTAAACCGAGCAACTATTCGCCCAATGACTAAACAAACTTGTTTTGAAATATTTTTTGGTAAAAAACCTAAAGTATCATACTTTAAAACTTTTGGCTCAAAATGTTTTATTTTAAATACAAAAGATAAATTAGGAAAATTTGATCCAAAATAGTTGCTCAGGGCTACAATCAAGAAGAAGGCATAGATTACGATGAAACTTTTGCACCGGTAGCAAGATTAGAAGCCATTCGTACTTTACTTTCCTTTGCAACTCATAACAAATTTAAACTATTTCAAATGGATGTCAAAAGTGCCTTTTTGAATGGTTTTATTAAAGAAAATGTATACGTTGAACAACCACCACTTTTTGTTCATGAAAAATATCCCGATCATGTTTTTAAATTACATAAAGCACTATATGGATTAAAACAGGCACCTCGTGCATGGTACGAACGTCTTAAAATCACCTAATAACATCGGGTTTTCATATAGGAAAAATAGATATAACTTTATTTATTAAAAGAGAAAATAACGATATTTTAGTTGTACAAATTTATGTTGATGATATCATTTTTGGTTCAACCAACGAAAGGCTATGTAACGATTTTTCAAATATTATGACAAATGAATTTGAAATGTCACACATGGGAGAATTAAATTTCTTCTTAGGTTTACAAATAAAACAACTAGAAAATGGAATTTTTATTCACTAAGAAAAATATTGTAATGATTTATTACATCGATTTAAAATGGATAAAACTTCAAGCAAACCAACACCAATGAGTACCACTATTCACCTAGAAAAAGATGAAAATGGAAAAGATTTTGATGAAAAGCTATACCGAAGCATGATTGGTTCTTTACTATATTTAACGGCCAGTCGACCAGATATTATGATGAGTGTATGTCTTTGTGCTCGATTTCAAGCTAAACCAAAAGAGTCTCATCTACGATTTGTTAAGCACATTTTACGTTATTTATCTAGTACTAAAGATTATGGTTTGTTTTATCCTAAAGGATCATCGTTTGAACTTGTCTCATATAGCGATGCGGATTTTGGTGGTTGTAGAACAGACCGTAAGAGTACCAGTGGAACATGTCATTTTATCGGACAATCTTTAGTTTCGTGGTTTAGTAAAAAGCAAAATTGTGTTTCGTTATCTACTTGTGAAGCTGAATACATCTCCGCAGCTCTAGCATGTGCGCAAGTAATATACATGCAACAAACACTACTGGACTTTGGGAAAATTAAAAATAAATCTCCAATATATTGTGATAACACAAGTGCTATAAATTTGTCAAAAAATCCTGTTAATCACTCACGAATCAAACATATAGATATACGACATCATTTTTTACGAGACAATGTTGAAAAAGGAACTATACCTTTAGAATACGTAAGTACCGAAAATCAAGTAGCCGACATATTTACAAAACCATTAAACGAACAAACTTTCATAAAACTCAGACAAAGTTTAGGAATCTGTTCACTTCAAGATCTTAACTAAAATTGAATTAAAAACTAAATTTAGTTCACTTCTTCATTACCACAAATTAATGAATTTCTGAACCATTAAAATTTTAGAAGATTAGTTTTCCTATAAATAAACCTTTCATCATATATAAATACACATGTATTTATATCACAAATATATACAAAGTATCAAATTCTGAAAATTTAGAAAAGCAATGTTTTCTAGGAGTTCCTATATATCTATCTCCGTCTCCACACCAACGACGGACAGCTCAGCAGACACACCACAACGTCTTCCGACACCTACACCAAACCAAGAACCAACAAATAGGTGATCCTCGTATCATACGGGTTTTACTCCAGATAATAAGAAGGCTAAAAGATCCTTGTTTATTTCTCCTAATACAAAGGAGAAAATTGATGAAATTCATCATTACCAAAAACAACAGATGGATCTTCAACGAGAACTTTATTTCGAACAGAAAGTTACAGCACGAAGGCTTAGTTTTCTAGAACAAGTAGCGCTAAAGTTTTGCTTGTCCCGAAAGAAAGATGTACATGAACCACTACCAAAACCTTGTAGTTCATTAGATCCATCTTCTTCGTATCGCACTCCTTCAGATCCTTCCCCAAGACGTTATTCTGGCTCCCCACGGACTCACGAACGTAGGAATATTTGGTCTCCACTTAGACCATGGAAGGATAACGACTCAGGAAATCCTAAAACTTTGTCGCCCTCTAAATAAATAAATCAAATTAATTATTGTATGTATTTATATGTTATAATATGTTACAATATAGATTTCTATTATCAATATTTAATAAATGAATGTATTCATCAATTTCTTAAGACTATTTTTAGAAAAACTGTACTTTCAGACGTCTGACTATGGTTTTCAGACGTCTGATCCACTGATATATGTCACATTTTTTTTGAACTGTGCATATGTAAGACGTCTGATATACCTATCAGACGTCTGGATTGAGACTCTACAACCTACAAATTATATTCAAACGTCTGATACACATCTCTGCCTCTAAATTACTCAAACTTCGCCAAACCAGACGTCTCACATATACCAAACAAATGTCTGCTCGCTTTCTCTGTACAATTTTTAGGGCAAACCAGACGTCTACTTTCACAATCAGACGTCTGGAATTCAATCGACCGTTATTATAACCCCAAAATAACGTCAGTTTCTTCACTTTTCAAACCTCATACCATATTTTCTCTCTGCCGATTTCCAATTATATTTCCAAACCCTAATTATTTTCAAAATAAAACCACAATGCCTCTTCGTACAAAGAATATCAAAGCTCCAAAACACAAACTAGACCAACAATCGACATCTTCAAATCCTCAAATATGCTCAGACGAACAGATTGAACGATGGATGCTCAAGGCACCCCATTCGATTAAAAGGTATCAAGAGATTCAAAAGAAAAAACTTCATACAGGACCTTTCTATAATTTACTTAAGTTTCCTATGTATGACATCGATGAACTTTGCGAAAATGCCGGATTGGAGACTTTAATTTCTTTCACACCGAATGATGTTCAAATAGATCAACTTGCTATTTTCTTATTCTACGCTAATCTAGATAGCACTGCCGTCTGGAATACCGAAGACGAGGACAATTGGTTGTGGTCAAGTGTTTATGGAAATACCATTCGTTTAACTCCGGGATTAATCGGAAGAACTTTGGGATGCTAAGACACCGGCGAGGATCTACACAACATCCCGGATATGCGTTTTAAGCCAAGGAATAATATCACCCATCAAATATGGGAGGACGAAATGCCCAAATTTGCTTCAAAATATTTGCGTCCTAAAGCTCGATTGCTAACAAGGATGATAATCAATACAATTGTTCCGCGGATGGGGAGTCACGAACAAATAACGGAAATGGAGCACAAAGCACTTTATGCTCTTTTTAGTGGAACAAGGATAAATTGGGCAAAGTTCATATTTGACGAGCTCAAACAATTTTGGAATCGATCAAGGCCATCGATTATCTATCCTACCTATATTATGAGACTCCTTCGTGCACATAATATCCCTTCATATCTCTCAACGTTCGAAGAAATTTCCCCAAAATATGCTTCCACAAAATTCTTTTCTTTGATGCATTTACCTGAAACTCCTTCGGAATTCATGTCTTTTGAAGATTGGACGAATCATCGACAGATATGAAGACCAGACGTCTGAGGTTACTTTCCAGATGTCTGATTCGAGACTCGACTGTGCATTTTCAAAGATCAACTGCCACATTCGAAAAGACACATCCACTTCTCTTTGTCGCAACTCTTCATCACCATCAGAAGCGACTTTACGGAGATTTCAACAGATGCAACTATACAAGAAAACTCTTCATCACTATAAATAGCATCAGGAATTCAAGAGAAGAGTTCACCTTACTAACTTACGTTCTTATCTCTTGTACTCTAATTTATTCCTGATCTATATGCAATCAACTACCTGTATTTAACTCTTCTATATATACAGAACTCCCCATTCAGATATTCTCTAGATAAATATATATATTGGAAGCATTTTTACTCAATAGTCAACATCCGTGTTATAGAACACATTCTTGACAAAGAAACTCTGCAATTGTAAACCTGTTCCTCTGGGTCAAGTGAGGGTTAGTTGAAAGGAAATTCCGAAGAGGAGCTTCGGGACTGGACGTAGGACGGGAGGTCCGAACCAGTATAAAATACCGGTGTGATCATTTTCATTTACTTTGCTACTATCATTTATCAAGTTATATTATATAGTTAACTGTTTATACTTGCATATATCCTATACGATCCACTCATATAGACTTTCACTACCCAAACTACCCCTCTAGGAAGTGTGGCCACCAAGTTATCATTAGCATCAAATAATCATCCATTAAGTGTGCTTGTAATTTTAATGGCCTTTTAGCATGTGCATTAGCTCCTAATGGTAGATCAAGGTAAGTTGGTAGTTGGGGTCCTCCATGTTTCATGAAATGAATTATTTCCATCTTCATTTGCTTGTATTCGCTTGTGCATGCATATTTTCCATGAAGCCTCTTCCAAAATTCACTAATATTCCTACAAAACAACATTAAAATATCCAAGTAAATTTTCTCAAATTAATATATGCACAAAAATGACCATTTTGCCCCTATATGAAGATGAATATACGATGATTTGAAAATAATTTGAATTTTGGTTTAAATATGTTAAAATACCCAATATGATCATTTATTTAATTTAATTAGATTAAATATAGAAGTAAAAACATGCACATTTACGTGCATATCAAACACGGTATATGGTTGTTATGTTTTAGTTAAGATGCTAGTGAGGGGAAACCCATTCCGCTCCATGGATTGATCTCACTATATATTTATTTTGGTTCGAGATGGTAGGTTATTATTCACACTAGACTGTTGTCTGACTCGAAGTTTTTATTTTTCTCCTTAAACTCTCAGGTACTTATTTGAGTAGGTCGGGATAAGAGATTTCAGGTTTCCAGTTAGATGAATAGGCTTCTGGAGACGTGTAGGAGGCAATTTGGCTATTAGGAGCTTTACCTAATTCCACTGTGTAGTTTGGTTTTGTCTAATAGAATGTAATAGCAAAGTTATATAATTGCCTAGTATTGATTCTAATCAACCAAATGGGCATCTCCGTATGTCGCTTTTGAAGCATTTTGTATAGTTATATTTTCTTTGAACGTGGAACAGTAAATGAGATTATGAATGAATATCAAATCATATTTTCAAAGGGAATGTAAAAGTTATTTCTGAATTGTGTTTGAAATTTTTTCATATTCATGTGCTTCTTATTATTGATATGATTAACATAACCGCATTTTATTGTTAAGGATTAATAACTATGGTTGACTGCAGCATCCATAGCGGTTAGTTTTGGGCCTCAGAATGGGGGATGTTACAAAAGTAACTCCATAGCTATAACAGCTTTCCCTCTTGTCTCTAACCATATTTTATTTTACTGTCCCTTCTGCTGCATAGTAAAATCCATACTAGCTAATCTGTCGACTATTCTCCTATGCTAAGTATGTGGCATTCCGAAAATTAGAAAATTTCTTCGTTTTTTGCTCAACTAAAATTTTTTATTACAAATATTTTTCACAAAGATATTTTATTTTCCAAAACCAGGAATTTTGAACAAATTTTTTTCAACAGTATATATATTTTTTCAAAATAAATTATGCCACACTAAATAAAATTGGGGTTTAGTCAATAATTTTACATCCATAACGGACTCTGTAAATTTCAACTTTTTAGAAACTTTTATTCTATTTATAATAACAACCAGCTGACAAGTTCATTTATAAATTTCAGTTTTTAAGGGATCTTGACCCGTGGCTTCACAATAAACTTTTCCTGTCCTTCTCTCGTCAAAATTTATCTTCCCAAAACTTTAAGGCTTTTAGGACATAACTTTTCTTTTAGTAGCTAATTTAATAAATTCCCTAATTTATTTTATAAAATTCCAACCTTTTTATTTATTTATTTTGCATTAGTTAAGTGTCAACATGAGATTTCCCTACTTACACAGTTTTCCAACTAATATCGCGGTCCACAAAGAATACCAATTTAAAAAGGAACATTTCTCATGATATCGTACGTGTTTTACAGATACAACTAATGCTTACAACTGAAATCTAGAAGGATCAATTGCTGAAAGCTGCCCTTCAGTAGCAACTGAAATTTATGATGTTATAGCCCTACCTTTTTCTTACTGGTAATTAATTGGACCTTTCCAACGTGCCATCATTTTCTAACCCACATATCTTAACTTCCCTTTATGATTTCTGATGATTAAAGTCTATCCAATACTTCCATTACCACGCCCAATTATGGGACAAATTGTGCATCCCTACACTGTAGTTGGTGAAAAATACAAACTATAAACATTTTGAATAACTCATTGGCAACTGGCTTAGCAAAACATATTTTCCACCCTCCGTCTTGCCTTCCTTAACTTTGAATCTACCAATGTCCTCTATTTGTATTCGACATCTCTTTACCCACTACTACTATAACCATTTAATCCAAACCTTGGTATTTACTTACTTTATCCTTGATCCTTCATACGAGCATACCATAGAACTTGTAGAAGTGTATTTTAATACCATCCATCACTCCTTTGCGGCTTCTTCTTATAGCTTGCACACGTGTCTAACAAAATATTCCTAGGTTCTCACCAATGTTCCTTACACTCTATGGGCATTCCTTATTGCTACTCTATGAGTAGTCTTCACTATTTTTTTCATATCATCTTTTACCTCATCTTACCTAAGCAATCATCCCTATCTACTCCACATTAAAAAAAATTGGTTTAGTCTTGGCCAATTTTCTCAAAAATTAAACTTAAACATTTTTAATTATTTAATCCTAAAACTTTTATCTTTAAAAGTACAACTTAGGAACTTTTTAGCAAATTCGAAAATAACTTAGTATCTTAACTTTTAGACTAAAATTAAAATTTTAAAAGTTCTTTTCCTTTTAAAGACCTTTTTCCACTTTTACTTCATAAAAACTGGGATTTTAACTTAAACCATTTATTAAGTTTTTCTTTTAAAATCTCAATTGTTATAATTTATGGTATTTCTAAACATCCTTTATAATTTTTTAAACCATAAAAACTGGAGTAGATAAGAACGACTCTCACTCTATCATTTTCTTATCACCCATGTTATCTCCACTTCCAATCCGTAGCAAAGTCTGTAATATCATGTGAGAACTATTTTTAAATGATACTTGCAATAAATGCGCATAGTAATGGAAAATGTCCATTTTTCTTTGTTTTGCCTTTAATTTCTTATATTGCTTTTAACTAGATTACTAGCATTATTAAATGGCTTATATTTATATAGCTTTATTTCAATTGACTATCTCCTTAATTAAACCATCAAAGTGCATTCGCCTACTGCTTTATTTTCAGATTCTAATCTTCTTTTTCGTTCTTTTTACCCCATTCACACTTGTACCACTTCTTATTTTCCTTCCCTAAAAAGAATTTTCTAACTTAAAAAAATTTTCATCTTAGAAAAATCAACGAGCTACACACCATTTCAAATATATTATTTTTTCCAAAAGAATTAACCTTTTTATTAATACTCATTTACTATTATTTTTGATCCAACAAATTTTAAATTTTCTACTAAAACCTTTTATTTAATATAACACGGTTATTTATATATTTTTTTGAAAATTTAGTATTTACATACTTTTCAAAAATAGGATTTTTCTACCTTCAAATAATTCCTTTGAAAACCATTTCAAATATATTATATGTATATATATTCTCAAAATTTTATATTAAAATCATTTTAGCTTTTACATTTAATTCTTTTATATGAGGTCAGACTCAGAATGGATTTTTATTCATCCATTCTTTAGGAATTTTCTTTTTTTGTACTTATTTTTTGACTTATCTCCTTTTCCAAATATTAAAATTTGGCTATCATCTTAGAGTGACTGTTACACACCATCCTTTGAGAACTCAATTGCTTCTGCATATCTACAATATGGACTCTTACTTTCCCCTTATCTAGATCTTCTGTACATCATCAATCGACAATCATACAAGGATCTACAATTATTGGGCTATCGGGGCCCAACTAGGGAGTCGTGTACTCTCCAGCTTCAGGGACCTTCCATGTGATGCACTCGTGCTCTTCTTAAGTCAACACCTTTCCATACAACCTCTTTCCTATGGGGTAAATGGGTAGGTGTACATCTTCAACTTCTTCCATTGTTCCAACTCATATTCGAATCATTAATCTTTCGAAGGATGGTTGCAACTACTCTATCGTTGGAATTTATATAATTTGACATATAATACATTTATATTTATAGGGAAAATGCCAATAAGTTCACTCAATATTTCCTAACTTTTCAAGATCGTCTAACCTAGCTCTGATACCAAATGCAACAACCTGCACCTCAATGGGTTTGAATTTTCGCTAAATCAAAAACCCAAGTCCATCAAAGTACGGATCGTTGATTTTGTATCCTACAAATAAATAGATAAATGCATATCAGAGCACTACCAATATAACTCATAATGGAATAATAAAGTATAATGGAACATATAGTTACTAACCAAGGTTGACACTTCCGATGTCTAGTGTCTTTGTTAGTGCCGAGTATGCATTTGGAAACCAATCCTTCCACCGTTCCTGCCTTACACAGTACTTGTCCCTCTAAAGCAATCCTGTGGGTTGGAATGAGGAGGGGACAGAGCAATGTTCTAGTGACTGGTGAATTATACATTTTACATATAATACTAGTTTATGCCGATTGTCTTCCATCACATGTTTTGTCTTTTAATTTTACTTAGTCGTCTCGACTCCACATGCACATATGATATGCCCCATCCACCTGAAGTATACCATAAATACACATGTATATATATAGGTACCACATCCCCCTTTGGACCAAGATACTTCCCCTGCTAGTATCCATAATCTAGCACCTCGCCAGGATCCATCATCAACGCAACATCATGTCAATTATACATCTGGTATTACGGCTACCCGTACACTACACATTAGGGAGGGGAGCCCGAAATGTTGGCTCGCTGGCGTGTCTCATTGTCTTTCATTTGTGTCCACCTCTCAATGGTAGTTTACGCCTTGTCGTGCGTCCCATAGTGTTTAATAATACCGTCACAATAGCATAGCCGTAATCTATCCCACCTTGGGATTTACTACTTGTTTGTTTCCTATTGTGGACTCAGCTCCACTTACTATAGAGGACTCAGCTCCTTAGACTACCCCATTTGTTTTTTAAAGAACTCTTTTATAGGTTAACTAGCCTTGCCTCTGACAAACAATGTAGCAAACAATTGTGGTGGAGCATTACCTAACATGACTTACCCTAGTAGGAGGTGTAACTATGTCTTTCCCATTTGATTGAACATGACAGATGATGCACTCAACCTATGTACAACTCCTACTCCTGATTTGGTACAAACACATACTAACATAGTGTCGAGCAGCTCACAATCCTATTTAGATTTCCTAACACAATCAAGGTAATACCTCACTCTAATTTATTGAAGCAGACTCTATTAAGGGTATTCCTTCAGCTATATGCAAGCGTATATACTTCGCGGGTCATACAGTTGGATAAGTCGCATATCAGTATAATATATACACAATTGCTGGTGGCCCCTTGCGGTGGGTAGACTTCTATCGTGTAACAGTATGGACATCACACTCCAATCCATTCTAATGCTTATGTCATTCTTATACATTTAAGTTATTTACATTCTTATATAATTCACAACCATCATAAACACAAACATGAGGCTACGTGTATATATATGTATGTATACGTATGTTTATATATATATGTATGTATACGTATGTTTATATATATATATATATATCTTCATTCATCTTATTTGATTACCGTGCCTTTACTATTCACCGTTGAAAATATTTCTTTACTTTTCTATGCATTTACATCTTATTTAATTTAAGGTCATTTACCGCTTTTTTTAAATATCATTTCTTATTTACTTTCCCCTACCCTCGTTATTTAACTTCCTATTTCTATTACTTTTTAACCTTTAATTTTAAGAACCTGAACACCTTATTTTTACTTGTGGTTTTTTTACATACAAATGAAATAATATTATAATTATTTGAAAGATGAAATACTAAGTTACAAATCTGTTTCAAAAACCAAAGATTTTATGATCTGATAGACTAATTAGGTGTAAACTTGTAATATCACCTTGAAACATGACATGGCATAAAGTACAACATTTAAATAAGGTAGTGACACATATGCCGATTAGGTGTAAGCTTGTAATAACACCTTATTTATTAAAGAATGTAGTGACATTATGCATGACACTTAAAATAAGGGAGTGACACATAAGTCGATTAGGTGTAAGCTTAAAGCATGAGGTGTCATTATGCATGGCACTTAAAATAAGGGAGAGACACATATGCTGATTAGGTGTAAGCTTAAAGCAAGAGGTGTCATTATGCATGACACTTAAAATAAGTGGATGACACGTCGACTAATGATGTGTAAGCTTTTAAGACCACCATTCTTATAAAGGTAATAACCAAGGGGGCATTTGTCAATACACCAAAGTTTGCATGGAAAAGGATGAACATGTGTCCTTATTTGAAAATACAAAATTCCCTTGAAGAAAGGCTATAAATAGGATGGTAATTTCATTTGGTTTTCATACTTCTATAGATCTAAAAGGTAAACAAAAGTAAGAAAACAAGGAAGATCTTAGTAAAAGCCAAGGAGCTAAACCAAAGGCCTAAACGATAATTTCTAAGGTGAGGAAAACTATCTATTTCTAAAATTTCATGTGACTTCATGGAGTGGTGTGTGACTTATAGGATGTTTAATCTATACGTTGCACTTTTTTAACTTCTTTCGGTATTATAGCTATATCTTTTGCTGTGTTTAATACTTTAAAACTCAACTAAGTGTATATGATTGATGCTTCGGTTATTTAAAAGAAAGAATAATCTATATTGGTTTATGATTATAAAGTATCTTTAAGAATACTTATATATACCTACGATTTGTGATGGCTTTCGGACGAATGCGATAAAAGACAAAAGATCTAGGATAGTGCACTATTACTTTATTTTCATACTATGTGTCAGGAGATAGAGTACATCCATACTATGTGTTAGGATGCCAGCTGTAATGTGATAAAAAAGTTCTGGGAAATAATTCCTTGTTACAAGTTTAGCTTAGATCCATATGTAGTCAAATTGATTTTTTATGGATTTAAGATGTTCTTGGTTTACAAAAAATATTTATATATGTCGAATGACTTTGAAAAATATGGTTAGAGAAAATTTACCTATTTTATTTATGTAATATGCTAATATATTTTAAAATATGGTTTGGACATCTTGGAGAATTTTGTGACATGACCGGAGTTTTAGATCAAATAGCTACCTTACTGAGTCAGTGTTGCTCATGATGCTACATATAAACATTTCAGGTTTGGATAAGTAGATTAAGAGGTGGAACTTTTATGGAAAATCGAAAGTGAAGAATTTTTCTTAGCTTTTGTTTAATATTGTAAATCTTGATGTACATATATGTATGAAGTCGAAGACAAGGCCTTATGTAAATTAACTTGTATTGCAAGTATGAATGTATAATATTTCTTCTGCTGAAAATCATTACTTTGAATAATTTTGAGATTCTGGCATTTACCTTGTGAACTTGTGACACTGATATCATAGCACCACATTATGAGGGTAGCACTCCCGAGTCCGACCAAGGGTGTCGGAGCGGGGTGTTACAAAGTGGTATCAGAGCCTAGGTTTAAGTGGTGCTTAGCAGAAAACCCTTTATCGTGTCACAAGAATGAAACCCTATAGTTTGGGTTTTCCAGAATATGAAGTTTATATTATTCATTAAAATGTTTATAATTTCTATAGTTATAAACAATGACAGGCCAAAAGACATGATATACTGGAGATTCATTTGGAGGGGTTAAGTTCAGAACTAATCCTGAAGAATGATTAATCCCAACCTTTCCACAATTCGAGAAGATGATTAGAAGGAACGTATAAAATATTTTAGTGAGGGAAATGATTGAATTGGCAAATAGAGCATACAATTATGAAGAGGTACTGCAAAGAGACCTTACCATCTACATCAAAAATGGAAGGAAATAATGAAAGCTATAAAAATGGCAGAGAGAAGTGAGTATGGTGAAATTCGAGAATTTCTCAAAAGGTGAGGTGAAATCCTAACATCTGTAAGACCTATACGAAGGAAAATGTTCCCGAAGGTAAATAGAAGACAGTTGGATGAAGAGAAGTCAGAATCAAATGAGGTGTTGGAAGAAGTTACGGGACTTATGGAAGCACCCATGGAATGGACAATATTGAGGGATTCTTTCCTACACTATGACTTCCATAGAGAATGTAATATACAGAAATGAAGGGTTACTTAAAGTTTGATGGTTTAGTCTCCAATTTTGTTGACTTATAAATATTGGAGACGTATGTGGAAGCTCGTAAATAATAACCCAAATTTTGTTCATACAAAAAAGGTTATAAATAGTATATCCTTTATGTGTATGACTTGAGTTTATTTGACTAGTATTTCATATTAAATAATGTAGTTTGGTCATAATCATAACAAAGTCCTTTTGTTTCTTTAAGGTTATGGGAGATCGGGAAACTACTACTTCAACTTGTAGTTAAGAGGCTCAGGCGCTCAGGTCTCCGCACAAAAAAATCATATGGAGTTGTTCGCCTCCATCATCAAACAAATGGAACGAATCTCCTCAAGGCCTATGAACAATCCATATAATAATTTATTGAGTTGTTTTAAGAATTTACATCCAAACAAATTTATTAGAGATACTGATCCATTTAAAGCTAAACAATGGATCCAGCATTAAGAAGACATTTTTGAAGTGTTGGATTATAGATAAAAAGAAACTGGCTATATTTCAACTAGCAGGAGAGGCAAGGAATTGGTTGGAGTTAATCAAGACCATAACTGATTCAAGTGTGATGACTTGGAAAAGTTTTGAGGAGACATTTCTGGAAAATTATTTTCCAGGACATGAAAGAGAGAAGGTGGAAATGAAATTCAAGCTCTCACACAAGGAAACATGACAGTAGCCCAATATCAAAATCAATTTGAGGCATTGTCTCGATTTGCAAGTCATTTAATTAATATGCTTGATAAGTGGGCTAGAAGATTAGCAAAAGGAATGATTCCACCAACAAGGGACACGTACTTGGTGACCGTCGCAAGACTTATGGGCAATCATAACTGAAGCTCTTAACATAGAAAGAAGACTACATTCAACTTCAATAAGAAAGGAATCTTTCAAATAAGAGAAATCATAAAAATCAGGGAAAATTCAATAATCAAAAGAAATTCAATGGGAATAAGCCACAGTACAATCAGGAAGAGAAGAAAGAAGGGACATAACAAGGAGAGGGTTAAAACAAAATAAAAACATGCTACAATTGTAATGAGAAGGGTCATATTGCTCCTAACTATCCTAAGGAAAGAAAACAGATTATATGCTAATTTTGCAATGAACTTGGAAACATAAGCAGGGACTGTAGGAAGCCAAAAAAAGAAAATAAAGCAACATCAGGAAATCAAGCTAGGGTATATGCAATAGTTTCTGAACAACCACGTGTGGAAGGTACCCTATTTATTTTTGATTTTCAAGCTAAAATTTTATTCGATCCGGGTGCCACACATTTTTTATTATGTAGTATTCGCTACTAAGTTAGGATTACCAATTGAGCAACTAACAAATCCTCTAATAATAGATAACTTAGTAGAAGGAGAAACTAAACTTAGAAGTACATGTACGAATTGTCCTCTTTATATCGACGATAAGAAAATTTTGCGGATTTGTTCCTTTTCCCAATGGTCCATTTTGATCTCATTCTTGGAATGGATTGGCTTTACAAACATTATGCCAAACTAGATTGTCATGACATGACTATATTTTCCATTCCGGGACATGAGACATTCACATATTCATGTCATAAATTTGGAAATGCATTCATATCTGGATACCTAGCACATTTAGACATTAAAGATGCAGGCCAACAACTAGACCAAATCAAAGTAATCAATGAATTTGAAGAAGTATTTAGGGATATACCAAGATTACCACCAAAACGAGAAATTGATTTTTGTATCTAATTGGTCCCCGGTACAAACCCAATAGCAAAAACAGCTTATCATATGGCTCCACTAGAAAATAAAGAACTAAAGAAGAAAATTCAAGAGTTAGAGGATCAGGGATCTATTAGACTAAGTAAATCACCTTGGGGAGCTCCTGTATTATTCATAAAGAAGCATGATGGATCCCTATAATTATGTATTGACTATCAAGAACTAATTAAGGTTACAATTAAGAATAAGTATCCATTATCTCGGATTAATGATCTATTTGATCAACTCTAAGGAGCTACCATATTCTAAAAGTTAGATTTGAGGTCTAGTTATCACTAGTTAAGGATAAAGGAAGAAGAATTCCAAAGACAGTTTTCCAAACATGGTATGGACATTATGAGTTTTTGGTCATGCCTTTTGGACTAACTAATACACCAGCAGTTTTGTGGACCTTATGAATAGTGTGTTCCATCCTTATATTGATCGATTTGTCATAGTATTTATTGATGATATTTTAGTTTACTCTAAATCAAGAGAAGAGCATAGGAACATTGCGTATTACTTTTCAAACATTAAAGGACCACCAAGTGTATGCAAAGCTAAATAAATGTGAGTTTTAGTTAGAGAAGTAAAATTTACCGAGCATGTTATTTCAAAAGATGGGATTGGAGTAGACCCATCAAAAGTTGAAACAGTTTTGAAATGGAGTCCTCCAAGAATACCTTCGGAGGTTCGAAGTTTTCTTGGACTGGCTGGTTATTATAGAAGATTTATTCAAAACTTTTTAACGTCAGCAGCTACACTAACTAAGTTAACACAAAAGGACATAAAATTTGGATGGAGTGAGAAATGTGAGGTGGAATTTCAAACATTGGAAAGAAAGTTAACTAAAACACCAGTTCTAACATTACCAAAGAGTGGAGAATGATACAAAATATATTGTGATGTATGTGGTCAGGGATTAGGATGTGTATTGATGCAAGAAAATAATGTTATTGCTTACGCCTCTCGACAATTAAAGAAGCATGAAGTAAATTATCCAACTCATGATTTGGAGTTGGCAGCAATAATGTTTGCATTAAAGATATGGAGACACTATCCTTACAACGAACAGTTTGATATTTATTCTGACCATAAGAGTTTAAAGCATTTATTCTCTCAAAAAGAACTTAATATGAGACAACGAAGATGGGTGAAGTTTTTGAAGGACTTTGACTTCACATTACATTACCATCCTAGAAAATCCAACGTTGTAGCGGATGTATTAAGTCGAAAGTCATATGAAATTATTGCTAACCCAATGATCATGGAATGTAGAGCTTTGGAAATTTTAGTAGAAATGAATGGTCGACCTAGGATGAGTAATCAAATAAATAGTGAAAGAAAGACTTTTTATGTAGTATGGTTATTCAGCCTACTTTGGTTAGTAGAATTATACATGCCCAAGGGCAAAATTGAAAGTTAAAGGATTGGTTTATGAAAATGAAAGACATGAACCTAATAGCCTGGAAGGTAGGAAATGACGGAGGATATAGATATCGAAATAGACTTTGTGTGCAAAATCAAGTAGAATTAAAGAATGGGATTTTGAACGAGGCACATCGTTCAAGGCTCACTATACATCCTAGAAGCACGAAGATGCATATGGATCTAAAGTTGTCAATTTTGGTGGAACTGAATGAAAAAGAATGTTGCAAGATTCGTTTCAAGGTGCCTTACATGCCAACAAATTAAGGCTGAGCAATAATGACCATCTAGTCTGCTGCAACCACTTCCTATAGCATAATGGAAATGGGAACAAATTTCAATGGATTTTATTGTTGGACTCCCAAGGTCAAACCAAGGGCAAGATGCAATATGGGTAGTGGTGGATTGCTTAACAAAGTCAGCTCATTTTATACCCTATATTATGGGATATTCAATTGACAGACTAAGTAGAATCTACTTAAAAGAAATTGTCAGATTGCATGGAGTCCTAGTCACAATTGTTTCAGATAGAGGCTTACGATTAAGCTTTTGATTTTGAAAAAAATTTCAGAGTACTTTGGGTACAAAGCTCAATATGAGTAATGCCTTTTATTCTTGGATGGACAAACAGAAAGGGTAAATCGAGTAATAGAAGGTATGCTAAGATCTTGTGCGATGGAATTTGAAAGTACTTGGGAAACACACATATCATTAATTGAATTTGCATCTAACAATAGTTATCATACAAGTATTGGTATGATGCCATTTAAAGCCCTATACGGAAGGACATGTCATTCACCAGTTTGTTAGGCAGAGGTAGGAGATAATAAACTACTTGGCCTTGATCTAGTGATAGAAACAATAAAGAAAATTACAACCATACGAGAACGACTAAAATCTGCCTAATGTAGGAAAAAGAGCTATGCAGATTAGAGAAGGAAAGATTTGGAATTTGAAGTAGGTGAATAAGTTCTTTTAAAGGCTTCTCCAATAAAGGGTATAATGCAATTTGGAAAGAAAAAGGCAAAATTGTCACGTAGATTTATTGGGCCCTATCAAATCACTAAAAGAATAGGTAAGGTTGCATATCAACTTGCATTACCTGAAAAATTATTAGATGTTAATGATGTTTCCCATATATCAATGCTACAAAAATATATTCCTGATCTATCACATGTGGCTGATTTGAATAAAATCGAAGTTAAGTAGGGTACCACATACATCGAACCACCAATTTGAATTCTCGACAGAAAAGTTAAGAAACTATGAACAAAGAAAATTCAATTTGTAAAAGTTCAATGGAATAATCATGATGAAAATGAGGAATCATGGGAACTTGAATCAAAAATGCTGAAGAGTATCCTGAGTTATTTGAAGACTAGATTTCGAAGACGAATCTTATTTAAGGGGGTAGAATGTAAGAACCCAAACAACTTAGTTTTTTTCTTATGTTTTTTAATATACAAATGAAATAATATTATAATTCTTTGAAAGATGAAATACTAAGTTACAGCTCTATTTCAAAGACTAAAATATTTTATGAGCTGATAGACTAATTAGATGTTACCTTGTAATGTCACCTTGAAGCATGACATGGCATTAACTATAGTATTTAAATAAGATAGTGACACATAGGCCAATTAGGTGTAAGCTTGTAATAACACCTTATTTATTAAACCATGAGGTGGTACTACGCATGACACTTAAAATAAGGGAGTGACACATTGGCCGATTAAGTGTAAGCTTAAAGCATGATGTGTTATTATGCATGACACTTAAAATAAGGGAGTGGCACATATGCTGATTAGGTGTAAGCTTAAAGCATGAGGTGTCATTATGCATGGCACTTAAAATAGGAGAGTGACACATCATCTAATGATGTATAAGCTTATAAGACCACCATGCTTATTAAGTTGACAACCATGGGGACATGTGTCAATACACCAAAGTTTGCATGGAAAAGGATGGACAGATGTCCTTATTTGAAAAGACCAAAATAACCTTGACGAAAGGCTATAAATAGGATGATAATTTCATTTGGTTTCATACTTTCGTAAACCTAAAAGCTAAACAAAAGTAAGAAAATAAGGAAGATCTTAGGGAAAGCCAATGAGCTAAACCATAGGCCTAAACTATAATTGCTAAGGTGAGTAAAACTAACTATTTCTAAAATTTCATGTGATTTCATGGAGTGGTATGTGACTTATAGGATGTTTATTCTATATGTTGCACTATTTTAACCTCTTTCGGTATTATAACCATATCTTTTTCCATGTTTAATACTTTTAAACTCAACCAAGTGTATATGATTGATGCTTCAGTTATTTGAAAGATAGAATAATCTATATTGATTTATGATTATATACTTATATATATATATACACACTTATGATTTATGATGCCTTTCGGACGAATGAGGTAAAAGACAAAAGATCTAGGATAATGCACTATTACTTTATTTCTATACCAAGTGTTAGGAAATAGAGTACATCCATACCGTGTGTTAGGATGCTAGCTGCGAGGTAAAAGACACTGTCGATTTTAACCTAGCAACGGTCAACCACCCCTAGCCTAGGTTTGACCTGGGTGCATCCTTAGTCGGCCTGTGACTTGCTTTAGCGTTAGTTAATCTGCGTTGTTCGATTTTTGTTTGTTTATTACTTTATTAAACCACCGATATAATTTCATTCCCATTATCACTTTCTTAAAATGTAAACTAACATTAATCGTCCATTAACTTTAGCTGATAGTAATTAATGTTAGATAATTATTCTTATTTTGTTAAATTTATAATTATTTCCGTTTCTAAAACTCTAAATGGTAATAACTTTTTGTTTCAACTTCGATCAGAAATCTTTATATATGAAAGTTGATTAGAAAATTATCATGGACATAATGGTGTAAGTTTCATAGTTAAATTATGATGTTTATAAAAATTCTATTTTTCGATATTATCATTTATTAATTAATTTATTTTTAATTAATTATCGAAAAATTACGGGACGTTACAAAAATACTACATAAAATGCAAATATTTCAAAGAAGCAAGGCAGTTCCATTAATTTGAACTTTCATTGAGCATGAGACAGAAATTAGCATGTGCATGTACAAATAGCCAGAACTGGATATATCACCAAAAATACCAATCACTAACCTCTGCATAATCTATCTCTATAATCTAGCTTTCACCTTAGTTGCTTACAAAGGAACTCGACAGAGTGGACAAACAATGTCTCGAATTCAACTCACATGACCAAGCATCCTCTATGAAAAACATGCATGAATTAAGTTCTCTTATTTGTTCTCCTACTTTCATATTACATAGACATACAATACACTTCACTGGCTTCTCTTTCTTTCCTGAAGTTACTGTTAGGGAAAATCCCTTTAGATGATCAATCTAAGGGAATAAAAAACCGAATGCAGTGGAAAAACAACAAACTGGATCGTGATTGTAGTGAGACGGAACAAACAGAGATAAACACCAGAATAGACAGTCACAGATCAATGTAGTGCAGAAAAATAAATAATACCAGTATTTATAGTGGTTCTACTACCGCGGGGCAGTATACGTCCACTTGGGGAGAGGAGATTTTATTAATCACTGAAAGATCTGAGTTACAATATTGATTCACTTTTGGAGGCTATACATAAGAAGAATTTACAATACAAACAAAATTCTGCAGAGTTTCAACTCTCTAGGATGGCTGCCATTGTTGTCCAGATGCTCCACTATTTATAGAGTGAAAATATGAGGAGGGGTAGCTGCTATATAGCAGCTCAGCAATCTGGTTCGGTGTCAATTGGTTTGATCATTTTGTTCGCCAGAGACATACAAAGCTGGTTCGGCACTAGCATCAGCATTTGGACCGGTATTCTCCAAATCACCGAACGAAATATTTTGTTCGGCAAATCACCGAACGAAATGTTTCGTTTGGCAATTTCCCAAATCTCATGCTACTGCTCCAAATCAAACTACCACCGAAACCTTCAAGCCCTAGCATCTTCCCTAATTCTCGTTCGGTGATTTCAGCTTCTGCTCCTAGGGCTTCGCCTGCTCCTCCTACTTCTTAAGCGATGGAATCAGCAAGTAACAATTTCAACAGTTACATACTAGAAGATTTGTATCACGGTTAGCTAAGGTCCGTTGAAGACTTGTTGAAATTTGGTCGATGAAAAAAAGTCATCCGGCTAGGCAATATACGATCGTTGCTTTGAAAATTTTAGGACTGGTTTGATAACAAAAAATATGAGGAAGCAAGGTAATAATAGTATGGGGATTGCTAAATACATAAATAGGCTTTCATATCCCTCCATAATTTATTATGAAGTAATGAAAAATAGAATGAAACTATTATAAGTTGATTTTCCTAATTCAAAGTAGCTAGTTATAGGACTACCTAGGCTTTAGTGATTATATAATTATATTTGTAAATAAAGTATTTATGTACTACCTAAACTTTGTTAGTTGTATGTCTATTTCATATATTTGTGTTGTACCACTCATATAACAATTTGGACAAGACAAGATTCAAAATGTTCTTAACATCATACCGTTAGGTGTCAGTTGAAACAAGTGTTCACATAGACATCCTGCATGTTTGATTTCAACAACACTCCTATATACCATGGTTTGGTTATGAACACATTCTGAAGTTATGATTTATGGTTATGAATGCTCGTGTTCATTTTGATTAGAATAATGCTTAAGCTTTAGCTGCTAGAAATTGCATGTACTGTCTTTTACAATTTTCAAATGACATTTGACTTAAGCTGCTAGTTATAATTACTGAATATTAATAAACTATTTATAAAATAACATAATCATAGGAAAAAGAATTTCAGAATGCAATAATAATTTAGAATGTTTAAAAAGTTTAGACTTCAACTAATTAATTACTTAATTGACCATTATATATCTTATTTATTTTAATGCATCACCACAACGACACAAAAACAATCTAATAACAAGACGAGATTTTTGCACTTTAGTTGAATAACATTTAGAAGTAAGCATAAATTCTCCCATCATAGATATACATATGAGATTTTTGCACTTTATTAGAATTATATTTAGAAGTAAGCTTAAATTCTCCCATCAGAGATGTACAGTCTAGGTTGCTAGAGCACCAACAGGAAAATAGTTGTTCTCCTATATAGCTATAATTGAAACTTACCGAAACTCATCATCTAAGTATGTGATTTCAAGTTCGCCTCATGTAGTATCTGGTGCATTTATTGGTATCGTTTGAAGCTCCCACTTCCCAATAATCAAATCCGACTTCAAAAGCTCTTTTATTGAATTGGAAGCTTCTACTTCTCTTATAATCTGTATATCCCAAACAATATTCATCTATAGTTAGATAACATACCCCAATATGCTAGTAGAAAAGGCTAATATTCCGACAGCATATAGCAACGGCTTCCGACGGCTTTCGACGGAAATTCGCGAATTACAGAGCTCAGCCGAGCCTTCTTCTTCCTCATTCAAAGCACGAAAGTTTTCATCCAAAAACTCCCAAATCCCTCCTCCAAGCTTCCAATCTCCAATTTCGAGCTTCCGAATTCTCCACGGATGCCTAATCAAACTTTATTGCTCTCAATCTCAGGTATAATTCTTATTTTTGCCAAAAATCTAATTTTTACCCTAAATCTAGATTTACATAAGTTGATAAATTAGGGCTAATTAGTGATTGCAATTGTTTCCAATAGCATATTAATGGTTTATAGCATCCCATGGTATACCTATTTCATATGTTATCGTGAAATTTTGAAGAGTATGTATAATTTATGATTGTGTGTGTATATGTCATTTATGAAACCGAATCTGCTTATCGCCTTTTACATCTTTTATGTCATTACCATTTCTATCATTTATTTAGCAATTTATGTCAAAAATGCAATGTATTCTGCTTATCGTTGGAATATGAGTCCCAATCTGAATCAGGTATACTTTGCACTTTATGTACTTTATATCATTTATGTCATTTAACTATAAAATATATTTCAATATCATGTTATTTTTCTCTTTTAAAATGATGTGTCTGTGACAGGTATCATGTCGTCCAGAAGGAGGAGTTCTTTCCATTCTTCAAGAGGCGATGACAACGGTTCATCGCAACCGCCACAGCGACCTGTTGTATCTCTAGTACCTAGAGCGGAGGTGTAAGTATTAAACTTTTTTTAGCATCTTAAATATTTGTGTATGATATACTAATATGTATCATATTTAACACATGGGGTTTGAGCTACAACCATCAGTTGTAGTTCTATCAGTTTCGAGAGAAGCATACAAGAGTAGGATGTCGGCTTGTTGGCCGAAGTGGGATAATATCCCTCCCCACTTCCTGGAGTGTATTTGGAAGGATTTCATTGTAAGTATAATCTTTTATTTTCCATTCTTAATTTTTTTTGTCGCTTAATTATTGTTCACCTTTATTTTTTAATTTTTGGTTGCTTGTTTATCATGAAACGCAGGCCGTAGTGGACATACAATCAAATGACCTGCAGCTGGTATGACATTACTAGATGCAGAAGATGAGGAAAACTACAGGGATTCCATGTCGATAGTGAAGCATAAAAGGCAGAAGCCAAACTGGATGAGGACGAGGGTGAAGGAATGGTGGCTGGCACATTGGGATAGTGATGAGGCAAAGGTAAGTGTACTAAACTTTTGTTAATTATATGATTGATACATAAATATCAAAAAATATTTGGTAAGTAAATAATGTATTAAATTTAAATGTACAGGCAAAGTCGGAAAGAAACTCTGCAAATAGGAACAAAAATCCCGTCACTCATCGAGGAGGGTCAAAGTCGTTCCAGCAATATCGCCAGGAGCTAGTAAATTTATTAAATATGAATTGTAAATAGTTATTGTGCTATAAAATTTTGAATATATAATAACAGTACATAATAATCAATTTCAGGAAGCTGAGGCGCAGGGTCCCATGTCGTATATGGATGTGTTTTCCCGTACTCATGTCGTCGAGCATGTACATTCGGACGAGACAGTCTCATATACATAGCACAACGATAAATCGAGAAAGAGCCATGTAAGCATGTTTTAGTTTATGTACTATTAGTAATTGTTTTAATTGTTAAAGTATAATGAATTAAGATATCATGATATTAATTTTAACTGCATTTTTATTTGTTCATGCAGGCAAGGTTTATGGACACAATGCCAGAAACTCCTAGAGGATACCGGTCGAGAGCAGCTGACGACGGATAGGGAGGACGTTATTTTTGAGTCAGTTATGGATCCACCATCACAGAACAGGCGCTACGGCTTTGGCAATCAAGTGGTAATGAATAATATATTCAGATATAACAATTTAATAATCTTTTAGTTCTAAATAACTTCACATCGCTTTAGTTTCAGTAATAAGTTTATAGATATAACAATTAACACATTATGTTGTAACTTTGATTGTAAGATTATCGACTAAATTAAATAAGTGTTGCAGGCCATCAGACAGAGGAGAGCCAGCCAAACAACCAGAGCTGATATAGATCTAGCAGAGATCGAAGAGTTAAGAGCTAGGGTGGCGCAGCTGGAAGAGAAGAACCGTCGCCAAACCATCGAGATGACACAGCTGCTGGATCAACGTATTGCTGAGTACATGCAGTAGTACGGTGACTGCTTTCCATCCTTTGTTGTTTTGGGAGGTTCTAGAGCTGATTGGCCGAAGTGATAGGTATGTTTTTTTGTTTTGTGTCATTGTTTATTAAGTTTGGATGATACATAGAGTTAGTGGAGTTGGATTTGAAATGTTATGTATATTGTTTGATGATACATTTAGTGGTAGTAATTTTGACATTTGGGAGTTAATGGTGAGGATTGGTGAAGGATTGATGTATATATTGTACAATTAGATGTATATAAATTATGGTAGCGAAGTTTGGTTTGATTTTATATGAATTATGCTTGATTTATTTCTTTATGGTATTTGATTATCTTTGTATGGTTTGATTTCATATTGAATATATGAGTTGGATATATTGTGTTGGATGAAATATATCGTGTTTATGGATTGTGGATGGAAGGCGAAAGATCAACAGAATTTCAGAAAAGCAGTGCCAGGTTTTCCGACGGCTTTCGACGGCTCCCGACAGCCTGTAGGCCAAAAATTACCAACGGTTTCCGACGGCTCGAGACGGCACTTTTTCGATGGCTTCCGAAGGCTTTCGACACACAATGTGATCGTCCACGTGTCTTCCGAAGGCCGTCAGAAGCCGTCGGAAGCCGTCGGATGGCTGTCGGCAGCCATTGGAAAAATGGTCGATGTGTCTGTCGGGAGCCGTCGGAAAATCTGTTCACCGACGGATTTTTTCCAGCAGTTATTTCCGATGGTTCCCGATGGCTTTCGACAGCCGCCGATAGGCAGGAGCCGTCGGAAATTGATCTGCTTCTTGTAGTGATAATACTTGTATATATTACAAAGAGCATTGTTATATATACAAGTACATGATTGTACATGATAATATGCGATTTTGTTAAAATATACATTACACTCGGCAATGTATTGTTGATAAAATGGACAATAGGAAGTAGAACTTAACTACAGTAAACATTTGGACATATGCAAATTTTTTCTATTATAAATAGTTAGATGCAAAAGAAAAGTGCAAAAAACCTATGTGCAAACTCCTAATCAATTCTCTCTATGTTTTCAGGTGTAGAATTTGCGCCACGATTGAAAGGTGCAACTGCTTCGAGAAGTTCCTACAAATAATATAAGTGCTTCCAAAAAAAATGTTTATAATATAACAAAATATTTATGGTTGCAATCCATCCAAATAATGTTAATTTTTTATATTTGTGCATAATTTTATCGTTTTTAATATTTCAAAAACCACAGATGCCCCCATTCCAGATCCTGGGCATGGTGAAATTTTAGAACAGCTAGATTTATATAATATTATTATGTATAATATTAGATCATAACATGAATGTTATGCATAATATTCTTCACAATTGGTGTTAGATACTGAATACCGATGATGCAAATTCTACAATGGTTGATCAACCAAATTGTAACACCCCATGTTTTTAGTAACATTATTTAGGATATTTAATTAGCTAAATAAAATAAAATAATGTGATGATTAGGGGATTGAGATTTGTGATTAATAGGGGTAGCCGTGCTATGTTAATGAATAAACTAAAATGAGCTAACATGAATTAAAATAGATAAGGGAATGGGTGGGGGTAAAATAGGAAAATGAGCATTCTTATACCCTAAACCCTTTGGAATACACATTCATTACTAATAAAAAAAAATTCAAAGTATAGAGGTCGGCCACCATTAAGTAAGAAGGAGATAAAAAAGCAAAGGAAAGAAGATTAATCAACTTAATCCATTCAAATCTCAAATCATTAATCTCAAAGCTAAGGTGAATAATGACTACATCTCATTTTTCTAATTGTTTTCGGTTTTAAGATGAATCCGAAATAATTTGCATGATTATGCCATGTTTTTGAATGATTAAATGTTTATATATGGTTGTTGATGATTTATGCTTATTCATATAGGATTTACGATATGTTTTAATGTGAAAACCCTATTTAATGACATCCAGATGTCTTGCGATTTTTGATTTAGATTAGGAATGATATTTTAGAGATGGGATTCAATTTTCATAATTTTTTGAATTAATGTGGATTTTATATTAATTTTCTAGTAAGGAAAATGACTATTTGGGTATAAATTTATTTACTGTTAAATAATATTAGTCTTGGGTCTGAAACAAATATATGTTAGAAAACATATTAAAAATGATTTTCTGGAACTATTGTAGAATTTTCCCAAGTGTTTTAATAAATATATAAAATTATTTAAGGTATGGGACTTAAATGTTTTATATATTTATAAAAGGAGAAAGGGCATTTTATAAATAAATTAAATTGGTTATTTCTGAAATATTGACAGCACTTTTAGAATAGAAAATTTGCAACCAATAATATTTTGACAAACAAGGCAGGTTAGTTGAAAAGAAATTCTTTTTAAAGTAAAAATTAGTTTTTACATGCTTTTAGCATGTTTCGCCACATTCGACACCAAGGGTTCCGACTTAGTAGCTCTGCCACCATCACCCTCAAAACCAATGCACACGTCATCAAAGGCTTGGTCCGTAGCGAATTAGACTTAGGTGGAAGGTACTAGGTCAAAGCTATGGGTTCCGATGGGGTCGAAGCATGACTTTGTTTTAAATTAAAAATGTGCCTGCTTTGCTTTCGACTGGTATGCTTTCGACTTGGTTGGCTTTCGGCTGAGTCAAATGGTTTAAAGGAATGGTTTCGAATGGGTTGCACCTTTTGTTTTAAGCAAATGATTAAGAATGGGGCCGAAACCCCTAGCTGCCACTTTTCTACCTTTCGAAGTCAATGGTTTCAGAAGGTATACTTTGTTTTAAAACACAAGCAGCTTCTCCAATGCTTTTGGAAGGGTTGGTTTCGACACCGTCACTTCTTTACTTAGAAATGCTTTCGAAAGGAGTGCTTTCGACTTAAATATTTTATAACCATTTTGCTTTGTTGAAGGTAGAACCCAAAGGTTTCGAAAGAGATAGTTTTAAATGGTTTCGAAAGGTGTTTCCACACGTTTTAAATTAAACCCAATGCTTCCAAAAGGTTTGTTGTTTACAAAGGTTTTGATGCTTTTGAAAGGTTTTAAAGAATAATTCCGAAGGGGTGGTTCGCCAATGGTTTCGAAAGGTTTAAAAGGAAGGTTTCAAAAGGTTGAAAGGAAAGGTTTTTCCAATGTTTTCAAAAGGAAATGTTTATAAGTTTTAAAGATAGGATGTTTAAGGTTTTATAGCTTTCGAAGGAAAGGTTTTTCAAGTGTTTTCGAAAGGAAGATTGAATGGTTTCGAAATGAATATTTTGACCTTTCGGCCTAGGTTATAAAGAAGGGTTTTACTTGGTTTCGAAAGGGTTACTTTCAATGAATTCAAAAGGGGTACTTTCAAAGGTTTGAATGTTTTCATCAAAAAGATTTTTGTAAAGTGTGTGTATATATATATATATATATATATATATTGTGTGTGTGTGTGTAACTTGGCAAGGTGATTTTGAGTAAAGCATGGAGTATATTTATTTTCCATGTTTAAGTTTGGTTTAAAGGTTTAAATCAATTTGAAATGAAAAAGTTTTCAAGGAAAATTTTGGAAATATTACCCTAAGTAAAATGACTCAGATATTAGAATACCAGATGGGACTAGTATAGGGTCGCGCCTTATACATTAGCTATTAGCCCTAGCTAATTTTGTCCAAAATTCTAATGTGTAGGGCTTTGTCACAGGTAAGACTAAAGTTATGATTACACACAGAAGGAAATATATATTTGTATACAGATAGATTATTGGTGAGCCCGCAAAACCATTAGGATCAGGTGACCCTGGGAGAAGATAAGTTAGGGACAAACCATCTAGAAGAGTAGTGTCTAACAGGTGTTAGAATATTTTATTTATATTGTCTGGTAGGCTCGAGTCAGCAAAAGGTTAGTAGTAAG
Organism: Allium fistulosum; assembly: GCA_030737815.1. Lineage (NCBI taxonomy): Eukaryota > Viridiplantae > Streptophyta > Magnoliopsida > Asparagales > Amaryllidaceae > Allium > Allium fistulosum. Next base: position 147,355,996 of record CM060901.1, read on the forward strand.
CCAAAAAAACTATAGTGTTCAAACTGATAGTTCATTTGTTATCGGATATGTATGTTTATAGTTTTAACCAGTTTTGGTTGCAGGATTATGATTTGCAAAAGATATGTTTTAAAAGGATATTAGTGAGGGGAAACCCATTCCACTAAGCGGCGTGGTCTCACTTAATATCAAATAACCGAGATGTATAGTATTATTCACACTAGGCTTTATGTCTGACTCGAAGTATATGTTTTTCCCTTTAAACTCTCGGGTGCTCAAAAGTGATTTGAGTAGGATGAGGGTTGAAGTTTACAGGTTTTAGTAGGTTGATGAATAAAGCTTCCGGAGACGAGCTGGTAGTTGACGGATAGATATTTAGAAGTTGCTGTTTTATTTTTTTTTGATTTCGCCGTGTTGTATTATGTCAGTATGACTATATGGTACTCTGGTCAACCAAGAGGGTATCTTCGTATGTCGCTCTTGGCATATTTTGTAATAATTATATTTGATATTTACTTGGGAAACAATTGGGATTATGTAATCTGGATATGAAACATGTTTTATGAAATGTAATCAGAAATGTTGTTTTTGTGAAATCTATGATTTTGTTTCATATTTATGTGCTTATGATATTATGGATACCATTAACATTACCATATTTGGTCGTTGAAAGTTAATACTATGGATGGTTGCAGCATCTGTAGAGCTTAGCTTCGAGCCTCTAGATAGGGGATGCTACAACTTGGTATCAGAGCATAGGTTTATGAAAAAAATTAACTAAAAATGATTTTGAAAACATAATCCTAAGGAATTGGAGATAAGATCGGGGGTATGGGATAACGCTGTAGTATCATACTTGTATTTGCTATATATATATGTATCTGATATATCTCTATTCTTCTATCTTTCTTAGGCTATTCTTCTGTATCTCACGAGGCTTGAATACATATATGGACGATAGAAGTGGAAGAGTGAATCTTGGAGGAAGCACCACCATAAATGGAAATACCAGACCGAATACTAAAAGGAACCAAGGTTAGGAACAAGCGGGTAATGTTGGTGCCGGAGTCCCACAAGTGGATATGGGAGCTATGTATCAGTTTTTCATGAATATGATGCAAGCTGAAATTACTGCTAGAGTGGTTGGAGGAAATGTTGGAGGAGTGAACCATGAAGCTCCAGTGGTGAATAACTATGCTTTCCTGAGTAGAGACTATGTTAGGCTAGGAGGGAAGCCATTTAGCGGAACTGAGGATGCTTTTGATATAGAGAACTGGTTGCTGCATTGTGAGAGGATCTTTGTAGACTTGGATTTCAATGATGAGCAGAAGAGAAGGCTTGCTTCGAGATAGCTTCAAGGAGTAGCTTTATTTTAGGGAATAGTGTGATGGTTGGAGTGAATGAAGAGGAGATGACATGGGCTGAATTTAGGAGAAGGTTCCAAGTGAGGTTCGTGTCTGTGATGGCACAGTCTGCCTTGCTCAGAAAGTTCACTGAGTTAGAGCAGGGGGAGATGACTATGTTGGAGTATGCTAGAAGGTTCGAGAAGTTGTCAAGGTATGGACATGCTACTATGGATACTGTGATGAAGAGGAATGAGAAGTTCATAAGGGTGTTGAGGCTTGAGTTGGCAAGGGCTATATTACCTCATATTAGGGATCCTTGTGATGTTGTGGTAGAGATGGTGTTGAGGCATGAGGAGATGTTTGCTTCTCTGGAGAAGAATAAGACGAAGGAGGTCCAGGTGGGGCAGAGTCAGAAAAGGAAGTTCTTTCATAAGAAGGGTGCTCCGAAAGGTGGGGTAGCAAAGAATGGGAAGTCTGAGGCTGTTTGCCTTAAGTGTGATAGGAGAGGGAATTTCGCTAATGAATGTTGTACTAGAAAGGCGAAGGAAGTGATCGGGAAGAAGAGTATCAGATGCTTCAACTGCGATCAGATTGGTCATTATAAGAATCAATGCAAAGAGCCTACTAAGGATGGAAGGGGAAAAGTATTTACATTGGAGCTTGCTACATCAGGACCAACAGTGCAGGAGAAAGGGAAGGCAGTGTTGGGAGGTATGCTTCAGATTCACGGTATGTCTGTTAGCATTTTGTTTGATACTGGTGCATCGCATTCTTTTATATCTCATTGTTTGGTAGATAAGCTTAACCTAGAACCCTCATACTTAGTTACTTCTTTAAGGGTTGCAAATCCAATAGGAGGGTATGTGACACTTGGAATGAAGTGTGATCACCTAGAGTTTGATTTGTTAGGTCATACCTTTGTTTGCAGTTTTCATGTATTTGACTTTATAGGGTTCAAAATAATTTTGGGTAGTTAAGTAAGTATGATGCCAGGATATTCTGCCATGATTGGAAAATATCATTTAGACATCCTAACTATAGTGATCGGATTGTATATACTGTAGAAAACCCTAGTTGTGAGGTGAATGCTTTGTTAGGTGTGGTGGAGGTAGAAGATGAGTTGAATTGTGTTTTTTTAGTTAGAGAGTTTGCGGATGTTTTTAAACATGTAGTAGGATTACCACCGAAATGAGCCATTGAGTTTTGGATAGATTTCGTGCCTGGAGCAGAACCGATGAGTAGGCCGCCAAGTAGAATGACACCTACAGGGATGAGAGAGCTAAATGTACAATTGATAGAGTTGGAAGGCAAGAGTTTTATTAGACTGAGTAGCTAGCTATAGGGAGCAGCCGCAGTGTTTGCTAAGAAGCCAGACAGATCGTTGAGGTTATGTATCGATTATCGTAAGTTGAATCGATATTCGTTGCCTAGAATTGACTATTTGTTTGATTAGTTGAGTGGAGCCAAGGTATTTTCTAAGTTGGATTTAGCAACAGGTTTCCATCAGCTTAGAGTAGCAGAGGATAGAATTCCTTTAACAACGTTTAGAACTAGATATGGATCATATAAATAGTTAGTTATGCCATTCGAACTAACTAATACGCTAGAATTCTTTATGGATTTGATGAACCAAATTTTCCAAGAGCACTTGGATAGGTTCGTGTTGGTTTTTCATTGATGGTATTTTGATATACTCTAAGGATAAAAGGGAGCATGAAGTTCATCTTAGAGTCATGCTTGAGACATTGAGAAAACATCAGTTGAAGGCGAAGTTTTCGAAGTATCATTTCTGGAAGAAGGAAGTGAAGTTTCTTGGTCATGTAGTCTTAGAGAAAGGATTGACTGTTGCTTCGGCAAAGATTGAAGCGGTGAATAATTGGAAGAGACCCGAGACAGTGACCAAGATAATGAGTTTTATGGGATTGGCTAGATATTATTGGAGGTTCATAAAGGATTTTTCGTGGATAGCAGCACAGATGACCAAGCTAACGCGAAAGAATGTGAAGTTTGTTTGAACCGATAATTGTGAGGAAGCATTCCAGAGCTTGAAACAATCATTAACTCATGCACCTGTATTAGTTGTTCCGGAGGTGAATCAGGATTTGGTAGTTTATACAGATGCATGTGGAACTAGATTAGGAGCTATGTTAATGCAGAGAGGTGAAGTGATTGCCTATGCTTCTCGACAGCTTAGACCACATGAGGTTAGATATCCAACGCATGATTTGGAATTAGCCGTAGTGATTTTTGTGTTGAAGGTGTGGAGACATTACCTTTTGGAGTAGAGGTTTGAGCTTTATACAAATCATAATTCGTTGAAGTACTTGTTCTCTCAGAAGGAGCTGAACATGAGACATCAGAGATGGTTAGAGTTTCTAGCCACTTATGATTTTGGGGTTGAGCACACACCAAGGAAAGGTAATAAGGTTGCAGATGCGCTTAGTAGAAAGCATCTGAATGCCGCGTTAGCAATGGTAGCAGAGTGGAAAAATTTGGAAGATTTGTCAACTTGTAGAGTGCAGTGGAGATCTAAAGTTGGGTCTAGTGAAGGAATTATTGTGTTGTCTTGTTTAAAAGTTCGACTAGTTATGATTCAAAGGATTGCTTCTAAACAGGAGGAGGAACCAGTGTTGGCTGAACGAATTAGAAAGTTAAGGGATGGAACCGAGAGCGTTGACTTAAGGGATTTCAGTCTTAACCAGAATTGGAGGTTGAGAAAGAAAGGTAGGTTATGTGTTCCGAATATATGAGGCGTAAGGAAGGAAGTTTTGGAGGAAAACCATCATTCTAAGTCCAATATTCATCTGGGAGGAACTAAGATGTATCAAGCTATGAGGCGGAGTTTCTTTTGGGAAGGATGAAGATGGATGTAGGCTTATGGATGAAGCTGTGTTTGAACTGCCAATAGGTAAAAGCCGAGCATCAGAAGCCAAGTGGGTTACTTCAGTCATTAGATATTCCTATATGGAAGTGGGATTCTATAACTATGGATTTTATAGACGGGTTCCCAAGATCTAATAGAGGAAATGAAAGTATATAGGTTATAATTGACAGATTGACCAAGAATGCCCATTACATTCCAGTTAAGCCAACTAGGATGACACCTGTTTTGGCTAAGTTATTTATGAAGAATATATTTAGACTTCTTGGAATTCCTAGTAGTATAATAAGTGACAGAGATTCCTTATTCACTAGTGAGTACTGGAAGAGTCTACAGGAGATTTTTGGAACCAAACTCAAGATGAGTACCGCTTACCATCCACAGACCGATGGACAAACAGAAAGAGTCAACAAAGTCTTGGAGGATTTGTTACGAGCTTGTGTGTTAGATTTTGGAGGATCATGGGAAGACCATCTACACTTAGTCAAGTTTTCATATAACAACAGTTATCAGACCAGTATATGGATGGCACTGTTTGAAGCTTTGTATGGAAGGCCATGCAAATCACTAGTTTGTTGGCTAGAGACTGGGGATAGGTTGGTTCTTGGTCCAGCTTTGGTTAAGGAAAGTGTAACGATCCCGAGTTTTTTTAACTATTTTAAATTGAAATTTGAATTAAATTTTGATTTAAATTGTGTATTTGTTTGAATTTTTCAAGTTTAAAATGGGAGGTATAAATTGGATAATAATTTGAATCGGGATTTATAAAAATGTAAAGGGAATTTGTTTTGAAATTTTAAAGTATAAAATCTTTGGATTTTAAAATCAAATTTATCTTATTCAATTTAAAATTAAAACTCTACTTTTTGACATTTTGTTATGAGATATGTAAATAAATGTAAAACAAATAATGATGTTTAAAAGGAAATAAATTCTATATACAAAATTTAAATAGCATAAGTTTATTAATAAAAACAAGATAAATAAAAATAATAAAAACAAAATTTAAAATAAAAAGAAAAAAAAAACTATAACCAGCCCATACCCTAAGCCCATCCTTGTCTCGGTTAAAACACGAAAACCCGATCCCCTCTTTTCTCATTCGTTCAAAACCCTAAACAAATCAATCGAAGAAAAAAAATGGCGGCCGCGAGTTTCGTTCTTCCTCGTCTTCAAAACTAGGGCTTGGGTAGAAACCAAAGGCGCTGGCTTCGATCGATCGCGCTCGTCTCCTTGAGGGCCACAACTTCAACTGCAGGAGCTAGGTCGTCCCTTGCTCGCGATTGTTTCAAACAACAGGTGAGTGGTTTTCGCCCCTCACATCTAGTTCAACTAAGTATTGTGCTTTGAGTCTAATTTGATTTCGTCGTTTATTTCATCTGTCTCGTTCAAATTTTGATACTTTGTAATGACCAGAAGCTTTGATTTTTGTGATGTTGCATCACTTGATATTGTTTTGTCTTGGCCAGTTGTTTCCGTTCGAAGTTTGATATCATAGTCTGCATTGCAGTACTTTAAAATAATTTGAAAAAGTATAAAATCTGTTGTATCTATATGTCTGTGAATAAGTATGTATGCATCTCTGTTCATCAAGTTTTGCAAGTGAGTAAAACTCATCTCTAGTACTGATTTAAAATGTTAGTTGAATCTAGTGATAAGTGATTATTGATGATCTATTGTTTTGCCAATAATTGCCAGCATCCTCTGACAATCTATGTTTTAATTTATTGCTTTAAAATGAAGTGTAGTGGAACACATCTTGTTGGAGCTAAATACAAATTTTTCTTTAGTGAATAGTAGCATATACTACTTGTTTTGTTGCCTTGAAGTTGCACACGTCCCTGTGCCTTTCCCTTGAAAGTGGTTCATATAAGCCTTCACGTTGAAGAAATTGTACACATTCAATTTGCACTTCTGTCTTGTTTGTCCCATGTTGCTTGTATTGAAATTACTTGCCAATTAATTTCGTTTTTTTTTAAAAAAACCCAATTTTCAATTGAATGCATTTAGTACTATTTGCTACTTATATATATATATATATGACAGTGCATTTTGTTTCAAATCTTAAAGTTCGACTTTGTTTAGTTTTGAAGTTCAATTAGTTTGATAGTTAAAAACACATATACTTATATTTATGGGTTTGGTTCATTTTGTAGTCTTCACTTGATTTCCTGTTGCTTGCTATTTGGAACTGTTGCATTTCCACTGTCGTGTGTCACCTGCTAGTTAATAAACTACCCATTTCATGCTGTATGGGTTAGTGCAGTTACATTTTACGTCACTTCTACTTTGTTAACTCTAGTTAGACTGTACACTTTTGGTTCACGTTCCATATACTTGTATACTTGTCCATGCACTGTTGGTTCACGTTCACTGTTGGTTAAGGCTGACCAGCCAAGCTCTGCACTTGCACTGTCCAGTTCATGTTGTTTTTGTACACATCTGTTTCTAGTTCCACTTGAGGGTCTGGACATTTGCTTTATTTCAGTGTTCTTGTTGAAATTTTGAGCTTGCATCGCATGGATGCAATTGAATTTGGTTTTCGAACAAACTTGAGTTGAATCCGTGTTTCGGATTTGACCTTGTGCTGATTTCTATTTCTTCACTCGAGTTGGCGAGGCAGTGCACATGTATGTGCGTGTGCACTGCAGCCACCTAGAATTGACAGTTTTGAATTGATATTTCTTTTTCTTTGCGTCGTGATGCATTGATGTTTTATGCCGTATTGGCGAGGCCGTACACGCGTGCGTGTACGGCAGCCAATCGAACTTCGATGGTTTTTAAAGTGACAATTTCAATTGTTTTGAATTGATTTAGTCGATTTGATAAATTGTTTATTTATCTCTGTTGATGATTTAAATTTGCTGATTTATTGTTTAACACTGTTTAGTGTTAAAATTTTCGTTATCCGATTTCTTTGTTTAAAGAGTCGGATAGACGAGAATTATTGTGACTGTCGTCTATTTAAATTATTACTGCCTATATGCACTCATAAACTGGTTTGAATTAGACTGACCTGTGTATTATTTTCTTTTGAATATAATACTCGGGTCAGACCGAGTATTTTACAGCTTGAAGATTTTCGAGCAGCGAAGTTAGAGAGAGAGAGTAAAGAATCATTTTTAGTTTCAGAAAAAATTGTATTTTAAGATATTCCGCTGTATCAGTATTAAATTGTATAAAACTCTGATGTATATAAAAAGATTTATAGTAACGAAATAAATTCTCATTTGTTTTAATTCAGTGTTATTATTCTGTGTTTCTGTGGCTGATTCTGTTTAAACCTTATAAACTAAATAACAATTCGTCTTTTTGAACGTTTCGAGTTGGTTTAATCACCGACTGGAGGCGGTCAGAAGGGGGAATGTTACAGAAAGCTACAGAGAAGATTGAGTTGATTTGGGCTAGGATGAAGGAAGCTCAATCTAGGCAGAAAAGTTATGCAGACCGAAGACAGAAAGACTTAGAGTTCTCTGTTGGAGATCATGTTTTTATTAAGGTGTCACCGATGAAGGGTGTGATTCGATTTGGAAATTGGCACCAAGATTTGCAGGACCATTTACTATTATAGAGAGGATCGAGTAACTTGTATAAAGAGTAGAGTTACCGAATAGTTTGGCAGGTGTCCACGATGTTTTTCATGTCTCTCATCTAACGAAGTGTGTTAGAGATCCGAAGTCTACTATAACACCAACTGTGTTAGATGACTTAGTAGTAGAACCAGACTTGACTATAGTTATAAATCCGATTCGTGTAGTGGCGAGAGATGAGAAGAGGCTAAGGACTAAGACAGTCAGATTAGTGAAAGTCTAGTGGATTGACAATGAGAAAGACTGTACTTGAGAGACTGAGAACAGGATTAGAGAGGCTTATCCTGATTTGTTTGATGGTATGTTTTACCTTTTTGATTGACTTGATGTGTACCTTATCGTAATTTCATGGATGAAATTCTTTAAGGAGGAGAGTTTGTAACACCCAATATTTTTAGTAACATTATTTAGGATATTTAATTGGCTAAATTAAATAAAAAATATGATGATTAGGCAATTGAGATTTGTGATTAATAAGGATAGTCGTGCCATGTTAATGAATAAACTAAAATGAGCTAACATGAATTAAAATAGACAAGGGAATAGTTGGGGGTAAAATAGGAAAAAGAACATTCTTAAACCTGAAACCCTTAGGAATACACGTTCATTACTAATTAAAAAATCAAAGTATAGGAGCCAGCCACCATTAAGTAAGAAGAAGATAAGAAAGGAAAGGAAAGAAGATTAATCAACCTAATCCATTCAAATCTCAGATCCTTAATCTCAAAGCTAAGGTGACTAATGACTACATCTCCTTTTCTAATTGTTTTCAGTTTTAAGATGAATCCGAAGTATTTTGCATGATTATGCCATGTTTTTGAATGATTAAATGTTTATATATGCTTGTTGATGATTTATGCTTATTCATACATAATTTATGATATGGTTTAATGTGAAAACCCTATTTAATGACATCCAAATGCCTTGCGATTTTAGATTTGGACCAGGAACGATATTTTAGAGATGGGATTCAATTTTCATAATTTTTTGAACTAATGTGGATTTTATATTAATTTTCTAGTGAGGAAAATGATTATTTGGGTATAAAATTATTTATGGTTAAATAATATTAGTTTTGGATTTGAAACTAATATATGTTAGAAAACATATTATAAATGATTTTATGGAATTTTTGTAGAATTTTCCTAAGTGTTTTAATAGATATAAAATTATTTAAGGTATGGGACTTAAATGTTTTGTATATTTATAAAAGGAGAAGCGGTATTTTATGAATAAATTAAATTTGTTATTTCTGAAATATTGGCAGCACTTTTAGAAAAGAAAATTAGCAACCAATAATATTTTGACAAACAAGGTAGGATAGTTGAAAAGAAATTCTTTTTAAAGTAAAAATCAGTTTTTACATGCTTTTAGCATGTTTCGCCACTTTCGGCACTAGGGGTCCGACTTAGTAGCTTCGCAACCATCACCCTTGAAACCAATGCGCACGACATCAAAGACTTGGTGCGCAGCGAATTGGACTAAGGCGGAAGGTACTGGGTCGAAGCTATGGGTTCCGATGGGGTCGAAGCATGACTTTGTTTTAAATTGAAAATGCACCTACTTTGCTTTCGAAGGGTATGCTTTCGACTTGGTTGGCTTTCGGCCGAGTCAAATGTTTTAAACGAATGATTTCGAATGGGTTGCGCCTTTTGTTTTAAGCAAATGCTTTCGAATGGGGTCGAAACCCCTAGCTGCCGTTTTTCTACCTTTAGAAGTCTACTTTGTTTTAAACCCAAGCCGCTTCTCCAATGCTTTCGGAAGGGTTGGTTTCAATACCATCACTTCTTTACTTAGGAGTGCTTTCGAAAGGAGTGCTTTCGACTTAAATGTTTATGACCCTTTTGCTCTGTTGAAGGTAGAACCCAAAGGTTTAGAAAGAGATAGTTTTAAATGGTTTTGAAATGTGTTTCCACATGTTTTAAATTGAACCCAATGCTTCCAAAAGGTTTGTTGTTTACAAAGGTTATGATGCTTTCGAAGGGGTGGCTCGCCAATGGTTTCGAAAGGTTTAAAAGGAAGGTTTTGAAAGGTTGAAAGGAAAGGTTTTTCCAATGTTTTCGAAAGGCAATGTTTAAAGGTTTTAAAGATAGGATGTCAAAGGCTTTATAGCTTTCGAAGGAAAGGTTTTTCAAGTGTTTTCGAAAGGAAGATCGAATGGTTTTGAAATGAATATTTTAACCTTTCAGCCTAGATTATAAAGAAGGTACTTACTTGGTTTCGAAAGGGGTACTTTCAATGGATTCTAAAGGGGTACTTTCAATGGATTCGAAAGGGGTACTTTCAAAGGGTTGAATGTTTTCATCAACAAAGATTTGTGTAAAGTAAGTGTGTGTATATATATATATATAACATGGCAAGGTGACTTTGAGTAAAGCATGGAGTATATGTATTTTTCGTGTTTAAGTTTGGTTCAAAGGTTTTAATTCAATTTGAGATGAAAAGGTTTTCAAGGAAAATTTTGGGAAGATTACCCTAAGTAAAATGACTCAGATATTAGAATACCGGATGGGACTGGTATAGGGTCGCGCCCTCTACATTTGCTATTAGCACTAGCTAATTTAGTCCAAAATTCCAGCGTGTAGGGCTTTGTCACAGGTAAGACTAAAGCTATGGTTACACACAAAGAGAATATATATTTGTATACAGATAGGTTATTGGTGAGCCTGCAAAACCATTAGGATCAGGTGAACTTGGGAGAAGATAAGTTAAGGACAGACTGTCCAGAAGAGTTGTGTCTAACAAGTGTTAGATTATTTTATTTATATTGTCTGTAGGCCCGAGTCAGCCAAAGGTTAGTAGTAATCCAAACAAAACTATAATGTTCGAATAGATAGTTCATTTGTTACCTAATATGTATGTTTACAGTTTTAACCAGTTTTGGTTGCAGGATTATGATTTGCAAAAGATATGTTTTAAAAGGATATTAGTGACAGGAAACCCGTTCCGCTAAGCGGCGTGGTCTCACTTAATATTAGATAACCGGGATGTATAGTATTATTAATACCAAGCTTTATGTCTGACTTGAAGTTTATGTTTTTCCACTTAAACTCTTGGGTGCTCAAAATTTATTTGAGTAGGCTAAGGGTTGAGGTTTACAGGCTTTAGTAGGTTGACGAATAAAGCTTCCGGAGACGAGAAGGTGGCTAACGGATAGCTATTTAGGAGTTGCTATTTTGTTTTGTTTGATTCCGCTATGTTGTATTATGTCAGTATGACTATATAGTACTTTGGTCAACCAATGTGGCATCTTCATATGTCGCTCTTGCCGTATTTTGTAATAATTATATTTGATCTTTACCTGGGAAACGATTGGGATTATGTAATCTGGATATGAAACATGTTTTATGAAATGTAATCATAAATGTTGTTTTTGTGAAATCTGTGATTTTATTTTATATTCATGTGCTTCTGATATTATGGATACCATTAACATTACAGTATTTGGTCAATAGAAGTTTATACTATGGTTGGCTGCAGCATCTGTAGTGCTTAACTTCAGGTCTCCAGATAGGGGATGTTACACAAACCTCTAGGCAACAAAAAAAGTTATAAGAAAGGAGATGAGTTTGACCAATGCACATAAAGATGATCCCAAATCTAGAGTCATTTTTTCTCCTTTTCATCTCATTTAGTAATGTACTTATTGCACTTATAAAATGAACAGAGATTAAACGCCACCAATATTTGCGATAGAATAAATAAATAATCTATCTTTGATACCTGTTGCACCCACAAGATGACCAAGAGCAATAACACCTCTACTTGCATTAATTTCTATGGAATGAACTCAAGCTTCTTATAGTAATACACTTATTGACCCAAATTCCTATTGGTGTTTTCCATGGTAAAGCTTTAGGTCAATCAATAAATCACAGAGAACAAAAAGTGTAAGACTTATAAAATAATTAAATGGTGAAAGGTAGATACAGTAGATAAGACCTAATCTGCTACTTAGGAAGGTGGGCACTGACCTTTAAAGCAAAATGATAACATCGTAGAGGCTGCTTGATAAGGATGGGTATGAAGACTGTGAGATGAAAGTGAAGGAACAATGCTAGCCAGTGGAGTTAAAGGGTAAATTCCAAATTTTTCCCTTTATTGAATCTTTAATAGGCCTATGAAGTCTAAATTGATTTAAAGCTTTTCTATGTTTCTTTTAAATAAAATCAATATTTTATTTTATTTCATAAGCAAAAGGAGTTTTAAATTTAATTTGAGTCAAATATATAATAATGAATGTATCAAATACATTCATGTGTGTATAATGCAAGTGCAATATATAAGTAGTGTACATATTTAATATGTACATATACATATGTTGTAATTTACACCGTAATAGACATATTCATCCTTTGTATTTGTCTTTGTTGTCCCTAGTTTATTTTGAAATTATATAAAATAATAATATATGCACATATATATAGTTTACTTATATTTAGTTATACATGATATGTTAGAAAGTTATTTTACCTAATCAAAAGTTGACATATATATAAAATGATAATCAATTCTGTTAAAGAAAGCAATTAAATAGGAAAGGAAAATGTGGAGGAGTTATCTTATTTCATTAGTTTACTTATATTTACTTATACATAATATTTTGGAAGTTTTTTTACAAAATCAAAAGTTTACATTTGTTTAAAAGGACAATACATTATGCTAAAGAAAGCAATTAATAAGGAGAGAAAAAGGTGGAGAACTTTATAATATATTACATGTTTTAAAATTAAAGCAACAAGTTAAAATCTACTTTAACTTAATTGGGATTCAAAGGGTTTAATATGTTTTGCACAAAAGTCCACTTATGTTTTTTTAATTTGAAACAACTCTTAAACAAATATCACCAACAACCAAAATTATATTCAAAACAACAAATATACGAAACATGTATTTAATCTCCAAAATAATTTACATATATAGTTAATTTATGTTTGTGTATATAAAAAGGTACAAAATACATCAATCGATTAAATTAGTTTCCAATCCAAAAAAATTTGTTTGTTTGTTTTCCTTTTTTATAAAATAATAGTTTCTAAATAATGAAAAAATTAGAATTAGATAAATTAGGCATATATAAATTTGTTGTAAAATGAATTAGATCTAAACTATACATATAATATGAACATATGATGAAAAGGTTGTAGCAGATATATGATCTACTTATATTATCATGATGAACATATAATCAATTAACATATATTAGATCTGAACTTTGGGTCAACATAATTAACAAATGATGGGATTAGATGTAGGAGGTATAAGATTTAAACTTCTTTGATATGGTGACTATATAATAAGATAAAATTAGAATTACCTAAAGATGAAGCCTAAGCTTTACACCTTGGATGAAGAAAAAAACTCTGATTTGGTTGAATCAACCTTTGGATTTTGCAAGGATCTAAAGATAACCACCACTTTAAATGTTATTGATTTATATTTGAATTTTCTTTAGGGATTTTTTTTCATGGAGTCTTTTTCAACCAAATAATGGCACAAACACCCAAATGAATATAGTAGAGGAAAGTGTGAAGAAAATTAATAAAAAAACAACAAATAAAAAGACACAAAATTTATATAATGGTTCGGCTAATCGTTGCCTATGTTCACATAGCTTTGTTGCTGATTTGGTTGATGTTTACAACTTTATTCTTATGGATTGGTATGGATCCTCAGAGTAACAAAAGATTTATGGGAAAATTTGTAAAGAAGCCAAAAGATATCGGTACGATCCATCACTTAGATGGATCAGAGCTTGTTGATTTTTAAGATGGTTTTGCATTCTCTTTGTGATCTTTGCCATACTTGGTTTCTAGGCTTGTTTGTGTGGATTTGAAGTAGTGTTTGGCAAAAAGTGGGGATTGCTACCGATCCATAAGCATGGATAGGTACCGATCCATAACTTTGTTTGATTGTTGGACTTTAGTCCTGATACTTGTAGTAGTGTGATGTGCGGATCACTTTGGGAGGTTGTTTGCATGTTGGAAATCTTGTCTCTTGACTCTGTTTGGCATCCAAGTTTAGTAGTTATCGTTTCGGATTCCTACTTGATCGGTTCAATTCGTTCGAATATGCCCTGGTAAAAAGGATGGATAATACTTGCCCCAAAGCACGCCTTGCAAATGGAAGGTGTGCTTTGATCAAGAATAGATATCAAAGTCGATGAAACATTTGTAGTTGAGTTTTATGGCTATCTGTCAATTGAGCTGTGGCGAATCATATTGTTCTTTGGGATTCACCTGTAAATCAAAGATCCTTCCAGACTATGATAGCTAAAGACTCGAGTCTTTGCTTGAGCATTGGTTACAGAAAATTGTTTCATATTCTCCCGAATCGCTAAGTCGTAGGTCGCGTCACGAATCAGGATCATTTCGTGTTTGCCCAAGAGTTAGTAGTCATGTGTTGAAATCAATAACTCGATTGGATAATCATAAACGAATCATTTCAAGGCCAAATGGAATTCAAAGCCAAATTTTAGATCTCTATTTCTCTGGGTCATGTATTCGATGACCGATTCAATTCTTGATCGCTCTGGATCGTTAGTCGAAACCTTGATCTCTCCGGATCATTTGTAGAATACGCAGCCTTTTTAGGCTGTTAGTTAAATCCGCGATCTCTCCAGACCGTTAACCAAATCCTTGGCCTTTCTGAGCCGGTAATTAAGTCCAGGATATCTCCGGATCGTTAATTGAATATGTGGCCACTCTGAGCGGATATTTAAATCCTGATCTCTTCGGATTATTAATTGAATCTGTGGCCGCTTTGGACTGATTATTAAATCCTTGGTCTCTCCAAACCCTTGCTGAGCCTAATACACTCGCTCTTCGATGAGGGGACTCAGCAACCAAGCAAGCTCATCCGCTCACACTTTGGCGAGGTGACTTGCTTTCCATATAAGTCCAATCCACTTTCTCCATGGCAAGGGAACTTGCACATTGTAGTCATCGTCCTATCTCTCCGGACTGGACTACCACGATCAATATCAGTCATCTCATTTAAGTGGATTTTAATAATCAAGGATCCAACTACTTGATTCGAATTCAAAAATTAATAAACATTAAGCCAACCACCTCACTGATCGGAGCGTGCCTAGAGACCGATCGAGGTCTGATACATGAGTAAGTGGCTTAACTATAATATTGCATCGTTTATTGAAAATAAAGATAAAGTGTGAGAACCGATTCTTTTCCATCCCAATCAAGAGATGACTATCCTCGACCTTGATCCCAGGCTGTTTCCATTTATCGCACATGATGGCTGCTCTTGTTCCACCACCACAACTCGGTTTCTCACATACTACTGTAATTTGTTGTTTTTGAAAAGTTCCTCGATCATATCATGCAAGTGTCTGTAATCGTTTGTGTTATGCCCATCCGGTTCATGGAATAGGCAATACTTTCCGGACCTTCTCTCACGGTCAGCGGGTTCTCTCCTTGTTGGTTTTCAATAAGGGATCCCGTGGTATCAAGGTAAATCTGCTCCGGGGTTTCGTTCAAATCCATGTTAGAAGAGAATTTATGTTCCCTTCTTTGCTACTTTGATCCTTCAAAGCCATCATCAATCTTTTGTTTCAATTTATCTTTACTAGACCTAGCTCTGGACGATCCTCCACTATCCACAGCATTAATTTCCTCCTTTTTAGCTTCAACGTCCTCCTAGCGTAGGTATCTTTCGGCCTCATGATAAAGTTCGACGAGATCCGTTGGTGGATCCCGCTCCGAAGCAATCTTGAAATCCGTCTTACTGGCTACTTTTGAAATTTCCGCTATCAGAACGACTGATGGATCTAGCCAATCAACCGTGGCGGCTGTCGCATTAAACCTTATATAAAACTTCTGAGGGTCTCTCCGACCCTCTGCTTCACACTTGACAGCGGTATTACATTTTTGGGTTGTGAAATATGGACCCTCAACTATTTCATGAATTTGACAACCAACTCGATCCATGTGCTTATGGAAGCGTTTTCTAGCTGTCTAAATCATAATGCCTCCAAATCCGTTAGATACAAAGGGAAACACCATCCCATCACTTCTTTAGACGCACCCAACACTTCCATGTTCCGGATATACCTCATCAAATGGGCCATCATATCCGTATTTCCATCATATGTTTTCAGCATTGGTAGCTTGAAATTGGGTGTATTACTAGTGTATCGAATGTTCGGAGTGAATGGACTCCTGTTCACATCCTTCAGGCTCCGGTTAGGCAGTCCACCCCTCATTGCTCATCTCGCCATCTCAGAAAGTTTGTCATTATCATCTAAAGGAATACTCAAGTTTGTGCTCTCAACATGCCTCTCGTTCCCACGAGGGAATTCTGGCACGTACTCCTCCGGTCGTGCATTGACATTCTTATTCATATTCAAATGCTCAACATTAGTTTCTGGACGTGCATCATTTCAATCTAAATCAACATTGGACTTGCTCTCACATCCTTGGGGATCGGTACCGATCAATGCTCGAGGATTGGTACTGATCCGTACAACTCCTTAGGGGGTCTTTCTAGGTTGCTCCATTCTGCTTCCAAGTGCACTCGCTCCGGCTTCAACTCCATATCTACTAGTATAAATTTGCATAAAATAATCAATAAAATGTCTATTAATTTAGGTATACATAACGAACTAAAATTAAAGATTACAAAAGTACTATACATTTACCTGAAAATAATACTTTTGTCATGTAGTCATTTTAAAGTCCATGATAACAAGCCAAGTATACAATTATTAAAATTTCAAAGTCCAGGACCATTTTAGTTTTAACTTGCCTAATAATGTTTATTATCCATATGAGTATGGGCTCTATAGATAATATGAGAGTATGGACATTTGATCCATATTTGATCACATGCAATAGTTGTATGATAAGCAATATTATTTCATAAGATACATATATTATTAGTTGTAGAGCAAATTAAACTTAGTATGAGATCGTATACATAATATGATTAAGTTTCTTTTGCTCATTAGTAATTGCTCTAGACCAAGAACTAAAGAGAGGCCCGGTTAACTGAAATGTTAGTTTGGTCCAAATAATTAACTACATGATCGATATCTTTAATTTGTTAAGGTTGAATGATAGTAATCGAGCATTCAAATTAGGCAATAATCTCATAGTTAGTTTTCTCGTAAAGGTATGACCTTTGAGGAACGAAGATGGAAATTTAAGATGATAGCAATAACGTTGGTACTGCTTGGATGAATAGGCAACGAACATCACCTAGGATTCATGAAGAGACATCAAAATTGGAATTATACTAATATTAAAGGTAGTTTAAAAGGAACAAGAAATGAGATTTCAAATTCTTGTAAAATACTATCTTTTATAAGTTATATTTCAAGAGCTTTTGAATATTGGATCTAAAATATCAATCATAAATTCATTATAATAAATGAAGTAGAAAGCCCATGGTAAAAGCGATAGAACTTCACATTGTTGATGCTGCTATAGTAGTGACATAAATAGTAGGAGCTCATCATATGAGTATTACCAATTGGCACATTTAAGTCAGAATGTATATTTTCAGGAATACTAGTATTATTTTATGAAAAAATAACTATTTTCAATTTGATCCCAAAAAACACAGTTTATTTGTAAATGATATAAATAATAAATTTGTAAAGATATGCTGTGATAATATTTGTACTCTTGACTAAGTTGTGTGTTGGATTAAAAAACTATATAAGCGTCTTAATATTAAGTATAACTAGTCTTGGAAATTTAGACTATATACTAATCATTGAAATATATTACACTATATATATATGAACAGTGTCTTCATATTTTTGTGATTACGAATCACGATGAAGCTTGTCTATAGTGATTGATAGTAGTTTTCATATTCAGTCGGAGTATGACCAGAGTTGATACAACCATGGTTGATATCATGTAGTATCTTAATATTTCAACCCAAATGAGTTGGACCCAAGAAACTATTATGTTTGGGAGGGACCAACAAAGATATCGTAGTCTAAAACACTAAATCAAATTCTCATACTTCATTTTTACTATTGAAATGTACAAGATACAGACTTATGTATACTAATATATCAGGTCAAATTTCTATAGTGTACTTGGAAGTGAAATGGAAAATGTGCAAAGAGCTAAAGATAATTCGATATAATCAAACATGGTGCATATATTGGATATAGAGTTATGATAAAGAGCTAAAGACAAATGATATATATTTGAAATTTAATTTTTAGATTTAACTATTTTACTTGGGAAGAACAACAATGGCGATCCAGATTTGGGCGACTTTTCCAATTTCCAATTTTAATTCCAAAATTCACTGCTCCTACTCCACTTCGTTTCTTCTCATGCCTACATATTCTCTCCCTACGATTGAGTCTTCTACTGTGCAGTCGGCTAGCATGATCATGCCGAATTATGCCTCTCGACCTCTGCCTCTTTGATGAGGATTCATTTCCGAGTCTAATACCATGTTCGGACAAGTCTCCTTCCATCGACATTTTTGTTAAGCGAGATTCAGGTGCTGATGTTAACATTTTGGATGGTGACAAGGCCATTGGTGAAGACTTTGGAAAATTGGGCGGGATCGTTGCTGAATCTGGTGCTCCCACTTCAATCTCTAGTTAGGTGTCGCCCTCATTTGCCGATGGTTTTAAGGGCAGTCCTAAACCTTATAGTAACCTAGGTTTTGGAAATGGAAAAAATGAAGCTTTATGTATTATTGGTCTTCTTTGTTTAAGAAGAAACCAAGGAACGCTGGTTCATATTCCCCTAAGCAATTTGCAATTAACTTTGTTGATAAACCCATTGCCCCTCTAAAAGAAATTATCGATGCTAGTATTTCTTTTTGGGAGGATAAACTTGTTGGGTTCTTCCTAGCAGATCCACTCCATTCTTTATTGATAAAGCGCGTGGCCTTAAGGTTTGGAGACTTCGCGGTTCTATGAAGTTAGATGTGAAAAATCTATGTATTTTTTCTAAATTCTCTTACCCTATGGAAAGAGCCCATATCCTTGAACTAGACCCATTAATTGTTGATGGAAAAGTTTCATTATTACCCAGTGGAATCAATCCCTATTTAGGTTCATCTCTCAAATATCCCATCTACTCTCTAATCTTTAGAAGGAATTAATTGGATTGCTAACCACATGACCATTTGATCTATTTTGATATATCACTGTCTCGAGTTTGTCAAAGCTCTCATCGAAATTATTCCCTCAAGGTAGCTGCCTACCATATCCCCATTCTTCGCTTTGAAAGTAGGACCATCTGTCTGAATGTTTCTTATTAGTGGGAACCACTTATATGTGAAACCTATCATTCTTTTGGCCATCTCAGTTCATTTTCCCTCACTCTGGCTCCCCAGCTTCTAATATGCCTTAGAAAAGTCCTCTCCCGAAGCCAACTATTCAGATGTGGCATATAAAAGCTCCCTTCACAACCATCGACCCTTCGGCTTGCATGCCGACAATGACCCTTTCTCCTAATTCGCCCTGCTTAGCTGCCTCCACCCCAAAAGAATCCCCAGCTAAACCACTCTTAACTCCATTTGATCCCTCTATCCTCGGGTCGCCACTCCAGGACATTCCCCTTTCCTTTCCCCAAGACGTTCCCCTCTCTATTGCTCTCTCTGCCGAGCAAACTCCACTCAATCCATCCTCCTTCCTACCGACTATACGACTGCCTTTGATACCCCTATCACAAGTATCAAGAGACGTCTTGTTTTTTCCATTCAGAACGACCCTACTAGTGTTCAACATTATTCTTAGAAGCTGGCTGATAAGCTCTTAAAAGTAACACCACTTATTTGGAAACAGAAAGTTGGAACATGGTCTCATCCTGGTAATGGCCTATGCGATCATGTTTTTTGGAAGATTTTTTTTTCAAATTGGGTCTCAGACTGAAATGATGAAAGAGAACTACTCTATAGGAAAATGGATAATGAGCTTGGACTTTGTAATGATGGTGAATATGGTGCTAACAATGAGGAGATTTTAGCCGCAAAGGACTAGGACCAAAGGTCTATTTTCTCACCTAGATCACATGGTTATTGCCTTAAGATTATTGGATGGTACAAATATGTGTAGATATATAGTAGCTCTCCATATCAAATCCTTGTTTGATGCTTACTTTGTATCATGTCATATAGCCAGGCATGTTGGCTACGTGTTGCATGTTGGCATCTATACTATAGCGTGGGTCTTTCGGTCTAGAATTTCAGCATCTCTATTTTTATATTTATATGTTTAGTATGGCTGTATGATTTTCGAATCATACATCCTTTATACAAAAAATACCGAAAATAAAATATGGTTTTATATCAAATGTTACTCCTCATTTGTTATATTATGATGTATAAGGAGTAATCAAATTCTGATTTGATTTACATGAGTGAAGCTGAGTTAAATATTTCTTAAAGGATATGTATTTATTTGTAGATACGTATATTAATCTGTTATTATTTGAAGCCAAGTTTTTAATTCCTTATATGATATGATACCTGATAGTTTACTTCTTGAAAAGTTAAGACATAAGGGGTTGACTCGGATAATATCCAACATAATGAAATGTAAATAAAATAGAAAATACAGAATTTATCCAGCCAAATTAGGACGTAGAAAATTAGGTCGCCTGATAAGGAGTCTCAAATGTCGAAGAGAAACTATGATTTTCTCAATATGAGAAAAGTAGATTGAATGTTAACCTCCTCAGTTGCCCAAAAATCATGAAAGTACAGACTTTGCCACTTTGCGAGATATTGATAATGTCTGCAATAGAATCCAACTACACCAATGAAATATGATTTTTGAGGTATATCCGATGATATATGATTCATCAAATGCAAACAATTATAATTAGAAAGCTACACACTAATTAAATAAAGGTGGTGGGGAAATGATTTGGCCAATTAAAATACTCAATTTAAAATCGATTTTTCTGATCACCTTGGTTAATTCCATTAGGAATTCGCCCATAGGTTATTGAATTAGCATAAAAACCTTCTGAATTTGAGATTAGTTGTAATCTTAAATCAAACATATAAAAAATGGAACACATATTTCCACTTAAAAATAATAAATGTTTAACCAGAGTCAAAATGTAGAGAAAGTGTGCCCATATACTAGAGAATAATTGAAAAAGGTATCAAATCATTTAAGATTATGGATAGACAACATGACCGTTGATGATAAAAGACCTAACACTCGTGTCCCGTATATATGATATAACGGGAAGTTAGAATTGTGATGATTGCCCCACACGCCTAATATACTTGTATGGAGCGCTGTGGAGGTACCCGACCAAGGCAGGACGGTAGCCAAGGGTGTAAAGTAATAAAAATCCAAGCACAGAATCTTTAGAACATCTCACAGTGCACTGACAAATTATAATATAATAACATAGATGCAAAACGGGTGAGATAGTGATATAATCAAATGAAGCAGAAGTAAAAACATCAAAGTACAACAGGTTCATAGATTATACAAAATTTAAAATAGTAGAGTTTATACATCCCAAAACTGCAAATAAACTCAATAACCATTTCTTAAAATACAAGTACCGACATAGCTCCACAGTACTGAACATCAGAATATAAGCGGTAGTAATCTCCAAAATATAGATATATGAAAGCATAGCCTCCTGCTCTTCCTCCATACAGCTCCATTCACTATCCAGACTGGTTATCCCTAATCAACTCATTTAAGAGTGCCTGAGATAATAAGAAGCAAAATCTAAAACCGAGGGTCAGATAAAAATCTGGTTTGAGCGATACATCATATCAAAATACTTTAAAATCGTATGCAGTAAATAGGATATAGGGAATTAATAACCATACCCGACCTGTTCCAACATCCAAAGATTTAGCACATAAACGCGATATATGCCAAACTACTATCACATGTGAAATATAGGGAGTATTAGGATATCACATAGCATATCAAGCACACAACAAACACGGCATCCATTACATGGCCTTGCATCTATCTCTCAAGTGCTTCAGATGTACGATAACTCTTTCGGATGCTCAACTTATTGCCCACATAAATGGCAAAGGATTGGACACACGTAGATGTCCAAAATATGGGTATACGAAGACTACCCTAGATACACGCAGGCTACCTTGTTCCATCAATGAGCATCACAACCATAGAATCATCCATCATTCCCTTAGCACACGTACCGATCGTAGAACTTCCTTACAGATGCTCAACTCATGTTCACATAGATGGCTAAGGACTGGAGTCACTGGACACACGCAAACATCCAAACACATGGGTACATGTAGGCTACCCTTTTCTACTCATGAGCATCAAAACCTCTGGTTCTACTCTACGAGCTATAATGTAGAACTCTTCCTTTTGGTCCATCACCAGATGCCATAGTCACTCGCCACATCGAGTTGTCAAAGTCGTCGCACCTAATTGGTCGCCATCCCAAAGTCATCTAGAGTTATCCTGGGTTGCTCTATTTTACCCCAACCCAACTCCCATAACCATCAGGCAACCCCAAATCCTGCCCAAAGCCCCATTATGCCAAGCACAAAGCCAACACCCCAAAACACCATTCCACGTTATGTCCGGTCCCTCTCTTGTAGCCGAACCAAATCCACCAAACATCATTTCCTATTCGGCTCCTTATCACCGAACCAAATGAATACCGGACATGATTTTCTGTCCAGTCCTTCACTTGTCGAACCAACATCTACCGAACATGATTTCCTATCCTATCCTTTACTTGCCAAGCCAAGCCGTTCACCAAACCCAAGCTACCACCAGACTGTCTTGGGCCAAAGCTAACACATTCTCTTTCTGAAGTCAACAACCGGACCACGCCATACCAGAACAAGCTTCATCGAACCAAAACATGTAGCTCCTTCATCACATCAACTTCGCATCGATTCTATCGCTACACCTAACACATCGACCTTTATGCATCGCATGTGTAACGATATGACTCAATGGTTCCTACCTCTAGTTCGCTATGATGAGCATTTTCAATCATACAACTATATAAACAAACACTTAAATCCACCAAATACCATTAAAACAAGCAAATCATACAATCAATCATCATATATGGCGTCTATAACATAGCCTAGCACATATCAAGGCAATCACATATCCAAATAACACGTCAAGAACACTAAAAATCCATGCATTCACATTTTTACGGTAGATTGGGTTTCAAAACAACATTAAAACTTAATTTTGACTTTAATATGGATCCAAGGCATGTTAGAACTTATATATATACATATAGTAAAGTGAGAGATGATAAATCGTTCACCGAAACTTCCAAAAAGTAGAGATTTGCATGCAAATCAAGGAAAATCTAAAAGTGAACAACAAAGATGTAATTCCCCCTTAAAAATGTAGATTTGAAGATCTCTAATGAATCCTTTTACTAATCTACCATTAATCTATCATTTAGACTTAGTTTGGAGGAGAAAAGAGATGGTTTTTGATGGAGAATGGGTTAATTGGAGCTTAGATCTATTTGTAAAGTGGTAAAAGTGATTGGGGATGATGGTTCAACCTAAAATAGCCTCTGAACCCGAAATAGGTTAATGGGCTTGCCCCTAAACTCACTAAATACCCGCTAAGCTGCTCCAAAAACTTTCATCTTCAAATCGCAATATCTCATAACTAGACAGTCCAAATTGCTATTATGACCACTCTACGGAAAGGTAAACCATTATATCTTTCCAATGAAAGTGGTCTCAGATGCTAGTTTGTTTTCTATCAGAAGTTATAGTCGTGTCAAGTTTGTAGGGGTAAAATCTTCTTGAAAAATTCTAAAGATAGGAAATGTAACTAATAGGCATTTTCTAAAGCTATAGAGTGATACTACCTCATATGAATTTAAAAATAATATTTTATGATCCTATGATACATAAAGACGGGCCGTTACACTCTCTCCCCATAAGGAATTTTACCCCCGAAATCCCGAATACAAAAAAATGAAATCAAACATAACTACCCTCTATGCCTAACATTCACTAGCAACCATATCAAACATCAAACATGCACATAGAAGTAGATAATGATATCTATGCCTACCCTAGCATGCACAATACTAAACTACCCTATATGATATTGAAAGTGAATGTAAATGCAATAAACATAAGTCTCACCAAGTAAAGATCATGGATAAGTGGTCCTCACGCTCTCCTCAGTCTCCCAAGTACAGCTTCCTTCAATCTCACTCCACCGAACCTTGACCAGCTCTATCGTCTTCCTCCTAAACTGCTTCGTACCATGTCCGATGTGAATTGGCCTACGAGGTCTCGATGATTCAGGTTCAATCTCGATATCATCAAGTTGATTCGGTTCAACTATCATGCCTGAGCCATGCATAAACTTCCACAAGTGAGAGATGTGGAACACGTTATGCACACCGACCATCTTTTGAGGTAAGTTAACTCTATAAGCCAGGTTTCCATTCCTCTCGAGTATCGGAAAAGGACCAACAAATCTTGAAACCAACTTCCCCTTAGTATCGAATTGAACAACATTCTTCAGTGGAGAGATCTTGACAAACTCCATATCACCGATGTAGAACTCTAAATCACGTCATCTCCTATCAGCGTAGCTCTTCCAACTATCCTAAGTAGCTTTCATTCGTTGTCGAATGATCTCAATCTTCTCTGAAGTCTCTCTAATCATATCTGGCCCAAGAATCAAATTCTTGCCTGCTTCCCACCAACATGAAGAAGCGTTGCACGGTCGGTCATATAATGCCTCGAATGGTGCCATACTGATGTTGGACCGATAACTTTTTTGTATGTGAACTTTTCTAAGTGTAAATAATCGTCTAATAAGACACCAAAATCGAGAATGCAAGCTCGCGAGAGATCCTTTAGCATACGATCCACCCTCTTGATCTGTGCATCTATTTGTGGGTAATAAGCTGTACTAAGATGCAGCTCCATCCCCAACGCCTCTTTTAAGCTCTTCCAAAACCTGCTAGTGAATAAAGGGTTTCGATTGGTCACAATACTCTTCGGCACACCATGGAATTGCACAACCCATTTCATATACAACTTAGCCAATTTGGATGTCGTCCTACTAGACTTGATGGGTACGAATCGAGCACTCTTCATCAATCTATCTACTATGACCCAAATACTATCATATCCTCCTCCGGTCCTCAACAATCCATTGAAACTTTCTCCCATTTCCACTTTGAATTCTCGAGCGATTATAGCAAACCACTCGGCTTCTTATGCTCTACCTTTACCAACTGACAGTTCATGCATTTCGAGATGAATACTCCAACGCCTTCTTCATCCTTTTCCAATAAAATGTCCGCCTCATATCGTGGTACATTGTATTACAGCCAGGATGTATAGTCACTCTCGAAAGATGGCACTCACGTAGCACCTCATCCCGCAACCCATTCGACATCAGGAACAAACAATCTTCCATCCTTACGGAGCCAACCATCACAGTCGATTTCGTACTACTTCATGTCCTCAGACTCTACCTATTCCTCTATCTTCGCCGTGATCTATGCCAGTCTAGCATCTTACCTTTGACTAGCACCATCTGCTCAATAAAGATAGGTCTGATCATCACGCTAGCCAACATTTCTGGCTTTAGCTCACGATGTGGTTTAAAATCATAGCCAGCGATAAAATCCAACTGCTTCCACTCTAGGAACATCCTCCCAAGCTAGCATATCTCCTACTCAATGCATCAACGGCTGCATTTCCCTTATCAGGAGTATAAGAAATGTCAAACTAATATGAGGCTAGGAACTCTAACCGTCGCTGCTGATGAAGGTTAAGATCCTTCTAGGAGAATAGATACTTCAACAACTTGTGGTCCGTATATAACTCGAACCTCTGTCTAAGCAAATAATGCCTTCATATCTTCAAAGCAAATATTATCGCCGCCCACTCCAAATCATGAGCCATATACTTCCTCTCATGCAGTCTTAGCTTTCGACAAGCGTAGGCGACAACCTCTCCTCTCACATCAACACCGCACTTAGTCCGGTACCATAAGCATCTGTGTATACAATCCGCTCCTCATTCCCGCTCGGAATGACTAACAATGGTGCACTCGTCAACCTCTCCTTCAGACTCATGAACGCGTGCTCGCACCTCGCGTCCCAAATAAAAGTTTGATTCTTCTTTGTCAAGTTGGTTAACAACGCGGCTACCTTAGAGAAGTCCTTTATAAAACGTCTATAGTATCCTGCTAAGCCAAGGAAACTTCTTATATTTGTAGCATTCTTGGGTCAAACCCAGTCCAATACCACTGCTACATTCCTAGGATTTATAGCAATACCCAGCTCGAAAATAACGTGACTCAAAAATCACACTTTCCTCCTCCAGAAGTGACATTTTGAATACTTCGCCATCAGTCGGTGCTTTCTCAACACCTCGAGTACAATCCTCAAATGCTCCTTGTGTTCTTTCTCCATCCTCGAACAAACAAGGATATCATCCACAAACATAAGTACAAACTTATTTAGCCGATCCCTAAAAATAGGTTTATAAGATCAACAAAGTATGTCGGTGCGTTGCTTAGCTTAAACAGCATAACCAACCACTCATAGAATCTAAATGGCGTACGAAATGTTGTAATCGGCATACTCTCATTTGCCACTCTCAGTTGATGAAACCCCATCGCAAGGTCCAACCGAGAGAACACTTTCACACCGTTGAGCTGATCGAACAACTCAATAATACGCGGGAGTGCACTATGCCACAAAGTGAATCAGACAACATTGATCACACAGCATAAGGTAGATTTTCTGTTATCCCACTTTACCATCAGTTGTCTAAAGAGCCCTGCAATATTTCATTTGTTGTCTGAATAGCCCATGAAATCTCTATGAACATGCTTGTTATTCAGACAACATTTTATTTGTCGTCTGATTTAAGTTATCAAATTTTTTAGTTTTGGCTCTATCTTTTCCCCCTCAATTATTTCATGGCCGCTCATTTTATTTTGTTTCCCCCATGTATTCGTTAATTATTCCCTCTTCTTTTCATTTCTTTTCCCCCATCTCTCAAATTAGAGAATCAAACGAAAAAACCCTATTCACCCCTATTTACTATATTTTGATTGCGTCGATTGATTAAACCCTAATCTCGCCCAAGCTCCTCTTTGTTGATTGATTGCGTGCTTGATTCTATGGAATAGGAACCTCTTTGGTAGCTTCTTTGTCAAGCAAGATTGATCTGAAATTTGGTATGGACTCTTTGATTTTAGTTTTCGATTTTATGCTTTGCACTTGACTATTTGCCAATGATGATTTCAGGTGAAATTTTTAGGGATTGAAACCCTATATTTTCGTTTTCATATTTTGGTTTGAATATTTCTACTGACTAGTTCAATTTCACTTTGTGCTCGATTTGCTTTGTGCTCAACTATCTACAACATATTGTCTTGTTTTTCCTTTTAGTTCAATTTGGTTTCAGTCATACCTTGTATTATTGAAACTTGCTGAAACTTACAATTTGATTTAATTTGGTTTATATTAAACTTTTGTTTAGTTCCTTGTGCTTGACTATATGAAACTTGCAATGTGTTGCCTTGTATTTCTTGGAACGACTAGTTCAATTTGGTTTCGGTCATGACTGATTGCAATGTGTTGCCATTGATATGCTGCCTTGTTTTGAACTTCCATGTATATACATAAATACATACATATGTATGTATGTATATGTGAATGTTTGTAGAACCGGTTCTGTTTTCGATTGATTTTGTTTGAGTTTTCTGATTATTTTTGAAATGCTTTTCCACTTGCATAAACTTATGCACACTTGCACTTGAACTATGTACATCATGATGGCTGCACTGCACATACATACATACATATGTAAATATGTGTCACACCATTTCTTGTTTTTCTATATACCTATATGTGAAGCTTTGATACATGTTTGCTTGCCCATGTTTGTTTATCTGCACTTGTACTCTTGTGTGTGTCTTTATTTCTAGTTTGCTAGTCTTGCCTCGCACTTGCTATTCAATTTGTGACAAGCCAGTGCACTACCTTGACAAGACAGTGCACGACACTGACTTTTCAAGGCAGTGCACACTAGTATATACTTGTATGTACTTGTATGAGCTTGTATATACTTGAATGCACTTGTATATACTTATATACACTTGTATATAACTGCATGTTCATATGTACACTCGAGCCTGTATATACTTGCTTTAGCACTAGTTGTTTCGCCAGAGCTTGTTTATGTGCACTTGTATATACTTGCTCTATGGTTTGTTATAGTGCATTGTCCATGTTGCACCTAAGTTGAATTGTTGAATTATTTAATACACATACATGTATATACATGTATGCTTTGAACTTGCACTTGAATTATTTACCGCATATACATGTATATCCATGTTGCACATCAGCATTTTCTTTTTTACTGCATATACATGTATACTTTGATCAAATGCATGTATGATTTGTTGTTTGGTTTAAATGCAAGTTCTCATTGTTTGCCTTATCAGTTTTGATGCTAATTTGTGGCACTCCCTTGTTCAATTTGAGCCTTGTTCATATATGAGCTTGAACCAGTTTGAGCTTGAACCAATTGTTGAATTGTTTTGCCTGAGCATGTTTGCTCCACTTTGCTCTATGGTTTATTCCACTTTGCTCTTCTAGTTTAAAACTGGTTCAACCTTGTTCATGCTTTGTTCATGGCAGTGCACAGTGGACTTATTTGTGCAATTATTTGTGGTCTATGAACTTGAACCATTTCCTTGTTTATAATTGTGTTGCTGAACTGTGTTTATTAGTGCACTTATTTGTGCATTTATTTATGGCCTATGGACTCATTCAAGGCAGTGCATACTGGACTTAGTTTGATAATGGATATTTATAGGAATTTGACTTGTTCATTCTTCGATTCCTAATATTTTACTCTGGTTGATTTCTCTGACTTTGGTCTTGACTTCGGTTTGCTGTATAGGTTGATTTCCTTGTTTCTGAGTATTGGTTGACATTTTGTTGTTTGTCATATAAATGTTACCTTGTTTTGGGAAGTTAAGTTTGACTGGTTTTGTTTGTGACTGGTTTTGTTTTTTAACTGATTTTGTTTGAGTTTTGATAAATTTTCAAATGTATGCTATGCCTTGTTCAACGTGTATACTTATATGTATGTATATATGTGTGAATGCTTGCTAAGCCAGTGCAAAATTGTATATACATACTTCCATGTATATACATAATTTGTGGCACTTTGATTGCTCTAATCTCATGACTGCGCTTTGATCTCGAACTTGAACTACCTGGACTTGAACTGCCTGGACTTATTATTATGTGATGATGATCCATGTTGCTTTTGCACTGTGATTTCTTGTTATGTTGTCTTGGTTCATCCATACTCATGTGTTTGTATGTTTATATCTACATGTCACTACATATGTGTGAACTTCCATGTATATACAGACATGTGTATGTATATATATGTGAATGTTCTTATATCTGCATATATATATATATATATATATATATGTGTGTGTGTGTGTGTGTGTGTGTGGGCGCGCGTGTATGTGTGAACTGCCTTTGGTGCATTAGTCTGATCTGGTTCATATAAAGTAATTTGAGACTTCCATGAATATATATACATACATATCTATGTATATATGTGTGAATGTTGCTTTTGCACTATGATTTCTTGTTATGCTGTCTTGGTTCATCCATACTCATGTGTATGTATGTTTATATATATCTGCATATTATTTGTGAACTTCCATGTATATACATACATACATATGTATGTATATATGTGTGAATGTTCTTATATCTGCATATATATGTGTGTGAACTGCCTTTTGTACATGAGTCTGATCTGGTTCAATTGCAAATCTTGTTCCAATTCAGTTCTTATATATACTTGTATGTACTTATATGTGCTTGTATATACTTGTATGTGCTTATATATACTTGTATACACTTGTATATACCTATATATACACTTGTGTATACCTTTTTGTTCATATGTACACTCGAGTTGGCTTGATCTTGAACCATTTTGAGGTTTAGTTGCACTTGTTTTCAGTTCTAAACCATTTTGAGTTTCTGAACCGTTTTGAGTTGAAATTTTTTTCAATACATAAATGATGTGTGCATTGAGTTAGTTTCTTGATGTATATGCTATCGAGTTGCAGCCGTGTGTATCTCCTCTTGATACAATGTGTGTCTACTTGAATCTGATTTCCATCTTATTGCCTTGTTTAATCTGAATCATAATTCATGCTTGTTGTTGCATTAGTATTGACCTGATACACATGTACATGCATTTTTGTTCATATCTGAATTCATATTCTGGCCTGAACCTGATTTCCATTTTGTTTCATTTTGGTTTACAATCCGATCTTATGCACTTGTGTTCTCTGCACCATATTCTAGTCTTCACTTCGGTTGAACTGCACTTGTGTTCGCTGCATCGTATTCCGGT
Source organism: Allium fistulosum (assembly GCA_030737815.1). Lineage (NCBI taxonomy): Eukaryota > Viridiplantae > Streptophyta > Magnoliopsida > Asparagales > Amaryllidaceae > Allium > Allium fistulosum. The sequence continues at coordinate 147,386,190 of CM060901.1, forward strand.
CTTCACTTGTGGTCGCTACACCATATATACATGCATAAATATGTATGTATATATGTGTGACTATGTAATGCTGAATGCCTTATGTACACTGCTTGGTCTGACCTTATGCACACTTGTCCGTGAGATTGGATTGAGGCTCGGCCTTGTGATATTCACAGCGATACACTGTGCATATCATAAGTTGTCCTTGCACACACATATTTTTCCTTGTCTAAAACATGAAGAAAAACAAACCCACAAAATGAGGCAATATTTATATTAATATTCAATTTTACTTTTTCAATTTAGGTTTATTTCTTTTTCCATTTTACTACGCTGTTTATTTGACAAGCATAAAAGATGGCTGGACGCAAGTTAGAGCAAGCAAATCAAGACCAACATCAAAAATAAACTCGTGTGAGTGTGGGTGAGTGTGAGTAAAAGAGATGTTGTATATGAGAGTGTATATAAATATTGTATATATAAGAGTGACAGTGAAAGTTGTATTTGAAAATGTAAGTCGAGTGATGGCAAAAGTTGTATTATATTTGAATTTGATTTGAAATAAATTATTTGTTTAAATAAAATATTTGAATTTCATTTTGTGAACAATTATTCATATCTGTCAGTATTTCTACGTTGTCTAATAAGAATTTCAAGAGATGATACTATAACATCAGACAATATACGTTTTTTTGTCGTGCAAGTGCACATCAGATGATGAGCCATCTCTGTAGTTTGATATGTAATGAGGTGGCACGGGATTTAATGATAGATGGATATGTAACCAGACAACAGAGCATATCCGTCGTCTGATGCCTTTTTTCTCATAGTGGTGGATACTTGTTCTTCTTCGTCACCTTATTCTGTTCACGGTAATCTACACCTAACCTTAAAGAGTCATCCTTCTTAATGGCAAATACTACAGGTGTGCCCTACTCGGATATGCTCCTATGAATGTACCCTAGCCTCAATAGGTCATTCACTTACACCTCTAACTCCTTCTACTCTCTAGGTGCCATATACCTCAAGATCATAATTATCGGCTTGACATCCTTTACTAAGTCTATGCGGAACTTAATCTCTTAATATGGCAGTAATCTGGTCACGTCCTTGAACACGTCTAGATACTCTCTCACGATAGGCACAAATGACAACTCATCCTATGGAATCTCAAGCAAATATAGAAAATAAACCATAACTTCATCCTCTGGCAGGCAACCAATCACTACCATCTGCCTTACCACAGCCACAATCGTCACCAACAACCTCTCGCAATTCACCACACTACATACTTCCTCAGCCAGTCCATCCCCATAATAATACTGAACCCCATAAAACCCAAAAGAAAGCAATCAAAAGCAAACAAACATCCATGACTCGATGAGGCTAGGTCTCGACAAACCATGCAAAGGCAAGTCGATCCTCCAATAGGGTTTGTAACAATCAAAAAGGTCGGTCAACATTCCAATTCTAGTCTATCTACTATATCGCTAGATATAAAGGATGTAAAGCTCGGTATCGAATAAAACACGTACATGTGAATCAAAGATAGAAAGCATACCTTGTATAACGACACCTTCCCCTTCTCCTTCGTCGATGGAGCACTCGACGAAGTTGAAACAATGTTTATAGCGAAAGCAGACGCATCCTGCTGACTCCTTAATAGCTCTGGGCAATCCTTCTTCATATCCCCCAACTTGTTGTAGATAAAACACTGTTTCTTCTCGTTTATGCAACTTTTGCTAAGATGGCCCTTCTCCCTTCCATTATAGCAAGTAGGCTCCTACTTGCCCTTCTTCTGGCTACCCTTGACCTATGGCTGCTTCTACTTGTTGTTGTTGTTCCACTTCTTCTTGCCTCCCTCGCTAGCTTGTTTCTTTGGCTCATCCTTAGGAGCAACAACCAACTTAGGCTTAGGGTACAGACTCTCATATGAAAGATCCTTCTCCACCAGCCTCTCAAACAACTCATCAATATGCTCTACTAGCTTCCTCTAAGATAATCATCTAAGCCCATAATGAACTTCTTATTCTTCTTGAACGGAGTATCGATAAATGGTAGGTCGTACTTCAACATCGTGTCGAACTCTACTACGTACTGTGACACAGACATATCCCCCTGTCTCAAGTCGACAAACCATCAAAATAGCATCGACTTTTGAGCAACCAGTATATACTTCTCTTCAAACCTTGCCTTAAACTGTTCCCAAGTAATCTGATCCTCAGAAATAGTAATCTTGGTGGCATTTCACCACCCTATAGATCTTACCTGAAGCCGTCTAGAGGCCAACTTCTTTTTCATCGCATCCTCTAACTACATATCCTCAAAGAGGCGTTTGTAGGTATCTAACCAATTCGCACTTCAATGGCTGAATCCATTCCAAGAAACGGTTTGCCACCTAGAGTAGAGCAAACCTTGCTTATTTTGGCAAAGCAGCCTCGATGCTTGCATTGGAGCACCACCACTAAAAACTGCAGCAAGAGCAACTTAGGCATTCTAAACCATGTTTCGCACCATCTCAGCGAACATGTTCTGCAAGTCAGGGTTAGCATCCCTCGATCCCGCCTCCTCCTCAACTACAAAGACAGAGTTCCCAGCAGCATTCCTTGTTAGTCAGCTCATTCTTACAAGCTGTAATAAGAATTACCAGTCTCTCTAAAAGGAATAAGTGGTGTCCATTAATGTAATGCAACTTAATTACACTACGCCATAGATGGCCTTCTACAACATTTTTGCAAGGTGTTGCCAGGTAAAATGTTGCGATAGCTATACAATTTTGGTCCTACTGCAACGTTGAATTTTTGGTGTTGCCTTAGCCATAAAAATGTGTTGCTCTAGCTAAACAAGTGTAATTGATGCAACATTTTTTTATAGTGTTGCTATAGCAGACCTTTGCATATCTTTCGCACCGATCCGCGCCAATCTACCAAGGCAAATCCTACGTTGGAGAACGTGACACCTCATCAATCCGAACACCACTCCTTGATCTTTTAGAGCCGCGAAGAAAAAAAGTCCCCGCAAATAACTTTTTATTTTCATTCTTCTCTGTCTTCTTACAAAGGTTCAAGCGAACATTCTTAATTTGGGGTTCAGCGATTTCAGTTCGATTAGGGCTTCGATTTGGGGGTTCAAGCTTTGTTCAGTGATTTCGCTTTGATTTGGGGGTTCAAGCATTGTTCACATCACTTTAGGGCTTCAATTTTGATTTTGAGGTATAACACACTCTCTCATCAATTTAGGGTTTCGGTTTAAACTACTTATAAATTCTTAATTTGGCCTGAATTAACAATTCGACTTGTCTAGGTTTCCTCTTGTTGGACACACACACAAATTTTATCTTTTTATGCTAAAATACTCATATTCATAATTGTAGTGATAGATAGCGAAAACATTTGGATAGAACTTCCAAAGTTTAGTGAAGGATATATTAGCGGGATAAGAGCCTTTATACAAAATGGTTTTTCTAAATTTGCCGTAGGCGATGAAATGACGTGCCCATGCAAGAATTGTAAAAATAGCAGGTGGCATCGTCCAGATATAATTTAAGATCATCTCATCTGCAATGGTCCATCTCCATTGTATGTGAAATGGATTTGTGAGGTTTCTCACCCAAATTTTGGAAGGAGTGATGAAGATATAGACTGTGATGCTGGTGATTTTGGAGATAATCTAGGTGAAATGTTGCACCGTACTCGTGGAAATATGCAGAACCGTGAAGATGAGAATTCTGATGCACCAAATGCCGATGCTAAAAGATTTTATTGCCTTATCGAAGATGGAAAGCAGCCATTATATCCTGGCTGTTCAAAATTTTCGAGATTAAGTTTTATCATCAGGCTTTATTCTTTAAAATGTGTACATGGAATTACAGAGTCTGCAGTTGGGGATATACTAGAGTTGGTGAGAGAGGCTTTTCAACAGGCCCACATACCTTTATCTTTTAGAGCCGCGAAGAAAATCATTAAAGATTTAGGTCTTGATTACAAAAAAATACACACATGTCCAAACGATTGCATGCTCTATTGGGCATAAAATGAAGATAAATATGTCTGTAACTCTTGTGGTATTTCGAGGTGGGAAGAGGAAAAGAAAGGCACCCGTGGCAATGATCCAAAGAAGAGTATTCACAAAGTCCCGACAAAAGTGATGCGTTACTTTCCGCTAAAACCAAGGCTGCAAAGGCTGTTTATATGCAAGAAGTATTCACAACTTATGAGATGGCATTCTGTGGGCCGAAAAAAAGACGGAAAACTTAGACATCCAGCTGATAGCAAGACTTGGAAGGCGATGGATGCTATGTATCATGATTTTTCATCTAAAAATAGAAATATCAGATTGGGTGTAGCCTCTGATGGATTCAATCCTTTTCGTACAATGAGTACAACTTACAGTACATGGCCAATTGTATTAGTTAAGTACAACCTTCCACCTTGGTTGTGCATGAAGCCCAAAAATCTAATTCTTTCGACACTCATCTCCGGTCCAGAGTCTCCAAAGAATAAAATTGATCTATATATGCAGCCTCTAATTGAAGAGTTGAAAGAATTATGGGATCTAGGCATAGAAACTTATGATGCCTTTACTGATCAAAAATTCATGTTACGTGCAAGTGTGTTGTGGACCATTAGCGATTTTCCGGGGTATGCAATGTTATCCGGTTGGAGCACAAAGGGTAAATTGGGTTGTCCTGTATGCCATTATGAGACTTCTTCAATGTACTTGAAACATAGTAAAAAAATGTGCTACATGAATCATAGAAAATTTCTGGATCTGAAACACAAGTGGAGGTTTGATAAGAAGAGGTTCAATGGTGAAGTTGAAATAGGACAGATTCCGGGAAATTGATCAGGAACAGACATTGAAGAACTGTTGCGTGACTTTGAAAATAATTTTGGGAAGAAAAAGGATTCCCCTTTCAAAAAGAAGTCAATATTTTTCAATTTACCGTATTGGAGCCACAATTTATTACGACATAACCTTGATGTTATGCATATAGAGAAAAACATATGCGACAACATACTCCGTACTTTGCTAAATATTAGTGGCAAGTCAAAAGACCATTTGAATGCTCGTTTTGATTTATAGGAAATGGGCATCAGGAAGGTCATGCATCCCGTTTTATCAAATGACGGCGAACACTTTGAGATTAGGGCTGCCATATTTGACATGACGAATAAAGAAAAGAAATATTTTGCTCAGTACTGGAGAATGTTAAATTGCCATACGGTTGTGCAGCCAATATCAGTCGGTATGTTCACACGAAGGAAAGGAAAATATCAGGGTACAAGACCCATGATGCTCATTTTCTACTTCACTACTTGTTGCAATTTGTTGTGAAAAAAACACTAAAGCCTGAGGTTGCATTGCCTCTGATAAGATTTGGTGCATTCTTAAGAGGTCTTTGGGGCAAAGTAATTGATTTGGAAGATATGAAGAGGCAACAACAAGAAATTGTCGAAATTCTTTGCCAATTTGAGATGATATTTCCACCGGCTTTCTTTGACATAATGGTTCACTTGACGGTTCACTTGTGCAGGGAAGTTGAATACGGTGGACCTGTGCACGTTCGATGTATGTTTCCGATTGAGCGTTATCTAGCTAAACTCAAATCTTATGTGCGCAACAGATCTAAACCGGAGGGTTCCATCGCCGAAGGTTACTTGGCAGAAGAATGCTTGACATTCTGCTCAAGATTCTTAAGCGGTGGTGATGCAGTACCTAAATTTGAAAGTTGTCCACAAAATATGGAATATGCTATTGGTACAAGAAGAAATAAAGACGGAAAAGCTATTCATCTAAAAGAATCTGAGTGGATGGCATGTCATTGGTACATTCTATTCAATTGTGGCAACGAGGAAATAGATAATTTAAAAGAGTAAGTTTTTATGTTCTAATTTTATTCTAGCAAGTACTAAAGAATTAGAATATTTCTTTATTGATATTAATACCATCATAATTATTATAGGGAACATCGAGCTTTAATTGATGGTCATGCAATATCGAGAAGATATAAAAGAGAGAGAGCACATACTGAAGAATTCTGGAAATGGCTGAAGGATGAGGTTGGGAAAAAAGAGGACATTTCGAAAGAGCTAGAAGTGCTTGCAATGGGCCCTAATTGGAAAACTAGGAAATTTAGTGGATATGTTATTAATGGATACAGATTCCATACAAAATATAGAGATGCTAAGTGTAAAACACAGAATAGTGGTGTATTCTTGACTACCTTGACCACTAGCTTTGCAAGTTCAAAAGATCAAAATCCATTGGTTGGTAATGTTAGTTACTACGGAGCAATTGAAGAAATACTAGAAATTGATTATTGGGGAGAAATTTCAGTGGTTTTATTTAAGTGTTGCTGGTACCAAGAAGAGAAAGATTTGTATGGGATGACTCGAGTTAATTTTAATAGATTGTGCCATAAATCTAATCCGTATGTTATGGCTTCACAAGTACAACAAGTATTTTATGTACAAGATCCAACTGATACAGCACTTTATAATGTTGTCAAGAAAGTGCCGAGGGACTGGTGTGATGTCGAAAATGAAAATGGAAATGAAGATGATCCAGTTTTACATGATATTCAATGTGGTAATGGAATAGGAAATCAAGTTAGTGATGTTAGGTGGTATAGAGATGACGTCCCGGCAACACAAATCCTCATTCCGCCTAGCATAGAGGAAACTTCCTCTTGATTTCTATGTAGCAATATCAAGTGACTTCTATTTATGCATTGGTTCTTAATTAAGGGACGACTTCTGTATCTGTTGATTTTCATAATTAATTTACTACTTTTTAATTACTTGACTGCTTGTAAGTTATTCTGATTTTATGTGTTCCCTTGTTGTTTCTAGTGCTTTATATACTTGCATACACATATGTACTTAATATACCTGCCCATTTTATTATTTCATATCTTGCTTCCAATGTAAACTCACCATTCTGTATCCATTTTGTATAGGATGGGGGAACTCATGCAGCTCACATTTCATCACAAGGGTGCATTTCAGAAGGCACAATATGTTGGTGGAACCGATACTGTGGTAAAGGGGGTTGATCCTGACTACTTCTCATACACAGTGCTCATGGAGTTTGTGAAGGATGACCTTCAATACACCGAAATAGGAGGAATTTATATGAGAAATGGTGAGAAGGGTGGGTGGAAGTTAGTGACGAATGATGCGGACCTCTCCGAATTAGTCAAAGGAGTTAACAGTGGTGGCAACTTGGATTTTTATATCGACAACGTTGTCGATACTGCAATTGAGCCACTGAAGCAAATGCAGCCGCATGTAATCATGCGGCTAAGGCAGAATCTGGTTACAGGTATATATAAATGGATAGTTAATATCATTTACAGATTGTGATATTTTGATATAGCAAAAAAAAAATATTATGATATTTTGATTATAACATTTAAAGATTATGATTATAATATCATTGTATTGTTGCAGCTACAAAACCAGTGAAACGACAGTACGTGACGGCTCATCAACTACAACAGAACCAAAAAAACAAGAAGTTAGCTGAAGTCAACAGTCCTCGGAAGTCAGCACGGCTGAATAGCAATGCAACTGTGAATCTAAAGTTAGGTGAGGTGAACAGTCCTCGGCAGTCGACACGGCTGATTAATCCAGAACCCAACGATGCAACCGTGAATCTAAAGTTAGCTGAGGTGAAAAGTCCTCGGAAGTCGGCACAGCTGAATAATCCAGAACCCAGCAATGCAACCGAGAATCTAAAGTTAGCTGAGGTGAGCAGTCCTCGGAAGTCGACACGGTTGAATAATCCAGAACCTAACAATGCAACCATGAATCTAAAGTTAGCTGATCAGGTAAATCCTCAGAAGATGACACAGAAAAAAAACCAAAAATTAGCGATTCAGCAGTGAATCTGAACTCATCAAGTGTTAAGAGGAAGTTGGAATCACGTTTACCAACATCGGAAGAAGAAGATATGGATGAAAATGGCATGCAGGTTTGAAGAATTCTTATTATGATGATCTTATTGTAATTTGAATATTTTGTACCACTCTTGCAGCATACTTACTATGATGTTCCTGTTTATTATATACTTGCAGGATGTTCATCTACCACCTCCACCACCTCCAAATGAGTATTCTACACCTCCACTATCTCTAAAAGATTATGAAGTACAGAGAGCTGCTAAGTTGATGATGAACCTAAAAGATTATGAAGTACATAGAGTTGTTAATGTGATGAGGAACAACGAAGTTCTTGCTTCTCTAGGTGTGCCTGCAATATCAGCTGAACTGAGAAATGCAAACCAAAAAAAAGATAAAAGAAAAGAAAAGATGCAAGAGGATGTGGATAGTGATCAGGAATATAATCCGGACCATTAGGAGCATAGTGAAGATGATACTTCACAAAGTCCAAGAAAGGTGTGTGATAGCTACATATCTTATTTTTTATGCTTATGAAGATAATAACTATAAAATCCAATCTTATTTCCTACTTATATATACAATTTAGCGAACTAAAAAAGTTGAGAAGCCCAAGCCTGTTAGTGGACCACAAACTCATTCAGCTAGTGGTATCGCAAAGGAAAAGGAAAATTTGAGAAGCACAAGCCCAAGCCTGGTAGTAAGTTCAACTGAGAAGGATGTTGAAGGAAAAGGAACAATGGCTGATTATTTGCCTCTGCGGGAACGACAAAAGAAAAATGCTGCAAAAGCTAGTGCAAGTGGTATGGCAAATAAGTATGTTGCGGAGAATGTCTTGCCAGACATTGAAAATGAAGAAGTTGAAGCAGGTACTAAATTGATGTGATAATAATATTTAATATTACAGTAGGATTAATATTTAAGTACCGAATTTACATTATGATTTATGTTATTATTTGATGGGACTTTTCATTTTAATTAAAGGTGAAGTTCCTAAAAGACTCAGAGGTCACATAAAGATGTTTAATGTTCATACAAGGGCGAATGACAAAAGAGTTGTAATTATGATGAACCAGTGGTTCCAACCTATTTCAGATGATGACAAAGTAATATCTGAACTGAGCAACTTTTTAGGAACATTGAAAAGGTCTGTGCCACTTACGTATAAATCTTGGTCGGATGTTCCTGAAAAGTTGAAGAAATCTCTATGGGATTATGTTAAGGTAATCTATTATTAACTATAATGTTGCTGAATTTTACTTTAATAAGTAATATTGATCTATTAACTATAATGTAGCTGAATTTTGATACAGAGACCATCATAGAAGATCCTTTCTTCTGTTTGGTACTTCTTCCTTTGTTTAGAGTTTCCAGAGCAGACGCCTCTTTCAGCATCATATCCAGTTCCACTTCAGAGTAGATGCTTCTTCATTCCTTTTGATTCAAATGTATGGAGATTTCTCCTTTGTTTTTGTGTTTGCATAGAGCTCCCGTTTCAGATACATGGAGCAGCTTTTTCTTTAGTTTCTAGGTACTCCAAACACCTTAGTATTGGGTGGTGGCCAGGCCGGAACTCGATACCGAGGTGTGATGGGTGGTGGCTTTGCCGGAACTCATCTTAGGGGTACCTGTTCTATCCTTTACTACTAGCATTTAGTTTCTGTTACCTGCCAGGCATGTTGGCAGCAACTTATTATTGTGATTTATATAGCTGCATGTGTGCTCTCCTCTACTCACAAAGGATCATACATTTTTACTCAAAACAAGTAATATTGATCTATTAACTATAATGTAGCTGAATTTTGATTTATTTTTTCTTTTTTATGTTTGATTTATATTTAAGCAACGGTATATTATTCCGGATGAATGTGAAAACTGGGTGTTGAAGTCTATTCGTGACTGTTGGAGGGGGTACAAGAGTCGCATAAAAACAACTCATTATAAAGCTTATAAGACTGATGAGGAGAAGCTAGAAAACAAGCCGGACAACATCCCAGTGGAGGATTTTAAAGTGCTCTTGAGGTATTGGGCAGATGATGAGATTCAGGTATACGTACATATTATTTATTTCGCAAGATAAACGAGTACTTTTTTTTGTGAGATAAACGAGTACTTTGTTTTTTGTGTATTTTTTAGCAAAAAGCCCTGAAAAATTCTGATAGTCGTAAGTCGTATCAAGACACACACACCGCTGGTCCAAAGTCGTTCGCCCAGCTTCGTCATAAGATGGTATGTGATACTTTACATTTTTGACTGAAGAGAGTGTATGCTAAACTATCCATTGAACTTGTATCAAGAGATACCATCCGATGCAGCACTTTTTCTTAAAAGTCGTAAGAGAACAGATGGACGTGAGTACGTGTCTAATCCTCAAGTAATGAAGTACAAACTTGTAAGTAATAATTCTGTTTTGTTATAATTTTGTTCTGTTTTGCACATGCTGCACATTGTTCATGTCTTGCTCATGTGCATGTATGCTCATGTCCTTGAAACTGTCCTTGAAAGACTTGTTGAACCTGAGTTTCACAAACGTACTAATGGCATAGATGTTTGCTTTGGAAATTGTAGTTGAGTATATTGTGAGATTAAGAATTTTGAACCTTCAGCCATTTTTTTCCTTTTCTAGTCGAATGAAGAGGACTTGCTTTTGCATTTGGCTAGAAATGACACAAAAACTGGAAATGAAGAAATGAATTTGGTTAAAGGGATTACTGACTTGGTTTATATAAAAATATATGTCTATAGTAATACATATATGTGCATAAATAAAATGAATGGCCGTTTGAAGCCTTAGAATCCAGATGACGAAGCCGTAGCTGGCCGTCGACAGAATTGTTTTCCAGTTTTTACTAGTATATATATTACAAATTGTTTTCTAATTACATGCACATAAACAAATTGTTTTCCAAAATGTGGCATTCTATGCATTTGCTGTACACAAACCATATGTAAGCATTTGCTGCATTCTCTGCATTTGCTGTACACAAACCATATGTAAGCATTTGCTGCATTCTCTGTATTTACTGTAGGGTAATTTTGATGTGGCTTTATTTTGTAGGACTTAGTTCAAAAGGCAATGGCCGGTGGAGAAGGAGGAAATACTGTTGAAACAGTAATTTCGAATGGAAAATCACAGGGTCGTCCTTTGCTTATAGGGAGGCGTGCAAAGTGTGCAAAACAATCAACCGAGGCTCTAACAAATGCTTACGTACATGACTTAAGGCAAAGGCTTGTCAAAGAAATGGAAGCACAACTAGAATCTAAGGTAAATCAGAAGGTACAAGAGAATTTGGCTAGGGTGCTTAAGAAATTAGGTGATGCCAACCCGGAGATGAACATCAATGTCCAGTGAGACTGATAATCTGACTGGAGGCACCAACTCTTAAGTCTCATTTATGAATTGTTATGTGTACCGGATATTTTGGGGTAGCTTTGTAGTATTTTGGGGTAACTGGATATTTTGGGGTAGCTTTGTAGTATTTTGGGGTAACTGGATATTTTGGGGTAACTGACATGAATTGTGATGTGTACTGCTGTATGAATTGTTATCTATACTGTGTATTATGTTGTGTATTATGCAAGTGTTTTATGTGATATTGTACTGTGTATTATGCAAGTGTTCTATGTGATATTGTACTGTTCTATGTGCTCTTAGTGTCTCTTCAGTATAGTGTTGCAGTAGCTTCAGAATAGTGTTGTAGTAGCTTCAGAATAGTGTTGCCATCGGGTTATAAATGTTGCTTAAAATAATGTTGCAATAGTCATTCAAGGTGTTGCCATAGGGATGGACTTAGTTGGGTCGTGGGCCCCACAAGATGTGGGCCCCACAACTTCAGAAAGTTAATATCTATAGCAACATTTTTGGAATGTTGCTACAGATACCTATGGGTGTTGCCATAGACCCAAATAGGGTTCTATTGCAACAATATTACTTATGTTGCCTTAGATAGTCAAAATGTTGCCTTTGAGGTCTAAGGCAACGGCAAAAATTGCATCACCCTAAAAATGTTGCCATAGCTAAAAGTGTTGCCATAGACCTATGGCAACATTTTTCGGGCCTGAGCCAACATTTTTTTTGTGTTGCAGAAGGCCATTTATGGCGTAGTGTTAATAAATATATACTACTATATAATTTTGAAAACCAAAATATAACAAGTATGCTCTCTCATATATCACTCGATCCATTCAAAGGTGACCACTCCTTCCTTATCTCTAATGGATCCAAGTATCAACTCGGGTCGTCTACGAAACCTAAGGTCTGATACCAAATGTGACGACCACCCTACAACTTCAGTATCCAATATACTTATATAGAGCGCGGTGTTGGTACCCGACCGATGCAGGATGGTAGCCAAGGGTGTAAAGTAATAATAATCCAAACACAGAACCTGTAGAACATCTCACAACACATAGACAAATATATTCTATAACTGTCAGAGTGTAACAGATTCATTGATTATACAAAAACGGAAATGGTAGAGTTTATACATCCCAAAACTCCAAATAAATTCTATAATATAATAACATAGATGCAAAAAAGGGTAGACAGTGATATAATCAAATGAACCATAAGTAAAACATTAGAGTGCACGGGTTTATAGATTATATAAAAACTGAAATTAAAGAGTTTATATATTCCAAAAATCAAAATAAAGTCTATAACTGTCTCTCAAAATAGAAGCATCGACATAGCTCCATAGTACTGTGCAATGGAATATAAGTGGTAAGAAACTCCAAAATATAGATATATGAATGCCTGGCCTCCTGCTCATACTCTGTATAGCTCCAAGCACTATCCAGACCTGTTATCCCTAATCTACTCATTTTAGAGCACCTGAGATAATAAGAAGTAAAGCATAAAACCTCAAGTTAGACAACACAGTTTGGTGTGAGCGATACATTATCTCAATGTACTATAAAATCATATATAGTAAATAGGATATAGGGTATGAACAACCATACCTGACCTGTTTCTACATCCAAAGAGTTAGCCCATAAACACAATATATGCAAAGCAACTATCACATGTGAAATACATGGGGTATAGAGATATCATACAGAATATCAAGCACGCAGCAAACCTAGCGTCCATCACATAGCCTTACATCTCTCACTCAAGTGCTTCAGATGTATGATAACTCTTACAGATGCTCAACTTATTACCCATGCAGATGGCAAAGGACTGGACACACGCAGACTTCGTAAATATGGGTACATGCAGACTACCCTTGGTACAAGTAGGCTACCATACCCCAACAATAAGCACCACAACCATAGGGTCATTCATCAGTCCCTTAGCGCACATACTAATATTAGAACTTCCTCATAGATGAATGGACTGGACACACGCAGACTTCGTAAATATGGGTACATGCAGACTACCCTTGATGCAAGCAGGCTACCATACCTCCAACAATAAGCACCACAACCATAGGGTCATTCATCAGTCCCTTAGCGCATGTACTAATATTAGAACTTCCTCATAGATGAATCAAACTGGTTTAAATACAAGTTCTCATAGTTTGCCTTATCAGTTTTGATGCTAATTTGTGGCACTCCCTTGTTCAATATGAGCCTTGTTCATAATATGAGCTTGAACCAGTTGTTGAATTGTTTTGCCTGAGCTTGTTTGCTCCACTTTGCTCTATGGTTTATTCCACTTTGCTCTTCTGGTTTAAAACTGGGTTCAGCCTTGTTCATGCTTTGTTCATGGCAGTGCACAGTGAACTTATTTGTGCACTTATTTGTGGCCTATGAACTTGAACCATTTCCTTGTTTATAACTGTGTTGCTGAACTATGTTTATTTGTGCATTTATTTATGGCCTATGGACTCATTCCAGGCAGTGCATACTGGACTTATTTTGATAATGGATATTTATAGGAATTTGACTTGTTCATTCTTAGATTCCTAATCTTTTACTCTGGTTGATTTCTCTGACTTTGGTTTTGACTTCGGTTTGCTGTATTGGTTTATTTCCTTGATTCTGAGTATTGGTTGACATTTTGTTGTTTGTCATATAACTGTTGCCTTGTTTTGGGAATTTAAGTTTGACTGGTTTTGTTTGTGACTGATTTTGTTTTTAACTGATTTTGTTTGAGTTTTGATAAATTTTCAAATGTATGTTATGCCTTGTTCAACGTGTATACTATATGTATGTATATATTTGTGAATGCTTGCTAAGCAAGTGCAAAATTGTATATACATACTTCCATGTATATACATAATTTGTGGCACTTTAATTGCTCTAATCTCATGACTGCGCTTTAATCTCGAACTTGAACTACCTGGACTTGAACTGCCTAGACTTATTATTATGTGATGATGGTCCATGTTGCTTTTGCACTGTGATTTCTTGTTATGTTGTCTTGGTTCATCCATACTCATGTGTTTGTCTGTTTATATCTACATGTCACTACATATGTGTGAACTTCCATGTATATACAGACATATGTATGTATATATATGTGAATGTTCTTATATTTGCATATATATATATATGTGTGTGTGTGTGTGTGTGTGTGGGCGCGTGCGTGTGTGTTAACTGCCTTTGGTGCATGAGTCTGATCTGGTTCATATAAAGTAATTTGAGACTTCCATGTATATACATACATATCTATGTATATATGTGTGAATGTTTCTTTTGCACTGTGATTTCTTGTTATGCTGTCTTGGTTCATCCATACTCATGTGTATGTATGTTTATATAAATCTGCATATTATTTGTGAACTTCCATGTATATACATACATACATACATATGTATGTATATATGTGTGAATTTTCTTATATCTGCATATATATATGTGTGTGAACTGCCTTTTGTACATGAGTCTGATCTGGTTCAATTGCAAATCTTGTTCCAATTCAGTTCTTATATATACTTGTATGTACTTATATGTGCTTGTACATACTTGTATGTGCTTATATATACTTGTATACACTTGTATATACCTATATATACACTTGTGTATACATGTATGTTCATATGTACACTCGAGTTGGCTTGAGCTTGAACCATTTTGAGGTTTAGTTGAACTTGTTTTCAGTTCTAAACCATTTTGAGTTTCTGAACCATTTTGAGTTGAACTTTTTTTCAATACATAAATGATGTGTGCATTGAGTTAGTTTCTTGAGGTATATGCTATCGAGTTGCAGCTGTGTGTATCTCCTCTTGATACAATGTGTGCCTACTTGAATCTGATTTCCATCTTATTGCCTTGTTTAATTTGAATCACAATTCATGCTTGTTGTTGCATTAGTATTGACCTGATACACATGTACATGCATTTTTGTTCATATCTAAATTCATATTCTGGCCTGAACCTAATTTCCATTTTGTTTCATTTTGGTTTACAATCTGATCTTATGCACTTGTGTTCTCTGCACCATATTCTAGTTTTCACTTCTGTTGAACTGCACTTGTGTTCGGTGCATCATATTTCGGTCTTCAGTTGTGTTCGCTGCACCCTATATACATGCATACATATGTATGTATATATGTGTGACTATGTAGTGTTGAATGCCTTATGTACACTGCTTGGTCTGACCTTATGCACACTTGTCTGTGAGATTGGATTGAGGCTCGGCCTTGTGATATTCACAGCGATACACTTTGCATACATAAGTAGTCCTTGCACACACATATTTTTCCTTGTCTAAAACATGAAGAAAAACAAACCCACAAAATGAGGCAATATTTATATTAATATTCAATTTTATTTTTGCAATTTAGGTTTATTTCTTTTTCCATTTTACTACGCTGTTTATTTGACAAGCATAAAAGATGGCTGGACGCAAGTTGGAGCAAGCAAATCAAGATCAACATCAAAATTAAACTCGTGTGAGTGTGAGTAAAAGAGATGTTGTATATGAGAGTGTATATAAATGTTGTATATATAAGAGTGACAGTGAAAGTTGTATTTGAAAATGTAAATAGAGTGATGGCAAAAGTTGTATTATATTTGAATTTGATTTGAAATAAATTATTTGTTTAAATAAAATATTTGAATTTCATTTTGTGAATAATTATTCATATCTGTCAGTATTTCTATGTTGTCTAATAAGAATTTCTAGAAATGATACTATAACATCAGACAATATATGGTTATTTTTGTCGTGCAAGTGCACATCAGATGATGAGGCATCTCTGTAGTCTGATATGTAATGACGTAACACGAGATTTAACGACAGATAGATATGTAACCAGACAACAGAGCATATCCACCTTCTGATGCTTTTTTCTCATAGTGGTGGATACTTGTTCTTCTTCGTCACCTTATTCAGTTCATGGTAATCTACACCTAACCTTAAAGAGTCATCCTCCTTAATGGCAAATACTACAGGTGTGCCCCACTCGGATATGCTCCTATGAATGTACCCTAGCCTCAATAGGTCATTCACTTACACCTCTAACTCCTTCTACTCTCTAGGTGCCATATACCTCAAGAGCATAATTATCGGCTTAACATCCTTTACTAAGTCTATGCGAAACTTAATCTCTTAATGTGGCAATAATCTGGTCACGTCCTTGAACACGTCTAGATACTCTCTCACGATAGGCACAAATGACAACCCATCCTATGGAATCTCAAGCAAATATAGAAAACAAACCATAACTCCATCCTTTGGCAGGCTGCCAATCACTACCATCTGCCTTACCATAACCCCAATCATCACCAACAACCTCTCGCAATTCACCACCCTACATACTTCCTCAGCCAGTCCATCCCCATAATAATACTGAACCCCACAAAACCCAAAAGAAAGCAATCAAAAGCAAACAAACATCCATGACTTGATGAGGCTAGGTCTCGACAAACCATGCAAAGGCAACTCGATCCTCCAACAGGGTTTGTAACAATCAAAAAGGTCGGTCAACATTCCAATTCCAGTCTATCTACTATATCGCTAGATATAAAGGATGTAAAGCCCTGTATCGAATAAAACACGTACATGTGTATCAAAGATAGAAAGCATACCTTGTATAATGACACCTTCTCCTTCGTCGATGGAGCACTCGACGAAGTTGGAACAATGTTTATAGCGAAAGCAGATGCATCCTGCTGACTCCTTAATAGCTCTGGGCAATCCTTCTTCATATCCCCCAACTTATTGTAGATAAAACACTATTTCTTCTTGTTTCTGCAACTTTTGCTAAGATTGCCCTTCTCCCTTCCATTATAGCAAGTAGGCTCCTACTTTCCCTTCTTCTGGCTACCCTTGACCTACGACTGCTTCTACTTGTTGTGGTTGTTGTTGTTGTTGTTCCACTTCTTCTTGCCTCCCTCGCTAGCTTGTTGCTTTGGCTCATCCTTAGGAGCAACAACCAACTTAGGCTTAGGGTACAGACTCTCATATGAAAGATCCTTCTCTACCAGCCTCTCAAACAACTCATCAATATGCTCTACCAGCTTCCTCCAAGATAATCATCTAAGCCTATAATGAACTTCTTATTCTTCTTGAACGGAGTATCGATAAATGGTAGATCGTACTTCAACAGCTTGTCGAACTCTACTACGTACTCTGACACAGACATACCCCCCCGTCTCAAGTCAAAAACCTTCAAAATAGCATTGACTTTTGAGCGACCAGTATATACTTCTCTTCAAACCTTGCCTTAAACTGCTCCCAAGTAATCTGATCCTCAGGTATAGTAATCTTGGTGGCATTTCACCACCCTATAGATCTTACCTGAAGCCATCTAGAGGCCAACTTCTTTTTCATCGCATCCTCTAACTACATATCCTCAAAGAGGCGTTTGTAGGTATCTAACCAATTCGCACTTCAATGGTTGAATCCGTTCCAAGGAACGGTTTGCCACCTAGAGTAGAGCAAACCTTGCTTATTTTGGCAAAGCAGCCTCGGTGCTTGCATTGGAGCACCACCACCAAAAACTGCAGCAAGAGCAACTTAGGCATTTTGAACCATGTTTCGCACCATCTCAACGAACATGTTCTGCAAGTCAGGGTTAGCATACCTCGATCCCGCCTCCTCCTCTACTACAAAGACAGAGTTCCCAGCAGCATTCCTTGTTAGTCAGCTCATTCTTACAAGCTGTAATAAGAATGACCAGTCTCTCTAAAAGGAATAAGTGGTGTCCATTAATGTAATGCAACTTAATTACTATATATATACTACTATATAATTTTGAAAACCAAAATATAACAAGTATGCTCTCTCATATATCACTCGATCCATTCTAAGGTGACCACTCCTTCCTTATCTCTAATGGATCCAAGTATCAACTCAGGTTGTCTACGAAACCTAAGGTCTGATACCAAATGTGACGACCACCCTACAACTTCAGTATCCAATATACTTATATAGAGCGCGGTGTTGGTACCCGACCTATGCAGGATGGTTGCCAAGGGTGTAAAGTAATAATAATCCAAACACAGAACTTGTAGAACATCTCACAACGCATAAACAAATATATTCTATAACTGTCAGAGTGTAACAGATTCATTGATTATACAAAAACGGAAACGGTAGAGTTTATACATCCCAAAACTCCAAATAAATTCTATAATATAATAACATAGATGAAAAAAAGGCTAGACAGTGATATAATCAAATGAACCATAAGTAAAACATTAGAGTGCACGGGTTTATAGATTATATAAAAACTGAAATTGGAGAGTTTATATATCCCAAAAATCAAAATAAAGTCTATAACTGTCTCTCAAAATAGAAGTATCGACATAGCTCCATAGTACTGTAAAATGGAATATAAGTGGTAAGAAATTCCAAAATATAGATATATGAATGCTTGGCCTCCTGCTCATACTCTGTATAGCTCCAAGCACTATCCAGACCTGTTATCCCTAATCTACTCATTTTAGAGCACCTGAGATAATAACAAGTAAAGCATAAAACCTCAAGTTAGACAACACAGTTTGGTGTGAGCGATACATTATCTCAATGTACTATAAAATCATATATAGCAAACAGGATATAGGGTATGAACAACCATACTTGACCTGTTTCTGCATCCAAAGAGTTAACCCATAAACACAATATATGCAAAGCAACTATCACATGTGAAATACAAGGGGTATAGGGATATCATACAAAATATCAAGCACGCAGCAAACCTAGCGTCCATC
Organism: Allium fistulosum; assembly: GCA_030737815.1. NCBI lineage: Eukaryota > Viridiplantae > Streptophyta > Magnoliopsida > Asparagales > Amaryllidaceae > Allium > Allium fistulosum. Next base: position 147,405,181 of record CM060901.1, read on the forward strand.
ACACAGCCTTACATCTCTCACTCAAGTGCTTCAGATGTATGATAAATCTTACAGATGCTCAACTTATTACCCATGCAGATGGCAAAGGACTGGACACACGCAGACTTCGTAAATATGGGTACATGCAGACTACCCTTGGTGCAAGCAGGCTGCCATACCCCAATAATAAGCACCACAACTATAAGGTTATTCATCAGTCCCTTAGCGCACATACTAATATTAGAACTTCCTCATAGATGCAAGCACTATTCGAACATGGGTACATGCATCTATGTCCATGCAGACTTCGTAAATACGGGTACATGCAGACTACCCTTGGTGCAAGGACTGGACACACGCAGACGTCCAAACACATGGGTACACACAGAATACCCTGTTACAAGCAGGCTACCATGTCCTACTCACGAGCACCATGACCTCAAGTTCTACTCTATGAGCTATCACACGGAACTCGTCCTTTCGGTCCATTATTGGATACCATTGTCCCTCGCCATAAAGAGTCGTTGAGGTCATCACAATTCATTGGTATCCATCTTAAAGTCATCTACAGTAACCTTGGGTCTTACATTCTTATCCCGAGCCAACTCCCATGACCACCAGGCAACCCAAAGTTTTGCTTGAATCCCCTCCATGCCGAGCCTGTAGCCAACACCCTAAAACCCTATTCCACTTTCTGTTCGGTCCCCCTTCTATAGCCAAACCGAAGCCACCGAATAACATTTCCTATTCAGCTCCTTATCACCGAACCAAATGACCACCGGATAGGATTTTTTGTCCAGTCCTTCACTTGCCAAACCAACATCTACCGGATAGGATTTCTTGTCTAGTCCTGCACTTGTCGAGCCAAGCCATCCACTGACCCAAGCCACCATTGGATGGTCTTCGACCCGAGCCAACACCTTCTCTTCTAGAAGCCAATAATCGGACCATGCCATACCAGACCAAGCTTTGCCGAACAAAACCTATAGCTCTTTTAGCACATCAACTTCATGCTAATTCAATTGATAAAGCCAACACTTCCACCCATATGCATCGTCTATGCAATGATATGACTCCAAACACTCTAAGCCTATCCATTTGAAGTCCAATTCAATGGTTCCTACCTCTAGTTCGCTGTGATGAGCATGTTCAACCATATAACTATACAAACAAACACCATACATGCACCAAACACTATTCGAACATGCAAATCACACAGCCAATCATAGAAATCATTATATATGGTGTCTATAACATAGCCTAACATATATCAAGGCAATCAAGTATCCAAATAACACGTGTAGAACACCAAAAATCCATTTATTCACATTTTTACTATAATTTGCATTTTAAAACAGCATTAAAACTAAATTTTGACTTCAAAAATGGAACCAAAGCATGTTAAAACCTATAGATACATATATAACAAGGTGAGAGATGATAAATCACTCACCAAAACCTCTAAAAAGTGGAGATTTGCACACAAATCGAGGCAAATCCAAAAGTGAACAATAGATGTTATTTTTCCTCACTAGAATATAGGTTTGAAGAACACTAATGAATTCTCTTGCTAATCTACCCTAAATCTATGACTCGGACTGGATTTGAAGGAGAAAAGAGATGGTTTTGGGTGGAGAATGAGTTAATGGGAGCTTAGGTCTATTTGGGAAGTGGTAAAAGTTATTTGGGGATGATGGTTCAGCCTAAAATAGCCTCCAAATTCGAAATGGGTTAATGAGCTTGCATTCAAACTCACTAATTACCCACTAAGCTGCTCCAAAAACTATTAATCTTCAAATAGACCTATCTCCTAGAGAAAAAGTCCAAATCGCTAATATGATTGCTCTACAAAAAGGGAATCCATCATATCTTTTCAATGGAAGTGGTTTCGGATACTATATCAGCTTCTATCAAAAGTGATAGTTATTATAAGTTTCCAGGGGTAAAATCGTCCGGATAATTCTAAGGATAGGAAATATCACTAATATGCATGTCCCAAAGTAATAGACGGCCTCATATAAATATAAAAAATATATTTTATGATTCTCCGATACGTAAAATACGGGCCGTTATAAAAATTATCTAAAACATAGTAGATAATACCGGTATTGAATTTGTTTAATACCAATTCAAAACAAGAAATGATCTCGTGAATGAGGTATATGAGATACTTTATGCATCAGTAGTAAGTTCCATTGCATATGTTTTATACTGAATTAATTTTCATATGTATCCGATATAATAGGCAAATGAATTCTATTCTGAAAATTTACCATGTGAAGTGTTCTTGGATATTTGTGAAAACACCAAGAATTGTTTATGAAATGATGAAATTCTTACGAAGGATGTTCGTGCTAAAACTTCACTGGAAATATGAATTATAGTAAGACGGTCTTAAATTTTAAAGGTTCAACTGTAACTAAGTTTTTATGATGGAAGAGTTCCAAACAAGAAAGTTGCAGCAAGTTCTAGTAGGATGAGTGCATCACCTTGAAGGCTATAGTAAAATACCTATATGCAAATTTATGGATGAGACTAGTTTCCTCAATTAAGTGTCCAATGACATACTGTGACAGTAATAATGCAACATGGATTATATAAGGTCTCATAAACTCATGGAAGGATAGGGCACACTTGTTAATACCCTAAGTAATGATTTTGATGACAACAACCATATAAATATTACTGCAAATATTTCTTCGAATTATGCATTATTTTCAATTATATAATGGAGGCATTCTACAAAGATAAACAATAACTCATTGTAAGAAAATGATATATATATATATATGTGTGTGTGTGTGTGTGTGTGTGTGTACGAAGATTAATCAAGGCAAACGCAAGAGTAAAACTAACTCAAGACAAATGAAACACAAATGCTTTAGTATAGAGATATTTAAGTGTTTAATAAGTTTATTTGAGTCTTGGAATTTTTGTTGAAGACCCCACAACAAAATAACTTTGATATTTTTAGTACTAAACTCTATTTTCGTCTTAAATTATCTTTTTATAAAAATACAAAATTAGTTTCTAAAGTTATAAAAATCAAAACTAATTTATAAAGTATTTTTTTCAAAAATCAACAAGAGAATGTCGACATACTCTCCTAGCGTATGTCGACATAGTTACCACTGAGAAGTTTTAAAATCAGCTAGCATATGTCAATATACCCATAGAGCGTATGTCATCATAATGATTATTGGAATGTTTTTTCAATTTAAACGAATGGACATGTCTCTTCAACTTTTTGTTACTCTTCATTTTCAAAATAAAGGTTACAGAAAATGAATTTTTACTACTAATTCTCTCATTTTTTTATTACTCTTTTATTTCTATACGTTTGTGAGAAAGATCCATTAATATTCTTCCACTCTCTTTGCAAATCCATATTCTTTCGCTTTTATTCTCAAAGATTTGCAAATCACATAGGATCTGAGAGTTTTACTTGAATTCTCAGTCAGTCTCTCTCTTGTCTCATCATATTCCATATTGATTTCAAAGATATATTACTATTGGAGGTCTATAAGATTATTTTACTAAATCTACAAGAATCTGTATTAAAGATACAAATACTTTCCATACAATACTATTGATTGTAAAGAGAAAGGTGTTCTTTCCACCTGTGGAGAGTTAAACAGAAAGGTGTATCATGCCACCCGTGGAATTGCAAGATTGTAAAGATGTACTTGCTGCTAGTGGAAAGTAAGTTGTGATAGTGAAATTCTGTACGGTGAGTGTGGGACTGTATGTAGGATTAGGAATCCAGACCAGTATAAAAATCTCTGGTTTCATTTACTTTATTTTTTTTTTCGTTCATATATTTACCTTATTATATTTGTGATTGTAAGTAAATAATTTTGAAAATAACCAGTAAATTGTAAATTAGTTGATATACATAATTGGCCTCACTCTAAGTATTAATAGCTTAAGATCCATTACGCATCATGTGTTAAGGTAACTCACATATCCTACGATATTGCATATGACCACCACATGATAAATAGTTTATCGAAGGACATATAAAGCGAAATTATATAGTAGATATAATATAATAATACATATCTAATCATTGAGGCCCATATCTTAGTTTAATATAGGATGATCGATTGAGAAGGTATTGGATTGTGTATATTATAATTTTATTTCCAACACACACAGATATATATATATATATATATTACAATTTTTGATAAAAAGTAAATACTTATTATACATACATATATTTATATTATACACACACACACACACTTATACCTATATATATATATGTAAATTAAAATAATACTTATATTTGTACATATATGTAATATATTTATATTTATTTATCGCATGTACGCTCTTGTATTATCACACATTCATGTTAGATGTTTATACATTTATTATTATACATCCCCTTTAATTATTGAACAAATAATGTTTTTGATAATGTTAAGTAATTAATAAATTAAATGATATTTAAATTATTTAAATTATTTAAATTATTTAAATCAAAAATTAATTTTTAAAACTCAAAATTCAGAGTCTATTATCAAATTTAAAATCTTAAATTCAAAACTCATGATCAAAATCAAAATTAAAATTAAAAATTAAAAATTCAAATTCAAAGTATAAATATACAAAACAAACATATTCAACGATATTAAATTGTTTTATATAAATAACCATTTTCTATAATAGCACATGTTAAGTTCCTTGTGCTTAAATTAATTAAGGAGTTTTTTTTAATTCATCCCTTTAGATGCTTCTGCTTAATGCACCTGATTCTAGACACACACCACGCGATAATAGTGGCAAGAGTCACCCTCCTAACAATTGCGACACCATAAAAAATCATCAATGAAACTATTAAAACTGATAGAATTGGAATTCAACTAGATTGATGAATGCATTCAAAATCAGTAGAAGCAGCTCGACATTGTTATTATTTATAAAACAAGAAAGAAGGAGAAGAATGAATCTAATCTACAGTTTTCTAACTAAAACATATATATATACAAAATGTTAAGAAATTGAAATGTCCACTTGGACCAATAGTATTGCAGATCTCAAATTTGTGTGGTCGAATAGAAAAGGAGCCTCTCCTTGCTGATGTGGCAAACTCCAACAACTTCAACCTTACCACATTATTAGCAGAATATACCAACATCCCCCCTCAAGTTGGAATGGCTAAGAAGACATACCCAACTTGGACAAAATTTCTCTAAATTGCGCTGAAGGTAGAATTTTTGTAAATACATCAGCTAATTGATGCTGAGTTGGAAGATACGTAAGTTGAAGTAAGCCTTCAAGCACTTTTTCTCGAGTGAAATGGCAGTCTATTTCAATATGTTTAGTCCTCTCATGAAAAACAGGATTGTGAGCAATATGTAGTGCAGATTGATTATCACAATGCAGAGCAACAGGTTTGAGTGTTGTGATTCCTAAATCTTCCAGTAGCCTCACAATCCAAGTTACTTCAGATGCTGCTACTGCCATCGCTCTATATTCAGCTTCAGAAGACGATTTTGATACTGTACTTTGCTTCTTTGACTTCCAAGTGATTGGGGAACCACCAAGTAAAAGTACAAAACCAGTTATTGATTTTCTAGAATCTGCACAAGAAGCCCAATCTGAATCTAAATATGCTTGTAAACAAAGTTGATCTGAAGCTTTTAATAAAATTCCTTGTCCTTCAGTATTAGCAAGATATCTAAGTGTATGAAGCAGAGCTGACTGATGTGAAGTTCTAGGAGATTTCATGAATTGACTTAAAGTTTGCACAGCATAAGCTAGATCAGGTCTTGTATTTGTAAGGAAATTTAGCTTACCAACCAATGATCTGTAAGTTTCAGCATTAGTAAGTAGCTCACCACAATCTGATTGTAATTTTGTATTCAAAGGAAGAGGAGTTAAGGCTTTCTTTGTCAGATCAAACCCACATTCTGCAAGTAATTCTTTTGTGAATTTTCTTTGACTCAAAATTATTCCATTAGGCAAATAACCCACTTCAATGCCTAGAAAATAATTCAATCTACCAAGATCTTTAATGCTAAATTCATTATGAAGATGAACTTTCAAGGCTTCAATAGCTTCTATATCAGTGCTTGTTACTATGATATCATCTACATATACTGCAACAATGCAAAGTTTGTTAACACATCTGTTTATGAATAGACTATGATCATGGTGGGATTTAATAAATCCTAACTTATTCAATGAATTTGCTAATTTTTCATGCCATTGTCTTGAAGCTTGTTTGAGACCATAAAGGGATTTTTTTACTTGCAAACTTTATTTTCAGGATTTGAAACACCATTAGGAACTTTCATATATACTTCTTCTTTAAGATCACCATGAAGGAAAGCATTATTGATGTCTAATTGAAATAAAGACCAACCTTTGCTAGCTGCTACAGCAATCAGGGTTCTTATAGTACTCATTTTGACTACAGGACTAAAAGTTTCAGCATAGTCAATACCATACTTTTGATTGAACCCTGGCACAACCAATCTTGCTTTACATCTCTCCAATTCTCCATTAGATTTCAGTTTTACTTTGAAGACCCATTTGCAACCAATTGCCTTTTTTTCTTTTGGAAGTTCTACAAGATCCCATGTATTATTTGCTTCAAGAGCTTTCAACTCAGTTTGCATTGCTTCTACCCAAATTGGTTGTGTTACTGCTTCTTTGTAATTTGCAGGTTCCTTTATGTCACAGGTCTGAGCCAAAAAAGCTTTATGTTTTGCAGGAAACAAGGTGTATGCAACCAAATTACACCAGTGATCGGATACAGAGCTGGTTGTTACTGTATTACATGAATAACCATCTAAATAAGATGGTGGTTTATGAACTCTTGTTGATCTTCTAAGAAGAGATTGTGTAACAGAAACTTCTGCTTAATGCACCTGATTCTAGACACACACCACGCGATAATAGTGGCAAGAGTCACCCTCCTAACAATTGCGACACCATAAAAAATCATCAATGAAACTGTTAAAACTGATAGAATTGGAATTCAACTAGATTGATGAATGCATTCAAAATCAGTAGAAGCAGCTCGACATTGTTATTATTTATAAAACAAGAAAGAAGGAGGAGAATGAATCTAATCTACAGTTTTCTAACTAAAACATATATATATATATATATATACAAAATGTTAAGAAACTGAAATGTCCACTTGGACCAATAGTATTGCAGATCTCAAATCTGTGTGGTCGAATAGAAAAGGAGCCTCTCCTTGCTGATGTGACAAACTCCAACAACTTCAACCTTGCCACATTATTAGCAGAATATACCAACAAAAACATCTTTAATGAATTCTCATAAACGTCAACCCCACAATAAAATAAGTTAATCGTAATTAATCATGATTAAACGAATTACTCCACATTTATGCCATCCGTAACCCTACCTTTATTCCTCGAAGTAATGATAAACATTAATGGCATTCCCAAATACACAGCCTATAAGATATCAAATCTAGTACATCAAATCGAAGACAACCATATCGATGCTGCTTAGCTCCATATCAGTATTAGCTACAATTAGCATTTTACCTCTATAAATAATCTTCTCTTACGGAGGAAGAGAGGGGATTTTAAGAATTTAAATAATGTTGTAAAGTAGAGAAAAAATATTTCTTATGTTCATCTGTGCAGTTATCAAGCAATAAAACAAAAAATCCTTATAGTGGTTGTAGATCCTTATGGATCAAGATCAAACCACTCTAAATTTGTTTGACTTTTTTTACTTTGTTGTTATATTTTTTCTATTTCCGGCATTACCCACACATTACAAATCTCAGTTCGACATAATAGTTTGAGATCTTCCTAAAATCACCATAACTCCAAGATTAATGAGAAATATCATCAACCGTAACTCCAAGATTAATGAAAATAGTAGTTCCATACTTCGCAGGCCAACCTCAGTATTTCTAACTCTTCTCATCACATAAATGTCAGTCTCTATTATGCACATGAACTCAATTTGTTTAGGCTCCTTCTTATTTTTTAAATGATGATTATTCCTTTCATGCCAACTTTCAGAAATCGGAATTTTGATAATTGTAAGGATTGCTATTGTCACCACTGATTTCCATCTTGTAGATTTGTGTATACTGAACCAGCCTGCTATGCGCTTAGACTGGAGAAATTATTAACCTTACTAGTGGATTGGATGGTTCTCTTACCAGGTTAAGTTGCATTGAAAGAAGAGGATGTTGTTTGTTTTGTTTCCATCACTATATAGGATGTATTAAGATAGACTAAGGGAATGGCAATATCATGCCAGCACGTAGAAGTTTGACACTCAATGGCATACAATTGGATGGGGGATCTAACCCCAGGAACACCATGCCTAGTAACCAACTCATATCGACTTGAGTGAAGATAGTGTTGGATCAATAGGTTCACACTGTTTGCGCCAAAAATGGTCACAAACCCCAAGTATTGTGAAAGCACCAGTGTATGAATACAAATCAGCAATATTCAGACACAAAGCCTAGATCTAAGCTAGCAATAAACAGCAATCCAGAAATAAATCACAAGAACACGAGATTTATAGTGGTTCGGCTATCTCCGGCCTACGTCCACTTCAATGATTTTTATCTTTTATTGATGTTCTTTGCTGATTATAGATGATTACAACAGATACAATGAATGAATTTGAGTATAACAGCAATGGAAAGAAGTAGAATGCAATCCGGCAGAGTCTGGATGTTGGTCAGCCAAAAAGATCCCTTCTCTATAGGCTTCAGGGGGCTATTTATAGGCGTAGGAGGTTGAGATCGCGCTCAAACTTCGGGAGACTTTTTCAGGCACGTGAGTGGGCCCACGCGCCCGGTCCCACCAAGTTTCAACTCCATCTGGGATCGATTCGAAATAACTTCGTATCGATCAAAAAATGCTCCAATCGAGCTGAAACATGGTAGGGACATTCTTTACCTTGCATGCAAGCTACTGTGAAAATTTCGTTGCATTTGGATCTGTGGTTTAGGAGATATGATCAATGCAAGTTTATGATTTTCGTTTGCTGCTGAGTTCGAATCCATGCTTTCGTATCCACCATTTCGAATCGACCTGGACACGTGAGCGCGCAGTGACGCGGCACGAGATTCTTGGATCGCTCCACCTTTTGTGCCGCGTTGAAGGAGTCTTATTTGCATCCAACATCGGAGTCGAATTCGTGTCGACCACTTCGTGATTCGGTCGATACGAATTAGGCCCTTTGATATCGATATGAATAGCATAGCTCCAAACGGCCTGTTTACTGAGAAGCACGATGGATACGAACAACCAAGCATGTGTAAATCTGATCGATTCAAACCCAATGGATTCGAACTGTGCAAAACTTGATGGATTCGAACATGTTGAAGCGGTGCCATTCTAATGGATACGAACCTAATGGATTCGAATAGGCCGACCGAGGTTCGACTTTGAACTAGATCGATTCGAACAGATCATCATGCTGATCGAGTCGAGCTAGATCGATTCGAAATCCAACCTCCCTCTATGGATACAAACAGTGTACTTTCTCTAACTTGTATCGATCATATCTCATTCATATGAACTCCGATTAACCTGAAATTTGGAAAGCTGGCTTTCATGGCTTTGCTTGTCATGTCTTGTCAATTGCAGCCCGATCCGGACTCAGACAAAATTCATCGATATCCATGATTATCCTGCAATGCATATTTAATATTCATGGCTAGTTATTATTGATTTTAGTTAATTTTTGGGTATCTCAGCTTTGCCAAAAGGTGGGATAACACACACAACACAGTTGAATATGTTATTTGAAATTTTCTCCCTTTATTAAATTTACAAAGGATCATCTTGTGTTATTGTGAATAAATATTTTATTATATCAAATCATATTTAATATAAAACTCAAGTTTATTTGATACAAAATAGTTTTTGTTAGTAATTTAATTATGTAAGTGTGAGTATCGATATACTCATCATTTACACTGTTAGTATAATGTGAATATGATAACATAATAAATAATAGATATACATGTACAATATATTTACTATATGCTATTATATTTAGTATTTAACATAAATGCATATCACAAGGCAATATACGTACGTACTTGCATACATGCATACATACAAACTTACATATATGTATATGTGTGTGCGTGCGCGCGCGTATCTGTATGCGTGCGCGTGCATGTGTATAATATATATTACGACATAATTAATATTATATATATATATGCACTGTTATTTATTTGTACATATAGATTATTTAATAATATGCATTATATATAAGAAATAAGGTTATATATATTACATATAACATAAACTAAAAATGAAAATTAATTAATATGTTATTTAATATAAATTTTGAATATATTATTTTTCATTTATAATAGATTTGACTAATTATAAGTTAATGGACCAATCAGATCCTAATAATTAGGAATTCATTTAATCAAATTTTAAGTAATGACAATTTGAATTAAGTATAATAATATATATAAATTATATTTAATATAATATTTTTGGTTTTAAAGGAAAAAGTATATATAATATATATATATATATATTACATAAATTTTATATCTTATTATAGTTATGAATATAAATTCATATATGTTTAATAGTATTGATTTTAATTTTAAAATAATAAATATACATAATACATATTTTTTTTGGATTTTAAAAATCATACACACACAAACAAACACACACTAGTGCGAACCTGTGCCATGCACACGGGTTTCACGGTATAATTTCGACGGTGCATTTTTTGGAATTTTAAGTCATATAACGTTAAAAATACATGTTTATGGATTTTAATTCTTTTGATTAGATTTTTCTTGAACACTATTGACAAATGTTTTGATAAATTTGCTTACCCAATCTCAAAGTGTATAAAGAGAAAATTAATATTTTAAAGGATCATGGTTTTATACAACGAACCATAACACAAACAATAACTTGTCCCTAACTTGACAAGTATTACACTACTAAGAATTCCTGCTTATTAATTTTCAAATTTAAACAATATAAGTCAATATAATTTTATCCTATGTTTAACATTTAATTCTAAATATATACATAATTTGGCTTGATAATAGTATTCTAATCGTGGAATAGAGAAATTGTATTTAAAGAGAAATAATGCTAAAATTAGTTTTAAAAAAAATCACATTTGAACATTTGCATTATTAAATTTTTAGACATTTGCATAATAATTAAATTAGAAAAAAGTTTATAGTAGATTTGAAACATTATATTTCTAATACGGATAATGTAATACGGCATGACATGTATATGTAATATGTGCAATGTGTAATCAAATGTTTGGTATAACTAGATAAGTTTCCTTTTACTTTAAATATACATGCAAATATAATAACTAAAATAATATGTGATAATAAGAATAATTCAAAGTAAATTAAAATCACTATTAAACAAAATAATTGTGGACACACACAAAAATATTTTATGTGGCATTTCAATATAAATAAAATTTTGATCAAATGGTGTAAAAAAACATAGACAATAATGCAAAGTAATAAAAATAGATTATCGTTTGTGTTTATAAAATAGATACCTAGATATGCACAGAAGCAAAAATTCCTTGATGTAGGAATTTTATATAGTAAAATAATAATTTATAAAATGCAATAAGTGCACAAAGTTAATTCATTTTACTGTAAACTATAATTGTGGAATATATGGGTTACTCAAAGATAATTATGTTGTTTTCCATCAATAAAGAAGTCAAAACTTCAATATCGGTTATGTCCATTAGTAATCTCCGTTATTGTAACAACCCGCATATTTATCGATTTTATATTTAAATATTTTATCGTTAGTCGGATGTTAGTCCGAAAAGCTACTTTTTGCATACGGTCAAATTAGGACTCGAGACCACCTCCATTGAGTCCAAAATGACGTTTGCGATCTTTTTGAGTGTAAACTTCGATATGTTTGGAGATAGTGAAATTTTCGTCACTTTTTGTGTTGGGCTTTTGGTTTGGGCTGCACCTCTTCTAACTCAGCCCAACCCTTTCCTTCTCTTCATCACTTCATCTACTTGCATAAACTTTGAAGCTTTAGCAAAAATGGTGGAGGGAATAGGAAATTAAAATTCCAAGCTCAAGTTCTTTAGCAAATTCAACATCTAACTCCAAATTCAAAGTGAAGACATTGATTCAAGCTTGTGGTTGATCTTTGCTTTGCCCCCGAGCTTCGTCTTCATCAAATTCCGTGAAAAGGTGAGATTTTTGATCTCACATCTTGCCTATAATTGTCATTGGACTGTTGGGGATGATCCCTCATCACTTTAGCATGTTTGTTTGCATTTGGTTTGGATTGGATTGGCGAAAAACTACAAATTTTGGCGTTTTGGTGAGTTTCTGGCCTTAAGTCATTTTTGGCCATTGCTAGGTCGTCCACGAGTTAACTCCTTAGGTCGTCCAGGCTGCTAGCTCGCGTGTTGAAAAGTCTCCACTTTCTTAGGTCGTTCACGAGTTAAGACTTAGGTCGCTTGCGTGCTTAGGTCGTCTGGCTTAGGTCGCAGGGAAATAAGTCGTAGGTCGAAACAGCTTTAGGTTATAGGTCGTTGCCGACCTAAAATTCCTAGGCAAACCACTAAGTCGCTCGACTTTTGTTAAGTCTTAGGTCGTTGCCGACCTATAATCCCCCAGGCAAATGTTAGGTCGCTCGCACTGGCTTATCTCGTAGGTCGTCTCCGACCTAAGCTTCTTTTCCATAAGTCGTTCGCGAGTCAAGTGTTAGGTCATCTCCGACCTAACGCCCCTTGTCACCTTAGGTCGTAGCTCGTAAGTCGCTCGACCCTGCTAAGTCTTTAACTCGCTCGAGTTAGGTCGGCCAGTATATCTCGTAGGTCGTCTCTGACCTAATATTTCCCCTGCTATTTCACTAGGTCGCTTGACCTTAAGTCGTAGGTCGTCGCCGACCCAACACTTCTTCTGCTATCACCCTGTTAGGTCGCTCGTCTACTATGTCGGCCTAGTTTACCTCGTAGGTCGTCTCCGACCTAAGTCCCACTATGTCGCAAGTTGTTAAGTCGGCTATCCTTAAGTCGTTCGCTACCCTTAACTCCAGTTAGGTCGCTCGACCACAAACCACTGAGTCGTAGGTCGCCTCTGACCTTACCCTTAGGTCGTATGACCTACTTTTCCTTAGGTCGCTTGACCAGCTTGCCTTCACTAAGTCGTACCGTGACGGGGCGCTGTCCCGCACCCCACCGGGGGCGCTGCCCCCTGGACCCCCGCGAGCCGTGGCAAATTTACATTTTGCCACGGTTCTGGGCCGTGGCAAATTTACATTTTGCCACGACTCTAGGCCGTGGCAAATTTTCATTTAGCCATGGCTAATTTACATATAGCCACGGCTTAGAGCCGTGGCTAAATGAAAAATAAATAACGTAGAAACGAAATGTGTAATAGTTGACTTCAGTTCATAATACAACTACAAGTGCTTGATTACAAACTTACGACTTTCAATTGATAATACAACTTCAACATGAAAGAAATACAGTAGCATACAAATAAACAAATCAAAGAAATAAATAGAGTAGCATATATACAAAACTTCTATTGATATTACAAATCAGTTCGCAGTAAAACAAGTAAACATCCACTATACATTGCAAACACTAAAAAACAACAGAGAAAGAAATGATCCCATTAAAAAACCAAGTGGGCTTACAACAATAATTAAAAACAAGACCTGGGATGCTGCTTACATCATATATTGTTACTTGAAATAATGTAAAAGTAGCTAGTCAATAGAAACAGCATGTACCGAAAAAGCAACATCATTTGCAGCTACCGGAATCAACTGCAAACAAGAAAGAAGAGTTTAGAAAGTTGCATAAAGTATTCCTAATTAGTTGGAGAATGAAAAGTTTATTAATTGAATGAAGTTTTCAATTGTGTTTGTTGAAAACTTGAAATTGAGTAAAACAGGAAATTGTTGCGTTCATAAGGTTATCATGCAGTACTAATGATGATCCCTAACAAACAAATTGAACTGCTGAAACCATTGCATCCAGTTGTATATTCATAATGTCCAATTTCTGAGGATGGTAGCCTATGAACTGAAATTTGAAAGAAGTTAATCATTTAAATAAAATACCCTCCATAAATATTGATAAAATTTCTAAGTAGCAAAACTATATATATACTTTTAAAACCTTTTGCACATTATGAATTAGTTTTGTGGTTTAAATTTCGGGTATCTAATATTAAATTTACTGAAAAATTGATGTTAAGACCACTAAGCAGCCAAAAGAGGCCAATTGCAGATAGTTAGAAAATATCAAGCCTATCCTTCAGATGAAACAAGAATCTAGCAGCAGAGAAACGAACAAAACCACATGCCATTGGGCAATAAAAAAGGGCCTCGTGTAGAAAATATCAAGAGAAATTCAAAGGTCTCTGTTTTATTTGCGTTTATTTGTGCACAAACGCTAATTTTGAATCCTCTAGAGGCATTTTCTCTTCATGTCCATGATGAAAATCAAAATAATAAGATTTGGATTATCTCCAACAATTTTGGATTTAACATCTCAAATGGTGATTCAAGTAAATAAGTAGTACTTTATAGTAGTCATTAATAACTTTTAAGGGCTATTTCCAACTCATAAAAATAAGCTATTTCTAATTTCAGTCTGCAAAGATACAAATTAAAGAATGTAATACTTAAAAATATATGATTGCAGCTTCAAAGTCTTCTTTCTATAAGTCACTTTGGATAAATAAAAGAAAAATACAAGAACAGTTCGTTTAAGTTACACTGGCTAAACAAATATTTGGAACATTAATTTGAGTGTTCTTTTTTTCTTTGGCTTATTCTTCAGAATATTAACCGTAATGATACAATGACTTAATGTATATGTATTGCTTCAAAATATATCTCACAGTTCAAGTAACATAAATAAGATTAAGACTTTTAGAAAAATGGAAAAGCTAACCTCATCTGATCCATACTTCTCGCGATATTGCTTTTGAATAACACGGCTAAAGAACAATGAGGCGTTGTATATAAGATATGATGTATGTTTCTTCATGTTCAGCACCAGGAAATCAAAGTTCAACCCCACCACACTTCAAAGCAACCATAAACCATGTCAGTCTACATATTAAAAAGATATACTAGTACACTTAAATTACTAATTTATACTGTACGAGGTCAAAATCAGGTGTCAAAAATGCATTATGCAGTTTAAAGAGTAAAAGTCATCATCTAGTAGTTCATGGATTTGGCAAAATATGGTACAAACCTTGTTTCTTTCAAAACTAATTACAAACGCAGACATATTTTAAAAGGCAAACAGCTGGATAAATATGATGGCATGATTCCAAATACTGCCATCATATTCTTTTAAATAAATAGATAAAAAATGATGGTGCCATTTAGAATCACGTCATTATACATATCCATTGTTTCAGTCATTCAAATCTTGGATTTTAGACGAAAACTGTGATCATATCAGTCTATACCTCGTGTTGTGATTTTAAGTTCTCGGATGTGAATGTGGAAGCTCCACGTAGTCTGGCACCTTCTGGGACCTGGAGAATTTTTATCCAATCATACAAATGAATCAATATCAATTTTGCTAAGCTGTTATTTCAATGCAGACTACTATTATTGATTTTAATTGGAAAACTCACCACAAGACCAACTGCACCAAGTCCAAATATCACTACAGTGGAACCTTCTTGTACATTTGCAGTGTTCCAAGCTGCTCCCACTCCTATTGGCTATTAACTAGATTAGAACTTCAAATCTAAAATGTGTCAGACCCTTGTATGAACTTAGGCATATAACATATAAACCAACAACACTTACTTTATGTATTTAAGAATTATAGGATGCTAAGTAAAACTTGTAATAAGTCAATGCAATATATATGTGTTATTATACCATTTAAGAGATGTCAGGTTGTTAGTTTAAAATAAGTACTATGGTAACAATTTATACATACCAGGCCTATAAATTTCGAAACTCCTGTATGTTTTTTTTTTTACAAAAGCCTAAATTTCAAAAGATGTAAGTATTTTAGTTATCAACTAATTAGCATTTCAATTCTAAACAAAATTGAACATTGAGATTTTAAACAAAATGGAAGGAAACTTAGATAAAGAAGCAAAGAACAGCCAAAAACAAACAATATACATCAGGTAACATTGACTACAATTTAAGAGCACTCACAGGAATTTCTAAAAAGGAAATTGCCTCAGACTATATTACTTTAGGTAATATAACGTTATCCCATTCTAGTTCTGCTGTTATCAGAGAGATATGGAATGATATGTAGAGGAACTTCTATTTTCCTATGAATGACAATACAATATGGAGCTCAAAATATAAACATTCAATCCCTCTGGTGTATAACTCCTTGCTCACATTTCAACAAACACCTTCATTCCCTTAGTATAAGAGAATATGGACTAGAAATTCTATGCCCAAAGAAATCATAATTCTATGCCCAAAGAAATCAAAATTTTTCTTATATAATAATACGGGTTTGAATTGGGAAAGGAAAAATGTTGCCTCTAATAGGTCATGTAAAATTAGAATTGATATCTATGTAAAAATAAACCAGATATTCCTTACATTATAATTGAATTAAACAAATAAAAAATAATACCAAATTAAAAAATCAAATGGAAGTTAATTATTATACTAAACCTGAGAATAAATAAAGTTTTAAACTTTATCTGTAATAGATTTTATTAAGTTTTTTTCTAAGTTTGTCTTTATGCATATTTTCTTATTTGGGGAATTAGGGAAAATGATGAACTTTAAAAAAATTAGGCTGAAGGATATCAAGATTTATTTTTAGACTGAAGGACAAATGCTAGTTATATTTAGCATTATATTCAATGTTTACATTGTGCAAAATGCTAGTTATTACTAACATTATATTTAAGTTTACACTATACAATATATGCTAGTTATAACTAGCTTTGTCCTTAAGCCAAAAAAAACTTACTGTCCTTCAGCCTAATTTTTTTAAGTATATACTTGTGCCTATTTCTTGTTTTATTAATCAATAGGAGATTCTATGATATCCACATATTTAAAAAATCATTAACTTTATGCTAGACAAATTAAGAGAACTATATTAATAATCCTTTAAATTGCAAATTCAACCTCAAATTGGATTAGAAGTAGAAATTAAAAATTATAATAAAACCACAAATTTAACATCAAATTAACATAAAAGGAGAAAAAAGAAAAAAGCCTAACCTTTTAATCAAGCTCGATCGAACCAATAGTCTAAGTTTTTTGCAAGTCTTCAGATTAATTTCCCATAAAAACCATAACATTGAAAGCAAGGGTTAGTAAATCACTGCATAATATTAATAAATTCATAATAATTCAAGATGATACGAAGTGGAAAACTATTAATGAATTCAATCAAAATTTAGTTAGATTGAAATAGTCAAAGTGATTGATTAAAAATTGTTTGGAAAGAATTTTTAGTTTGATTTAGATTGGGAAGTGAACTATTTTTGAATCGTATCATTCGTATGAAATTTAAAAAGGGAAAGGGACAATATTGTGAGAAAATGAAATGAAAGTGATAGAATTGGAAGATGATAAATGTCTTGATATACGTAAAAAATGACATTATGAATGTATAATTGTTGTACATGGAAATAAGAATACAATACTGTAAATTTTTATATAAGTACATAACATAATAGATATATAGAACATTTGGACATTAATGATATCATTATGTATTCTACATAATTATTGGTAATATTAATATTTAGAACTATAAATAAGCTTGGGTGGTGTAACATAACACAATACATTTAAATTAAAAAAAATGTTTATAAAACACATATTTGGAATCAAACTTTTAAAAAATTTTCAAAGTTTCCTACTGTAGCCAGATCAAAAGTAATACAATTTTCATCAAAATAGTATATAAAATTTTATTTTTTTAATATTATTTTACTTCATAAATGACGTTTTTCCTAAATTTATTTTCTTATATACTTATATAGCTTAAAATTAGAAAAGGATGAACGTTACAAAAATGGAGTTGATATTAATGTAGTAATGAACCAATCACTCCCTATAAAAAAAATGAATTAAACAAAATGCAAAATCATACTAAACAAAAAAAATCAAATGAAATTCAATAATTATATAAATCTTGAGAATAAAATAAAATTTTCATGTTTACCTATAACAGATTTTATTAATCAATTTGTGATTGTGTGGCGTCAACATATCTATGAAATCAGTAACTTTCTGGAGGACAAACAAAGAGAACTATATTCATAATCTTACAAATCGAAACTTTAACCTCAAATTAGAAATTAAAATAGAACTGCAAATTGAACATCAAACAAAATGAAAAGACAAATACATAATCTAACCTTTTAGTCAAGCTCGATCAAACAAGTTGGCTAATTTTTTTGGAGGTCTTTAAATTGTTTTTCCATATAAATAATAACATTGAAAACAATTTGTAGGAAAACAATCGCTGTAAAATATGAATAAAATCATAAATAATTCAAGTTAAATATAAAGTGAAAAACTATTAAGAAGTCAATCAAATACTTACTAAAATAAAAAATTAAAGAGATTGACTATAAACAGCTTGGAAAGAATTTTATTTTATTTAGGTTGGGATTTGAATTGCTTTTGAATTGTAGCATGCATATGAAACCTGGAAAAGAGAAAGAGATAGTTTTGTTAGAAAATGAAATTGAAGTGAAATGCTTAGAAAACGATAAATGCTTGAGATGGACATTGGTGTTTTTAAAAAAATGTATAATTAGAATATAATCTGTAAAACCTTTATGAGTCCATTAGAACTTCTAAGATATAACCGCAATAAGAAAAAGTAATGAAAAAGCATAGATAATTAAACTATTAGAACACATGGCAACACAAGAGATTTTCGAAAAAACCGAAAATGAAGATGCTGTTTAAACCCTGCTTTCATATAATAGAATAGATAGATTTATGTTACATTAATAATAAATAGACAAATAAATATATATATTCTATTTAACATAAATATGTGCGAACATAATACCATATATATATATTATATGTACATACGTTAACTTATATTATATATATGTGTGTGTATGTGTGTGTGTTCATAAGCTATTTAATTTATATATTTAAATAATTTAAATATTTAAAATAATATTTATCTTTATTTAATCCCAAAAATGTTTTTTTGGCTGAAGATATGTAATGTACTTATTGTTATAAGATGACATTTTAAAACTAAGTATAATTTGTTATTTCAATAATGTTGCATAATTCGTACACATCGAAATTTTAGTTCGACCTTCGAGTTTATCTTCTTGAACGAGCTTTAGTTTGCAACTCTAGAGTTTAAGAAATTTTAATGAAGGGGAAGATACATTTGTTTTGGAATGAGTGTGTGCTTAAATAAATAAGACCCTTGGGTCTTATTTACAGTGGTGAGATCACGCTAGGATATATCTTGATATTCCCTAATATACGTCCACCTAGTTTAAATAACATCATCCATTTCTTTATTATATAAATGAGGTTGAAATTATATTATAAATCATATATAAATTAAAAAAATTGGCCTATTGTTTAATATATATCACTTGTAATATATCCTTTTATTAGTTGTTAATTTCCCCTTTAAAATCATATAATTACATATGTCTTTTATATATAATTAATTAAATTAGTTTATAATGAAAAAATTAAAATTAACTTATATCTAAAATTTATAAATTTATTTTAAAATAATTTATATTACAATTATGTAAATTCATCTCGATTTTAATTTAAAAGTGTTATTAAAGAATTTTAGTCCAATGTTAGACTTCTCTACTATGTGACTCATAGGTGTGACTTGATCGAAAGTTAATATTTTAACTATTTAAACATCAAAGCCTGTGAGGACTTTGTCAAAGTACAGTATATGGCTCAAAGTCATTGCTTATCGATCATCTAGGCTAATCTACTTCCTAACCATTTTAAAGTTGCACCCTTAAGCAATGATATGTTGTGCGTGATTTGTCTCTTCGTCAATAATATGTCACTTAGACATCTATAGTTAGGTATTTGGTAAAAACCCTAATAATATCTATAGTTAACTGCAGATTTGAACACCAAGTCATGTAGTGCAGTTGATAACAATTATTGATTAACCGAATTTACTCTAACTAGAGATTTAAGAAGTGTCGTCGATAATAATGATTGATTAATCGAATTTACTCTAACCAAAGATTTAAGAATTCAAGTCAAAATCCAATCATGGTGATAATAACCTTATATATTGAAGGAGTCGAATCCTCCCTTAAGAAATGATTCACTTCTTACACTTTAATATATACCAAAAAATCATCGTAAATCGAACCAATAATGACTGGAACTTCCATAATCAAAGTAAAGAATTCATATAAAATATCCATAGTACTCTCTAGTTGAAAGACCACTACACATCGTCACGATCTATTTTGACTTAGGTATAATTAACGTATAGAAGACTTCTTTTATATATGTCATAGTACTTATCAATTTCTTTCTTATAGGTAGACACTTCCTCTGTATCTGACTCTGATTAGACAATTTGATTACCTTTTAGAAAACACTTGTTCCAACTCCTAGATGCATATTTAAGACCATGAGAATATCTTACATGTCTACAAACTTTATTACCGCTCATACTGAACCTAAGAACCTTTAGCTGCGATGTTCATATAGTATCTTCTAAATCATAAATTGGATAACCTATTTCATCATCCTTATGCCATGTCTCATAGTCATTGTGTAAGACAACAACATATAGAATCTGGATGGACTTATGCATAGCGATAGGTGAAAAAGTTTCATCACAATTTACATATTGAATTGAAAAAATTCTTTTTCCAATCATCCTTGCTATATAAGTCTATACCATCCTATTTGCACCAATGTTCTAAATAAAGAACCACTTGCAGTTCTGTAGGCATCATCCCTTCAAGTACATTTCCATAGTCCAAACTTTGTACATGAAATGCACTTTGGATTTCACAACATTAAGCCATGGGGTAGAGTATATACCCTCCATAGCTTTTTGGCAACCAGAGTGATTGATCTCATAGAATATACAATCAACTTTCTTGTTGTTGATGAGAAAATGGTATTTTCTCTCGAATGTGCAAGATAATTAGTAGGCCTTCTAATATAGTATGCCTTATAGGATATAGTTGAACTTGTATCATCCCTTGATTAGCTTCCATGTTAAAATCTTGGATCATATCCAAGTATATCATACTGTTACTAATTTCTCAAGAAAGAAAATTTTCTTTTAAAAAGGTGGCTTTGTCTCAGAACAACTACTTTTGTTCCTCAATACGATAAAATAGGTACCAAATATAACATAATCATATACAAAACTAATTCACCTTTGATTTTGTAGGGAAAAAGTCTTCCCGTCCAAACTCGCAAAATCTTTACAAAGATTAGAGAAATTGATGGCGGCAGGTGGGTTGAGGGGATTCCCACCCACTGGTGCAGGATTGGGCGCAAGCCCGTGCACCTCTGGAGTCGTGGCTTGTAAGTACCTATGAAACCAGGCTGGGACTGGAATGCTCTCGGGAAGGTTCAGGGCATCGACCATTCTACGAAAAGAAAACGATAGTTTAGGAAAGAGTCAATGGAAGATTGAACTGGACTTTTGAGTGGATTTTTATAAAAATTCTTTTATACTTAAAATCATTTGTAAAAGTTCTTTTCTAACAAATACTTTTAAAACAAGTTATTTTGAAAAATACTTTACTTTCTAAATAATTTTTTGGAATCCTATAACCCTAGGCTCTAATACCAAGTGAAACACCCCACACCCCTTAATATACCCAAAAGGACACATTAAAAGACATAGTGCGTTGTAGGTATAACTGAAACTAACAGAGACTAAGATTCATAAGACAGAAATAGGTAAAAACAGCGGAAACTAAATGTATTTAATTAAAACAAAGCTTCATAATTAATTCATAAATAAGTCAAATTCCAAATACAACATCCATATCTCAAAACCCATAATGTCTTATGAAATAAAAATTCATAGTCTCAAATATCAGAGTACGTAATATCCCTCATAAATAAACTAGTGCTGTCACGTACCGAAATTTTTGACTTTCGAAAATTCGACATCGATACTCACTTTATCGACTGCCGAGCAATCGAGTGCCAGAAACTCCAATAGTGAGGGTTTTAAATAGAAGAAAAGGGGAGAAGAAGAAGAAAGCAGAAGAAGAAAGAACAACATCAGAAACAAGAGGAAGAAGAATCACAGAACAGAAAACAATATCAAAATCTTACACATCGCAGCGGAACAATATTTAATAAATAAACACTAGTCTTTTAAAACAAAGAGCTATATCAGTTTATACATACATCAATCATCAGAGTCATATACAACAATGGACAGTTATATAAACTTGTCCTCATACAGAATACACAGCGGAATAAATACTATCAGATACAAATACTACGTCTCGTCATCCAGCTTATCTCCAAAGCTCCAGAATATCCAGAATATCCTGATAATCTAACTCTAGACTGCCCGTGTGGAAATTGGTGGGCACCCAGAGTTTAGAAGGGAACAATAAACTCCGAGTCAGTCATGGTGACTGGTGTGAGATCGTAAAACAGTTTATCTTTAAAATAAACAACAGGGAAAAAACTTTAATGTCAATTCGCAATGCTTTTGGAAAATGAAACTACCATAAGACCTCCCGCCACACACACAATGCAAACGCAGAATTGGAGGAGATTTCTTCTTATGATAGTCAAAGATGCTTACTACGCAAAAATCAAATCCTTTTTGATATTATTATTAGTGCATAGTGTAGAAAACAGTTCGAAAGTATAATATTAATCTTAGCCAACATACGACCAGTATCGTATGCCTACTATAGCTACTATGTTCAATAGCAGGTTACCGCCACATTCCATAGCAGGTAATACAGCTAAAACCGTACACGTCGCGTATTGTTTCTTTGGATTTCCAACAAATGGTCAGGCTAAGGAACTTCCTATCCACGATGGGTACGTCCCTGGAATAGACGACCCGAGAACCTAACCGGATCTCTGCCAACACAAGGCCGGGTTACCTCTGCAAAAATAGGTAACTACTGACACGCGTATGTCATCCCCCGATCGTAACCGATCTTCCCGAGGATCCCCGATTTCCAACAAACCACATAGTAAAAATGCAGCAACCACATAGGTTAAGTATCTGGGCTCCATACCATGATACCACCTCTATCCAGAAGGAATGACATACACTAAGGGGCGCTACTCCCTAGAACCTTGCTGCATCCTTCCTGTTTCGACCATTTCCGGGGTGT
Organism: Allium fistulosum; assembly: GCA_030737815.1. NCBI lineage: Eukaryota > Viridiplantae > Streptophyta > Magnoliopsida > Asparagales > Amaryllidaceae > Allium > Allium fistulosum. The sequence goes on from CM060901.1 coordinate 147,428,489, forward strand.
GAGGCTCGACGAAGTCTCGTCCACAAAGCTACGCTTTCTACAAAGCCCTGCTTCGGGTCAAACAAATGATCAACCTATGATCACAAAGATATAAGATCAAACAAATGATCATATCACAAATGATCAAACACTGATCATTTCACAGCAACACTCAGTATGCCACGTTACCAAATTGGGAGTATATCGCTGATAAATTTCAACTACATAACCTCTGAGCTCGTACGTCTCAGAGAAGGGTGTTAAGCTAAGAGAATAAATTCTCCGCCACCAACATAAATGTATTTGAAAGAAATCAGCTTTATATCTCAAATTGTAACGTCAGACACACAATCCATACAAGTCTGTTCCGGGATCGAACAGAACCGAAGGCACTTCTCACGAAGCCCTTGCATATCCGGATAAATTTCTAATCACGTCCGGACTTCCCGTCACTAAGGGTGATAAAACCTCTAAACCGGAGATCAGCCGATGTAGAGTAACTCGACGGTAATCCTTCCGTTTTCAAAAATATCCGGTCTTCCACACCGGTCTTCGAATGCAATTCATAACGACGTATCACATATTCGGAATGGGTTATACGACCCCACGGTCCTTTCCCGGCTAACCCGAATAGTGAGCGCTTATTCAAAAATAAGTGTGGCATTCAAATTCATCCAATTCACAACAAATACCTATTTAAGGTAATTATTGATAGTCGGTTATTTAACTATCAATAAAGATGCGCAACATCATCAGATTCCAAATAATTTTCCAAATAATTTAATCTTCCAAAAAAAAAAAATCTTTACTAGATATAAAATTTCCACACTTCAAAAATAAATCAACGTTTATTTTTCTAAACAGTTTCCCTTTCCTTCATAAATTCCATAGTGAATTTATATTTTCAAAATATCTACTGATATACGATTCTCAAATCGATTTCAAATATTCAATTTCAGTTTATCTTTAAGAAGATAAATTCTCAAAACGTTTCATTTCATCTTGGAAAACATTCCCATACTTATTTAATAATAAGTAATTCCCAAATCTATTTATTTTCAACATTTGAAAATATTCGTTATACTTAAATCAAAATTAAGTATACATTTCATTCTTTAAGGAAATCATTCTCTTAAGCACATTTATTTGAGTCAAAACGAATGTTACGTAAAACATCGTTACGACGACTCAAAATCACTAGTATAGGGATTCGAAATTTAAGATAGATATGTAAATCCCAATACTATATAAACATTTCCTTTCGGAAATCATTTACTATAACAACAGTGTTATAGTCCATCATTTCCTTATTTCTCGAAAACGTCTATTTTAACAATGAATGTTGAAATCTACGATTTCGATAGTTCACACGTTTTAAAACATCTTTTAAAACAATTAACTTCATTTATAATATCACTTTCCCAATCATAACTATTTTTTTCAATAATATATTCACTGTCCAAAATCGTGAATATACTTCAATAACCAAATTTCAATCTTTTTTTTTACACATTTATTTCAAGAATTATCCACTGTCCAAAATCGTGGATAAAATTCCCTTAATAATCTCTATATTTAAAATCAATCAAATTTGATTTATTTTCGAATTTATAAAAACAACGTTTATAAATTCTATTTCCATTTTATAACAACTTCTATTTAATAAATCCCCTTTATTAACAATTCGATTCATAACTCAAATCTTATACCAACAATCCATATTATAAGTTAAATACTTATAATTCCTTTATTTTACAAAGTCATTTCCATTTATAAGTTCCAAATTTATAAATTTCATTTATTTATAAATTTTTAAAAATTCATTTTAACGCTTATAAAAACTTGTTTTATAATACCAACATTATAAAGTTATAAATATCAATTTTTGTACATCTTTTATATACATCGTTTTAATAATTCAAAAAATCCCATTTAAAACCATTTTTTATAAATTTCTTAACTATATATTTCAAAAATCACACTTTGATTTTTATTGCACAAAAATCTTAACTTTTATAACTTTAAAATTTTAGACGTTTATTTATTTGAAATAAATCAATTCAAAAATTCAATAAAACATCTACTTTCAAAAATCACTTTAAAAACCTTTTTAAAGTAAAAGATGTTATTTTTAAACTTCAAAACTTGAATCCGATGATGCAACAGCATCAATTAGTCAATCACAACATTCAATATCATATATCAATATGATAACAGCATATACATCAATATCTGTAAATAAATAACTACTGGTGAGGAATCCAGTTGGATCCCTCCAACCTGTTTCCCTGCATCCACAGACGTTAGCACAATACCAATTCCACTTCGAGGTGGAATATCGCGGTATATGGGTTTTATAAAAATAATCCACTTACTAACGGCGCAATAGGGTCTCATCCGTTATACGAGGCGGAAAATCATCAATCCAATATATACATATGCCAATATGTATATATTGCTATATATATATATAGATATATCCTACTATATCTAATATCACATCCAAACAGTCAACAAATCAATAACTGCAATCCAAATATAAATCTGAGTGAGGAGATCTCACCTTTGCTTTTATTTGCAATCCAATTTCCATTCCAGTTTGTTTTCTCGACTTTATTTGACCTTGTATAGACAATTTTATACAATCGGTTAATATTCGAAATAAACCGAATAATTAAATCTGCCATTTTAAAATCTTAATTTAACTAAGATTTTCAGTTAAACAAATAATTTCATTTTATCGAATGATTTATTTTAAACGAATTTTCTATTAACTATAAACTTGAGTGTTAATTAACTTTATACTTAACTTAAATTAATTGTTTCTTAATTCGTTAATTAAATTAGCTATCCATTTAAATTAATTAACTTAATTTGTCTATTTAACAAATTCTCAATTACAAATTAATTTAAACACTAAATTGTCATTAATCAATTTTAATTTCAAATTACATATATATCATTCTTAATTTCTTTCAAAATCATTAATTTATAAAAATTATTTATTATAATTATCGTTCGAAAATCTGCTTTACACTTTAAAAACCAATTTGTTGTTACATTTAAAATTTTAATGTAAATTGATTTAATTCTGGTTTTAAATTTAATCGTTTAATTTATTGTTAACAACTTTTAAGTTATAGTAAGTTTTTAACTTAACTTAAATCAATCTTGTTTACATTGCAAGTTTAAATTACTTAACATTGTTAATTCCTAGTTTTATTTGGGCTCGAGCAAACTCCCAGGAAACTCGAGTCTTTCTTCATTCTTCCCCGCGTACCCTGTTTTCTTCTTCTTCTTCTTTTTTTAAGTACAAAAACTCAAAACTGCTGAACAACCTCAAGTAAACGCGAACGCCCCTGATACGAGATCATCCTCGTGCACGTGCACGCCACCGCGCCGCCGCTTCTTTGGCCACCGCGACCTCCAGCAAACCACGAATCATCCCCTCGTTTGAAATCAAAACCCAGATCTTCACAAAAACAACGAAATCGAATTTTCACCCTCTCGTTGAAACTGAAGCTTAAACATATCTAACCTAACCGCCTCGTTCTCCTCGCCTAGTTCACCAGAAGGGTCGCGACTTCGTCCATAACATGTCGACAACCAAAGCTAACCTCCCCCTCAAAATCTTCGAACTCGATGCTTCAGAGGTGGCGTACACACCTTGTTTCAGAACATATAAACTTCGAGTCAAATAACCCTAATTCGACCTCGTACTCCCAATCCATGCAATGGATAATTTTTTTGATAATTTTCGTGACATCTCTGATGTTTACACTAGCTTCATTCCAATTTTCAACATTTATTATTGATTAAATCTCTAGAAATTGCTAAAAATACAATTTTTGCACAAATACAAACTGCTATTGAATTACTTCACTAAAAATCTTCATTCTAGTTTTAAAAATCCTAATTTGAAGTATAGATTCAGATTTTAATCTTGAATCAATATTTTACAACAATTAAATTTTATCAAATTTATTCAAAGACCTGTAAACATAATACAGTGATGATAATTATAACCCTGGTTTAAATCAACTTCTAAAATCTTAACTTAAGTTCTAAATATCTTGTTTAAATGCAGACTTAAAGCTAAACAAATGATTTGAAGAAAATATATTTTGAGTTTGAAAAATGTTTAACTCTGTAATCCATAACAGAGATATGCAGGCCATTCCATATTCACAGGGCAAAACATATATATATATATATATATATATAACACACACACACAACTATATTCACTGATATATCTACATAAGTTAAGCAACTATTTTATTCTTTAAAACATTTAAGAAAATAAGTTACTCACTTTATTAAAATGAAGACAGAGCACTTTGGTTTGGATAATAAATGCAGTTTTGATACTTCTTGGATCTTCTTTCCTTCAGTAAATTGCCTTTTCAACTTGAATATAAAAGTATGATGTTTGCTTTTATTTTGTTTCAGCCATGCTATATTTTGGAACGAAAATAAAACAGAGACTTTGATGTATATATAAAAGAAGGAAGCTTGTATAGGTAGGTACAAGTTGAGGTATATAAAAAAAGAAGATTAAACCATGCTTTACTCACTGATGTGATCTTGTTCATGCTGAAAGCAAATAGCATTTAATGAAAGCATGTAGTGTGACTTACAGCCAAGTGCTGTTTTGATTTTTAATGAGTACTATTTCGTTGTGGCTAAGGACATAGCATCACTTGCTTGTCTTGATTTGCAAGTTACTAAATATGTAAGAGTTGTTTTAGTTTTATTTTTATAGTTTATTTTTCTTTCCTTTGCTTTATCATGGTGGCTGCATTACTTTATTTCGGCTGATGATATCTTTGCCCTCTTGTTTTATTTCTATCTTGTTTCATTTTATTATTCACATATATCCTGATTTGTTTACACTTGAATTACATAGTTGTTTTTATTTCCCTTTTTCTTTGTCTTCATAATATTACTTTATAAGATAAATGAGTTTCTAATTTAGTTTGTTGTTAGATTTTATTTAGGTGTATTTACTTTTGTTATTATTTTATCACATAGATGTTCATTTGTATGTTTACTTTGTTTTGTTGGTACATAATTTATTGTCATTGTTTATCACATTATTTTAATTACTTAATAATTTCTATTTTATATAACTAAAATTTGTTTCAAATATTTGTTCGAAACAAACACTTACTACGATCGGGGAAATTCGTATCTAATTATAACTAATTTTACAATCTTTTTTCTCAAAAATTCATTTAATTATTAATTTAAATAAATTAAAATCTAGGGTCGTTACAAACTTCCCCCCTTAAAAGAATTTCGTCCTCGAAATTCGCAGACACGAAAATAACACAGAGATAGATAGATTCGATCTCCTATAATTCCTCAAACTTATGATATGAATTATATTTTCAAATATCTTCCAATTCACATTTATAAATTTCATTTGTTAGATGAATTTATCTTCAACCTTTGGTTATTACTTTAATTCAATTTCAATATTTTATAAGTTATCAATTTCATAATATTTCATAAATATTTTTATATAGTATTCCAGAGTCTTACCAACATTTCAAAGCCATTTGAAAACAATTCAAATCATCCTTTGAATTTCTAAAACAAAACCCAAATTTTCAAACAACTACCATTTGAAACAAATTTGGCAGCAATTTCTCTTTTGGAAACCCGAAAATGAATTCTAATGATGTGGCCATCATCATCAGGATTATTTTCCAGCGACCGAAAAGAGTTTAGAGCTTTCATCTCTCCAAAATACTTTTCCAAAACCTTTGAAATTCATTTTCAAATCAAAAAGATTTAAACTTTCCAAATCTCCAAAATTTTCAATTTCTTTTCAAAACCTTTCCAAAAACTTCTCTGGAATTCCGTTTCAAATTACAAATCACATTTATAATTTATATTCACAATTTTAGCTGCATGTGAATTTATTTCTTAACTATGGAGTTACGATTTCAATTTCTTATTCAATTTCAGTGATGATAATTCACTATTATTACTTCCTAACATCCATGCAACCATATACTGTAATAATTTACAGAAAATCATTTCTTTTATATACAAAAATAGTTTTGGGCAAAATTATTTCATTCACCCTTTTTTAAAAACAATATTGTGCCGAATTGTTCTATTCAAGTGTTTAGAAACCCCTTCGATCCAGTTGCGCAGACTGTGCCGACGAAGGTTCATATGCCACTCAATAAATCAATCATCACAATATAAAACAATTTTATATTCACTAACAAATACGCACTCGTATTTATTATTACTCTCAACTCATTCTAGAGTACTGCTGACTCTATCTCTAATGAGTATTACCCAACAGAGCAGGGTTGTCGCTTAACCATATGCTCTGATACCAATCTGTCACGTACCAAAATTTTCGACTTTCGAAAATTCGACATCGATACTCACTTTATCGACTGCCGAGCAATCGAGTGCCGGAAACTCCAATAGTGAGGGTTTTAAATAGAAGAAAAGGGGAGAAGAAGAAGAAAGCAGAAGAAGAAAGAACAACATCAGAAACAAGAGGAAGAAGAATCACAGAACAGAAAACAATATCAGAATCTTACACATCGCAGCGGAACAATATATAATAAATAAACACTAGTCTTTTAAAACAAAGAGCTATATCAGTTTATACATACATCAATCATCAGAGTCATATACAACAATGGACAGTTATATAAACTTGTCCTCATACAGAATACACAGCGGAATAAATACTATCAGATACAAATACTACGTCTCGTCATCCAGCTTATCTCCAAAGCTCCAGAATATCCAGAATATCCTGATAATCTAACTCTAGACTGCCCGTGTGGAAATTGGTGGGCACCCAGAGTTTAGAAGGGAACAATAAACTCCGAGTCAGTCATGGTGACTGGTGTGAGATCGTAAAACAGTTTATCTTTAAAATAAACAACAGGGAAAAAACTTTAATGTCAATTCGCAATGCTTTTGGAAAATGAAACTACCATAAGACCTCCCGCCACACACACAATGCAAACGCAGAATTGGAGGAGATTTCTTCTTATGATAGTCAAAGATGCTTACTACGCAAAAATCAAATCCTTTTTGATATTATTATTAGTGCATAGTGTAGAAAACAGTTCGAAAGTATAATATTAATCTTAGCCAACATACGACCAGTATCGTATGCCTACTATAGCTACTATGTTCAATAGCAGGTTACCGCCACATTCCATAGCAGGTAATACAACTAAAACCATACACGTCGCGTATTGTTTCTTTGGATTTCCAACAAATGGTCAGGCTAAGGAACTTCCTATCCACGATGGGTACGTCCCTGGAATAGACGACCCGAGAACCTAACCGGATCTCTGCCAACACAAGGCCGGGTTACCTCTGCAAAAATAGGTAACTACTGACACGCGTATGTCATCCCCCGATCGTAACCGATCTTCCCGAGGATCCCCGATTTCCAATAAACCACATAGTAAAAATGCAGCAACCACATAGGTTAAGTATCTGGGCTCCATACCATGATACCACCTCTATCCAGAAGGAATGACATACACTAAGGGGCGCTACTCCCTAGAACCTTGCTGCATCCTTCCTGTTTCGACCATTTCCGAGGTGTGAAGCTCGACGAAGTCTCGTCCACAAAGCTACGCTTTCTACAAAGCCCTGCTTCGGGTCAAACAAATGATCAACCTATGATCACAAAGATATAAGATCAAACAAATGATCATATCACAAATGATCAAACACTGATCATTTCACAGCAACACTCAGTATGCCACGTTACCAAATTGGGAGTATATCGCTGATAAATTTCAACTACATAACCTCTGAGCTCGTACGTCTCAGAGAAGGGTGTTAAGCTAAGAGAATAAATTCTCCGCCACCAACAGAAATGTATTTGAAAGAAATCAGCTTTATATCTCAAATTGTAACGTCAGACACACAATCCATACAAGTCTGTTCCAGGATCGAACAGAACCGAAGGCACTTCTCACGAAGCCCTTGCATATCCGGATAAATTTCTAATCACGTCCGGACTTCCCGTCACTAAGGGTGATAAAACCTCTAAACCGGAGATCAGCCGATGTAGAGTAACTCGACGGTAATCCTTCCGTTTTCAAAAATATCCGGTCTTCCACACCGGTCTTCGAATGCAATTCATAACGACGTATCACATATTCGGAATGGGTTATACGACCCCATGGTCCTTTCCCGGCTAACCCGAATAGTGAGCGCTTATTCAAAAATAAGTGTGGCATTCAAATTCATCCAATTCACAACAAATACCTATTTAAGGTAATTATTGATAGTCGGTTATTTAACTATCAATAAAGATGCGCAACATCATCAGATTCCAAATAATTTTCCAAATAATTTAATCTTCCAAAAAAAAAAATCTTTACTAGATATAAAATTTCCACACTTCAAAAATAAATCAACGTTTATTTTTCTAAACAGTTTCCCTTTCCTTCATAAATTCCATAGTGAATTTATATTTTCAAAATATCTACTGATATACGATTCTCAAATCGATTTCAAATATTCAATTTCAGTTTATCTTTAAGAAGATAAATTCTCAAAACGTTTCATTTCATCTTGGAAAACATTCCCATACTTATTTAATAATAAGTAATTCCCAAATCTATTTATTTTCAACATTTGAAAATATTCGTTATACTTAAATCAAAATTAAGTATACATTTCATTCTTTAAGGAAATCATTCTCTTAAGCACATTTATTTGAGTCAAAACGAATGTTACGTAAAACATCGTTACGACGACTCAAAATCACTAGTATAGGGATTCGAAATTTAAGATAGATATGTAAATCCCAATACTATATAAACATTTCCTTTCGGAAATCATTTACTATAACAACAGTGTTATAGTCCATCATTTCCTTATTTCTCGAAAACGTCTATTTTAACAATGAATGTTGAAATCTACGATTTCGATAGTTCACACGTTTTAAAACATCTTTTAAAACAATTAACTTCATTTATAATATCGCTTTCCCAAACATAACTATTTTTTTCAATAATATATTCACTGTCCAAAATCGTGAATATACTTCAATAACCAAATTTCAATCTTTTTTTTTACACATTTATTTCAAGAATTATCCACTGTCCAAAATCATGGATAAAATTCCCTTAATAATCTCTATATTTAAAATCAATCAAATTTGATTTATTTTCGAATTTATAAAAACAACATTTATAAATTCTATTTCCATTTTATAACAACTTCTATTTAATAAATCCCCTTTATTAACAATTCGATTCATAACTCAAATCTTATACCAACAATCCATATTATAAGTTAAATACTTATAATTCCTTTATTTTACAAAGTCATTTCCATTTATAAGTTCCCAATTTATAAATTTCATTTATTTATAAATTCTTAAAAATTCATTTTAACGCTTATAAAAACTTGTTTTATAATACCAACATTATAAAGTTATAAATATCAATTTTTGTACATCTTTTATATACATCGTTTTAATAATTCAAAAAATCCCATTTAAAACCATTTTTTATAAATTTCTTAACTATATATTTCAAAAATCACACTTTGATTTTTATTTCACAAAAATCTTAACTTTTATAACTTTAAAATTTTAGACGTTTATTTATTTGAAATAAATCAATTCAAAAATTCAATAAAACATCTACTTTCAAAAATCACTTTAAAAACCTTTTTAAAGTAAAAGATGTTATTTTTAAACTTCAAAACTTGACCCCGATGATGCAACAGCATCAATTAGTCAATCACAACATTCAATATCATATATAAATATGATAACAACATATACATCAATATCTGTAAATAAATAACTACTGGTGAGGAATCCAGTTGGATCCCTCCAACCTGTTTCCCTGCATCCACAGACGTTAGCACAATACCAATTCCACTTCGAGGTGGAATATCGCGGTATATGGGTTTTATAAAAATAATCTGCTTACTAACGGCGCAATAGGGTCTCATCCGCTATACGAGGCGGGAAATCATCAATCCAATATATACATATGCCAATATGTATATATTGCTATATATATATAGATATATCCTACTATATCTAATATCACATCCAAACAGTCAACAAATCAATAACTGCAATCCAAATATAAATCTGAGTGAGGAGATCTCACCTTTGCTTTTATTTGCAATCCAATTTCCATTCCAGTTTGTTTTCTCGACTTTATTTGACCTTGTATAGACAATTTTATACAATCGGTTAATATTCGAAATAAACCGAATAATTAAATCTGCCATTTTAAAATCTTAATTTAACTAAGATTTTCAGTTAAACAAATAATTTCATTTTATCGAATGATTTATTTTAAACGAATTTTCTATTAACTATAAACTTGAGTGTTAATTAACTTTATACTTAACTTAAATTAATTGTTTCTTAATTCGTTAATTAAATTAGCTATCCATTTAAATTAATTAACTTAATTTGTCTATTTAACAAATTCTCAATTACAAATTAATTTAAACACTAAATTGTCATTAATCAATTTTAATTTCAAATTACATATATATCATTCTTAATTTCTTTCAAAATCATTAATTTATAAAAATTATTTATTATAATTATCGTTCGAAAATCTGCTTTACACTTTAAAAACCAATTTATTGTTACATTTAAAATTTTAATGTAAATTGATTTAATTCTGGTTTTAAATTTAATCGTTTAATTTATTGTTAACAACTTTTAAGTTATAGTAAGTTTTTAACTTAACTTAAATCAATCTTGTTTACATTGCAAGTTTAAATTACTTAACATTGTAAATTCCTAGTTTTATTTGGGCCCGAGCAAACTCCCAGGAAACTCGAGTCTTTCTTCATTCTTCCCCGCGTACCCTGTTTTCTTCTTCTTCTTTTTTTTTAAGTACAAAAACTCAAAACTGCTGAACAACCTCAAGTAAACGCGAACGCCCCTGATACGAGATCATCCTCGTGCACGTGCACGCCACCGCGCCGCCGCTTCTCTGGCCACCGCGACCTCCAGCAAACCACAAATCATCCCCTCGTTTGAAATCAAAACCCAGATCTTCACAAAAACAACGAAATCGAATTTTCACCCTCTCGTTGAAACTGAAGCTTAAACATATCTAACCTAACCGCCTCGTTCTCCTCGCCTAGTTCACCAGAAGGGTCGCGACTTCGTCCATAACATGTCGACAACCTAAGCTAACCTCCCCCTCAAAATCTTCGAACTCGATGCTTCAGAGGTAGCGTACACACCTTGTTTCAGAACATATAAACTTCGAGTCAAATAACCCTAATTCGACCTCGTACTCCCAATCCACGCAATGGATAATTTTTTTGATAATTTTCGTGACATCTCTGATGTTTACACTAGCTTCATTCCAATTTTCAACATTTATTATTGATTAAATCTCTAGAAATTGGTAAAAATACAATTTTTGCACAAATACAAACTGCTATTGAATTACTTCACTAAAAATCTTCATTCTAGTTTTAAAAATCCTAATTTGAAGTATATATTCAGATTTTAATCTTGAATCAATATTTTACAACAATTAAATTTTATCAAATTTATTCAAAGACCTGTAAACATAATACAGTGATGATAATTATAACCCTGGTTTAAATCAACTTCTAAAATCTTAACTTAAGTTCTAAATATCTTGTTTAAATGCAGACTTAAAGCTAAACAAATGATTTGAAGAAAATATATTTTGAGTTTGAAAAATGTTTAACTCTGTAATCCATAACAGAGATATGCAGGCCATTCCATATTCACAGGGCAAAACATATATATATATATATACACACACACACACACACACACACACAACTATATTCACTGATATATCTACATAAGTTAAGCAACTATTTTATTCTTTAAAACATTTAAGAAAATAAGTTACTCACTTTATTAAAATGAAGACAGAGCACTTTGGTTTGGATAATAAATGCAGTTTTGATACTTCTTGGATCTTCTTTCCTTCAGTAAATTGCCTTTTCAACTTGAATATAAAAGTATGATGTTTGCTTTTATTTTGTTTCAGCCATGCTATATTTTGGAACGAAAATAAAACAGAGACTTTGATGTATATATAAAAGAAGGAAGCTTGTATAGGTAGGTACAAGTTGAGGTATATAAAAAAAGAAGATTAAACCATGCTTTACTCACTGATGTGATCTTGTTCATGCTGAAAGCAAATAGCATTTAATGAAAGCATGTAGTGTGACTTACAGCCAAGTGCTGTTTTGATTTTTAATGAGTACTATTTCGTTGTGGCTAAGGACATAGCATCACTTGCTTGTCTTGATTTGCAAGTTACTAAATATGTAAGAGTTGTTTTAGTTTTATTTTTATAGTTTATTTTTCTTTCCTTTGCTTTATCATGGTGGCTGCATTACTTTATTTCGGCTGATGATATCTTTGCCCTCTTGTTTTATTTCTATCTTGTTTCATTTTATTATTCACATATATCCTGATTTGTTTACACTTGAATTACATAGTTCTTTTTATTTCCCTTTTTCTTTGTCTTCATAATATTACTTTATAAGATAAATGAGTTTCTAATTTAGTTTGTTGTTAGATTTTATTTAGGTGTATTTACTTTTGTTATTATTTTATCACATAGATGTTCATTTGTATGTTTACTTTGTTTTGTTGGTACATAATTTATTGTCATTGTTTATCACATTATTTTAATTACTTAATAATTTCTATTTTATATAACTAAAATTTGTTTCAAATATTTGTTCGAAACAAACACTTACTACGATCGGGGAAATTCGTATCTAATTATAACTAATTTTACAATCTTTTTTCTCAAAAATTCATTTAATTATTAATTTAAATAAATTAAAATCTAGGGTCGTTACAAGTGCATACAAGAACAAAAGCTGAAAATAAAAGAAGTACATAGAAGAAATCTCCTCCAAGAAAAACTCCAAGCTGTAGCAATCTATTAGCTTCTCCCTTGATTGCCTAAGGGGGAAAAAGGGGAAATAGAGGAGTGGGTCAGACTAAAAGTCTGGTGAATGATAGTAATTACTAGAGTCTTTAAGCAAAGTAAAGTAATAGACTCTATAACATTTCTAGCATAAATAAGGATAACAAAGGAAATAGAAAATGGATAAACTGGAAATAAATACGATTAAATATTACTCAAGATAGGTTAACTTTGATTGCTTGCACTTGTTCAGATTTAATTAGGCTGAATTCCTAATCCTGTAATTAGGATGTAACCCTAATTCTATCCTTTTTTATCGGTCTACGAAAGATGGTATCTACGAAAGATGCACAGAGCAACTACTATGGATCCAGACAACATATATAGCTTCTTACACAGATGGAAATGGTGTCCACTAAAGACACCCATACCAAGCGCTTGGAACTCATAGCTATTACTGAGCACCCGAATGGAAGTCGCACGTGTAACAGCCACCATACTCATGCTACCTTTTGCTCCACCTATTGGGTCTTCTTATTACCTCCAACATCCAGCATAGCGTGGCCCTCATCTCACTTCAGGCTAATGTGAGATCACCGTGTGTCCATAGAAAAATAGGGGAAATGCTGTTGGTACTGGCCCTTCATCCAAACAATATCTAGTTGCGCCCCTTATCTAAATCCCCGTGATTTGGACTTCTATTTGACCAATTAATACCATTCTTAGCATAAGCGTGCCCTAGGGAATGCTATTTGGTACAATTCCTACTTTCATATTTGCTTATTAACTTTGATAAATTATTTAAATAAGCCTTTATTATCATTTTTACTTTCTACGCTTATTAATTTATCCCAAGCCTTAAAATAAGCCCCATTCTGTTCTTTTTCTAATTATAACCTACGTTATAATCATGCTTATTACTTAACCCAAGGTCTAAATGTGAAAATAAGCTTCTTTCGTCTTTTACTCTATTTATTTATAATTCTAAGTTATAACTATGCCAATTATCTTTAAGTAGTCCAATTCTAATTATAATTAGACGTAATTTTAGTCCAATTCCATTTTTTATTACAGTCCAATTCCATTATTTATTACAGTCTTTATAATTTACATCTTATTTTCTTCATTCAATATTCTTACTTATGAAATCCATATTCACGTTTAATTTATTCTAATCCATACGCGCAGAAAATGGGGATGAAGAGAATAGACGCTTGCATAAAATCCAAAACGTCGAAAAAGATGCAAATAAGAAATAAATAACAATAAATAAACTTAAATACTGTAAATATACCGTAAATCAATAAAAAGCTATACTTAACAGTAATAAATTATAATTAACTGGAATAGTACTAAAATTACTGAAAAGAATAGCTGAAAGGAAATAGACTGAAAATAATTCCAAAAACTGTAAATAGCTACTAAAAAGGCAATTCCAAAAATTGTAGTAAAACTACAACTATTGGAAACCCTATTATTTTAAGTTACTTAAAGAAATCTTAAAATAATTACAATCACTCACCTTCGGTCTTAAGCTTTTCCTTTGGTCTTCCCGGATCCACTTGGAGTTGTAAAATTATTTAATTTATAACGATTTTCTTCTTTGGAAAAATTATTCCGTTTAGGGTCCTTCCTAGAAAGGTGAACCCAATTGAAGAAAACCTATAATGAGAAAAAGTGTTAGGTCTAGGGGTTTATTTATTGGTGTAGAAGTGGATCTCGGACCGTTGGATTTGGAAATTGAATAGGATGCAACCACGTCATAGGCTGAATACGGGCCGTCGGATGCAGAAACGGAGGGAACAGATTGAAATAAAGGATGCAAATGACGTGTTCGGTGACCGCTAATTCGTTTGAACGAATTAACATTCGTTCGCCTGCTAAAATGCAAGGCGGGTCAACGGGGCGGTCGACCGCCCCCTCGCCCAGGTCGACCGACCGGTCGATCTGACCATATATATATATATATCCTTTTATTTCTGCTTATTTTGTTTATTTTATAACTTGGTCATATTAGCTCGGTTTTGGACATTCTATATATGGAAATTGACCAGAAAATTACCACGGACAAAATGGTGTAACTTCCACTACACCAGGAAAGCCATTTTGCTACGGCTCTGGGCCATGGCTAAATAATTTTGCCACGGTCCCGAGCCGTGGCTAAATGGTGAGTGGCAAAAATTTTGCCACGGCTCTGAGCCGTGGCAAACTTATATTCAGCTACGGCTCAGAGCCGTGGCTGAATAAAATTTTGCCACATCTTTGAGCCGTGGTTAAATATAAATTAGCCACGGCTTAGAGCCGTGGCTAAATACTGCATTTGCATTTAAAAAAATAAACATCACAAAACATCCTACATTAAACTCAAAACAATTAGGTTAAAACGTCTCGCTTCAAACTCAAAACAGCTTACATTAAACAACATAATAGTGTCTTATCTCAAACATTAATTCAAGATAGACTTAGTTAAAAATGCAACAACATCCTACACTATAATACATGAATACAAAGTTCAAACAATTCAGCAATTACAATACTTGAATACAAAGTTCAATACATAGTTACATACACAAAAAAGCAGCAGCACATAGTTAAAGCCTTCTTGTTCCTTTACTTGTAGATTATAGTGCAGGAACTGCACTTGGAACCTGTACATTACAAAGACAAGTAAAGGAAAGTAATTAATATATTCATAACATAATTCATAGAAAATTGATGCTGCATGTTTTAAGATTAAAAATAAATTGTTCCAAATTATATCCTAAATGGAACTTGTTAGCAAAATAAGTTAGTAAAATAACGTAATGAACTTTATTATTCAAGATAACACACCTAAAAGTTCTAGTGCATGATAAATAAAAAGGATACCTTTTTTTGAAATTGCCCTTTCACGCTCTGCTGATGCACCAAATCCAACAATAGGTCAGTGTGAGCGTATTAATTTTGGGCAAGTATATATACCATTTCATAATAATCAACTAACTTAGTTGATTTAGACCTGTCCTGAAAACCAAAATATGAGAAAAAAAATCATATAGCATTAATAAGTCTGTCATGGTTACTAATTGCTTAATATTAGTATTGATACAATAATGATAAATTTAATATTACCATAATAACTCTAAATGCACCCATGCTAAGATTACCAATAATGATGATTCAACGACAGCGGTGGTGAAAAAATATCTGCCCATTTTAACCAATTATATCAACATATTTCTATTGTTCAATCTAAAGGAAATTACCCTTGATATGGATTGTTATTATTATTATTATTATTATTTAAGCGAATGTTGATGTAAAAATAATACTTCATTAAATAATAACTTTATTTATAATACCTCGATAAAACTAGTGAGTAGAAGAATAACAAGTCCAGCAAACAAGTCCAAGATAGCTAAAATATTTTCCTTTCTTTGAGGCCTAGAATGTGTATCCAGTTAATGATACAATAACACCAGAAGTTAAAATCAGTGCCTCGAGCACGATCTTCTCTACAATGTTAATGGAGATTTTGTTTAACGTATTCGAGTTATCCAGGAAAAATACATACTTGTATTCATGTTTTTGTGCAGCAAAATATTCGTTGGAGAAAGATTACCTTCAGTGTTTGCACAAGCCACTCCCACACTAAGGCTTAAGCACACAGTGAATAAACCAAGAAAGATGAAATTGAGAGGATGCTTTTGTTGATAATGGTATAGTGGGAACATCACTGCATATCAAGTGCTCTCATTAGCACATCCATTATTATCGCATTATTCATGAGAAATCAGTCTATTAAAAGTCACACACACACCTATATTTATTTATTGCAGCATAAGTATATGTATTCTGATTTGCAATTCTCCAAATAATAACAATACTGGGAAGATAATTCGCATTATGAACATTGTATTCACAAAAGATGCGGCAATTCTAATATTTCTAATCCCTTCAAAATAAATAACAAGTCGATATTAATCATTAAAAATCTATATTAACCTTTTGTTTTGAAGTATCAATTTCATTGTGTGACTATATTCAAAAGAGCCTAATATTATGGAGATGACTTATGTATGATGTGATGAATATATTCTTAAAATTTCGTTACACCTGAAATGAAAGAGATTATAAATAAAGGGTTGTTGTAAAATAGGGGTGCCCCGAATCCTTATATAAGTTGCACAGACCCAAGCCCATTATCCAGCAATGGAGCTGTGATAAAATACTATGGTATCCAGTCATAAGTGTCATAGATTATTATAAAACATCTAGAAATTTAAATCATTCAGAATATACACATACATTCATTGAATCTTAAGATAAAAAATACAAATGATCATCACTCTGATACATTATATACTTATCAAAGTGCAAATCTACACAAACAATGGAAACAGAGCCATGGTTCAAGCCCAGTTTCAACAAGTTCGACTTTAACCATCCAAATTTAAAAATGCTTTTTATGAAGCATTATGAGCAACACACACTCGGTGAGGTAGTTTTCTATCTAATCTATGTATCATGTTGTATCAGTACAGCGTTAATGATGATTCAACGACAGCGGTGGTGAAAAAATTACCAAAATTTCGACCAATAGTATAATGCAAACTGAAATTGGGTAAAACGAAGTCAAAAACACAGTCTGCTCAATAAATATCTTTACGACCACTTCCCATGATTATATGATCAAAAGACTCAAAAATCCAACATAGCTCCAAAATGAAAACCCAAATAAATGCAACACATTGTTAACTTATTATGTTTTTACAACAAATTATAGTTGAATAAATCAATGAAGAAATACCTATGGCTGTATATTATCCCTAGCAGCATTATCTAGCCTTTTTGACTTCAGAGCACCAACAAATTACATCCAACCTATAAACAAACATAATTGCACGTTAAAGAGGACTCATTCTAGTTTTTTAAAATATAAAATATTCAATGGCCACACAAAAAACACGAATATTAACTTCAGCAGGAGATATTTTTCTACATTAAAGTGACATCTTTCTATAAATGTTTGAAATTGTCAAAAATCCAAAGATTAACTTGATTTTTAGTGCTGCAAGCAAAATTAAGAAAACATGAATCAAACTGAAATCAATATCCAATCTAAATGATACTAATCAAAATCTCACTGAAACAACAAGTGAAACCTAAAACGCAGGATGGTTAAAAGTTGGCACGCATGAAGTTCCGTTTTCATATATAGTTACATATATATATATCATGTTGTACATACTTTAGCATATATAGTTACATATCTGTATCATCTAACATGAAATATCAAATAGATGGTAATTAATTTAGTACAGATATCGTAAGCCTTTAGTTAAGAATTACCTCACTTAGATTCATAGTTAAATCTTCAACTTTCTGAAGCAAGTCAGTGGCTAATTCTGAAGCAGGCACTGGAGGCAATTCAACCGATACATTGGAAATGGTTTGTAATAGAAAAAATCGATCTCTAGCCAATGAAAATGAATCTGAAGCATCAGGTGCATCAAAATTTTCCTCATTTTCTCCAGCATTACTAGCTTTGTCAAGGAGCTTCCAATGATGATAAAGGAATTCCCAATCAATTGACTTGGGTATAAATAATGAAACTTCAAATAAAAGCTGCCAAGCACCAGAAGGAGCTACCCACTTTTCAATGGGCATTGAGTTTCTTAGCCATAAAGATTCTGAGATTGATATGATATTTTGGAGGGCTGCACCAATAGAACCCTTCAATTTTTTCTTTTTTCCAAAGCTAGCACATATTTTCTTTACACAAGGCCCTACCTCGCCATCACATACACCTTCTAACATGTCCAATATCCCTTCAGAGATAGTTGATTTCAAATCAACTGCATTTCTATCTAATCTGGTTTTTGAGGCTTTGGAAATTCAGTCCAAAACCAATTCAAGAAACAAGTTTTCACATTCTTCTTGCAAGCTTGTTTCATTGTCTACAATTAATGGAGGGACAGCATGAAGCCACTCGTTAGTAACTCTATTGTCTGGAAGTTTTCGATATACCTAAAAGTCCAGATCTAAATATGGTTATCGCAACAATTTAATATAGCATAATCAAGATTTCAGAATTATCATAATATGATATGCCTATGAGACAATAAAATTTGGAAATGGAAGGCACATAAAATCATTATTAAAAAGTATGAAATAGTTTTAAGACTTACAAACTAAAACAGTTCTTATATTCTAGTAATATATAAGTAAAGTGTAACACTAGACTAGTGGTAAGATTTTACAGCATGAATCATTTATCTTTATGTTTTTTCCCCTTTCTCTTCTCTGCCTTCCTTCCTCTCTTTTTTCTTCTCTATTTTTTTTCTACTTCCACGGATCTAGAGGTTTTGAATTCGAAACATTTGGATATCGATTACCGATTATTATTAAAAAAAAGTTTTGGTGAATAAATTACCTATCATCCAGCTTTGGGTAAACATAGGATATTAAAAAAAGTATTTACAAAAGAGCAGCCAACAATATAAAACATGAGGGACGAACGAAACCTAAGCAACAGGAAAATGAACAAATCAAGGCAAGTGCGTAACAAATTTACAAAGCAACAGGGCATTGCGTAACTAATTAGCAACTGAGTGCATATGAACAAGCAATAGCACTAGACCATCAATAATTACCCATCGCTAAAAGAACAATCTAAAAATACATGTAAAAATTAATCCAAAATCATTAATCATTATCCAAATGATGGAAAATCAAAATATAAACCTAAAAATAAATAAAAATTGGATATACGCGATTAAGTAAGAATACCTCGAACCCTAGAAGAGCGATTAAGTGAGATTATATGCGATTTGAGTGAGAAGAAGAATGAACTGCTGCTAATTTTGGTTTGGTGAAATTAGGGCGCCGCATCCATAGCGGGCTAATTTGGCGTTATTTTTTTAGAAGCGGTAGGGTTACGGAGATGGAAATGGGGGGAGGGGGTGTGATTTTTTTTTTTGTAATATTAGAACGGTCCACAGCCGTCTCAATATTGCCACGGCCAGTAACCATGGTAGTTTATTTTACCACGGCTCAACACCGTGATAAAATTGCCACGGCTCAAAACCGTGGTAATTTTTCCGCGTTGGGGTGTGACAAAATGAGCAGAATGGTGTAGTGTTCCATGGCTTAATTCCGATAATTTCACAAAGTTATTTTATTATTTAATTAATTAAAAAATTAATTATTACGGGTTAAATTTCGGGTTGTTACAATAGTGCCATTTACAATGTTAAGTTCCAATAAACCTCTTGCATCGTGCTTTTCTACTTCTACACTATAATAACAATTACGAAAGTGAGTTATAGATCTAGTATTTGAAACTCAATGACTAGAATTCATAGAAAGACAATCTTTTACAAGAAATTTTTTTTAAAAGAGGAATCAAATTCCTTTTTACACTTAAGCTCTTAAAGTATTTCAGATAATTCTATTTCCTCCATGTGAAGACCCACTTTTCTAACCCCTAGGAACGACACTAACACATCCTCGGTGTTCGTGTGCTATGCTTAAGCATCAGAAAGATGAATCGTCGTGGGGTGAAATAAAAACATAATAGAACACCTCACAACAAAACTGCTAAATAAAACATACATTAGGTACTCCTTAACAGGTAGTTATCAGAGTTACACAAATGTACTAGAGCTTAGGCAGTTATAACATTCTGCCTTTACAAATGCCGAAACCAAAATGCACTAACACAAACTCGAAAATTCAGTGGAATAGATAACTAAGAAGACGAAAACCTCCTACTCGGACGCCGTCTTCAAAAGAGCCCATAAAGACCCGGTACTCTTGGACTACTCAAATAAAATGAGTACCCGAAAGTTTAGGGGAAACAAGCAACTCGGGCCAGACGATATGTCTGGTATGAGTAAAACTTTAAACAATAGGTATGTAATTAGACACAAACACGTGAGACCATGCTGCTGAACATGGAACTGGTTTACTCCCACATAAATCAACATCCAAACGTAAAGAATGGATAAATAACTATACACCACGAAGAGACTCATCCTGATGCAAACAAGGAAATAAATTTGAAAGTTCGAATCAAATAAGAAAAGGAAAATCTCCAACAAATGACTAGGAAGGTGCACCACCCTTGAAGTATACCTCTAGTAATATACTTTTGAGAAGCTCATATACTCCATGACACTACTCGAAAATGTACCAGCCGGACCCCGCCAAACCTTACCGAGTATCCGAATATTTCCACATCTAAGTGCACAATCGACTCCAATCTAGATTAAATGTGAAAATACCTTGATGGGAGTAACCCTACATAGTTGGACGTTCTTTCGCGCTTTGGGTTCAGTCATCTACTGATAAAGGATAACAAAGCTCAAAGGAGCAACAAATCTTCTTAAAAAGACGATAACAAAGAAGCTAAAGTAACAGATAGCTGAGAAACCAACTATCGAGGATATAAAACGATCATATATGGAAATTAAGTCTTGTATACTTATCACCGCTCATCAAACTCAAACTTGCACTTGGTTAACAATAATACTGGACAAGTCAAGATAGTGTTACCTCAAAGTCATGTCCAAGATTACTCTTAACTTTCAAAACGGCAATAAGTCTATTTCTTTGATGTTTAGTGTTAACTATACAAATAAATCATTTCCATATAAGTGAATCACTTTACGGAAATTAATTCATTTCCATAAACAATTCAAACCTTTTCTTTTTAAACTCGAATTCGTACTTGGCTTCACATTATAAGTATTAGCTTTAAAACACTTTATTAAACGAGTTTACTAACTTCGAAACATCATTATAAAAAGGATTTAAAAACTTAAAACATCCTTATTACAGTGATTAATTAACCATTAAACTTTGTTAACTAAGTTGATTAATTAACTTCAATAACCTTTAATTAAAAAAAGTAAATCTCTCTTAAAACATCATTAATTCAACTAACTAATAATATAATTAAATTGAATAATAATTAAATATCATTATTTAAAAGCGATAAATTAATTTAATGCTTATTTAAGAAAAGATTTATTTAAGGTTAAACAGATTTATTAACTCTTAAAAGTCATTAATTAAAAAGATTAATTGAATTTAAAACATCATTAGTAAATTGAATATTTAACTTTAATCCATCATTATTAAAAGATTAATTAACCTTAAACATCTTTAGATAAAATGCTTAATTAATTTCAAAACATCTTTAACCAAGTGATTAGTTAAATTTAAAACACATCGTTAATAAGTTGATTAGTTAACTTTAATCCTTATTAATTAAATAATTGATTGAATAATTAATTAAACTAAATAATTATTGTTAAAATAATTGATTATTTTTGAAAACATCATTAATCAAAAACTTGCTTAACTTGTAAAATAATTCCAAGCACGATAATGAAACCAAACTATTTCAAAAAATGGTGATTTTATGAAAGTGCTGATATAGCTACTATCACTATGCGGGCAGTTCGGAATTCAAGCATATGACATTTGCAACACAACCAGTCATCATATAACATAGTGATGAGCATATATACATGGTGATTCACAATAATACAACATATATCAAGCATTTATATACAACGGAATTAGTTTACTTACTAGATTTTCATATAACCAATGATTCGTTTACTAACTTTCCAAGGCGACTAATTTTCAAGCAACAAACCAATCCATTAACCAAACCATTATCATAACTATACAATAAGCATTTAATAGCTACAAATATGAGCTTGAACATGGTTTAAACTTTATGGTTCAAAAGTGGAAGCTTCACTCACCAAAACGCTTATTAACTTCTACCGAACTTGCCTCTTAGCAAAACTTCAAAATAGGACCTAGTGTAGGCTAGTAGGGTGCAACATGACTTGACCAAGGGCATCAATAGGCTCGGCCTGGGCATAATTGGGCTCGGCCTTGGAGTCTTGAGAAGTGGAAATGGTCTTGGTTTTGGTAGAAGAGTGTTTGTATGTGAATATATGGAGTTTAACTTTATTTTTGGTAGTGCATTCACTAGTTTTTGACTTTGGAATATCTCTTAGAAGTCATGGAAGTATACATGTATATGAAGAGATAATAAATGAAGATGGAATTAATATGTAAAGTGGAAAAAGTATGGAGATAAGGAGTATTTATAGGTGAAGGTGTTGTCATGTACACGCTTCCATATCTCCACCCATCCATGTAGCTCACGTCCTCAACATATACACCCCCACCATGCTTGTATGTACTTTTCTTAGGGGTCTAAGGCGATGAAAGTGTACTTAGGCTAGGGTTTTTAGGTTATAAAATACGAGTATATATGCACGTCCAGATGGACCTGCATTTAATCACAACGTGTAAGCATTTATATCTGCACCTATGGAAGTAGATTTGACAATACCAGTGCCATTATAAATTGTACCTGAAGCAATGGCCGAGAAGACCAAGACAATTGAAGAACATTCATAAAACCAATAACTTGACAGCATTCATATTTTATCATTTATTTCTTTTGTTTTAGTTTATTTTATACTACTGGAAATGGAAATAATACTTGTACTTTTACATGCGTATAATGTATAATAATGGTATGAGCCAAAAATTCAATATGCTTTTATGTATAATGTGCACTTCCATAAAAACAGCATTTTAACACATGATAAACTGTAGAGCAATAAATTACATAGTGCAATTTAGTTAATCTCTGTAAAATCCATTCTTAAAAATTCACACCAAAATGTCCCTGGGCATTCCAAAAGAGTAGTGTTATTTACTTAATTTTTCTTATTCTCTTTATATGCATAAAAAATTAATTTATACTATGTATTGTCCAGTAGTAGATTTGATATTAAATCAGACCCTAGGAAAAATTGCTGTAGACAAAAAATGGATTATACAGGTAGAAAATGATCCAATAATCAACTAATGATTCGGATGACAAAAAGAAACAAATGTGACAATGCATGGACAAAAAATAGTCCAATTTGGTTCGTGATTTCAAAAAGATAACATGTATAAAATCTAGAAGTTGGTAAGACAGACGTTGATAAAAAAACTGATTTAATCATTAGTTAAACATTATATTGATTATGTCTGGAAACTTCTCCTTGATGGCAGCTCTGATTCCACTGCCAATCAAACCAGGACCCACATATTTAACATGACAATCTCCATTCTCTATATAAGTTACTTCTACACTTCCACCATAGTTTTTAATGGCAGACCTCAATATATCCAAAGCCACGAATATATGATTTATAGAACTACTACTATATTTTGTTCCTAATTATTACATTACCATAATAATCTTATTTGTTAATATGAACGGGTTTTAAATTCTTAAATGAAAAAAAATAAAGTGAACAAAAAATTAGTTTATATATTTGTATAGTGGTATGTATGCAAACATCAAGGTATTTGCGTTAGTTTTTTGTTAATTCAATTAATACTACTATTGAATAGGCTATTTTTAGTTTCAATTTTTCTAAATCAGTTCTACCAAATAATAAAAGCGATGGTTTTCATTTCTTTTAATCTACTTATTATCATTTGCATAATTAGAAATCTAATTTCTATCGTTGTTTAATTGTAAAGTTAGAAAAAGGTAGACTAGTAATTAATGATGACTCAATTTCAATCACTATGAATTGGTTTCTTTTATATTTTGAAGAGCAGTAGGTTGAAGAACAGACCATAATAGAACAAAATGTCACAATCTAACTTTCCACTCACACAACGAAATGTGGCTACCGATCTCTTTTATATACCTATAACCAAGAAATGAATGGTAGCATAAACATTTTGTTTCAAGCCCACGAACTCATATAGTCCTGTAACATATTACATTTAGTTATATTCCTCCAAGTTTATGATTTTTGCATCACATTGATTATGTATATAATCCCCGCTATAGGACATCTCTGCAAATAAGGGCATCCCTCTAAACCTACCTCGACAAATATGATAGCTAGAATGCGACCAAAGCCATGAATGCGACCAAATTCACCTGACAATGTAGGCAACATGATACAAATGCATGCAAATAGGCAGCTACCTGACCTCCTCTTAATCCCTAAAGGCCATCAAGCAAACCGAACACTACACTAAGTACCTCGCTTCCTGGCAGTGAGAAGCCGGAAGTTCAACAAATATCATTTTCAAAAATTACATTAGCATATATTTGGGAACAATCAAAGCATGTAGATGACATAGTATTTAAAATGCATTATAGAAATTCTGATAAGATGAACAAAAGATAACATTGTACCTCTTTTAAGTATCCTGACAATTTGATGAGTTGATTGCCCCTTATCGTTATGCAGAAATCAGTCGGAATAGTCGGTTTATATGCATTTAAAATGACACAATTTGCTCAATTAAAAGTAACAATAAAATGAGCTATGATTGTTACTCGTATATCATTATTTCATCACTACCATCATCCATTTATGCGCATGTTGCTCAATTCTCGTATCCTCAAAGATTGCATTTTACAAATTCAAAGTTTATAAATATTATTTTGTTCATATGAATTTTAAAAATATTATGAACTTATAGTTGCGCCAGCGGGGAAAATGGAGTTGGATGCCTTCGATCCTTACAGAGATTGTCCTTGGGCACCAATGGTGCCTCCAACCATGGTCAGGCCCTTAATGTACTTGAAAGTGATCCAACTTTCGACTTCGGAGTAATAGGTCTATACATATAGCTAATTTATGCCCTCAAAATAAAACTTTATGAAATTCAAAATCCATTATAAATATAGGAAGTATGAAAATGTGGGAATGACTAAATATATGCTAAAAATTAGCTAACCCATTTGGGGCTTAAACTATTATGATGATTATCTTGATTTGCGCTCTTGATTATTATAATGATTTAGATCTTATAGGAATCATGATGCAAAGATGTAACAGTTAGACTATTAAATTAATATAGTTTGTTTCACAAATAAAGATTCTTAGTTCTCCAAACTTATTTTTTTATACTTTTTTCTTATAAATATGTTAAGCCAGCAGTTGATTTGTGCATTGTTCATATAAACATGTTCAAAAATCACCACCACAACATGACGTTATTATGCAAGTGTGACAACAATAATTTGATGTAAATTATGGTTCATTTTGCGGACCAATTGAAATAGAAGTGTAAATTATTACCACCGCATATGAAAAATAGGGTGCGCATCGAAATTTATAGCCACCTTTTGGTTTAATCTTATTTTTGTGCACCAATACTTTAGCACTCACACATGTGAAAATAAAGTGAGTATATTCATTAGTTTGTGCATGCAGTATGCCAATTAGATTAGGCATCATCTGCATCCCAAGGAATATAAGATTTTGAAGTTGTGATTCAAATCAGTACTATACACACTACTTTTCTAATCAGACTACTTTTATGTCATATCTACAAAACTTTTATATCTTATAGTTACAACATTATTATACTGAGATTATATTACCTGATAGATTTTGTGCATGCAAGTGTAGTTGTTTTCTTTTTTGTCTTGCCTGCAAGCACTTATGTCGCCGTATCAACCTATAGTTGGTAACTCATAACTCCTTGCATTGATATTCCAGTTGTTGTTTTGTATATATGTGTAGGATAAGAGAGCTGTAAAAAGAAGACTATGTTAACATACTACTTTTGGCAATTAAAGAAGGAAAATAATATTTATACGTTTTTAAAGACGAATATGATAGTATACATAGTTTAATACAATGGAGGTAAAATGAATTGTTCCAAATTATGTAGTAGATTATTATCATATTTAATTTATATGAAATAATAGAAAAGGTTCACATACTAAAGATGATGAAAAATACAAACTATTTTCTAAATCTAGTATGTGTGCTATTTATTTTGAATCTGTTAAAAGGGCAAAATTTTAAAATAAAAATGGGATGATGGTTGCAAGTGGGAGATGAGCTAAAAGCAGAAGCAAAGTAGAAGGAAATGAAAAGAGATATAAATTTGGTTCATCGGGTTATAAGATATTTAATTTTGTGCACGATTAATTTGCTTATAGATTTAGAATACATCAAGATGTTATGATTAGAATCCATAAACTTATAAATTATTAAATCTTCATATGAATAACTTGCTTATGAATTTAGGATACATGGAAAATATCAATAATTTTAAGGGGTAACAGAAAGATTGCAGCATTATAAACAACTTATTCACCGATATGTACAATGCTATTTGGTTTATGCTTGTATTCAGTAGAATCTAGAAGACCAAACTCATAACTTAAAAATAATGTTTATTAACAAGCAATGCCACATGCATGCATTAATATAAAGGGAAAACAACTTGAAACATTTATATTAGATAAACGGATAGAAAATATAAAGATTGCAAACATGGAGATGTTATTTTACAACTAACAGAATATCACCATACCATGTCTTATAAATCATTGAAAAACTCACCCGTTCATCGGTAATAACAACAAAACTATACTAAGGCCTTGTTTGGTCATGAAAATTATTCAACATCTGCCCATATAAAACAAAATCAAATCATACCAAGTGGTTTAAATAAATTTTAAAGTCGTTGAATCAAGTTGCAAATGGGCTTGAGAAATAGAAGGTGGGTTTTTCTCTTTATCTGTTTCTTATGCCATTACCGTAACATAAGATCGTAATTAATGGTATAATGTACGAAATGGAGCTAGAACCTTATATATTGGTACTCTGATTAATATTGAACAGATTGCATGTGAGTCACCTTGATTAAAATAATTATAAAATATTGAACAGACAGTACATTAATTATAAAAATCATGATCATTTTTTGTGAAGAAAAATAGTAATATATTTTGTTTCCAGTAAAAAATTAATGACCAAAAATGTATTTTGAAAGTAAAAAATAGGAACAATACCAACATATTAATGTGTATATGTTGATATCAAAAAGCAGCACATGTTAAATTTGGTTACATATATATAATATTGTATTAGGAGATAATGAAGAAAATGATATTTTATCTTTCTTATATATAGAGATCTCAAAAATGAAAAATTACATAACCTTGTAATAAAAAATTAACATGCTTATATGGAGTCAAATAATTCATAGACAAATGCAATAATTTGGAAGCACCAACTATGCATGTTATTGATTATTTAAGACAAAACTGGCATTTAATAACCGAAATACAATTGTCTTTTAACTATTTTGTAGTTATGCCACCTTCAACCTCAAAAATGCACTTAACATATACAGATGCAAGGTATCTTCTACCACCAATAAAGTAAATACAACAACAGCCATTGGTTGCTACATAGGTCTAGTGTAGATCTATACAATGAATAATAAAACTTCACATGTAAAGCATGTCTTCTATCCACTATTCTAACTAATAATATAACACTTGATACATAATCAGTTTTAGAAGTTAGATGAATTAGGTTATTAAGGCATTGGATACAATTGACTCTCAAAGTGTTTAGATTATACTATTACTAAAATAAACTGTTTAGACCTGTTAGCTATAGAGTGAAACTCTAGTTTAGCTTATATCTCGGCTATCTTGACAGCAGTACAATTTCTGCAGCGGCAGTCTAAGTTAGTTAGCCGTACATGAGTCATATCTGAGGTAGGAAATTTATGTTTATACCTTGGAATGACTGAAACATTATGGTTGCAGGATCTGGTTATAAACTATCTTTACACAAATACACTTAGAAGTATATTGTTCTTACATGTCTTTTTAACATAAGAAAAACTATTGCAACTAATGGTGATGTAAATTTAACTGAAGGTGTTACCTTAAGGTTTTCAAAGAACTACGCAGCATGACCAATGATCATCAGAAAAAGAAGGAAGCTTAAAAGGATCCGATACACGACTCGATTTGGCCAACAGATTTTAGAAGATTCGATGTGAAAGAAGCGGTCAACGTTTAGGGTTTGGAATGGTGAGGCAAGCATCATTAAGATCAGGCGAGTGTCGTTGGAGGTGAGGAAAGGGTCATTGGAGATTAAGTGAGGATCATCATTGATGAGGCGAGCGTCATCGGTTTAATTTGGGGAAAATAGGATTAGGTTTTAGGATTTTGAATTTTAACAGATATTGACCATCATCAAGAGTAGCAGTTTTAAGACGCAGTCTTTTTCAGATCTGCCATACCAAATCAACATTAATTTAGTGATGTAAAGTCTGTTATGCCTCTTCTATTGGAATGAATTAAAATTGTACGACTGTTGACAGGTATATGGATAAAAAACCCATAAATATCAGACTTTTAGCTAACCCCAGTACTATGTCAGTATCTTTGAAATGGAATTCTGATATTTTGTACAATAATATATACAATCCAGAAGATAGGAAAGGAAGAAAAGAAAAACTGATAGACATGTTGGTTGCGTGTTTCCATCTACCGGGTTAATGTTGGTTGCGTGTTTTATTACGTTTTATGGAAAATGAGATGCTATTAAGCTCCCGAACGGACTGGGCTATCATCCTAGGAACATAACCAATGGATTACAATTTTACAGTTTGGGTTAGGACATAGAAATCCATGGGCCTGGCCTGGAAATACATGTAATCCGGAGTTGGTTGGTGGTTAACATAGTAATATAATATAAATGTTCAGTTGCCTTGTATTTTTTGAACTAAACAATGCAACTGAACAAAAAAGAATAGAAAACAAAATGATTATGGGCAACTGGAACGGCGTATCCACGTTGCACGGTCACATTTTGTCCTAACACATGCATGATGTGTTGTTTGTTTGCATTTTCATGCATTATTTTCCTTTGCTGGCACCATCCTTATTAAATATATACATGGATATATTCCCTCTAGTCTGATCTGTCTTCAACAAAACAAACTGGCCATCCATTCATTTGATTCTTTGTTTTGTTGCATGGGTCATTTCCATTTGTTTGGCTTATCTTTTTCATTATATAACCATTTATTATTAGCTGAAGTTTTTGAGACATAAAGACAGAATCCTCTAATTATAAATGCTTTCCGTCTTAGACAGGTAAGACTAAAATGATTGTTTAATTCATTGTACTTTTGTTATTTTCCATAAACGCAATAAAACACGCAACCTATGCTAAGGAAATACTTACAGTACAAATGCATTTAATCATAAACTTTTAAAGATACGAATAGAAGAAATATGGGTCTTTTGCATATTTTCATAAAACAGTAAGAGTAGGTAGTGTTACTGTAATAAAAGTGAATGTGTGTAGAATAAATACTTACAGTAGTAGAACCAAAGTAAGAACTTGATTGCTTTGGCGGAAGTGGTAGTGATCTGTCAAGGTAAATAAAAGCATAACAATCATTAGCGAAACCAATTAAAATATGAAGAAGAGCACAGGTTAGGAACACTATTTAGTATAGAAACAAACATGGAATAGAACTAAAAATGATAAGGCGCCATCCACAACTTTAACTTGTAAGCATCGCTGGTGACTACCTACCGATTGAATTGAAACATATAAGTTATTTATGCCACAAACTTCCTCTAATTTAGATAACCACCTTGTGGAAAGAGAGTAGTAGTCAACCGTGAAAGAGAAAAGCAACAGCACATCACATGAGAAATGAAGAATTTGCAATAATAACTCAAGGCTTCCATTACTCACTGACCTATATAATATAGCATTGGCTCAATGTTACTTCTATCATTCTATGTATGTAGGCTTACATTAACGCTTCACAATTTATATTAAAATTACCACCATCTCAGCTTTATTTATTCCTCCTTTATTATCTTTATAAGTGATCCCTCAACTGTATTATAAGTCTACAAATGTACTGCATTTGAAAATATATTTAGAGTTTACACTTTGGTTAACAGTGATTTAACATACGAATTTTAGGCATATAATTACACTTTACAAACAAAAAACGATATCGGAAACCAACAAATGTACTGCCAATATATTTCTATTACTGCTTTCATTTTTTATTTGATTCCAAGAAGATTCTAAGTACCATTTATGTTTATATTTTAAGTGGAGCACCATTTAAAGTTGTAAAGAGATGGGTACAAAAAAGAGTTAAAATCTAACTTATATATAATATTCAACCAAGCAAGGTTTCACAACAAATATCAGTTGTGCACTGGTGTAATTATAATAAAGTTTACCATATTGAAATTTGCTCGTGAAATGGCTCAAAAATCACTACGTGAAGAATAAAGATATTTGGAGGATGGACACACCTCAAAACTCAAGCTGGCTTTGAAGAAACATCATCAAGTTGAGGGGCACTTTCTTGCCTTAAATTCAAAGTATTCCTTCTGCTGATAATAAATCTTCATTCTGGCATTCACCATAGTCTTGCAAGGTAATGATTCTCAACTCTTTTGTTACACATGACCAAAAGTCCCAATCAGGAATCCCTGAAAATGCAAAGGCATTCAATTACATATATCATGGTCCCATTCTTCTACCACACTCAAGCTCCTATGCTCTCAGGCAACTATGGAACATTTTCAACAAAAACAATTCCTACCAGCACTGCTCTGGTGATTTGGAATCTGCCTAAAGGGCTACACTCAACTACAGGGGTTTGCAACCTGATTCAGGCTTTTGATTGAGCACCCACCTTTCCATGGACTTAAAAGCTATGGAGTAACTTAGACTCTTTTAGGGATAACCTTTTGCTTTGGAAAGTCATGTCAAATGCATTGCACACGTTAAACAAACTAAATACCAGAGACATTGTTTCCAATGATCAATGTGTACTGTGCCATATGAGATTAGTATAATTTTTTTTGATTAGGATAAACTGGAAAATTTTATACATTGAAAAAGCATCAACGGTCATACTGGGGATTAATTCAGCAATATCTCTTAGGCATTAACATATTTATTGATTTTAATTAAACTGAGCAACAAAATGCGAAGCAAAAAATCAAGGGGTCAAACATTTAATTGAGGAAAAATGTTCGGCACCAAGCAACAAAAGGATTTAGGCATCATACGAACAACCATACAATTAAAATAATTAAATTTGCAAAAAAACCATACGAATAACAAAAGTGTATTGTATTCTACGAACAAAATGAGTGCATCGGATTAGTGAACTGAGTTCGAATCGGCAATAGAAAATATCAATATATTAGGAAACAAAAAAATCCAGAGGAGTTAATGAAAACATCGAATGCTTACCTGAAAATCAAAGTTTAATAAACTAACCCTAATCGCAGTGTAACAATTTAGGAATCAAAAATCAGGCGAATCAAAAATCAACGTTGTAGATTCATAAATCAGAGCAGAATAAAAATTAATGTATGTTCACCATTCGTATCACAGATCAAGGAAAACCAAAAATAAAGAAATATACCTTCAATTCAAAGAAGATAGTGATAAGATATCTCTGGCGGCCATCAAATCGCTAGACGCGGATGGAATATCTTTGGGGATGTTGGCATCAGTGAGTCGTAAGCGGGAGAAAGCGATTTTTGGAGATCGGATGAATTCGAGACCTTAGTTGAATTTAGGGAGGAAAAGAAATTGGTTGAGGGAGAATGGAAGGAGAAGGAACGAATGCGTTGGGAGGGATGACTGCTTGGGTGCGGGCGTAAAAAGGTATAAGGGTATTTTTGTCTTTTCAAAAAGACACGGTTGAAATTAGTTCGCGGAACTTTCATTATTAGTAGTAAAGATGTATATGTGCATAAAAGGTCAAATCTTGTTTTATTTTAATCTAAACATGGTTTATTTATTTTAACACTATCATTAACTTATTACATGACATATGTGCATATATGTGCATGTGTATATGAGTGATACAAAAATGTTCACAACATTTTCGATGACTTTTCGGAAAACGTTCTTCGGTCACATTTTCTATTTTTGTTTCAACTATTTATTTTGGTAAACAAAGTTTGAAAATGATTTTAATATCATTAATTAATATTTAAAACATTTTTATTTGATTATTAAAATCCTTTATTTAAATATTTAAGAATGATTTAAATATTCAAATACAAAGCAATTAATTTACGTGTCGTTACACTCTTCCTCCCTTAGGAGGATTTGTCCCCATAATTAATACACGAAAGACAATCCAAAAGGTATATATTATACCAATAAATTCATATTAGAATGCATTGCAACTATGCCATACAAGAACATACATAATGCATTCAAATAACAAACAACTAACCTGACATTACATCAGGGCAAGTTTCTCTGATATGATCCTCCGTCCCCCAATTACGACCGTGGGGATCATCACTCCACTAAACGTTCACAAGCTTAACCACCTTGTTCCTCAATCTCCTTTCATCTCCATCTATAATATGAACTAGATGTCAGACTACTGTCAAGTTTTGTTCTATCTCCAAGTCTTCCTAAACAGACATCTCCCCAATCAAAGATGGGTCATGCACATGCTTTCTCAGATGAGATACATGAAAGACATTATGAACTTCTGACAATTTTTTAGGCAATTCTACTCTATAGGCCAACGAACCAATTCTCTCAAGGATTCTAAATTTTCCAATGAATCTGGGTGCTAGCTTTCCTGCACTTCTGAATCTCACAACTCCTTTCATCGAGGAAACTTTCACAAATACTAATTCCCCGACGCAAACTCTAAGTCCCTTCTCCGTTGATTGACATAACTTTTCTGTCAATCTTGGGCTTCTTTCATCCATTCCATGATCATAGCCAATTTCTCTGATGCTTCTCGAATCATTTCTGGTCCAAGAACTAAACGTTCTCCACTCTCTACCCAACATGAAGGTGATTTACATAGATGTCTATATAAAGCTTCGTAGGGCGCCATGCCAATGCTAGCTTGGTAACTGTTGTCATAAGAGAACTCTTGCAAATATAGATGATCTTCCCAAGAACCTTCAAAATCCAAAATGCATGCTCTCAAGAGATCTTCCCAAATTCGGTTCACCCTCTCGGTTTGACCGTTTGTCTACGTGTGATAGGCTATGCTCAAATTCAATTCTATTTCTAAAGCGGCTTGCAATGCTCTCCAAAATCGACTAGTGAAGATGGGATCTCGATCACTAACTATAATTACTGGGATTCAATGCAGTCGAACGATCTCTCTTAAATATATCCCTGCCAAAGAAGGTGCAGTTCTTGTAGACTTCACTGGAATAAAGTGGACACTCTTCATTAATTGATCTACAATTACCCAAATGCCTTCGCTACCACTTCTTGTTCTAGGCAACCCATCGATAAAGTCCATGGATACTTGCTCCCACTTCCAATTTGGTATTTCCAATGGTTGGAGTAACCTAGCAGTCTTCTGTTGGTCACTCTTGACCTATTGACAATTTGCACACCGGCTCATGAAGATCGAAATGTCTCTCTTCATCCCTTTCAACCAAAAGATCTTTTTCATATTCTAGAACATTTTAGTTACTCCTGGGTGGATAGATAACCTTGGTCGATGACACTCTCTCAGCACATCCTGTCTAATTTCATTAACATCAAGCATACAAATCTGACCATTAACTTGTAACAACCTTGAATTTTGGTCGTTCGTTTTTGAACAATTTGTTTATTTTTAAATGTTGAATTTGGATTATTTGTTGATTTTGAATATGAAAGAATTTCTGAAATGGTATAAAGTTTCAAATATAGCGATAATTTTATTTGGTAAAATTAAATTTAATATTTGAAATTGGGAAAATCTGGGAATCTGGAGTCAAAGCTACATGGAAATGATTTCTAAAATTTATTTAAATTCTATTTCGATTAGAATTAAAATACTAGACTTTTGAATGAGATTAAAAATTGATAAATTTAAAGTTTGAAATTTATATATTAATTTAATAGTGGATTTAATATATAGAAATAGTGAAAATAATTGAACCTTGGTTTAAAATGAATCAGAATGATATCTAATATGAATATAAATTCCATGTGATGTATAATGGAGTTAGTAAGTTTAAAAAGTTGAGATTTTAAACGATTTCGACGATTTTAAAAATCGCTCAATTTAATCGACGAGTTAAAAATTGCCTTCCGGGACACGGTCTCGAAATTTGACAAAACCAGTTCCATTGGATTCGGAATAGTTTATTATTATCGAATTTTAAATTACGTAGCGTTTGGAGTTGCCGTTTGGTCGTACGGAATAGAAACGCGTTGAAATAAATATCGAAGATTAAATATTTTAATTCGATTCAAAAAGCTATCTTCCACATACGATAGAACTGGACCCTGAAACATGTTCCATTGCGTTCGGAATAAGGGTAAAACATTATAAACGCTAGGCGGCATGTTTAGTTTGGAGTTCGTTCGAAAATCATGTAACTTGTGTAAAATAATATTAAAATAATATATTTAGAAGCCTATATATATATATATATTTCAAGCACAGTAAACCCTAGGCTGTTCACGAAGCTGCCGCTATTGTCTCAATGGCCGACATTTCTTGACCTTCTCTCCTCAAATCCTCCTCATCCAAGAAATTTTAGCAAAAGGTTTCAACTAGGGAATCGAAGAGTGTGAGAAGATCTAGATATCCAACGGTCAGGATCGTAAATGGTGGAGTGGATCAATGGCAAGGCGGCCGCGTTCATGGGAAGTTTGGTGACATTTTCCTCGGCCATGGGATGACCAAGCTCGGTGGCGTCGAGGCCATGGGGGCGTTGGAGTGTGGACATTCGAATGATGGTAGCCGATCATCACATCGTGCATCGTTGTGGCGGCGGCACGAGGTCAAGGCGACGTCGTGTAGGGTTCGTTCGAACTGGACAAACGAGGGAGAGGAAGGAAGAGAGGCATGGCCAGGATTTCTTAATTGCAAATCGTATGGCCTATATTAAAGGTTTTAAAAAAATTATTTATATTATATTATATTGAAACTTATAAAATGCATATCTTCTCCGTACGAGGTCGGAATCAGACAAAACAAGCGGCGCCGGATCGCAGCGATGATCACTACGCTGTGGTGCAGATCTAGAGTCAATCAAAGCTATAGAAAATTTTAAGTTAAATCGAACGTGCTCGATTTAATTTAAAATTGGAGCGTTTGGCGAATTAAACTCAATGTTAGTTAATCTCACTCAATTTTGGACTGCTAGTGATTAACTTTAAATAGTTAAAATTAATAAATGTTTGATTGGTTAAATTGATGCATTTTTATCAGTTGAATGTGATATTATATATAGTAGCATATATATATATATGTTGGAGTGATTGATATTCCCGCATATATATAGCAGATGAGACCCTATGCGCCTGCATAATAGCAGATGACCCTATATACCGCAATATTCCGCCTCGAAGCGGGGTTGGTATTTTTATTGTTGTGCTAACATCTGAGGATGCAGGGAAACAGGTTTGAGGGATCCAACTGGATTCCTCAAAAATGTAAAATTTAATTTTCATATATAGTGATATATGTTGTTTGAATAATCTGTGATAGGTTATTGTGTGATTTGGATTGATTGGATGTTATGGTAGTTAACCTGGATTTTTGGTGTTTTTAAATACCAATAAAATTATGTTTTAAATTGGTAAATAATGGTAAATAGAAATTTTGAAGTAAAATGTTTAATAGAGTTTTGGAATAAATCTATTGGATAATGTAAATGGTTTTGAAATTGTAGTGTAACTATTCCGGGTTAGTGTGAATAGGAATTTTGGAATAAAGTTTATAAAAGAATTTTTATAGTAAATGTTAAGGGGCACTTATTTAAATAAAGGAGGGTTTTAAAATTGAGATTTTAATAAATCGGAAGGATAGATGTGAATTTGGAAATAGGTATAAAATTGGTTATACCGAAACTCGAGTAAGGTTTTCCAAATTTACGAAGTGAAAATAAAATCGAGGAGTTTAGGCTTATTTTAAAAAGAGTTTTTTTAATTATTAACTCGGTAATTTTAAAAGTGTTAAAAATATTCTGGAAATTTAGTTATTTAATTATTTTAAATTTTTTAAAGCATATATAATTATTAATTAGTTACTTTATAATGAGTGTTAAAGATTTATTATTATTTAAGAACTAGTCAGCATTTTTGTTTTAAAAGATAATTATTGAATATTAACATAGCTTTGTATAATAACTTTTATTTAAGTATATTTGACAAGATTAAACATGGAAATTTATTTTTGAATTTACAAGCATTATTTTGAGGTAATTTTTAAATAAAGGTTTCGGGAAGTAATGGTATACACGCATGGCGTAAATAGGAGGAAGTGAGTGCCTGTAGTCCATGGAAAGAATGCGACAGACGTATTTTTCTTTAGTTGAGGATATGGACCATCGAAACACTACTGTTACAGCCGAGAGGGATGCCGCGCTGAAGGAGCTTGAGGATCTTAAGGCCAAATTTGTCGAAATCGTCAAAGAAAAAGATGATGCAAACAAACTGCCCAGGAGGCGTGTGAACAAGCTGTAGCACTCCGGGATGAGAGAGACATGGCAACACTTAAGATTCAAGAGGCTGAGGCCAGGATTGAGGATGAAGTAAAAGCGGCGGAGGCCAGGTTAGAGACTGACATCGAAGATCTTCTCGTCACATATAATGCTAACGTCTTGAAACACCGAAACCTGACTTGGCTTGATAGCTATCCCCCTCACTTGTATAAGGCTTGAGGCCGATTGGTGGAAGATGAAAAAGCCGAATGACAAGCGGAATCAGTCGATGAGTTCAAGCTTGAGAACTGGGTGTTGAGTGAAGATGAAAGAAAAGTTCTCTATGATATCACGATCACATATGAAAAGGAGAAACTTGTCACTCAGCATTCGGAAGCTGGAGAGGGTTCTGGTGTTGAGCACCACGATGCAGGTTCTGAAATTCTTGTGCCAACTCAGCCTGAATCTACATCTGCGGTTGATCCTCAGTCTGTTCCTGCATATAATCTTGATCAACCACGGTTATCTCTAGTTCATGAGTATGTCTCTGAAGCTGTTCCGCTACCCGCGAGCCAAACTGAGGAAGGTATTCTAAACATTCCAGGTGCTCATTCAGTGTGGGAAGCGTTACTTGAAGCAATCACTAATAACTTTTTCTTTATCTCTATTCAGTGATAGGAGCTTCATCTGCCATGCCTCCTGCAACCCAAGAGTTGCGTCACGAGCAGGAGGCTATCATAATGGAAGCGACCACGAAAACGGCTACTGCACCTACGGATGGGGTACAAGGGAGCACACTTACTTTCGATGAATAGATGACGGAGGAATTACTCGGTCATCACAGTGACCCTTTTGTTGATCTGCCATTTGTTATGGGTGGAGGCGCACCATTGACCACTCCTCGGGCCCAACTGCTAACGTCCCCAACGATGCTCAAACAATTCATGAAGAGGAGATACTGGCCGAAATCAATGCCGAGATGGAAGCATCTGCGTGGGGCAATGGCTTTGGAGGTGGAATGGCGGGACCTGGCCCAGCCCCTTTGTAGATGATTTCTCCTGGTGGCACGGTCGTCGACACGAGTTTGCTCCTCCGTCTGCTAACATTGATCCTATCCCTCCGACTGTGCCTTCAAGAAGCATTCCAATCCACGTGAGTTCGGAGGAGGAAGTTAACATAATGCCCCCGATTGGAGATCAGCCGCCAAAAGGTAAGGGCTCGAAGAGAAAGCCAAGCGGCAAATCCAACGGGTCCACGCCGAAGAAGAAGCCAAGAAAAAAAAAAGAATAGATATGTCTCTTCGGCTCATTTTTGGTAGATAGATAGGAATCTACTTTTGCTTTCTATAGGCCGTGTATAGATGTGGGTTCGGCTCCCTCTAGTAGGATTTTTGGTATAATTTTGTACTTATCTTTCTTTTCCGAAGTATAGTTGAAATAAAATTCCATTTTGTCTTCAGCTCAGCTTGTGTTTATTCGCTTAAGTGTTTCAGCATTCGAACTTCTATTCAATACACTTGTGAAGTTTTAGTATTTGAATCAGACCCGGGTTTAGTTGCTAAATTCCGGAGCTACGGCTTTGGGTCACAATCGAGCGTTAAGTCGAATCTCGATATTGCACTATTTCAATCAGTGGCTGACACTTAAGTTCTGCCCCCAGCTCCGAGGATAAGTTGAAAAGATTGATTAACAATCGTTGTTTGTCTTTAACACATCGAGCTTAACTTTGCTGAAGCAGGACTAAAACA
This sequence comes from Allium fistulosum, assembly GCA_030737815.1. Classification (NCBI taxonomy): domain Eukaryota; kingdom Viridiplantae; phylum Streptophyta; class Magnoliopsida; order Asparagales; family Amaryllidaceae; genus Allium; species Allium fistulosum. The sequence goes on from CM060901.1 coordinate 147,467,421, forward strand.
AGACGAGTTCAGGTGGTCAAATCACATTCGCTTATCTATCGGTGCTCGCATCCACACTTTGGGGATTGTGCTCGTAGATCGGCGGTCTTTCACACTCGCACAAGGTTTGGAGATACGTCCATGCTCCGAGGACTTAAGTTATTTTATGGGCGGTCAGTCACACCCGTTTGACATTCAGAACTTCGTCCGCACTCTGGGGACTTAGATTGATTCGTAGGTGGTCGTTTCACACCTGGCTTGTGTTCATACTCCAATCCGCACTCGGGGGATTCAGAGTTAGTCGATGTTTATACTTCGGTTCGCACTCTAAGAACCCGGAGTAAGTTGATGGGTGGTCAATCACTCCCAATTGGTATTTATGTTTATACTCCATCTCGCACTCCGGGAATCTGGAGTTGGCCGACAGATGGTCAGTCACATATATTTAGGCTTTAGGACTTCGTTTGCACTCCGGGAACGACGGATCTATCAGGATCGTGGATGGTCGACTCACATCCACCCTGAGTTAATAAGTGAGGTTGTTAGATGGACGGGTCCATCCTCCTTGAACTTGGTTTGAATACAAGCGAAGTCGTTAGGTGAACGGATCTACCCTCTTCGAAACTGCATTTATAAGTTTATACTCCAGTTCGTACTCTGGGAATCTGGAGTTAGTTAGATGATTGTCGTGTATCAATCCTTTTTTGGCTTCAGTGTGATGACTTATCCCCGAGCTCGGATTTCACTTAGTTAGTGAACAGTCGTATCATAGTCACTCCCTATTTGAATAAATCCCACTGTATGATGGAACTTAGCTCTCCGTGCATAGTAATGGTCGTATGACGCATTTCAAAAAATCACAGCTCTGGCTCGAAGAGATTGCATTTTATTGCTGAAATAAGAAAATACGGCAAAATCAGTTGCCTTATTACAAATTCAAATTTCGAAATGCATAAACAAATGGAAAATGAAAAGTAAACTGAATAAATAAACAGAGCCTGTTATGTGTAATAGCGACGTAGACTTTCGTTGTTCCAGGCTCTCGGTAGTGTAAGACCGTCAACGGTCGATAATTTGAATGTACCATCTCCGAGCTTTCGTTCAATGACATACGGTGCTTCCCACGTTGGTTCCATATGTGAAGGAACCGGGTAAATTCTCTTGAGGACGAGATCACCGAGTTCTAAGGTTCGTGGTAGGACCTTGGCAATGTACAATCGGGCGACTCGACTTCGGTATGCAGCTGCCCTCAAATCAGCCTCTTCTCGCTTCTCATCCAATAAATCCAGAGATTCAGCAAGTAATATAGCATTTGTTTTCGGATCATAATAAGTCACATGATGAGAAGGTACTTCCATCTCGAATGGAATAACGGCTTCTGAGCCGTAAGAAAGAGAGAAAGGAGTGTGGCCGGTCGCGGATTTATGGGTTGTCCGATAAGCCCATAAAGCCATAGGAAATTCATCGACCCATTTGCCCCCGGCCTTTTCCAGTCGTTTCTTCAGATAAGACTTTATAACTTTATTAACAGCTTCAACCTGTCCATTCACTTTAGGGTGTACAACTGTGGAGAACTTCTTCTGGATGTGGAACCGTTGACAGAAATTCTTAAATTCAACACTGTCGAATTGGGATCCGTTTTCTGTGAAGATGGTACGTGGGAGACCAAATCGACAGATAATGTTGCATACTATAAAGTTAATCACTTTCTTTATCGTGATTGTAGCAAGCGGTTCAGCTTCCGCCCACTTGGTAAAGTAATCAACTGCGACGATGGTGTACTTCGCACCACCTTTGGCTAGAGGTAGAGAGCCAATAATGTCAATGCCCCATACTGCAAACGGCCATGGACTAACCATCTGAGTTATTTCGGCAGGTGGGGCTCTTGGAATTTGAGCGTGCTTCTGACATCTGTCACATTTTCTAGCGTAATCCGATGCATCACGATTTACAGTCGGCCAATAGTATCCATATCGGAGAACTTTCTTGGCAAGAGCTTTCCCTCCGGTGTGATCGCCACATTCTCCTTCGTGTACATCATGCAATACTCGTTTGATCTCATCGTGAGCGATACACTGGAGTAAAGGAACAGAGTACCCTCTTATGTACATGACTCCATTCTGGATAGTGAACCGTGAAGCTTTTTGAAGAACTTGTCTCTTTTCACTCCTGCACTCCGGCAGAGTCCCATGCTCGAGATAGTTTCTGAATGGAGTCATCCATGACTCCTTATCGGAAATGACCTCAAATACCCAATCTGTTTCCATCTGATTGATGCTCCAGGAAGATAATATTTCCACGGGAATGATTCCCATTTGTTGTGCCGCATCTGTACTAGCTAACTTTGCTAATGAGTCGGCTTTCTGATTGCGCTATCAGTGTATACAATAAATGGCATAATAATCAAACTGATTCAATATCTCCTGGACCCGATCTAGGTAAGCAGCCAGCTTTCGGTCCTTGGCCTGGTACTCCCCTCGAACTTGACACACGACCAACTGTGAATCACAATAAATCTCCAGAGCAATAATTCTTAAATCCCTGGCAAGTCTTAATCTAACAAGTAGGCTTCATATTCGGCTTCATTGTTGGTCGCACGAAAATCAAACTTTAAAGCATAGCATATAGATGAGCCTCCAGGAGTTTCCAATACAACTCCGACGCCTAAGCAACAGTCATTTGATGCACCATCAGTATGCAACTTCTAGATATACTAGGGAGATTCACTAGTTTCAGGTAAGTCCTCCGGGATAGTGAATTCAGCGATGAAGTCTGCTAGGACATATCCTTCGATAGCTCGCCTTGGAGTGTAAGTAACATCAAACTGACTTAGCTCAAGATTCCACTTAAGTAACTTACCAGATGTCTCAGGCTGCGTAAGGACCTGTCGTAACGGCTGGTCGGTGTAAACAGTGATAGGATGAGCCTGGAAATACGGACGGAGCTTCCTTGAGGCAATGATAAGACAATAAACCAGCTTTTCCAGCTTCGGATAATTTCTCTCTGCTCTGGTCAGTCGTTTGCTAATGTAATATACTGGCTGTTGTATCCGGTCTTCCTCCCGAATTAGGGCAGCACTGATTGTGTTTTCTGACACTGCCAAGTAGATGTACAGTCTCTCGTGATCAATTGGCTTTGACAGAATGGGTGGTGTAGAGAGATGTTGAACCAGTGCTCGGAATGCGCCCTCACATTCCGTAGTCCATTCAAAGTTCTATTTCCCTTTTCTGCTCGGATTGAAGAAGGGAATGCATTTGTCGATGGATTTTGAAATTAACCTGCTCAGTGCTGCTTCTTTCCCGTTGAAGCTCTGGACTTGCTTTATAGTTCTTAGGGTCTCAATATTTCTGATTGCCCAGATATTCTAGAGATTGGCTTCAATTCCTCGAGCATTGACGATAAATCCAAGGAACTTTCTAGAAGAGACCCCAAAGTGACACTTCAACGGGTTGAGTTTCATTCTGTACTCTTAGAGGATGTTGAACATCGATTCCAGGTCTTTGATATGATCATTGGAGAATTACGACTTCACAAGCATGTCGTCCACATATACCTCCATGGTTTTTCCAATCTGGTTGGCGAACATTCGATTAACTAATCGTTGGTAGGTTGCTCCAGCATTCTTGAGACCAAATGGCAAGACCTTGTAGTAGTAAAGTCCCAGATCAGTGATGAAGCTGGTATGCTCCTGATCGGGCAAGTGCATGGGTATTTGATTGTAGCTAGAATATGCATCCATGAAGGATAAGAGTTCATGTCCGGCCATTTAGTCCACGAGCTGATCGATTCGGGAAAGTAGAAAACTGTCTTTAGGGCAAGCTTTATTCAAGTCTGAGTAATCAACGCATGTACTCCATTTCCCATTTGGCTTTCGGACAAGTACAGGATTTGACACCCATTCCGGGTATAGTGCATCATGGATAAACCCATTTGATTTGGGTTTTCTACCTCTTCCTTAAAGGCGGCAGATCTCTCTGGATCTATACCTCGCCTTTTTTGCTTGGCCGGGACGTGCCGTGGGTCAATATTCAATGTATGGCTCGCGATGTCCGGGGAGATCCCACACATGTCAGAATATGTCAGGCAAACACGTCGAGGTTTGCCCAGAGAAATTCAACCAATTCCTCTTGCATCTGTTGGCCCAGTTGAGATCCAATCTTTATCATTTAGAATCATCATTATAGTCGATCAGAACATCGATTGTTAGCTCGGCCGGGGAAGCTTGACTATCTTTACTTTCGTCTTCACATTTGGTATCTCTCGGGTCAAGATCCCTTGGGAATTGGCTGGGGTGCCCGAGCCTAGGCCCAGGCGTCAATTGTCAATTTTCAGCAAAGTGGACGTAGAGAGATTCCTCTACGCCCTTTCCTCTTTCTTTTCACTGCGCCTCCTTCAACTCAGCAACATAACAGGCTCGTCCAGCAGCCTGGTCTCCCTGAACTACTCCAACTCCATTGTTAGTAGGGAATTTTAAAGTCAGATACCAAGGGACAATGGCAGCCCTGAACTCAGCTAGGGAAGGTCGGTCCAAAAAAGCATTGTATGGCTAGTCTATGTCCAATACAACAAATTGTAATATACAGACTCTCCGGCGTTCTCCAATTCCCAATTCCATTGGTAGCTCCACCACTCCAGTGGGTATAGTCGCGCTTCCATTGAAGCCATGAATACGAGATTGACAAGGCTTCAAATCTTTGGTTTCCATTTTCATCTAGTCATAGACTCGCTTGAACAGTATGTTCACCAAACTTCCACTATCTACTAAGATCCTCTTCATCCAAGCAGGACCTACCTGAGCTGAAATAACAAGTGGATCAATGGTTGGGGCTTCGACCCTGTCGGCATCTCGATCTCGAAAAACGATGTCATCTGTCATCGTTTTTTGTTGTTTGGCCAGAGCCCCATCTTCCAAATTACTACAACATTCAAAGCTCGCATGCCTAATAGAACTGGCATACGACTCCATTTCCTTCCAGCTTCGGTCTACTGGATGAGGACCACCACTAACAGTATTTTTCACCAACCTCCCGCCAGTACGACCGGGTACCTCCTGTCTCGCCTAATTTGGCATATTGTTCTGATTCGATGGCCCCGCACCTCCGGACTGTGGCGCTCGCACAAACTGTTCCAACTTTCTTTCACGTATCAACTTCTCAATAATATCTTGAAAATGACGGCACTCATTCGTATTATGGCCATAGCTATCATGAAATCTTCAAAACTTTCCTATCTGAATCTGTTTTTCTGATAACTTCTTCGGAGCAGGTTTCTTATACTAGATAGTATTGCAGGTCTGCAAGTACACATTCTCCCACGACGTATTCAAAGGGGTATAATTATCAAAAATAGGAGCCCTACATCAGGCTCACGATTTTGATCTCGTTTCCTGTTTTGATTTCCATTGCCTTTCTGTTGATTCTGTTTGCTCTGTATATTCAATTGTACCTTTCTGGAACTCTCCTCGGTTTGTTTAACAGCAACATTGCTCTGGATTCCTTCCACACTGGGTCCTGCATCATCCTTCTTCCTAGACTGTTTCGCATCCTCCCTTCTCAACAACCGGGCTGCCTTGGAATAGAAACGGTCCAATGACGCAGGAGGTTTTCCGGCCAACCAGTTGCCGAATTCAGAATCGGGATCGATCCCTTTAGTTAACGCCATCATAATAGAGTTATCATTGGGATTACTAATCTCAGCGCATGCAGCGTGAAACCTCTCCAAATAACGTCTAAGTGTCTCTCCAGGAGCTTGAGTGATGCTAGACAAGTTGTTAACATCTTTCGACCTCATGACATGCATGCGGAACTGCTCAACAAACTTTGTGGCCAACTGATCAAAACACGAGATAGACCGAGGTGGTAAACGGGTAAACCACATAGTTGTTATGCCCCCTAGGGAAATCGGGAAACTTCGACACTTGACCATATCATCAGCCCGTGCGGCGTTCATTAACCATTCGTACTTAAAGATATGCTGATTAGGATCAGAGCTCCCTTCATAAATGGGTAGAGTTGGCATCCTAAATCGCCGAGGTGGTTCGGCATAGAGTATATCATCAGTGAAAGGGGTATGACTCTAGGAGATTCCCTAGTCGTCGTTAGTAAGGCCCTGACTTTCGCGAGTCATTTGACGGATCATTGTCGGGATATCTGGCATCTGAATGTTCTGGGCATGCTGAGCCAAGGTGTGGTCGGGTTCCACAATGCGAGGAGGGGCCGGTCGCGGTCGACGGTCCATGTCTCGCCTCCATGGTTCTATGTCTTCAAGGACATAAGGCTCTGGAGTATGATTGCGTTGGCGGTGGGTCGGATCCGTTCGGTTTTGAGCATCGACTCCCAAATCAATGGCAGCGGTGGCAGCGCGATCGTCAGTAGTATGGTAAGGAGCAGTACCTCCTCGAGAGGAGGGTCCAGTCTAATGGCTAGTTGACGGGCCAACCCTTGGTTGCCCAAGACTCAAGGTGTGCTACTGTCCAGTAGCTTGTGTATAGCTTCTGTCCAATCGTGGGTGCGTGGATCTATGGTGGTAGTCAGAAGAGTCTGAACTCTCGATGGATGAATAGGAAGCATGACCCTTCTGGATCTCCTTCGTCTTTGACGATTCAACTGGTTGGTTAATTCTACGTTAGCACGGAGCTGTTGAGTAAGCTACTGGCAGCTTTGTGTCAGCTCTTGCATTAGCAATTGAAATTCTTCCTTGGTAACGGGGCCTTGCGGATTTGAAGGTCCGGCAACATTCTGATCGGTAGGAGGTAGTTGCGTGGGGCTTTGTTGGTCTCGTCCTTCTGGATCTGCGGCAGTTGAAGTAGTCCTAGTATTGACCATGATGGATAGTGAAGCTCTTTCCTAGACTTGGTACAAATCTGAATAGGATGGAAGAACTTTAGGCTTGAAATCTGGACCTTCTTCTTAGATTTATGCAATCCGATATAGATAGTAGATCAATGAGCAGGAAAAAAACTGGGTTTTCTCAGTGAAAGTACCAAAGTTTTTGTACCAAAATTGGGCACAACACTCTTCGAATGTGTTTGAAGAGATAAAATGAAGAATATAAATGGAAAACGAGGAAAACCTAATAAACACACCAATAATAAGCAAGAAAAACGCATAGAAACACACAGATTTAGAGTGGTTCGGCGTATGGCCTACGTCCACTATGAAATGGTTGACTTTATTGATTTTTGCTTGCTGGTTACAACGAGTTACAACAGTAAAATTCGAGTACAATGGTGATTTCGGCAGAGTCTGGATGTAGAGGAGCCAAAAAGTCCCTTTTCAGTAAGTCCTGGGCTGCTATTTATAGGCGTAGGCTGCAAATATCCCGCTCAGATCTCGGAAGACCTCTTCTCTCACATAGGTGGGCCCACGCAATCGATCCCTGACCGTTTGGAGTCGATCTGTGATCAATACGAACACAATTCGTATCGATCAGGATTTAGTCCAATCGAGTCGGGATGGATCATAAACAATCTTGAAGATGTACGCAAGCTCCTGTGAAAATTTGGTGGCATTTGGACTTGTAGGTTTTCAGTTATGATCGGTACAAGTTTGGATTTTTCAAAGGCTGCTGAGTTCGCATCGCTCCACTTCGCATCGATCTGTTCGTCTCGCTTCTGTGCACGTGCTTGCTAGTTGACGTAGTGCTTGCTTTTAGGATCGATCCACTTTTTATGCCGAGCAACCGAGTCCCTCACTTGAATGCGCCATGTTCGTATCCATTCATTATTTTCCCATTCGTATCGCTCCTGTACTTCAATTCGCATCGCTTCACATATAAATTGCTTCGTATCCATGGGTGTTGCTTCATTCGTATCGGTGATTTGAAGGCGCTTTTTGTATCAATCACTGCCTGTGCTCTTCGAATCGTTTCCTTTAATGGTATGCTTCGTATCGATAGGTCAACTGATCGATACGAGTTGAGTCGGGGTGATCGATACGAAACGTGACTTGCTGATGGATACGAAATAAAGCAACACGATGGATACGAACAGAAGTGTACGCGATGGGTACGTAGCGTCATTCACTTGATGGATTCGAACAAGATCGATACGAAGGAGGCTGATTCCTTGGATGAACACGAATTGAGGCTTGCAGACCGATGGATACAAAAGGGATTTATGCGAACTGATGGATACGAATGAGTTGATTCTCTTGGCTTGCATCGATCATATCTTGAGCATATGAACTCGGATTGGCTTGAAATTTGGAATGTTGGCTATTAAAGCTTTGTTTTTCATGCCATGTTAATTTTAGCTCGATCCAGACTTGGGCAAAGTTCACCAGCACCCATAGCGAACCTGTGTATAACCGTTTTCCGGGATGAACTGCCTTTGATATCCAGTCAACTTCTTGGTGTCACGGCTTTGCCAAATGGCGGGATAACAGAATAAATTGAAACTGATAAAATGGGTTTGCATATAATGAAGTCAATAGTGAATAGAATTGAAATAAATTGATTGTGAATCAATTTGAAATTGAATAAAAGGTGAATTTATGTAAGTAAGGCATATATAAATAAAATTGGAATGAATATGAGTTGTTTGTTGTAAATATAAATTGAATGCAATAAATTTGGTTGTGAATCATTTCAAATTGAATGAAATGATATATGGATCCATGAAAGGAAGTTAAGTTAGTGTTGGAACCTTAAAATTGTTTGTATATATATGATTGACATGTTCGGGTTATGAAGTTTAGATCTTTAGCTAGTTAAATAAATGAAATGTTATAAAATTTCATCCTTATGAAAACTTATGTGCTTATTTTGAGAAAGTACAGGTACAGGGAGCTGTTGGAATAGATTTGGGTTGCGTAAATGCATACAAAATAAGTCGCTCACTTAATAACGCTAAATAATGGTACGCCTACGCAATAAAAATAAAGAAATGATAATATATTGATATATATTGTTTTCTGTCCGTGTGGGTCGATGTATATATATTTATCTCCCTTGTGATATTGTAAAAGGCTCTTCGTACAAAGGAGACGCTGTCAAAAAAATTCGGAAATTTAAGGAGATAGAAAAAATTGAAAATTTTTGGAAATTTTTTGTTTAGCTAGAAAGGTTGATTTTGAGCTGTATTGGAAATCAAGTTTTAAAATAGAAATGAAAGCTATTGTTTGGATAAAACTAAAAGAGTTTAAAGAAGTGAATGTAGGATTTAACTAAGTGGGTTTAGAAAAGTTAACGGGTTTGGGAGCAGTTTTCCTACCTTAGCAAATTTCGAGGACGAAATTTTTATAGGGGGAAGGAATGTAATGACCCGGAATTTTGGTCGTTCGTTTTTGAACATTTAGTTTATTTTTAAATGTTGAATTTGGATTATTTGTTGATTTTGAATATGAAAGAATTTCTGAAATGGTATAAAGTTTCAAATATAGCGATAATTTTATTTGGTAAAATTAAATTTAATATATGAAATTGGGAAAATCTGGGAATCTGGAGTCAAAGCTACATGGAAATGATTTCTAAAATTTATTTAAATTCTGTTTGGATTAGAATTAAAATATTGGACTTTTGAATGAGATTAAAAGTCGATAAATTTAAAGTTTGAAATTTATATATTAATTTAATAGTGGATTTAATATATAGAAATAGTGAAAATAATTTAACCTTGATTTAAAATGAATCAGAATGATTTCTAATATGAATATAAATTCCATGTGATGTATAATTGAGTTAGTAAGTTTAAAAAGTTGAGATTTTAAATGATTTCGACGATTTTAAAAATCGCTCGATTTAATCGACGAGTTAAAAACAGCCTTCTGGGACACGGTCTTGTAATTCTAAGAAACCAGTTCCATTGGATCTGTAATAGTTTATTATTATCGGATTTCAAATTTCGTAGCATTTGGAGTTGCCGTTTGGTCGTACGGAATAGAAACGCATTGAAATAAATATCGAAGATTAAATATTTTAATTCGATTCAAAAGGATATCTTCCACATACGATCGAATTGGACCCTGAAACATGTTCCATTGCATTCGGAATAGGGGTAAAACATTTTAAACGCCAGGCGGCACGTTTAGTTTGGAGTTCGTTCGAAAATCAGGTAAATTGTGTAAAATAGTATATTTAGAAGCATATATATATTGCAAGCACAGTAAACCCTTGGTTGTTCATGTAGCCACCGCTATTATCTCAATGGCCGACCTTTCTTGACCTTCTCTTCTTAACTCCTCCTCATCTAAGCAATTTTAGCAAAAGGTTTCAACTAGGGAATCGAAGAGCGTGAGAAGATCTAGAAATCCAACGGTCAGGATCGTAAATGGTGGAGTGGATCAACGACAAGGCGACAGAATTCATGGGATGTTTGGTGATGTTTTCCTTGGCCATGGGATGACCGATCTCGGCGGCGTCGAGGCCATGGTGGCATTGGAGTGTGGACGTTCGAATGATGGGCGCCGATCATCACATCGTGCATCGTTGTGGCAGCGACATGAGGTCAAGGCGACGTCGTGTTCGGTTCGTTCGAACTGTACAAACAAGGGAGAGGAAGGAAGAGAGGCACAACCAGAATTTCTTAATTGCAGATCGTACGGCCTAGATTAAAGGTTTAAAAAAAATTATTTATATTAAATTATTTTGAAACTTATAAAATGCATATCTTCTCCGTACGAGCTCGGAATCAAACGAAACAAGCGGCGCCGGAATCGCAGCGACGAGCTCTACGCTGTAGTGCAGATCTGGAGTCGATTGGAGCTAGCAAAATTTTTAAGTTAAATCGAATGTGCTCGATTTAATTTCAAATTGGAGCATTTGGCGAATTAAACTCAAGGTGAGTTATCTCACTCAATTTTGGGCTGCTGGTGATTAATTTTAAGTAGTTAAAATTAATAAATGGTTGATTGGTTAAATTGATGCATTTTTATCAGTTGAATGTGATATTATATATAGTAGTATATATATATATATTGGAGTGATTGATATTCCCGCATATATATATAGTGCATGAGACCCTATGCGCCCGCATAATAGCGGATGACCCTATATACCGCGATATTCCGCCTCGAAGCGGAGTTGGTATTTTTATTGTTGTGCTAACATCTATGGATGCAGGGAAACAGGTTGGAGGGATCCAACTGGATTCCTCAAAAATGTAAAATTTAATTTTCATATATAGTGATATATGTTGTTTGAATAATCTATGACAGGTTATTGTGTGATTTAGATTGATTGGATGTTATGGTAGTTAACCTGGATTTTTGGTGTTTTTAAATACCAATAAAAATATTTTTTAAATTGGTAAAGAATGGTAAATAGGAATTTTGAAGTAAAATGTTTAAATAGAGTTTTGGAATAAATCTACTGGATAAAGTAAATGGTTTTGAAATTGTAGTGTAACTATTTCGGGTTAGTGTGAACAGGAATTTTGGAATAAAGTTTATAAAAGAATTTTTATAGTAATGTTAAGGGGCACTTGTTTAAATAAAGGAGGGTTTTAAAATCGAGATTTTAATAAATCGGAAGGATAGAAGTGGATTTGGAAATAGGTATAAAATTGGTTATACCGGAACTCAAGTAAGGTTTTCCAAATTTACGAAGTGAGAATACAATCGAGGAGTTTGGGCTTGTTTTAAAAAGAGTTTTTTTAATTATTAACTCGGTAATTTTAAAAGTGTTAAAAATATTCTGGAAATTTAGTTATTTAATTATTTTAAAAAATTTAAAGCATATTTAATTATTAATTAGTTACTTTAGAATGAGTGTTAAAGATTTATTATTATTTAAGAACTAGTCAGCATTTTTGTTTTAAAAGATAATTGTTGAATATTAACATGGCTTTTTATAATAACTTTTATTTAAGTATATTTGACTAGTTTAAACATGAAAATTTATTTTTGAATTTACAAGCATTATTTTGAGATAATTTTTAAATAAAGGTTTCGGGATGTAATGGTATACTCGCGTGGCGTAAATCGGAGGTAGTGAGTGCCTGTAGTTAAGTCTTGGATTTCTTTGGGATACAGAACATAACCATTGAGCTATGATCCATGAATTGATACCGCAGTGGTACTTTCCACATTATTTTTAAAAGGGTTTTCAAATATTTTTAAAAGGTAAATTTGTGAATAAACTGAATTCGATAAGATAAGTACATACATTTCGATAAGGAAAATTTAAGTGATTGAAATATAAATTAAATTGAAAAGAGATTTAATGGTTTTCAGTGAAAAGAAGTATTTGGTTGAATTGATTTTTTTTTTTGATAGTTAAATAACCGACTATCAAATCTGGACCCAAATATAACTTTGGAAATATCTGGAAGAAGTACGGGGATTATATGGTACAATTACCGTTCGAGGTGCTATACTGTACGTATAAACTCATTTCGTTCTTCGAGGATGTTGATAAGGAAATCCGTCCACTAACGGTTAGGAGGTGATCTCCGATCTTATCTTCGCCTGTTTATTTCCTAAAGAACCGAGGTTGAGTTTACCGAAAATAGCGAACGTTGTTTCGAAGAGACCGGGATCAGATTTGTTATCCGAAAACCACTTCGATCCAACAGTACGTTTTCAAAATAGAGACAAGAGCATGGAGTCGAAGATGGAGCAGTGAAGTGCAAGGGCTAATTGCTACTAATCCCGAGAGTGATTCCAAAATGGATGTAGTAGGAATAGTACCTTTGGTTCCGTTCAGACCCAGAACGGACTTGTTTGGATGAATGCTATCATAACATTGTCATTGGAGGACAATGAGCATTCTAAGTGAAATTCCTTAAAAAGGTAATCGTAGCCTCAAGCCTCATCAACCGGGAATGACTGAAAATCAGGGGAGATGCAGCAAGGCTAAGTGGGTCACACCTAAGTAGGGTATGTTTATCACCCTTCTAGATAACCTCGGATATTATTTTATTACTACGATGTATGGAAGGAGCTCGAAAGAGGGTGGGAACACTCGGAGTGATAACATATTCGGTCCATCCAGGCTAGGGATAGTCCGGTCTTGTGTAGCAAGGGATCCTGTCGTTGTCCTCGGTACAGTGTTTCTAGACATGTACCGTGACAGGTGGTACCCCAGTGCCTAGTCATTCAGTTGGAACCCATTCTCCAATAAGTGTCGTACGGTATTGATTGTGCCCAACTATGCTGAAACGTGAGATGTAAGCATTTTATCTATTTGAATATGTATTTGTACTTAGACACTATTATAATATCAAAGGATTTTGATATGAAAGTCTTTGGTTATCAAAACGTAAAAATCCATCATGTTTATTTGTGGCGTGGTCTTACTAGATACCTTTGTTTTTCAAAGGATTTTGAAACTTTCATAATTCAAATTGAGTGTGTTTTCTCACACTGGTTTTCTAGACTGACTCGGGTGTTATTTTATTATAATGCTCGGGTCAGACCAAGTATTTCAAGTTCAGGTTAGGATGCTATGGAGTTCAGGAAACGGGTTGGAGACCGAGACGTATTACTCGTATTTGATTTTATTCCTTTGTAGTGTTTGTTGAAGTTATCAACAATTGTGAGGGCAGGTTGTTATAACTGTCCAGGCTGGTAATTATTGATTTGTGTACTCTGATGTGAAATATGTATATTATAGTTTTGATTTGTGTAAAGAATTGTTCATATTACATGTTATTCAGTCCACTGTGAGATTTTGTTGTTGTTTTCTTTTTCTTCTACCTACTTTCTTTTCCCTCAACAATCTGTCTTTTCGGCACTCGATCGTTCGGCATGTTATACGATGAGCATATTTATGTCGATTTTCTAGGGTCGTGAAGGGTGGGTCGTCACATAACTTATGTAAGTAAAGAATGTAAATTAATGAAATAAGCCTTATATGAATGAATGAGAATTAAAATTTTGTAAGTAATGAATGTGACTTAAAGAAAAATCATTGTATGAAAAAAAGGAAAGTAATAAGAATAAATGTAAATAACATTGGAAGTTATTGTCTGTTTTGGCTTATGGATGTTCGGGAAGTAATACTTTAAATTGTTTAGAATGTTTAAATAATCTATTAAGTTACCTAAGACTGTTGAGTGTATGGTATACTTAGTAGTTTATTTGTCATTTTATACGATTAAAGGTTTTTAAACCCAAACAAACCCTTGTTTTGATTGCTATGGATGGATGGTTGATTGCTTTGATTGCATGTGATGATTGTACGTTTTGTTGCAAATGATTGTTGTAATGTTGTGATGTTTTGTTTGTTACTAATTGAAACAACTTAAATATTTCTCTTTTATATAATTGCTAACTCTTTTGGATTATAAAAGTGAAATACAAGTTTATGGAAGCAATAGCAACTGCTTTTGGTTTCATAAATTAAGCGTTGTATGCTCGACAAATAAGTACATTATCGGATTACGGTTTTGTAGCGATATTATATTGTTTTCCCATAGTATGGGATATATTATATTTGAAATATATGATATATATTGTTATTATTGATATTATTATTTCTCCTAGACCTCTCCGTACAAAGGAGACTCTGTCGAAATTTTCTGTGAATTTTAAACTTAGAAAAATATTATGAAATGTTTTTCAAACTTTTATTAACTTGAATATAAAAGGATTTTATTGTTTATAAGTTGATATTTTATTTAAATTATTTAATTATGTAAATTAATTGTTTATAGATTCAATATTTGAATGAGATATATTAATTCTTTATCCCTTCTTTTCCCTTTTCGAGGTTGAAAAGTTTTGAGTGGGGGAGAGTGTAACGACCCGTAATTTTCGAGAATTAAAAATAGTTAATTTAATAAGTTTTTGTGATTTAATGTTGGAAGAAATAAAAATTTGTGATTTATTAATGAAAATAATGGCTAGAATGAAACGTAACAATGTTAATTTAAGTTAATTGTTTACAATTTTAATGAAATTCCAACTAATTGAAATGATTGAAATGTTATACTTGGTTATAAACTGAATATAAGGAAATGAAATTTAAATGTTATATTAATTGATGGAGAAAATATGTAATTAATTGTAATTGAATAAAAGTAGTGTTATGGTAGTAGTTATGACATTTGTGTGTAGATAACAAACTTACAAATGTTGCAAAATTAAGAAAAGGTAACGATGGTCATTTGTTACAAATTTATTTAATATGTTGAGTTAAATTGGAAATAAATTGTAATTAAATGTGATTAAATGTTACGTTAAAATGTGTTAAGACGATAACTGTAAAATGTGAATACAATAAAATGTATAGAAATGTTAATTATATTCACAAGACAGTAATTGATTTAAGAAAAAGAGTGAAACAAAGATAAATGAATTTATCGGGATTTTAAATTTTAATTAATATGAAAATCGACAAAAAATCAATATAATTGAAATATTGCAACTAATATGGTAAAAGATGATAATTGGAGAATATTACTGTAATAAAATATTAACCAATATTAACCATGTCTATAGAGTAATGATTGATTGAATAAAAAGACAGAAATCAAAATTAAATCAATTTATTGGAATTAAAAATATAATTAATTTGATTTAATTGCTGTTGAAATTGAACGCTGTAATGAGTGTAATGTTTAACACTGAATTGATATGTAAATTTGTTTTAAATTATTGTAAATGTCCAAGTGATCAAAACTGATAAAATTTGTTAATTGTCAAATTTGAATGGAAAAAAAGTGATTTAATAACGTGAAAATAGCCATTTTGGCCACTATCTCGGATTTCGACGAAACTAATTTTGTCGGATCCATAATGGGGAATTATTGTAGAATTTCATGTTTCGTAGCAATCAGGCTTGTCGTTTGATCGTACGGGCTTGAAACGTGTAGAAATCAATTTAATTAAATTTAATAGAATTCAATTTTGAAATAATCGATTTTAAAGCTAACTTCTTTACACGATGGAATTAGGACCTAAAACCTGTTCCATTGTGTTTAAAATATCAAAAACGTCTATTTTGATATATGGGATGACCCATTTTCGTTTTAGTAGCGAAACGGGCTTTTCGGGTCGTTATTTGTCGTTCGTACCAATTTGATCTGATACTCTTTCTTAGCGGGCTTTATTCATATAAATAGCTTCTTTCCTAAACCCTAGCAGCCTTTTATTTCTGCCTGTACGTATAAATTCTATCTGTCTATTCTTCCTTCTTCTAATGGCAGAAACCATGTTCCAATTACAAACCCTATTTCAATTTCAAATTCAAATCAAAAATCAAACTCCTCAAAACTATGTCATATTATATATCGTTGGAAAGCTCTCGATGAGGGTAATCCACTGGAGCAATTCATTTTTCATTTTGGTTCATCGTTTGATCAAAATATGTCGAAGAACCTCGGCCGTCCATATTTAGGTTTACGATCCAACAGCGGATCGTCGACCATAAGACGATCGGAGGGTATGGTCGCGAAGAGGATGATTTATGGAATCGATCTATATGGTGGGTTCGACTTAGAGATGTCAGGGTTGCCAGATCTGGCCATTTTTCTATGGCGGCGGCGAAGCGTGGATTGATGGTCGGAGGAGGGCGCGAGGGTGGCTGTGGCGGCACCTGGTCGAGGCGAGGTCGGCGCTGGCATCAGATCGTGGTCACGCGGTTCGTGGAGGCGGCGATATTGCTCTAAAACACATCGGCTAATGGTCGAAGAGAGTTTCGCGTGCGTGACCTAGTTGTCGACGTGTAAGCTTCGTATATTTATTTTATTTAATTAAATTTTAAATTGTTCAATCGTTCTAATGTCATAACTTTTGCATACGAGGTCGGATTTACGTATGGTTTGTTCCATTAGGATCGTATCAAAATTCCAGAAATTATGGAATTGGTTTGGACGAATTTTGAGACTATTAAATTTTGGGCTTTATTTGGATTTCAAATCAATTTGAAATCAAAGGTGAGTGTTTTAACCCACTCACAACTACTAAATTATCTTATGTTAGTTAATTTAAATTTATGATGTAATTAGAAATTGGTTGGTTGATGTCGGTATATTTAAATTGTCATTCTAGTAAATTTGACTTTTATTGCATTTAATCATTGTTTAATTTAATATTAAATTTAATTGTCAATTTAATACCGTTAATGATAATCAGTTATCTATTGATGTTTATTGGTTGATTTGGATGATGATTGTGATGGACGTTTGATTGTTGATATTGGATGACTGGATGTTATATTTTATATTGTTATAACACTGCAAGCTCCCTATGGGTTGAAATAATACATACCCGAACGATCATATAGAATAGGAAAAAATCGTTATGGGTTGAAATGATAAACCCAAGCGATTTTCATTGAAATAAATTTGGGATTGCGGGTTGAAATGATATATATACCTGTGAAATTTAAATATTTGCTGATTGAAATGATAAATATCTGTATCACTTGACTATATGGTAGAAAATTATATACGAACACCGGATTGATTAAATTAAATGATTTTAAATCTTTAAATTTTGAATTCAGCTAAATGATATTTTGAAATAGAATTTGATTTATATAAACTGAATAGTTTAAATGAATTGTTTAAAAGATTAAATTTGAAATTTTGGAATTGTGTTAAGTAAATTTCTTAGAGGGTTTAAAGTGGAATTCTAAAGTTGAATTTGAAGTGTAAAAGAAATTTATCGAAATTGAGTTATTAAAGACGTTTGAAATTGTAACTTTGAAATCTATTGAAATTGGAATAGCATAAATTGATACTTCAAGATTTGGAATTGGGTTTTGATTTGAAATCTAGATATGGTCCAGATTTGTTGAAATGGAAGAAATAGTTAAATTGATGTTAATTTCAAATCTATTTTATTGTGTAAACTGTTAAAATGTTATTCTAAATTCTAATTATTAAGATTTTCAAACTAGTAATTAAGTTAATCTATGTTAAACTATTTTAAACTATTTTAATTAATTTAAAACTATTCTAATTTATTTTAATTTACTTTAATCTATTTAATCCAATTTGATCTATATTTAACATATTTTAAGCTAATTAACTTATTTTAATTTATTTTAAACCTATTTAATTTATTAAAATCCATTTAATCTATTTTAAATCCATTTAATCTATTTTAAATCTATTAACCTATTTTAAATCTATTTTTAACTATTTAATCTATTTTTAAACTATTCTAAAGTGTCTTAAACTATTTAACCATTTTAACTATTAAAACCATTTAAAAATATTTTAAAACTATCTAAATTAATTTCTAAATTCCAGATCTTGTGAAGTGGAAGTGTTTATATTTAAATCCCTGTTTTAAAAACAAATATGGTTAAATGAATTGTTATAAATTACATTGGAAATTGAGATGATATTTTCTAGTGAAAGGTATATCCAAGTAAATATGACGATTTTGAAATGAGAATTTAACTTATTGGTGAATATGATTTCGTAAGTGATATGGTTTGAATTGAATACGATATTTTAATATAAATTATGAATTGACTTTTGAAATGCAAAGGAACCATCCGGTATGAAATAAGCGTTTGGTTGTTAAAGAGACCAGGATCAGATATTGTCATACTCTCTGCCAATACCGAAAACCACTTTAACAACTATGTACGTGGTGGAGATTCCAAAAATGAAGTAGGGTGGTTTGGCGAATGATTCTATATGAGGTATTTACGTGACCCTGACTCCCGTGAGTCAGCTTAGATGTGACTAAAACAGGAGCCACGCCTTGATTTTGATTATGGGAGTGTGTTCTGAGATGGGCGGTAGTAGCTGCTATGCGTTACCACCGGTCTAGATCCGCAATTGGTAGAATCCTACCCTGGCATTGCCTTGAGTGCCGTGTTTACATGCCCTAGCGCGCCTTCTACAAGTTTGTTTTGTACCATATCTATGGAGTGCCCTCTGATAGCCCTCCAGTTTACGGAGGAATTACGGTACTGTATAGACTATGGGAATATAAAAAAATGTGTTAAGGGGGATATGGGTAACGCCTTAACGCTATTTTAATACTTTACTTTACTATAGACACTATTATAATAGCGTATTGTACTATGTATGTAGATAGTTTAACGGATCCTTAAGAGATGGAAATCCTAAACATTCTCTTAAGTTATTGCACTTACATTAGATACTGGATAGGAGATGTCAAAACCCGTAAACGTCTCCGACGCTGTTACCCTCATATTTATTTACTGTTGATTTAACTTACATAAGATCTTTTAGTTCTGACTCGAGTGTTTTGTCTTTTCAATTCGCTCGGGTCAGTCTGAGCTTTTCAGTGTATCGAAGACTACTTTTATGGAGGACGAAGACGAAGATTTGTACTATTACTATTTATTATATTCATACCACTGCATCATGTTATTCCGCTGCATTTGTTATATATTTATGTTGAATGTAACTCTAATTTTGTAATGTAAATGTGTAATCAAATGTTATTTGTAAAATAGCTTCATGAACTGTTTATTTGATTATTATATTTTGTCATTTCGCTGTAAGATTCTGTGTTTGTTTTATTTCTTTATCTTCTTTTTCTTATTTACCCCATAACAATCTTCCCTTTTGAATGGCTTGAGTTTGACGTGTGTGGTTTATCGTCGATTTAAACCATCCAAAATGGCAGGTCGTTACTACAGTCGTGGTTGTGCATTGTAGCGTTACATAATTTCGGTTGTGCACCATCTGGTATAGACATTGAAGAAACTTTATGACTTGTCCACCTAGCATTTTTCTTTCAATACTTTTGTGTATTACTTAAATGTGTAAATTTTCGAAAAATAAAAAATGCACGGTTGCGACGGTTCATCCGATTGAACCATTAAAACTTTTAACCATGAATTGTCATGGTTCGACTCACGGTCCGGTCATGATAACTATAGTAAGTACATAACACCTGATCACCTTGCATTGTTTAGTAATTTTCCAAGTTAGACAAAATTTTGACCTTATTTGCTTGGGCTATTTGTTGTACAAACTGCTGTTATAATATATTTTGATTTGATTTAAATCAAAAAAATAAATTGAAGAAGCTAAAAAAGAATTCTGAAAATCTAGGGTTTTCCTTCAGCCATGGGGGAAAATCAATTCCCTCGCCAAATTTCCTCAAATCTCTCTAATTCCTCCTCTCTAATCAGACCACATGAGGTTTCTCACATCAGAAAGCCATCAAGGGTTATCAACGTAGATAATGATGGGTTCCATATCTAAGCAACAAAAGAGGAAAGAGGCTGAGAAAGCTGAGGAGTTGCTACCAGCTCTCAATAAAGTCAATCCATAAAGCAAAGATGGTCAGAAAACCACTGCCCAACTCACAAAAAAGGGTGATATGGTGTCGCAACAGAGAAAACCGTTTGCCATCTCACTGAACAAGGAACAAGGCCGAAAATCTTGGGTTGATATTGTTGCCGATCAGCCTCAAGAACCAAATGATGATGAATGCAATCTAGAGCATATTGCACCAATCAAGATCAATAACAAGAAGTGTGGTCTGGTTAAAGAAGAGGTATGTAAAAGAGCAATTGAATCATGGAGTAACTTTGTTCTTGTTTATGTAGTGGGTACCAAACCATACTACTTGAATTTTAAATCATATGTTCAAAGAGTTTGAAATCCGATTGGTGAATTTGAAATATTCACTAGAGTGAAAGGGTAATTTCTAGTGAAATTTAAAGAATCTCAAGATTGCTATACAGTTTTAAAAAATGGACCATATTTCTACAATGGCAAACTCATCATAATGAGAAGGTGGTTTGAATCGCTAAAGATGGACAGAGATCTGCTAACTACTATTACGATATAGGTAAGATTACCATGTGTTAATCTAAATCTATGGGACATAGAGGGTTTTAGTGTCATGGCGAGTATTATAGGAAAACCCATTAAAATGGATGCAGCAACAACTTTGAAGATGAGATTGAATTATGCTCATCTTCTTGTTGAAGTGTCTGCAAATGACGAACTTCCTAATGAGATTTATCATTCTTTGTATAATGGTGAAAAAATTACTCAAAAAGTTGAATATGAATGGGTTCCATCAAAGTGCAGTGTATGCAAGTGTTTCAGCCACACTAAAGATCAATGCAGTCTGAAACAAGTATGGATGCCCAAAACCAGTAATCAAGAAAGTTAAGAAAAGGAATCTACAATTTCTGACTCAAGAAATCATTCTATAACACAAAATTAGATTATTTCATTTGGTGAGAAAGATCGAATCGACCAAGAAGGTGTCATTTTCAATCAAAGAAAGAATGATATTTCGCTCTCTGATCAAGTTGATCAGGTCATAGCAGAAGAAATTCATCATAATTCTAAAGAAAATAGTTCAAAAGAGATTATACAAAGAAGCACAGAGGAGGGTGGGAATAATAAAAAGGTCTTTGATTTTGAAAACCCCCCAGTTTTAGACCCATGCTTAATTACAAACAGCAATTATACAATTAACAATAAAAAAGTCCAACTCCAATCCAAGAATCAAGATCTGGATATGGTCATTGAAGAACTCCCCCAAAGCAAGCTGCAATAGCTGAGTTTTGTGACTCAGCCATGCCTCGCATAGCTAATCTTTTTTATATCTCTCTGATTAAACTTCCAGAAACAGTGCACAAGGAAGGAACTAAATCAGAGATGGTAGATGCTACTGACCAGTTTGATATCTCAGAGCTGCATATTCCAAAACCAAAAGAAACTGGTAAGCTTAAGGGAAACAAAGAGAAGAAATCTTTCAAACAAAAATACATTTCTATCAATCCAGAATGGGATGAAATGTCTACAAGACTAAAAGCTAAAAGTGTTGAAAATAAAAGGAGGGGTAAGGTACTACAGTGTTAGGTACCATTTAATTTTCAATTTTATATATTATATTAATGTCTATATTTGCTTGGAATGTCAGGGGAATGAACTCCCCTGCTAAAAAGTTTGATATCTTACATATGTTGAGTGTTTATAAGCCTTCTATTATAGCTCTTATAGAAAATAAACCGAATGATGAGAATTATGAAAAAATTTGTCTGAAATTGTCTAGCAATTGGAAATCTATTAATAATAATGCTTATGGATGTAGAGGAAGAATCATTATTATATGAGATTCAAATATCTGGACAAACTTAAATATTAATAAAGATAAGAAGTTTATAGACTGTTAATTCAAAAATATAGGGGGGTTTTTCTCTGCAAATTACAAGTATTTATGGTAGTAACCTTGAAATTGAAAGAAATGGTATGTAGTGTAAACTAAAAGCTTTGAATTTAATCTATAATTTTCCTTGGATTATTTTAGGCGATTTTAATATTGTTTTTCATGTCTCTGAAAAATTTGGAGACAATAAAATTGCCCAAAGTAAGCAAGATAGGTTAAATAATTTTTTATTAGATACAGGTCTTGTAGAACCTAATATTAGTGGGAATAAATATACTTGGAAATCTGGTTTTGTTAAAAATATCCACTGTAAATTGGATAAAATTTTAATTGATAAAGAATTTTCAAATATTTTTTCTAATTTTGTTTGTTCCACTCTTGAACAAAATTCTAGTGACCATACTCCTTTACTTGTCAATCTTTTTATAAAAGTGGTATTAAGTAATAAAATTTCCCCTTTCAGATTTAAAAATAGTTGGGTTTTAGAAGAGGACTATAAAGTTTTGATGGAAAACTGCCTGAATTTCTCTTATACTGGTACTAAACAATTTCAGTTTAGTATGCTTATGAAAAATGCAAAAAACAATCTTAAAATTTCGAATAAAATAATTATATGAATAAAAACAATCTGGATATTTTAAGAAAAGAAGGAAAATTTTTACAAGGTCTTGGAGATAATAATCCAGAGGATATAAATGTTGTCAATAAAATTTTCCATAATCAGAAAAATCTATCTACTAAACTCTATAAAAATGCAGTTAATGCTAGACAAAAGGCTAAAGTAGATTGGTTTACTCTAGGTGATGACTGTACCAAATTTTTTCGTGCTAAAATGAGTAGTAGAATGCATACAAATAATATTGGCAACATTATAGACAATGCTGGGAATTTATCTAATGCTTATGACAGAGTAGTTAATGATGTTGTTGAGTTTTATGAAAAGCTATATTTCTCTGACACCAATGAAAAAAAATTTCCTTAAACTATTTGTAAAAATATATTGAATGACAATGCATCTGAAATTTTATTTGCCGCTATCACTTTAGAAGAGATAAAATATATTATTTTTAATGTTGGTGATAATAAAAGCCCTGGCCCAGATGGGTTTAATGCTAAATTTTATAAAAATCGCTAGGATTTTATTAAGGCACAAGTATTTGAAGTCATAAATGAATTTCTGGTAAAAGGTAAGATTCTTAAAAGTTTAAACCATACTTTTATTACTCTTATCCCTAAAAATAAAAATCTCACTAATATAGGTGACTATAGACCCATATCTTGCTGGAATTTTATATATAAAGTTATTGCTACTATTCTGAGTAATAGAATAAATTTTTTTTTGCCTTTTTATTTCTGAAAATCAGAGTGCTTTTGTGCCTGGCAGACTAATATATGAAAATTCTCTGTTGGCACATGGGATGGTCAGAAATTTTAATACTAAAAATGGTGATAGTGTTTGTATTAAGATAGATTTACAAAAAGCCTATGACAAAGTGAATAGATATTTCACTCATCATATTATGAGATGTATGGGTTTTCCTAGTAAATTCTGTGATTTGATTCTAGAATGTATTAATACCCCTACTTTTTCTATTCTTATACAAGGTAAATTAGAAGGGTTTATTAAAAGTAACAGGGGAATTAGACAAGGTGATCCTTCATCACCTTATCTTTTTACTATGGTCATGGAATACTTTTCTATATTAATGGAAATTGAAGCTATGAAGGGTAATATTAATCCTATTAATAGAGTTCAACCTTGCATAAACCATCTTATTTATGCCGATGATTTAATGGTGTTTGTTAAAGCAAACAAAGGTAATGCCACTATTTTAAAATCTTTGACAATCTGAATATTATGCAGGGTTGCAACTTAATATAGGAAGAGTAAAGCATATTTCAGTAAACATAGTAGATATAAAAATGATGTTTTAAATGTTTTAAAAATTGCAAAAGGTAATCTTCCTATAAAATATTTGGGTCTTCCTTTATCTGTAAATCAAATTAAAGATTCAGGCTATTCTATGTTGATTGAAAAAGTCCAGGAGAGAATGGAAACTTGGTTATGTAAACTAATTTCTATTGCAGGAAGACTAGAATTAATAAAAACTGTTGTTTATGCAATCATTCTTTACTGGTTGCAAACATTTCACATCCCTGTACCATCCATCA
Source organism: Allium fistulosum (assembly GCA_030737815.1). Taxonomy (NCBI): domain Eukaryota; kingdom Viridiplantae; phylum Streptophyta; class Magnoliopsida; order Asparagales; family Amaryllidaceae; genus Allium; species Allium fistulosum. The sequence goes on from CM060901.1 coordinate 147,491,582, forward strand.
AAAAAACAGAAAGTAGATGTGCTGGCTTTTTATGGAGGGGTAAATATCATAAAATCAGATGGGATAAAGTATACAGACCAAAAAATGAAGGGGGTTTTGGCATTAGAAATATGAACGATCTTAGTTTAACTTGTCATTTAAAATTATTCTAGAGATTTATTAGTGCTTAATCTATGTGGGCTAGGTGGATGAGGGCTAAATACCTTAAGAAGGATAATTTCTAGAATATGTTACTGTTAGCGCCAAAATTGGTCACTAACACCCAAATCCAAGTAAAAGCACCAAATACCAGTCACAACTCACAAATAGAATATGTGTAGAGAGTAATAATGTGAAGAACAGTAAAAATTCAAATGAAAGCAGTAAAGAACAACATATTTTATAGTGATTCGGCTATCTCCGGCCTACGTCCACTCCAGAAGTTTCCTTTTTATTGCTGTAATGATTGATTACAGTTACAAGATGGCAGAGTAATCTTAGCCTTAGAAAATATAAAGCAAGAGAGGAGAAAGAAAGTCGCTTCATCTGGAGACCCACATGCTGTAATTATAGGCAAATCCTGAGTTGTTAGGCTTTTTGAATGATCCGGGCCCATCAAGGTCATAGCCGAGCCACCTAGAATGGCGAACCACATATACCGAGCGAGAATGCCAAGCAAGGTCGCCATGCCGAATGGCACTCGTATGCCGAGCGAGGGGTTCATGCCGAACGACATTCGTATGCTGAACGAGGCTTGGTGTGCCGAGCGAGGTCGTCATGCCGAACGGCACTCGTATGCCGAGCCACATGGCCATGCCGAACGACACTCGTATGCCGAGCGAGGGGTTCATGCCGAACGACATTCGTATGTCGAGCGAGGCTTGGTGTGCCGAGCGAGGCTTCGTGCCGAGTCTACTCATCTATGCTGAATGAGGCTTCATGCCGAGCGAGTCATCTATGCCGAACGAGGCTTCATGCCGAGCGATTCATCTATGCCGAACGAGGCTTCATGCCGAGCGATGTCCAATGCCGAGCAAGGTATGATGCCGAGCGAGGTAGGAGGCCGAGCGAGGTATGATGCCGAGCGGTGTCTACCAAACCACTACCCTATGCCGAACGAACCTGACTTCTCTGCAATGTCGAACGACATTACCAGGGCCGATCGACCCTTGACCTCCAACCCGAGCGGCATATCCAAGTGAACTCCATCCTTTCAAACCGAATCCATCACATTCCATCCTTGATAATCATGAAGTCGACTTAGTTAAATCCGCCTGTTCGTGGCCTTACCGAGAGGTGGGTTAACACTTGCCCCCTAAAACATGCCTTGCTATTGGAAGGTGTGTTTTGAATAGCCTCAAATCTGATATCCTAAGTCCGTACTACATTCGTTATCAAACGATTCCATCCGAATCTGATAGTTTTATTCCACGACCGTTCCAAGTCGTTATTCAATTCCGAATTTGCCCCTTGGAAGTCAGCAATTGAATCATACGATCTTTACAGACCGTTGACGGCCTCTCTGGACCCTAGCTAAGTTCAATCCAAACTTAACGATTGAATAGGAAGATCATGTTGCGCTTTGACGAAGCAACCTATACCCTGCACTCTGGCCCCAGCGAGGGCATATAGCTATGTCTTGGTCTTTCTAGACCGATCATAGCCTCTCCGGGCTCTTGCTGGATCTCATCCTGTCACTCTCCGGTGAAGGGGAAACAGCATCGAGTGAGCCGATCCTGTCGCTCTCTGGCGAAGCGGCAACACCCTCTGCACTCCGGTTCAGTGTCTCTGAACATTAAGCGATGTCTTATCCTTTCTAGACCGATCATAGCCTCTCCAGGCTCTTGCGGGATCCCATCCTGTCACTCTCCGGTGAAGGGGAAACAACGTCGAGTGAGCCGATCCTATCGCTCTCCGGTGAAGCGGCAACACCCCCTGCACTCCGGTTCAGTGTCTCTGAACATTAAGCGATGTCTTGGCCTTTCTAGACCGATCATAGCCTCTTCGGGCTCTTGCTGGATCCCATCCTGTCACTCTTCGGTGAAGGGGAAACAACGTTAAGTGAGTCGATCCTGTCGCTCTCCGGCGAAGCAACTCACTTCTTGCACTCCATACCCCGTCTCTCCGGGTAGGGTCATAAAGCGATTAATTTCAAATTGACTTCCAATATTCATCCTTTAACTCTCTGGTGAAAGGTTTGTTTTATGAAATTCAAGTTCATTTATTAAATTCAAATTCTAAATGTTCAATCACAAATACAGGAAAACCTAGACACTGCCTCTCTGGGCAGGGCGGTCTGTTACCATCTCAGAGCATGCCTGGGGATCTCTCTGGATCCCGTACATGTGTAAGTGGAATAGCCATTTTATTTTAAAATCAAATCTAAAGAGTTTATGTAATCGACCAAAGTTCAAGTCCTGAACTTGGCCCTTGCCATCATGATCAATTGATGATGAGTCGTGATCCCGATCCAGGATTAGTCCTGTCAGGTGGAGGCGGTAGTTGGTCAGGTCCTACGGCCGCTGTCCGATCTCTGGTGTATTGTGGCAATCTACCACTTCTGACATGCTCATCCACCTCATCCTTCAGATGGCGACATTCATCGGTAGTATGCCCTTCCAGCTCATGGAATAGGCAGTACTTTCCACTTCTACGTTCCCGCTCTGTGGGATCTCTCCTGGGTGGTTTTCGAAAGGAGAGCTGCCCCTAGTCTCCGTGTAAATCCGTTCCAGGCTTGCCGTCAAATCTGTGTATTGTCTGAATCTGGATTCTCGGAATTTCTTCCGTTTATCAGGACCATCGTATCTGTCGTCCTGCTTTTGCTTTCCTTTGTCTGCTTCGGATTGTTCTTTGGAGGTTCCTTCGCCTTGCACAACGTTTGTTTCTCGCCTCTCGGTGCGTGAATCTTCTAGCCAAATGAATCTTTCAGCTTCATGATAAAATTCTCCAAGGTCTTGTGGGGGATCTCTTGCTAAAGAATCCTTGCACTCTGTACCTTCCGCAACTCCTGCTACCGCTGCCATCAAAATCATAGATGGATCCGGGCGATCTACTGAAGCCATAGTTGCATTGAATCGTAATAAAAAATCTTTTATGGACTCTTCGGTCCTCTGCTTTATCGAAGCCAGAGTCATCACACTCTTGGGCTGCGTCAAGTGGACCCTAAACTACCTCATGAAGTGTTCCACTAGCTCGCCCCACATTCTAATTGATCCAGTCTCTAGCTGCCTGAACCAAAGTGCAGCCAAATCTGATAAGAATAAAGGGAAACATCGTGCCATCACTTCCTCGGATGCTCCCAACACTTCCATATGTCTGATATATCTGGTAATATGCATGGTCGGGTCTGACTTTCCATCATAAGGATCCATCATGGGTAATTTGAACTTTGGAGGATTCCTTGAATTTCTGATATTCGGAGTAAACGGACTCCGACCAACTTCCTCTAGGCCTCCACTTGACAATCCTCCTCTCATAATTTGTCATACTAGTCCAGCCATTCTTTCGTCTCCGTCAAGGGTTTGTCCCCTTAGCATGCTTCTATCCTGCCCCCCAGGTCTCGAAGGGTATTCTGGGTAATATTCTTCAGGTGGCTCATTAATGTTAGCGTTGGCTCTGGCCTACTGAGCCCCGTCTATGGGTCTTCCAGTGTCTGATCCTATGGGTCTGCCCCCAGGTCCTTGTTGATTGCCTTCACGTTTCGCATTCTGGTCTTGAATCTGACCTCCAGTGGTTTCTGCAACTCTAGCTCCTTGTCCTGCATTTGCAGCCGCTGTAGTCGGTCCAAGTTTCTGTGCTCTAGCTGCTCTCATTTTCTCAAAGAAGCTTTGCATCATATCCTGTTGACTCTTTAATAACCTTTCATGTATTGAATCTGCCATAGCCTCCATCTCGTCCCTGGTGATATAGATCGAAGCTTGTCCTTCTCCAGCTCCAGAGGATGCCTCTTGACTTCCCTCCTGATGGCTTCTTTCTTTCACTTGCTTCCTTATTGATGGCCTAGCCATTGTTTTCTAGAATCCAAGTTCCTAGCTCCAAAATTCCCGAGTGTTTGCCTTCTCAGTGAAAGCACCAAAATGTTAGCGCCAAAATTGGTCACTAACACCCAAATCCAAGTGAAAGCACCAAATACCAGTCACAACTCACAAATAGAATATGTGTAGAGAGTAATAATGTGAAGAACAGTAAAAATTCAAATGAAAGCAGTAAAGAACAACAGATTTTATAGTGGTTCGGCTATCTCCGGCCTATGTCCACTCTAGAAGTTTCCTTTTTATTGCTGTAATGATTAATTATAGTTACAAGATGGCAGAGTAATTTCAGCCTTAGAAAATATAAAGCAAGAGAGGAGAAAGAAAGTCCCCTCATCTGGAGACCCACATGCTGTATTTATAGGCAAATCCTGAGATGTTGGGCTTTTTGAATGATCCGGGCCCATCAAGGCCATAGCCGAGCCACCTAGAATGCCGAACCACATATGCCGAGCGAGAATGCTGAGCGAGGTCGCCATGCCGAACGACACTCGTATGCCGAGCGAGGGGTTCATGCCGAACGACATTTGTATGCCGAACGAGGCTTGGCGTGCTGAGCGAGCTCGCCATGCCGAACGGCACTCGTACGAGCCACATGGCCATGCCGAACGACACTCGTATGCCGAGCGAGGCTTGGTGTGCCGAGCGAGGCTTCGTGCCAAGTCTACTCATCTATGCCGAACGAGGCTTCAGTCTACTCATCTATGCCGAACGAGGCTTCATGCCGAGCGAGTCATCTATACCGAACGAGGCTTCATGCCGAGTCTACTCATCTATGTCGAACGAGGCTTCATGCCGAGCGTGTCATCTATGCCGAACGAGGCTTCATGCCGAGCGTGGTCTGAGGCCGAGCGAGGTATGATGCCGAGCGATGTCCAATATCGAGCGAGGTCTGAGGCCGAGCGAGGTATGATGCCGAGCGAGGTATGATGCCGAGCGGTGTCTACCGAACCACTACCCTATGCTGAGTGACCATGACTTCTCTGCAATGCCAAACGACATTACCAAGACCGACCGACCCTTGACCTCCAGACCAAGCGGCGTATCCAAGTGAACTCCATCCTTTCAAACCGAATCCATCACATTCCAACCTTGATAATCATGAAGTCGATTTAGTTAAATCCGCATGTCCGTGGCCTTACCGAGAGGTGGGTTAAAACTTACCAAATAACAATCAATCTAATGCATGGCAGTAAATCTTAAATTGCAGAAATATTTGCAAATCTTTATTAGAAAGAAAGTTTAAGCTAGTTGAGGAAACTAGCTTATGATTTGACCCATGGTTTAATAATGATCCTTTTATAAATAAAGTAGGATGGAATAATTTAGTCATTTTTGGAGATTCCAATGTAATAGTGTCTACAATAATTAAAAACAATCAATGGCAACCTCAACTTCATCCAATTACTAACCCACACAAGTATGAGATATGCAAAATTCATCTTGATCTTAGTGCAGACAGTGATTACTACAAATGGAAAGCTAGCAATAAAGGAAAGTTTTCCTTTAAAAGTACATGGGATGCTATTAGAAATAAAGTCACCAAGGTTGATTGGTATAATTACATATGGAATAAGGTGAACAGTCTCAAAATGGCTTTCTATACTTTTTTTTGTAGTGAATGAGAGATTGCCAACTTGGATAAAATTAACAAATGGGGCAATAAATCTAGTTCACTTTGTTCCCTATGCAATTTGGTTAATGAAAGTGTTGATCATTTTTTTTTCGAATGCAGCTATTCATATTTTATTTGGAATCGCATGCTAGCTAAACTTGAAATCCTAAATAATGGTCAGATGGATCTCAAGCAAGCTATTCAACTTATTAACAACAAATTTAAGGTCAAATCTATCGAAAGAGACTTAGCTCACATTCTAATTACTACTGCAATCTACCATATTTGGAAAGAAAGAAATTCGCGTACTCATAATAAAGCAAGTAGTAATAAAGAGCAGAAGTGGTTACTCATCGAAACAGATAGCAAGATACTGCTTCAAAAATCAAAGAAAAAAATGAAAGATCAAACCAAGTTTGCTTATTTAGCTAATGACTAGACAATCGAAGCTGGCAGTAACATTTAGAGCACTTCCTAACCCACCCGAAGAGCTTTCAGACAAGTCATCAACTAATTGAAGCTAACAATTTTGAGTGTGCTTCCAATCGAGCTTGTGCTGATTTCCAGAGGGAAGAATTAACAGATCTGAGTCATGTTGACCACAGATCTGCTAATTCCCCCTCTTTTGAACTTTTTTTAGAGAGATATCTTCTCCAACAAAGAGACAGTGGGGATGAAGGGTAGTTTTAACAAATGTTTGTATATTAGAGGAGTCTGATTTAGTTGAAGCTACAGAAAAACACACATGTAATCATAGATACCACTAGAAATTTCTTGTTTCAGTTGAAGCAACAAAAAATATATTTTGTTTATATTCTATTCAACTGCAGGTCGACTCACATCTACCATTGAAAGATGAAGATGACTTTCCACCTTTAAACTAATAAGTGTTACGAGAGGCTTGTAGAAATGGCAAAAAAAATGAAGCAACCATAAACAAAGTGTTAATGCAGAAAAGAATTGTAGTGTGAAGGAGAATTTCTCCTTTTGTTGCTGTTGTCTATTGGCATATTTGTAAAGTTAGTAAATTGAACCACCCTCCATCACCTCTACCAAAAAGAGGAAAAAAAAATAACACCCAAAAACAGAGGAAGAAATATCCCCATCAAATCCATGAATTAGGTTTACTGCTCTTCTGCACAACTAGACTTTTTTTCCTTGTTTGGGCCAAAATTGGTCACAAACCCCAAATATCATGAAAGCACTAGTGTGTGAACACAAATCAGCAGTATATAATCATAGATCATAGATCTGAGTAATGTAGAGGATAAAAAATGAAGAATAATAAACTTAAAACGGAAAGAAGTAGACAGAGATGCAAGATTTATAGTGGTTCGGCGATCTCGCCTACGTCCACTCTAAAGTTGATGGCTTTATTGATGTTCATTTGCCGATTACAATTGGTTACAATGGATTACAGTGAGTTATAGTTCTGAAACTCGAGTACAACAGCAGTGAAATTCATTTGCAGCAGCAGCAATGGAGTTTAGAACTGGATCCGGCAGGGTCTCGACGTTGGAGAATTCAAAGAAGAAGAAGAGATCCCCTTTTCTGTATGCCCTAAGGGTCTATTTATAGGTGTAGGAGGCTGATATTTCACTCAGATCTCGGGAGACTTCTTCTGGCACCTGAGTGGGGCCACGCGACCGAGCCCGTAAAGTTTCGGCCCGATCCGTGATCGATACGAACGAATTTCGTATCGATCAAGATTGCGTCCAATGGAGTCGAAATTTGGCGTGGACATTCTTTAGCATGCACGTAAGCTCCTGTGAAAATTTCATAGCATTTGGACTTGTGGTTTGTGAGATATGATCGATGTAAGATTGCATTTTCGCTAATGCTGTTGCATTCGAATCGATCCTTCGTATCTATCTATTCGTATCGATCCAAGCACATGATAGCATGTTGACGAGGCGCGCGCTCTTCGGATCGATCCACTTTTTATGATGAGTTGACCGAGTCGTTCCAAGGCATTCGTCTTGTTCGTATCGATGGTTCGTGTTCCATTTTGTATCGATGAAAAGTATTGACTTCGTATCGATCACTTGTAGCTCTGTTCGCATCCATGCTTCATGCTCAGTCTTCTTCGTATCCTTCAGCCGTTCTTCTGTTCGTATCCATCGACTATGCCTCTGTTCGTATCGATTCGAAGTGTGCTGCTACGCTCCATCCCGATCGATACGAACTCATCGAGTCGAACAAATCACCATGCGCCTATCTATTCAATCCAAGTCCACAACCATCGAGTCGAAATCCATTTGGCCTTCCTACCTGATCGATACGAACGCGCTGTTCGTATCCATGCTGATCGATACGAAAGCCTTGTTCGTATCGATTAATAAGCTTGAGCAAATGAACTCCGTTTGCCCTGGAATTTGAAACGTAGTCTCTCCTAGCCTTGATCATCATTCCCAATCGATCCCGCCTTGATCGGAGCTCGGCCAAATTCTGACGGCATTGATCGAAGCCTTGTTTCCAACCGATTTCCAATCCTGATATCCATCTTTTCTAGCCAATTTGTTGATTTGACCAAAAGGTGGGATAAAATTTGCCCCCCAAAACATGCCTTGTGATAAGAAGGTGTGTTTTGAATAGTTCAGAATCCGATATCTAAAGCCCATAGCCATATCATCCAAGTGCATCGTTCGTGACTGCTCTGAGTCGATGTTTGACTCCAAATCCAGTAACCAAAGTTTTAGCCAATACCATATCCATCCGAACCCGATAACCGAGTTCTAATCCATCTTTATCCAATAACCAATAACCGAATCTAGGACCTCTCCGGGTCGATATCCAAATCCGTAACCGCTCCGGGTTCTTGCCAAGCGCAATCCACACTTGACGACCGTGGCCCAGTGTCCTTGGGCGTTAAATAATTGTCGTGGCTTAAGTCCTAAGCCGATTCCTGGTCGCTCCGGACCCTTGTCGAGCATAGCCCATACTCGACGACCTGAAATTGCAACCGATAGGTATTATGGGGCCTAAGTCCTAGGTCGAACCCTGGTCTCTCCGGACCCTTGCCGAGCATATTTCATGCTCGACGATCATTTACCAAAAACTAGAGGAAAATCCAATCAAAATCCAATCCAAAATCCAAATCAAATCATAAAACTAAAAATCCACATCTGAAATCAAAACCAATACCCAAATATGAAAACAATCATCCAAATGAAAATCCAAACCAAAAAACAAACAAAGCCAGGAGTTCAAACCAAACTCCAAAACCGAACCAGAAAAAGCAAATGAACAAACCAAAAGAAGAAACAGATTTCACAAACCATAGCATCGTGTTTTATCTCAGCCAGAGCATGCCTAGGGGCCATCTCCGTCCATGTACATGAGTAAATGACTTGGTCGTTTGCCGATAGTTCGCTACTTATTTCATGTCATCCCTGTCAATTGATAACCAACCGACCATCATTCCCGTGCCTCGCCCCATCATTGTTTGAGGTGGACGGTGGTCGCTCCTACTCCACCGCCGCATTCTGAGCCCCGACATATTGTCGCAACTGTCCATTCCTTACATGCTCCTCGATTATGTCCTTCAGATGCCTGCGACTGTTGGTATCATGTCCGTCTAAATCGTGAAAAAGACAGTGCCTTCCTAACGCACTTTCACGTTCCGAGGGTTCTCTCCTAGCTGGCCTTCGGTAGGGAAGGCAATTCCGAGTCTCCATGAATATCCGTTCCAACGTCTCGTTTAATCCTGTGTAAGTGGAAAACTTTGGTTCCCTCCACCGCTTCCTAGCTTTTCTTGACTCGTCATTAAGCTTCCATTTTGCTTTATCTTTATCCGAGCCTCCGCTGGATGGCCCACCATCCTCAGCTGCATTCACCTCCTTTAACTTCATATCTGAACGTGCATTTTCCTGCCGAAGGAATCTCTCAGCTTCGTGAAAGAATTCCACGAGATCCATTGGTGGGTCCCGTACTAGAGATACTTTGAAATCTGAATCCTCTCTGATTCCTGATACAGCTGCCATTAAAACCATCGATGGATCCGGCCGATCCACCGAAGCAACCGTCGCATTGAACTGAGTTAAAAAATCTCTGAGCGATTCATCTGCCCTTTGCTTTACTAATGTTAGTGTCATCACATTCTTCGGTCTTTTAATATGAACCCGAAATTGCTTCAGAAACCTGTCCACCAATTCTGTCCATGTCCTGATATATCCTTCCTCCAGCTGTTTGAACCACATCGCAGCTATATCCGTTAAGTATAGGGGGAAACATCTGGCCATTACTTCCTCCGATGCCCCCAGCACTTCCATATGTCTTGTATATCTCATCAAGTGATCAGTCGGATCAGCCTTGCCATTATACATCTCTAGCGTGGGCAGCTTGAACTCTTATGGGTTCCGAGCCATTCTGATTTCACGAGTAAACGGACTCCTGTTTACGCCTTCCAGGTCTTTGTTTGTCAATCCTCCGCGCATAGTTCGCTTGATAATCTCAGCCAATCCATCGTTGTCTGTCGATGGTTGCCCCACGAGTCCCCGAGGGGATTCTGGTACGTACTCCTCATCCCGCGCTCCTACATTCCTGCCGGCATCTTGTTGTGTGATGTTAACTGGAATTCCTCCATGAACTGGTCCATCGTTGCTAGGTGGCATGCCCCCAAGCCCGGATCCATCTAGATTTGTGGTCGTGCGCTGGTCTGGGGTTGTGCCTTGTTGAGCTGCTCCATTCGATTGCCTGTTTGGTCCTTCCGCTCCGGCTCCATGGATCTGAACTCCTGAAGTTCCAACTGCTCCTGCTTGCCCAAACTGTCTAAGGAGGTTCTGCATCATCTCCTCTTTCCTTTTCAGAAATTCTTCATGCATAGCTCCCATCATCGTCTCCATCTCATTTTTGGTAATGAAAGCAGAAGTCTGATTAGCTCCTGATGATGCCTCTTGGCTTCCTTCATGCTGACTCCTCTCGGCTCTTTATCTTCTACTTGATTGCCTTGTCATAGCTCTTTAGATCTGAACCTTTAAGTCTTCAAATCCGAATTCCAGATCTGGTATAGCGGGTGCTAGTCTTTCTCAGTGAAAGCACCAAAGTGTTTGGGCCAAAATTGGTCACAAACCCCAAATATCATGAAAGCACCAGTGTGTGAACACAAATCAGCAGTATAGAATCACAGATCACAGATCTGAGTAATGTAGAGGATAAAAAATGAAGATAATAAACTTAAAATGGAAAGAAGTAGACAGAGAAGCAAGATTTATAGTGGTTCGGCGATCTCGCCTACGTCCACTCTGAAGTTGATGGCTTTATTGATGTTCGTTTGCCGATTACAATTGGTTATAATGGATTACAGTGAGTTATAGTTCTGAAACTCGAGTACAACAACAGTGAAATTCGTTTGCAGCAGCAGCAATGGAGTTTAGAACTGGATCCGGCAGGGTCTCGGCGTTGGAGAATTCAAAGAAGAAGAAGAGATCCCCTTTTCTGTATGCCCTAAGGGTCTATTTATAGGTGTAGGAGGCTGATATTTCACTCAGATCTTGGGAGACTTCTTCTGGCACGTGAGTGGGGCCACGCGACTGAGCCCGTGAAGTTTCGGCCCGATCCGTGATCGATACGAACGAATTTCGTATCGATCAAGATTGCATCCAATGGAGTCGAAATTTGGCGTGGACATTCTTTAGCATGCACGTAAGCTCCTGTGAAAATTTCATAGCATTTGGACTTGTGGTTTGTGAGATATGATCGATGCAAGATTGCATTTTCTCTAATGTTGTTGCATTCGAATCGATCCTTCGTATCGATCCAAGCACATGATAGCATGTTGACGTGGCACGCGCTCTTCGGATCGATCCACTTTTTATGCCGAGTTGACCGAGTCGTTCCAAGGCTTTCGTCTTGTTCGTATCGATGGTTCGTGTTCCATTTCGTATCGATGAAAAGTATTGACTTCGTATCGATCACCTGTAGCTCTGTTCGCATCCATGCTTCGTGCTCAGACTTCTTCGTATCCTTCAGCCGTTCTTCTGTTCGTATCCATCGACTATGCCTCTGTTCGTATCGATTCGAAGTGTGCTGCTACGCTCCATCCCGATCGATACGAACTCATCGAGTCGAACAAATCACCATGCGCCTATCTATTCAATCCAAGTCCACAACCATCGAGTCGAAATCCATTTGGCCTTCCTACCTGATCGATACGAACGCGTTGTTCGTATCCATGCTGATGATACGAAAGCCTCGTTCGTATCGATCAATAAGCTTGAGCAAATGAACTCCGTTTGCCCTAGAATTTGAAACGTAGTCTCTCCTAGCCTTGATCATCATTCCCAATCGATCCCGCCTTGATCGGAGCTCGGCCAAATTCTAACGGCATCGATCGAAGCCTTGTTTCCAACCGATTTCCAATCCCGATATCCATCTTTTCTAGCCAATTTGTTTATATTCCAGCCTTGACCAAAAGGTGGGATAACATTCCTATTTTTTTAGTTTACCTTATAGTGTATGTGTGCGTTGAACTTGTGTGTTTTGTCTCTTCATGTAGCTTTTAAATGTCCATGGGGTAAAGGTTGTTAAAAGTGGTATTTATAAATTTCATAGTGCTTAAATTATTATGATAGCTGGGATGTTTCATCTGTTATTAGTTGTCTGCTTTTAGATTACATCAACAACTCTCTATTTTCAGTGGTATTGCAAAAGCAATTAAAAAGGTGAATTTTTGGATCTTAACTGAAGAAGAAGAGGACGATTTTGTTCGTACAAATTTTGAACAAGAATAGCATGGATACGGAACCTATGCTCGTAACAGACCTACGTTCTTTGACCACGGACTCGAACGGACACAGATGAAAATTGCTATTTACATTACATTTTTTGTTTTTTAATAGAGTTGCTATCAATCATTTAATTTTTATCAATGTATAAGCAATTTATGAATCATTACTCAATCAACCAACCAAACGGTTGTGATAAATAATTTGAAGAACATAATGGATATACTAAATTATAAGAAATTCAGACGAATTCGAATGAACATGAGTCAGACGAGATTTTTACTCATACAACTTTTGTTGTTCTAATTCATGTCCTAAACAAAAAACAAACGGACTCGAACAGAAGTTTTTCGACCACGGACTCAAACGGACATGTCCTAAACGATGTTGGCCGACGGTTGTTCGCTGTGCAGAACGACTTTACGCGGTAGTTGATTGCCGTGTAAAATAAATTTAGTATTAGAAAGTACATAAATTTTATTGTGTTTATTATGTTTTTCTGTGGTATTAAGAAAAGGAAAACTGGTGTTTTTAGCAACACACACAGTTAAAGCAGGGTTTTTGATTAACTTATTGTCTATTATTTTTCAATCAGTCTTTCATATATCAAACGTCTCTGCGTTCAATATGTAGAATGTAGTATATGTTTCGCATTAACAAAAAGGGAATATTGTAAAAACAAAAATTTACACTATTTCCCTTCAATGAGCCTATATAAACCCACTCATTTCTTACCTTCATGGCATCGGATTCCAAAACCAAGATATACACTAACATAAAACTTCGTTGCATCACAATCCGATCTACTAGGTGAAAAATACATCATATATCATAGCAGGCACTTCATCTTGTCACCAGAAAATCAATACATGGAGCCTTCACCGAGTCTCCAGAATTTCATAGTCAAAATGTGCAGATATTATATCAACCGCAGTTCATCCATCGTCCCCAAACATCTCAATAATGACTGGACCAAATTGCCTCCGTCGGAATCAAATGCAGTCACCATCGAAGAAGCAAATCAGCAGAAAAAAATTCTTATGGTCAGATACATCAAACAGTTTTCGTTATCATCTACTGTCTGCATCACCAAAAATCAACCTCGTTCAGATCTTAGCCTTCACATCATCATCAGATATATCTCCTATATTCGATCATCCCTAAAGCAATAACTAATCAATATAATTCACATCGATGCCTAAGTGACAATCTCCAATAAGCACAACAACATCACTACAAACTCCACTAGAGCAGTTTTAATCATCGCCAGCTGCAGCTTTCAATCAACGACATAAATCCAAATCCATAGTTCATTGGAGACTCGGAAATTTCATTTCCCAGCGCATGAAGCTTCAAATCTCAGCAGCCGTACAAGGCTTTAACATTATTTTGTACAAGGCAAGCAAAATTCAGGCACAACCCTCAACTCCAAACACGAGTGAGATTCGGGCAGGAAGCCTCATCTATCCAGCGAGATCTCGATTTAATCCCAACAAATCGGAAAGTTCCAGGCACGGCGGCATCTTCACGTCAAATTTAACGATGATCTACTGTAATGTTCGACATCATCTAGTATGACATAGGTGATGCATCTATAAACCATTACACATCCTTTTCTTAAAAGCTAACTTTTGGGGTGGGTTTTACCTAATTGGATCGTAATATCTACAGCCAGAATGACATTGAAATTTGAGGCAGCGAACGTTCTTTGATCGAAGAAGACAACGATTTTATTCGTACAAATTTTGAACAAGAATAGCGTGGATACGAAACCTATGCTCGTAACAGACCTACGTTCTTTGACCACGAACTCGAACGGACACAGATTAAAATTGCTATTTATATCACATTTTATGTTTTTTAATAGAGTTGCTATCAATTATGTAGTTTTTATCAATGTATAAATAATTTATGAATTTTTACTCAATCAACCAACCAAATGGTTGTAATAAATAATTTGAAGAACATAATGGATATACTAAATTATAAGAAATTCAGACGAATTCGAATGAATATGAGTCGGATGAGATTTTTACTCATACAAATTTTGTTATTCTAATTCATGTCCTAAATGAAAAATGAACGGACTCGAACAGAAGTTTTTCGACCACGGACTCAAACAGACATAGACACTAGTACAAAATTAACAGCCTTAAGCGTGGACCTGCCTTATTTTTTGAAGCAGCTCATAACTAGCATGTGAAGACAAAAGATTAAAATAAAGGGAATTTATTTTTAAAGCCCCTAGTTGTTTTATTAATTTATAAATTTCAAATTCTATATTTTTCTAGGTGATCTAGATGTGTAGTTCAGGGATTTTGATCCCAGGTATTTAGTTCAGACATGGTTGCTAGGTATAAGATTAGTATATTCAGATTAACAAGGAGTACGATTTTTATAGGTGTTGTAAACGTTCAAATATACAATTCTAGTAGTAACTTTGGAAGCGGCAGTATGCACCAACGAGTTAATGGCTGAAACTGGGTATATATGTGTCTTATTTACTTTTCGCATTCATGTTTCCGCATTATCTATTTGTTTATCTACATAATATTTTAAATACACTATTCCAATTTGTGGGGTATGCAAGTCCAGTTTCACATGTATTCCAAGTTCCATCCCTCAATCAGCAAACGCTCCCAAAAGCCATACCAGTCCAAAGAAAAAATTGAAGTCAATAAGTAAGGAATTGATTGTAAAGAGGAATCCATAGTGGAAGGAAAAAACTAGAGAGAAAAAAGAGGAGAAAAAAGTTACCACCTAAGGTTGTGAACTTAGAGGTAGACACAAATCCAATAAATGACAATAATCGTATGGAATGTTAGAGGGTTTCACAAATCCAATAGATTAGTAGAGGTTAGAAGATTAATAAATAAATATGAAGTAGACTGCTTTGGTCTATTAGAGAATAAACTTAAAGGCCACGAAATCGATAATCTAAGGAATAAATTCGATACTAATTCGGAGATAATTAGCAATGTTAGCTGCTACTTCAAATGTAGAATCACGATGTTGTTAAATAAAGAAGTGTGGAGTTATACTTTTCTCAGCATTAACAACGAGTTAATGTGTGGAGTATATTCAGATTAACAAGGAGTACGATTTTTATAGGTGTTGTAAACGTTCAAATATACAATTCTAGTAGTAACTTTGGAAGCGGCAGTATGCACCAACGAGTTAATGGCTGAAACTGGGTATATATGTGTCTTATTTACTTTTCGCATTCATGTTTCCGCATTATCTATTTGTTTATCTACATAATATTTTAAATACACTATTCCAATTTGTGGGGTATGCAAGTCCAGTTTCACATGTATTCCAAGTTCCATCCCTCAATCAGCAAACGCTCCCAAAAGCCATACCAGTCCAAAGAAAAAATTGAAGTCAATAAGTAAGGAATTGATTGTAAAGAGGAATCCATAGTGGAAGGAAAAAACTAGAGAGAAAAAAGAGGAGAAAAAAGTTACCACCTAAGGTTGTGAACTTAGAGGTAGACACAAATCCAATAAATGACAATAATCGTATGGAATGTTAGAGGGTTTCACAAATCCAATAGATTAGTAGAGGTTAGAAGATTAATAAATAAATATGAAGTAGACTGCTTTGGTCTATTAGAGAATAAACTTAAAGGCCACGAAATCGATAATCTAAGGAATAAATTCGATACTAATTCGGAGATAATTAGCAATGTTAGCTGCTACTTCAAATGTAGAATCACGATGTTGTTAAATAAAGAAGTGTGGAGTTATACTTTTCTCAGCATGAGTGATCATCACATTTCCTTCGAGTTATTATGTAATAAAGGAGGAGTAATGTGTAATATCTCTTTTGTCTATGCACAAAATTTTGGGATGCTCAGAAGGAAATTATGATATAACCTAAAAGAGGATGGTTTTCATGTTTTCAGACCTTGGATTATTTTGTGAGACTTTATTGCATAAGGAAAACAGGATAGAAATTAGGTGGAACGTCAGTCCAGTTCAACAAAATGCAAGAAATAAACACATTCATATATAGAACGGAGTAGTGGAACTCAAAGTAAAAGGTTTACAATATTCTTGATGATCTGGACCCTATAGGAACATTTTTGACAAAATAGATAGGGTGTTCTCAAATTTAGAATGGAACAAAGTCTTCCGTAACACCACTTGCATGTATCTCCCTTTCGGAGTCAGTGACCACTCCTTGTAATTATTATTTTGTCGAAGATAAAGCAGAATCAAGCAAAATCTTTTAAATATATGAACCATTGGAGCTTATTTAAGGATTACGAGAACGTTGTTGTAGAAAGCTGGAATTTGGTTGTAGAATGGAATCCGATGTACTGTCTTCTCAAAAAACATAAAAAAGTGAAAGAAAGTCTCAAAGTATGGAGTAGGTATAGGAACAACACCAAACTTGAAATGGAGCTCTATAAAAATAAATGTGCTGAGTTACAAAAGAAGTTAGAACTCAACAGAGAAGAGTCCATTAGTGTTGAACTGCAAAAGATGAAAGGCAATCTTGAAAGGCTATCAATCATGAATACTTAAACACTAAGCAAAAATCTAAATGCAACTGGCTGCTCTTGGAAGATGAAGCTACTTCCTTTTTTACACAAAAAATGTCTAACAAGAGAAGTCAGCAAAATAGTATAGGGATGATTTCGGAAGATGGCCAGCTCATAATGAAGTAGGAGGATTTCATCACTAAAGTTATTGTTTATTTTAGCAATTTATACAATCAACAACACCGTAAATTCTTCCCTAAGGCAACTTGCCAAAAAATCATATTTGATTACGGGCGGAACTTTCTCAGTGATAAGATTGATTTGGAAGAAGTGAAAGAGGCGATTTTTAGTGTTCATGATGATACAGGCCTTGGTCCGGACAATTTAATGCCAAATTCTATAAGGTTCACAGGAACAAAATCAAAGACGGTATTCTATTAGCTATGAATGATGCTTTCGAAAGAAAAAGGCAAAATCATCAAAGAGTGCAATCATACAAATATCCACTTGATTACAGTAGCGAATAACCCCATGGATATAACTCATAGGCCAATTGTGTGCTGCAGTATAAGCTATAAGACTTTAGCCAAAGTCCTTTGTAACAGAATGAAGTTATTTATATAGGACCTTATTTCAGATAATCAACATGTTTTCGTTTAGAACCGATCTATCGAAGATGGAATTTTATTAACCTATGAAATGATGAGAGGAATTTTATTAGATTTTGATAGTATTGATATATTGAAATCACTGATTATAACTATTGTTGAAAAGCAGAGAGAATTGAAACAGAGTAAAAAATGATTTGTATTGATCAGAAAAAGACTCAGTTAAGTTACAGGCATCTTCAGTTCTGTTATATACAAAATATTATGTCATTGGGCTGTTTACAAGGCCTAAGGCCCAGACCCATTATGTTAAACAATACTGATACTTTGTTCTCTTCAGTAGAACGAGCTTGTACGAACATTTCATTTCTAATTCGCCCCCTCAAACCAACATTAGGGTTATTTCATGGCAACTTCTCCTTGCGCCGCGTCAAGAAATGGATGATTTTTACTCAGATTTAGAGTAGAATTGCATAGATCTGGGTGATTTCATCATTATACCATGTTCCTTCAAGTAGATCTGAGTGGTTTCGTTGATCTGGATACTTCAGTTTGTTTTCAAAGTCAGTTCTGACGATAGATCTGCTGTTCTTTGTGTTAAAGCTCTTGACTTTTGTCCATTGGACTTTGCAACTTCTTCTGGTTCAGTTGAGTTTGTGAGAATCGCAACCACCTTTAATTCTCCTCTGAATCTGATGAAGTTTTTCTTTGACAAGGCTTTGGTAAGTGATTTACCAGCAAGTTTCCTTTTTGTATTTGTTCTCTGACAAAATACAGATCTATCTCTATATGTTTTGTCATTGAGTGTAGTATTGGTTTGCTGACATATATACTGTACTTTGATTGTCACACCATAATGTTGGTTTGGCTTGCGATTTGATGTTTAGTTCATGTAGTAAAGACTGTATCCACATAATCTCTGCAGTTGCACTTGCAACGCTTCTGTATTCAGCCTCTGTGCTGGATCTTGAGATTACATATTGTTTCTTTGAACACCACGACACTGGATTGTCTCCTATATATATGCAGTACCCTGTAGTTGATCTACGATCATCTGGATTGGTTTCCCAATCTGCATCAGTATATCCAGTTATATTCAGATGATTGCTTTTCTTCATTAGCAGTCCATAATCTGTAGTTCCCTTTATGTATCTCAATATTCTTTTTACTGCTTTCCAATAATCATCTCGTGGTTCCTGCATGAATTGACAAACTTTGTTAACACTGAAAGATATGTTTGGCCTTGTGATAGTTAAGTATTGTAAAGCACCAACAACACTTCTGTATTGTTTAGTGTTTGTTATGTATTCTCCCCTGTTCTTAGATAAGTATTGATGGCTTATCATTGGAGTAGGCTGAGGCTTGGCATTGTCCATCTTGGTCTTTTCTAATAGCTCTAGAATATATTTTCTCTGACTGAGGATAATCTCTAACTTTGATTTCCTCTTGACCTTTATGCCTAAGAAATAGTTTAGGAAACCCAAATCTTTGATGGAGAATTCCTTGTCGAGATATTGAGCAAGACTTTTGATTTCATCCTCATCATTTCCTGTAATGACAAGATCATCAACATATATTAGAATGTAGACACTTGTCTTATTGCTATTTTTAATAAATAAGGAGTTGTTTGATTTTGTAGACTGATAGCCAAGATGAATCAGTGTGGCTTTCAGTTTATCAAGCCAGACTCTTGGAGCCTGTTTAAGGCCATATATAGCCTTTTTCAGTTTGCACACATGACTTGTATTTTCCCTGTACCCTTGTGGTTGCTCCATGTATATTTCTTCCTGTAATGCTCCATTCAAGAAGGCATTGTTGACATCATATTGTCTAATATTCCACTGATTATATAGAGCAATACTTAGAATAATTCTTATAGTAGTTGGTTTGAAAACAGGAGAAAAAGTTTCATTAAAATCAAACCCATATTGCTGTGTTTAGCCTTTTGCTACCAGTTTTGCTTTGTATCTTGACACTGTTCCATCAGGGTTCTTTTTTAATCTGTATGTCCACCTGCACCCTATGATGTTTTTATTATCTGGTGGGTGTACAAGTTCCCATGTATTATTCTTCATCAAGGCATTATATTCTTCATCCATTGCTGCCTTCCAGTTATTGTCCTTTGTAGCTTGCTCAAAGGTTTCTGGTTCCTCTAGATTTGATGTAGCTGTGTATAATTTTTGGTTTAAAGATTCCACTTTTTGACCTTGTAATCATTGGATGGACAGTTCTATCCTGTGGTGATACATCTGTACTTGTTTGATTGTTGTCATTTTCCGATTGTACTGGTATACTTTCAAATTCTCTTTCATCAACTGACTCTGTTTGATGCCTTGAATGTGCAGGAGTTTGACTGAGATAGCTAGGTGAGTTTGATGATTCATGACCTGGTTTATTTGACATTGTGAGTTGTGGATCATGACCCTCAGCAGTCCTTTCAATCACCTTAGGATGAAGATCATCACTGTAAACAGGTATACTAGGTACAAATTTTTTTGGATTCTGTATCTTTTGAGTTGTTTTAATACCTGTACTTCTAAAGGGAAAAACATGTTCATTGAACACAACATGTCTGCTAATTATTACATTGCCACTTTCATCTAGGCATTTGTATCCTTTTTGATTCGCCCCATATCCTATAAAAGTACATGGTTTAGCCCTAAAGCATAACTTATTGTTATTATATGATCTTATGTGAGGAAAGCACAGATATCCAAACATTTTTAAACTCTGATAGTCTGGCTTAACACATAATAGTTTTTCTACTGGACTGATTCCTTTAAGTATTTTTGTGGGAAGTCTGTTAATCAAATATACAGTAGTATTAAAGGAATCAGACCAGAACTTTAGTGGTAATGATGCTTGAGCAAGCAGTGTTAGCCCTGTTTCAACTATGTGTCTGTGCTTTCTCTCTATTAGACCATTTTGTTCAGATGTATAGAGACATGTGATTCTGTGTATAATTCCCTTCTTAGAAAAGTAATTGCTAAGAGTCTTGTACTCAGTACCACCATCTGACTGAATAATCTTAACTTGATTGCCAGTTTTCTTTTCAGCTAATAGTATAAAATGTATCACTGCATTATAAGCTTCTGATTTAGCTTTTAAAAAATAAATCCATGTATATCTAGAATATGCATCAATGAAAGATATGTAATATTTGTAACCATAGTCAGAATAAATTGGGGCAGGTCCCCATAAATCAGTTGCAACCAATTCTAAAGGTTTTGAATACTTGGTTAGTGAGTCATTGAAGGGTAACTTATGGCTTTTGCCCATTTGGCAATATGTACACACATATGGTAAAGAAATATCATCAAACACAATTTTATTTTTCTCAAGTACTTGTTTCACAACATTTGTGTTTGGATGGCCAAGTTTGTAGTGCCACAAATCAAACACACTTCCATTTTCTTTAGACCGACTCATTTCACCTATATTACAACACCTCTGATTTCTCTCAGATTTGCTACTGTTTTTAAGATTGAATCTGTATAGTCCTCTGACTGCTTCACACTGTAGAAGATTTTCATTAGTCAGTATATCTTTAACTAAGCAATAATCAGGATAAAATTCAAAGTATACATTATTGTCTTTTGCAAATTGTGACACACTCATAAGTTTTTTCTTTATTTTTGGTACTCTCAACAAGTTGTTTAGATATAATTGTCTTTTGCCATTAATACTGGTTCTTCCAGTGTGAGTAATATTAACTAACTCACCATTCCCCATGCATATAGACTATTTACCTCTATATTCCTTATTGCCAAAATTTAAATTATCAAGATTATTTGTTATATGATTGGTTGCTCTTGAGTCTGGGTACCAGATCATCATGTATATGTTCTGATGTTGTAGTTGTGCTTTGATTGACTTCACCATTGCTGTTAGTGTCTGACTGTATTTGAGCCATATTAGCACCAGATTTTCCATTTCCTTGATTATTTTGATTCTGATTTGGTACATAATTGGCATTAAACTTAAAATAGCACTTCACAGCAGTATGACCAATTTTCTCACAAATTTGACACTTAGGCCTGTTATTGTTGTTATTCCATCTGCCTCTGCCTCTAGATCTGTTTGAACTGCCTCTATAGTTGATTGACAGATCTGTTTCTTGAGATTTTTTATGATCTATTCTTGCTTCATGTGCAAGAAGTGTGGCATGAACATACTGTACAGGTGACAAACTTGGTTGTGATGACACAACTGCAACAACTGCTTCATATTCCTCACTAAGTCCATTCAAGATACTTAGAACTTGCTCTGTTTCAGATACTTTGTGTCCTGTTGCTTCTAACATATTGCAGATGTTATTGACTTGTGAAAGATAATCCCTCATTGGCTAATCTCCTTTAGTAATATTTTGCAATTGTCTTTTATAGTGCATAATTTTAGCAGCAGACTGAGTATTGAATATTCTTTCAACAATAATCCATATATCATTTGCTGATTTGCACCCTATAACCTGTGACAGTAACTTTGTGTCAATTGATGATAGAAGCCAAGAACTTATCAATCTATCTTGTCTATAGAATTTTGTGTATTCTTCATTGCTGATCATCTTATTTTGTGAATCAGTGTTGAATCTTGGAGGAATTGGAATTGAGCCAAGAATAAAGCCTTCTAGTCCATATCCTTGCATTGCTGTTTCAACTTGTAATTTCCATAAGAGATAGTTGTCTTCCTCTAGATGCACAGTGATTAGCTGGCTTTGAGGACTGATAACTGTTTTGATTAACCTCTCTGTTGCATCAGTGAACTGCTGTGGGTTGTTGGTGTTATCTGAAGTTGCTGAAGCATTATCTCCTTCAGCCATGATTAAAGATTTCTAAGACTGGTGCAAGAAATCAATAATTCAGGAGATTTACTAATACAAGATCACTCTATAACTGACAAGAACAGGTTAGTTGCAGCTAAGACTTAGATGATGAATTTGCTCTGATAGGCCTTGGCACGGCAATTACTTTCTTTATGTCTTTGACTGCTTTCTTGAATTGGTTTTTTGACTTTCTGAACTTTCTTGCTATGAATTTGCTTGACTTTTGATGAAAAGCTTGTTGCAATCAGAAATCTAAATGATTCTGTAACGACCCCGAATTTTATTAAATTTAAATTGATAATTAATTTGATTTTTTGAATTAAAGTTGTGAAATTAATCGATTTAAGTGATGCGAGTTTCCCCGATTCAAATATGAGTGAATTTGAAAATAATAAATTATATATAACCACAACAACACAAGAAAGAAAGAAAAAAAAACATAAATGTATATATGTTGGCTGGCATGAGAAGACAGTTAAAATACAAAGGTAAAGATATGTTCGAGTGTCAAACAAA
Source organism: Allium fistulosum (assembly GCA_030737815.1). Taxonomy (NCBI): domain Eukaryota; kingdom Viridiplantae; phylum Streptophyta; class Magnoliopsida; order Asparagales; family Amaryllidaceae; genus Allium; species Allium fistulosum. The sequence continues at coordinate 147,514,367 of CM060901.1, forward strand.
AGCAAATATCTTCATATATGTACACATCCGAAATGCAATGTATAAAATAAGGTAATATGGTACAACTAATTAATGTGAGAAATCTTTAGCCCAAAGCAACTAATCCATCAGCCTCCAAATCTCTGATCAAAGTTAATATTGTACACAACACAAAGGAAGACATAGATAATTTATATATAAGTTTGTACAAGGTAATAAATGAAGCCATCACGTTCAATTGTATCAGCCGCCAAAAGATGAAAAAAATCTCTGGCTTATGTTGTACAAAATTTTAATAGCCTGTACAAACTATTACCCTGTAATCTTCTTTATACATCAACCTTCCTCATTTCGATTTTGTCCACCATTTTAACTGAGAAAAGATCAGAAGTAAAAGAAAATACATCATCTTTACACTTAAACAAAATCAATTTGCAAACCTGGAAGCAAGCTGATCAACTCAACTTCATTCAACAAGGCAAAACAGATTTTCAGGGACAATCAACCAAACTGTAGCTTTTCAACAATCTTGTTTCTGTTTCAAATAATTTCAAGTGAGCAACTCTCCTCCTTAAATTATTAAACTTGATGCATCTGAATAATCCTTGAAGCATGACCTGAAATGGGCTTAAATGATTATGTATTCTTGCATGTCTGTGTATATTATACAAATGTATGTGTGCACATCTGGATGAAGATGTTTTCTGTTCTTGTTAAAACAGGTTTCCAAACCTTTAAAAAAATAAAATAAAACAAAGATCTCATCTTCAAATTCCTTCTAGACTTTACTGATCAAACAAATATTGTTTCCTCTGTTCCTGTTACAGAATTTTCAAGTTTTAAAACCAAAGATTCATCTTCTTCTTCACTGATTTCCTATAGGTTTGGTTTTCAAACATAGTAGGTTTGTTTAAACTTAAATTAAGGCCTAGAATTTAAAATAAACAAGTTGTTTATACTTGATTTAGGATCTGAAAATGGTCTCCAGTAGAAATTAGTGTTTTATAGCATCTGAAAATTTATATTCTTACAGGGAAACTTAACTACATGATAAATCTGAATGTCATGGGACATTAATTAAATTTTATAACTTGAATCGTCATTCGAAAATAAGATTTTTAAAACTAAAATGGAATTTTTCCATTGAGTATACAAAGAGCAGTTGCAGTTGATCTGAAAATAGGTTTCGAGGCAATTACTGATGATCTCTGGGAGATGAGGCCTCGGAAATTCGTCAGGAGGTGGAGGAACGAATGGGGAGTCTACGAAAAATGATCGGTGGTGTTCACGATCACCGTGGAGGCAACGGCAGACGTTTTTCGTTCGAAAACCTAGTTTTGTCATAGGTTTCTATTTCGTCTCGTTCATCATGGGTGGGCGATCGAGTTCGTCGTGGTTCAAGGGAATGGAAGCTCGAGACTGCGGCGAGGCTTGGGTCGGAGTCGCGTGGGTTCCGGCGAACTGTGGCGGCAAGTCGAGGGGATTTTGACGAACTACTTGGTTCCAGTTTTTAAATCGAGTTACTCGATTTCGATCGGCGACGAGTTTGAGTGATCTGGGTGTTTAGGTTGGTCAAGGGGGATATCGTCGACTTGGTGGTGGGTGGCGATTCGATCGAAGTTCGCCAGCGTTCGTGTTCACGTACACGTGCAAGTCGCGTATCTGTTGCGTTCGAGATTTTGGGGAAGAAGAAGTTTCGCGTGTGATTGCTCGTGATGGTGTGGGAGTGACTCGAAGCGAAGGTCGGGATTTTTGGGATTAACTCGAGTTCGTACTCGAGTATTTTGATAGTGATACGTTTCAGTTTTTAAACTGTAATTAATCTAAGTTTTAAAACAGGGGAGGAAGTAGGGAAAACTCGGGGATAGTCCCGAGTGGTATTCGGGTAGGACCCGAAGTGGGAAAGAAAGCCCAGTTTTTATTAAATGTTTTAAAAATAAGGCTTTTGGAATTTAAAACAAATCTTGTTAAAACTTTCCTTTATAACGTTACTTTTTAAATATCAATGGTTTCTTAACATTTGTTAAAGAACTTTAAAATTTATTTAACCTAAATTTTATTTTAAGTTAAAGGAGATTTATTATCTTTGAATTAATTAAGTTAGGTAGGAAATTAAGTATAATTTATTAATTAATAATTAAAGGTTGATAAATTATAATTAAAGGTTAATTAATTAATGAGGTTAATTATTTGAGGTAATTAATTTGAGGATAATTAATTAATTAAAGGTTAATTAATTAAATGATTAAAGGATAATTAATCAGAATGGTTTATAAATAATTAATGATTAATTAACCAAGATTTGTAGTTCATTCATAAGTAATTAATCTGGTATAAATTAATTATAATCAGATATTAACTGACCTTACTTATGAATGTTTGAATTCTATTGAATGATTGAATTGTTTGATATCCCTGATATATGATGCTTTGTGATACACCCTGATTTATGTTGTGATCTGTAGTTTACTTACCTGTGATATATATCTGTGATCTGTGAATGAACGATAAGCGTTATAGTTTATATCGCTTATCAACTATATCCTGTATTTTGTTATGTGATGATTGATGTTGCACTATTGTGTTGAACCCCTGGACTACACCACACACACAAAAAATATGGATTTCACGTGGAAATCGGTTAAGTCACAGATAATTTAAATTTGATGTTTTTGAAATTGAAATTGAAATTTCAACTGATTTTGAAATTAGAAATTTGGGTTTAAATGTGAAAAGGTTTTTGAAATGGAATTTTAAAGATAAAAGTTATTTTGAATAACTTAATCGAGTTTTGAAAATTTAAATAATTTGATTTAAATTTGAATTCAAGTTTGAAATTGAATCCTATGATTTGAAACTAGGGATTGAAAATGTTATAAATGTGTTTGTATGAATCTAAACCATTTAAAAGTATAATTTTGAGAATTTAGATTTAACCCAAAGACTTTAACTCGTATGAATGAATCAGATTTCCAAAATGAAACTGTTGTTTCAAAAGAATAAAAGCTTTCAGATAAGAAATGAAATTCCAGTTTAATTAAAGGAATTTCAAGTTTGAATTGAAAAAATGGTTTTCCAAGTTATGAATAAATTGTTTGAAAAGCTATGAATTGAATCTGTTTATTTTTAACAGATTTAAAATAATGATTTGTTTAAACCATTTGAAATGGAATTGTTTTGAAAACTGTAAGTTAAATCTTTGATTTGAAGATTTAACGAGTTAATCAAATTGAAATAGAAATTAATTTGGAAAATCTGTGAATGAATCTTTTGTTTAAAGGATTAAAGTGTGGAAATTGTTTAAACCATTTAAGGTTGTTAAAATGAATCTTCTTGTTTAAAGATTTGAAAATGGTAATTTGTTAAACCATTTGAAAAGAGAAGTTTTGGGTAATAAGTTGTGACTTAATTGAAATCCCAATATCCATATGTTTTTAAATATTACGCTCACTATTCGGTTTAGCCGGGAGAGGACCTTTGGGTCGTATAACCCATTCCGAATATGTGATACGTCGTATATGGATAGCATTTGAAGACCGGTGTTGAAGACCGGATATTTTTGAAAACGGAAGGATTACCGTCGAGTTACTCTGCATCGGCTGATCCCCGATATAGAGGTTTTATCACCCTTAGTGACGGGAAGTCCGGACGTGATTGAAAATTATCCGGAATTGCAAGGGCTTCGTGAGAAGTGCCTTCGGTTCTGTTCGATCCCGGAACAGACTTGTATGGATTGTATGTCTGACATTACACTTTGAGATATAAGGCCGATTTCTTTCAAATACATTTCTGTTGGTGGCGGAGAATTTATTCTCTTAGCTTAACACCCTTCTCTGAGACGTACGAGCTCAGAGGTTATGTAGTTGAAATTTATCAGCGATATACTCCCAATTTGGTAATGTGGCATGCTGAGTGTTGCTGTGTGATGATCAGTGTTTGATCATTTGTGATATGATCATTTGTTTGATCATTTATCTTTGTGATCATAGGTTGATCATCTGTTGACCCAAAGCATGGCTTTTTGAAAAAGCGTAGCTTTGTGGACGAGACTTCGTCAGGGCCTCACATCCCGGAAATGGTCGAAACAGGAATGTTGCGGCAAGGTTATGAGGGTCGCGCCCTTTAGGGTATGTCATTTCCTTCTGGAAAAGGGTGGTATCATGGTATGGAGCCCAGATACTTACTCATGTGGATACACTTTATTATGTGTGATGTTGGTTTAGAGGCGCCTCGGATAAAGGTCCCAAAGGACCGGGGGGTGGCATATTCGTGAGTTACCTATTACAGGGGTAACCCGGCCTTGTTTGCAGAGAGCAGTTTGTCTCTCGGGACGTCCCGCCAGAGGCGATCCCATGCGGCGGAAGGAAGTTCCTTAGCCTGACCATTTGTTGGAAATCCAAAGAAACAATACGCGACGTGTACGGTTTTAGTTGTATTACCTGCTATGGAATGTGGCGGTAACCTACTATTGAACATGGTAGCTATAGTAGGCATACGATACTGGTCGTATGTTGGCTAAGATTAATATTATACTTTCGAAATGTTTTCTACACACTATGCACTAATAATAATATCAAAAATGATTTGATTTGCGTAGTAAGCATTTTTGACTATCATAAGAAGAAATCTCCTCCAATTCTGCGTTTGCATTGTGTGTGTGGTGGGAGGTCTTATGGTAGTTTCATTTTCCAAAAGCATTGCGGATTTCAATGTTTAAAACCTTTTGTGTTTGTTTAAAGATAAACTGTTTTTGTTGCTCACACCAGTCCCATGACTGATCCGGAGTTTATTGTTCCCTTCCTAAACTCTGGGTGCTCATAATTTTCCACACGAGCAGTCTAGAGTTGGGTTTCTTTTCAGATATTCAGCTTTAGTAGATTATCTGGAGCTAGTTCATTCATCGGAGTTGCTTATCTTGGAGTTGTGGATTCATTCTTGTCTGAAGATCATTTTGGAGTTATCATTTCTATTGATATTGTTCCGCTGCTGTTGTTATCTTTTCTTTTCCGCTGCTATTTGTTGTATCATACCTCTGATGTATATTGATATTCATTGTATCACTCTGTTGTATCAGATATTGTATCAGATATTGTATATCAATGTATTATTCTTTTCTTCCGCTGTGTTGTTATACTTAATGGTGTTATTATAGCTCCGGCGAATCGGATTTGTACGGTCGAATCTGCGGCATTCTAGTACAATGTGAAGTATGGATGTTGATTTTCGAGCGGGCAAAACCCGAGTCGTTACAGATTTCTTGGTATGGTACCTGTTTTTCACAAAAAAATTGCAAATTCAATAATTAACCCAAATGATGAGGTATCACCTGATGGGTTAAAATGCCTTCAAATGATGATATCTTTCTGATGAAGATTTGAGTATTGATCTTGTATTGAGATTACTGCCGTTAGGCTCTAAAGATTGCTTTGAATTTAAATGTTGATGCTGTTGCCGCAAGGCTTGTATGGCTCTGATACCATATTAGATTTTGATAGTATTGATATATTGAAATCACTGATTATAATTATTGTTGAAAAGCAGAGAGAATTGAAACAGAGTAAAAAATGATTTGTATTGATCAGAAAAAGACTCAGCTAAGTTACAGGCATCTTCAGTTCTGTTATATACAAAATATTATGTCATTGGGCTGTTTACAAGGCCCAAGGCCCAGACCCATTATGTTAAACAATACTGATACTTTGTTCTCTTCAGTAGAACGAGCTTATGAGAACATTTCATTTTCTAATTATTAGCCTATGAAATGACGATAGGAATTTGTAAGAGTAACCATAAAGGCATGTGTACCAAAATTAATTTGCGGAAAGCTTACGGTTCAGTGAATAGAAACTTTGTCATTCATACGATGAAAATGATGCAATTCACAAATAAACGGACGGATTTGATAGAAGTTATGATAAAGTCTCCTAGTTTCTCAATATTGTCGCAAGGCAAACTATCCGTGTTCCTTCAAAGTTCGACGGGTCTGAGACCGGGGAACCCTTATCTCTATTTCTTTTCTCCATTACTATGTAATATTTCACATTGCTAATGGATAAAGCAAGTGAGCAAGGAAATATTTCCCAATTCATTCAATAGATAACACGCACATAATTTACGCAGATGATAATCTTATATTCATGAAAGCGGATGTGACAATTGTAACCACCATCAAAGATGTTTTCAAAAAGCTAGCTAAAGTCTTTGCACTTAACCTAAACAATGCCAAGTCCAAAGTGTTTTTTAGAGGAAGAGTTGAATACAAGGATGATATTCCGGACTTGCTGGAAATAGGTTCTGTTGAACTTCCTATTAAATATCTAGGTAGTCAAAATGGTAAACATCAATTCAAAAATGTTTGGCAATCTATTCACACAATCTACACTCATACCGCATGGACAAAATTCATTTGGCACAAAATATGTCTCCCTAAAATGGCAGCATGTATGTATAAGAAGATAATAAATAACTATTTGCCAACCAAGATTAGACTAAAACAAAGAGGATTGATCATCTTGACTACTTGTGAATTTTGTAAACAGTAAACGAGGATGCAAATCACTTTTTTATAGTGTAATTTCACAAACAACATTTGGAAATGATGCAGAAACAGATTGAAATGGTCAGCAGATCAAAAACGCTCAATAAAATTTTCTTGCAGAAATTGAATGCGCTATTTATGCGTGTCTATATTTGTATAAGTTTCTTTTATTTTGTAATAGGCCTTGAACCTTATGACTAAAGAAATAAAGAGCCCAGTTCAAAAAAATATTTATAATGTTGAAATAAAATAATGCCTTCCTTGTTGTAGAAGTTCATGTCAAATTTAAGTACAATATTCTGATCGAATATCTTAATATTACAAGATATTAAGATGAATCATGAAATGCTTTGCTAAACTAAAAAACCAAATAGTCTGTCAGTAGATATGTGCAAGATAAATAGCATAGTATACTACAATGGTTACCATACAAAAATAATAAGTCCTAGCAACATGAGAATCAACCGAGCTGGGAAAAATGTGTTCATATCTCATGCTGAACTTGACATCGATCTTTAAACGGTTAGACATGATTCTGTTCATCAGATTGAAACTGTAAGAAAACTAACATTGAGAATGGGCAACAAATGGAAAGAGAAGTACGCAACATCCCCGAGAATAGAAATCAAATGCTAAAAACTGTGTGAATTAAGCCTAGAAAGAAAACGCTCCATATGGAGGAAGTATTAATGGGGAGGAAAGCGACACAAATCTATGAGATTTATTGATGTTAAAACATGTTAAAGTTGGACTGATTAAAATTTTAGGCCTGGGTTGGTATTTTCAGAATTTTATCACCCTGTTGGTTAGACCATAACTTTCAAATGTCTCCTCCGTTTTTCGATGATTTTGTACACGTTGGAAAGCTACGACAATAAGGAACAACTTTTATTTTAAGAGTTAGGTAAGATTTACTATGCACAAAACGAGTTTAAAAAAAGTGGGCTTGCTATAGAAATATTGATTTTCTATGTTGTATTGTTAAGTAAATCCATCAAAACTTCTAATGGAAATCATATTTTTATGATTCGAAAATGATATGGAAAGTCTATAAATTATGTTACAACTATACCTTTGAAAACATCAAATAATTTTGTGTTTTTGACATTCAAACTTTGTTGGAAATTTGCCAAAATAAGATTGCTATGATATTTCTTTAATTTTTGAACTTGATGCTTCCTTATATTCATATATGTGATCTTATATAGTTTATATGAGCTGGGATTAGGTACATGAAGGCTTGTTGGGCTAACTTTTGGCGCATACTTGTTTTTGCACGCATTAAAAGATTAAATAGATAGCTTAAAATCGCAAAACAAGGTATGTTTTTGTAACAACCCTCACCTTAATGAGTTTAAATTTCGACTAAATTGAAACTCAAGTCCGTTAGGGCGGAGATCGTTGGTTTTAGTAACCTTTAATAAACACAAGTATATCAGAGTGCGATCGATATAAGCTCATAGTATAATAAAAAAAATATAATAGAACATAAGTGTCGATTGAGTCTACTACCTTGGAATAAATAGTATTCCTTAAATATCCAATTGGTGCCGAGCATTAAAGAGAAGACTCTACCATCTGCAGCTACCCTCTTGCATCAATAGTCCATCCCTCTAACTCTATCATGTGGGTGGTAATGAGGATATGGTAAAAACAATATTCTGGAGACTGAAAAATTACATGCTTTACCCATAACACTAGTCTACGCCAATTGATTTCAATTTAAGTGTATGGCTACCGTTCAATCCTATGTGCATGTACGATATGCCTAACCTCCCCCGAGGTATATATATGCCTATATACATATATATCTAATCGTATACTATCCAAAACTCCGACCACTTAATACTTCTTAAATAGGGAGGAGGCAGACTCAACGATCATTTAATACCTCAACCCCGTAGCAGACCCTCCGCAATGTAAATGCTTGTCAATTGGTCCTAACTACGGAGACCGATGAACCCTATATACGGCTTTATAATTTAATTGCCATATTACTAACGCATTTCAAAGACTCATCTACGGGTTAACTATCCTACCTCAGACAAACAGACAACTGATAAACTAACTATGAGGTCTGTGTGTATCCCATACAGATTCTACACTAGTAGAAGGCGAAATCCGTCAAGGCATAATATGATCTTTGCTACCGATCGCTCGGGGCCGCTGGCGGTCATAGCATATATGTCGGCCCTTCTACTAAATGCCGGTCCAAAAATAATATTGTTGTAGCCCGTCGGCCTTAAACAGCTGAAATCTGTTAGACTACTACCTAATGTAAGCCAAGGAAAATAACCCTTTCAGTTACTTAATCCCTCTTATTAGAAATGAAGCAGACCTCATTTCCTTAAAATTACGGGGCCGTTTAATACTTTAAATCCTAGACGAACCCCTAATATATTTTCCCCTACCTATATGCAAATGTGTATCTCTTCCCCATGGTTCTAATGGTTGGAGATGTCACACATTAGTAGTAAGTATACACATCTGTGTAACACCCTATATTTTTATAACATTATTTAGGATATTTAAATAGCTAAATAAAATAAAATAATGTGAGGATTAAAAGGTTGAGATTTGATTTATTTAAGGGTAGTCGTGCCATGTTAAATGTAAATCAAATGAAATAACATGAACTAATGTGTTAGAAAATAAGGAAGGGAAAAATGGGAAATAGGAGAGGCTTATACCCTAAACCCTTAGGAAATGAAATACACGTTCATTTTCATTCTATCAAACTAAAATGTATCAAGGTCGGCAACCATTTCCACTCTCAAGAAAAAGATAAAGTAAGGATTCAAGAGAAAGAAGTTAATCAACTTATTCAACATCAAATCTCACATCTTTTAATCTCAAAGCTAAGGTGAATGATTACTACATCCCATTTTCTATGGTTTTTGGTTTTAAGATTAGATCTGAAATGTTTTTGCAAGTTTATGCCATGTTTTGGATGATTAAATTTAGTGGAAATCAGGGAGGCATCCCTATCATACTTTCATATTATAAAGTGGGTCCCTGTCAAAGTTTCATTGTAAATCCGGTCCCTATTTTCTAGAAACAAAGAAAAATTATTGTTGAAATGTTAGCAACTTTTATAAATAAGTGCTAATATTTCAGCAACTTTCATACACTGTGTTCACAGTGTACATAAATGTTGTCGAAATGTCAGCAACTTTTATAAATAAGTGCTGATATTTCAGCAACTTTCATACACTATGTTCACAGTGTACAGAAAAGTTGCGGAAATGTCAGCAACTTTTATGAAAAGTTGCATCATGCTCTGCAATAATCGTGAATAAAAAACAGGGACCTAATTTACACTGAAATTTAGTGAAGGACTTTTCGTGTATTTTGAACCTTAATAAGGACCTGTGCCAAAAGTACCCATAAATTTATATACATGCTTGTTGATGAATTATACATGTTCACATTAGTTTTTATGATATGTTTGATATGAAAATCCTAATAAATGACATCCAAATGCCTTGAAAATTTAAATGTAGATCAGAAATGATATTTTAGAGATGGATTCCAATTTTCATAATTTTATGAATTAATGTGGATTTTATATTAATTTTCTAGTGAAGAAAATGGTTTTGTTGGGTTGGAAATTATTTATGGCTAAAATAATAATTATTTGGGTTTGAAATTTTTATATGTTGGAAAACGTATTAAAATAGATTTTCTGGAATTTTTTCAGATATTTCCTAAGTGTTTTGATGAATATATAAAATTATTTATGGCATGAGACTTAAATGTTTTATATATTTAATTAAGGAGAAGGGGCATTTTATAAAATAAAATCATTATTTAGTTGTGAAATTATTGGCAGCACTTTTCTTAAAAGAATTTATTAACCAATAAGAATTTGACAAACAAAGGCTGGTTAATTGAAAAGTTATCTCTTTTAAGTTAAAAACAAGAAAATCATACTTATAACATGTTTCAGCCACTTTCAGCATTGAAGGTTCCAACCCAGACCTTGCGACAAGGTCGAAAGCATGCTTTCACCAAGGTCGAAATCAATGCATATGGTATCAAGTTACTTGGTACGTAATGTATTGGACAAGGTCGATGGGTACTTGGTTGAAACCTTAGTTGTCGAAGAGGTTGAAGTATGTTCGTTTTATAAACTAAAATAACGCCTGCTTTGCTTTCGAAAAGAAGCTTTCGACTTGGTTGCTTTCGACCAGGTCAAATATTTAAAAAAAAGGTTTAAACGTTTCGACGAGGTCGAAAGGTTACTGCCGCTTTTCTACCTTTCGAAGTCATGCTTTCGACAAGGTCAAAAGGTATGCTTGTTTTTAAAAACCAGCCGCTTCTCCCATGCTTTCGAAAGGAAGCTTTCGACTTAGATGATTTACCCTTTTATTATAATTGAAGTATAACCCAAGGTTTCGAAAGAGGTGTATTAAAGTATTCATAAGGTTGGAGCCTATTGTTTAAAAAGTTATGTTATAATCTTTTGACGGGGCTGAAAGCAAAGCTTTCGAAGGGAAGCTTTCGAAGTGGTTGAAAGCTAAGCTTCCGAAGAAGTCGAAAGGTTTTAAAAAGAGGTTTTATTCCACATGTTTTAAATTAAACCCAAAGAGCTTTCAAAAGGTTAATGTTTTAAAGGTTTAATGCTTTCGAAAGGTACTATTTACTGAATGGTTTCGAAGGGGTCGAAAGCCAAGCTTTCGAAGGGGTCGAAAGGTAGCTTTCAAAGAGGTCGAAAGGTAAAGGTAGCTATCGACAAGGTTGAAAGGTCCAATTTACTGAATGGTTTCGAAAGGGTTGAAATGGAAGGTTTTTCCAAGGTTTTCTAAGGCAATGTTTTAATTTGTTTTAAGATAGGATGTCTAAGGTTTTAATGCTTTCGAAAGGAAGGTTTTCAATGGTTTCGAAAGGTATGAAGTATGGATTCGAAAGGAAAGGTTTTGGCCTCTTGGCCTAGGTAAACAAAGAGTTTTACTTGGATTCGAAAGAGATGCTTTCAAAGGGTTAGAAATGGGCATTTTCAATGGAATCGAAAGGGGTACTTTCAAATGTTTGAATGTTTTCATCAACAAAGGTTTTGAGTAAAGTATATATTATATATATATATATATATATAACATGGCAGTGTAATTTTGAGTAAAGCATAAAGATTATATATTTTTCTTATGGTAGTTTGATTTAATGGTTTTAAATCATTTTGGTAATGTTTTCAAGGAAAATTATAGGAAGGGATCCCTAAGTGAAAATGACTCAGATATTAAAATACCAGATAGAACTGGTATACGGTCGCGCCCTATACATTGGCTATTGGTCCCAGCTAATTGTTGTCCAAAATTCCAGTGTGTAGGGCTTGGTCATAGGTAGACTAAAATTATGGTTACATACCGAAAGGAATATATGTTTGTATACAGATAGGTTATTGGTGAGTCCGAAAAACTATTAAGATCAGGAAGACCTGGGAGATGATTAAGTTAGGGACAGACTGTCGGAGAAGTATTTAACAGATAGTTAAGGACAGACCGTCCAGAAGAGGAGTGTCTAATAGGTGTTAGATTAATTTTGCTTATATTGTCTGGTAGGCCCGATTTAGCCAAAGGTTAAAAGTTAGCCAAACAAAACTTATGCGTTTGAAAAGATAGTTCATTTATTACCTGATATCTATGTATGTTTACATAATGATGTTTTACAGTATTTAACCAGTTTTGGTTGCAGGAAAAGTTTTTGCAAAAGATATGTTTTAAAAAGATGTTATTGAGGAGAAACCCATTTCACTAAGCGGCGTGGTCTCACTTAACATATTTAACCGGGATGTATAGTACTATTCACACCAGGCTTTATGTCTGACTCGAAGTTTATGTTTTCCCCTTAAACTCTCGGATGCTCAAAATTGATTTGAGTAGGATGAGGGGTTAAGGTCTTTTCAGGTCTTAGTAGGATGACGAATAAGGCTACCGGAGGCATGTAGGTTCAAACGGATAGCTATTTAGGAGTTGCAGTTTACGTGTTGTTGTATTTCCGCTGTGTTTGTATTAAGTTTATTATGAATATATGACTCTGATCATCCAAGGAGGTACCTTCATATACCGCTCTTGGCGTATTTTGTAATAAGTATATTTTATCTGTGCTTGGGAACGTATTGGGGTTATGTAAGTTGAATATGGAACATCTATTTTGAATGTAATGAAGAAATGTTGTTTTGAAATCTGTGTTTTGTTTCATATTCAAGTGCTTCTGATATTATACATACTATTAACATAGCCGTATTTAGTCACCGGAAGCTAATACTATAGATGACTACAGCATCTGTAGTGCTTAGTTTTAGGCCTCTAGATAGGGGATGTTACAGCTTGGTATTAGAGCATGGTTTATGAAATACTTTAACTAAAAATGGTTTTTGAAAACATAATCCTTTGTAATTAGAGTGAAGATCGGGGTATGGGATAACGCTATAGTAACATACTTGTATTTGTTATATATAAGTATACGCTATATCTCTAGACTCCTATCTTAGTTATGTTATTCATCTGTATCTCATGAAGCTTGAATACAGATATGGAAGGAAGAAGAGACAGAGTTAATCTTAGAGGAGAGAGCACCACCACTAATGGAAATGCCCGACCAAATGCTAGAAGAGGTCCAGGTCAGGCTTAAGCTGAAAATGTTGGTGCTGGGGTTCCCCAAGTGGATATGGGAGCCATGTATCAGTTTTTCGTAAACATGATGCAAGCTGGAATTGCAGCAAGATTTTTTGGAGGGAATGCTGCTGGAGGAGGAGTTCAGGAAGCTCCAATAGTCAACCATTATGCTAATCTGAGCAGAGACTGCATTAGGCTTGGAGGGAAGCCGTTCATTGGAACTGAAGATGCGATTGAGGTGGAAAATTGGCTGCTACATTGCGAGAGGATTTTTGCTGACTTAAGGCTGAATGACGAACATAAAAGAGACTAGCATTAAGACAGCTTCAGGGAGCTACTCTATTTTGGTGAAATACTGTTGTAGCTGGTGTTGATGAGGAAACCATGACTTGGGCGGAGTTTGAGAGAAGGTTTCAAGAAAGATTTATGTCAGTGATGGCGCAGTCGGTGTTGGTTAGGAAGTTCGCTGAACTGGAACAAGGAGAGATGTATATTCTAGAGTATGCTAGAAGATTTGAAGAGTTAGCCTAGTATGGGTATGCCATAGTTGATATGGTGATAAAGAGGAACGAGAAGTTTATAAGTGGTTTGAAGCTGGAGTTGGCAAGAGCTACCTTACTGCACTTAAGAGATCCAAGTGATATAGTGGTAGAAATGACGCTGAGGTAGGAAGAGGCGTTAGCTTGTTTGGAGAAGAAGAAAGAAGTCTAGGTGGGACAAGGCCAGAAAAGAAAGTTATCCATAAGAAGAATGCTCAGAAGGGAGGAGCACAGAAGAAGGGAAAAGTTGAAGTGGTTCGTTATAAATATGATAAGAAAGGACAGTATGCTAATGAGTGTCGTACTGAAAAAGGAAAAGGGAAAGAAGCAGTTGGAAAGAAGAATATCTAATGCTTTAATTATGATCAGATCGGCCATTATAAAAACCAATGCAAAGAGCCTACTAGAGAAGGAAAGGGACAGATGTATGCATTGGAACTCGCAATTTCAAGGCTAGTTGTGCAGGAAAAAGGAAAGGCTGCTCTGGGAGGCTCCTACAGATTCACGGTATGTTTGTTAGCGTTCTATTTGATACTGGTGCATCACATTATTTTATTTCTCGATGTTTGGTAGATAAGCTAAACCTAGAACCCTCATATTTAGTTACTTCCTTAAGTGTTGCAAATCCGATAGGAGGGTATGCGACACTTGGAATGAGGTGTGACCATTTAGAGTTTGATTTGCTAGGCCATACTTTTGATTGCTGTTTGCGTGTGTTTAATTTTGTAGGGTTTGGGATCATCCTTGGGATGGATTGGTTAAGTAAGTATATGCTAGGATATTTTTCCACGATAGGAAAATATCACTTAGACACCCGAATTGTAGTGATCAGATAGTTTATACCATAGAGAACCCTAGTTGCGAAGTGAATGCTTTATTGGGTATCGTGGAGTTGGAGGATGAGTTGCATCGAGTCTTTTGATTAGATAATTTGTTGATGTCTTTGAGCCAGTAGTTGGGTTGCCACCGAAACGAGCCATTGAGTTTCGGATTGATTTAGTGCATGGAGCAGAACCGGTGATTAGGCCGCCAAGCAGAATGACACCGACAAAGATGAAGGAGTTGAAGATGCAGTTGGTAGACTTGAAAGGCAAGAGTTTTATTCGACCAAGTAGTTCACATTAGGGTGCAACAGCAGTATTTGCTAAGAAGTCTGACGAATCATTGAGGCTATGCATTGATTATTGTAAGTTGAATGAGAAGACGATAAAGAACCAATATCCATTGCCGAGAATTGACAATTTGTTCGATCAGTTAAGTGGAGCCAAGGTATTCTCTCAGCTGGATTTGGCGATGGGATTTCATCAGCTTAGAGTGGCAAAGGATAGTATTCCTTTTACGGCGTTTAGGACAAGGTATGGATCGTACGAATGGTTAGTTATGCCGTTCGGACTAACTAATGCGCCGACATTCTTTGTAGATTTGATGAACCGAATAATCCGAGAACACTTAGATAGATTTGTGTTGGTCTTCATAGATGACATTTTGATATACTCTAAGGATGAGAAGGAGCATGAAGTTCATCTTAGAGTTGTACTTGAGACGTTGAAGGAGCATCAGTTGAAGGCTAAGTTTTCGAAGCTCCATTTTCGGAAGAAGGAAGTGAAGTTCCTTGGTCATGTAGTCTCAGAGAAAAGGTTGTCTATAGATTCAACTAAGATTGAGGCGGTGAATAAGTAGAAGAGACCTAAGACGGTGACCGAGATAAAGAGTTTTATTGGATTAGCCGGATATTACCAAAGGTTTATAAAGGATTTTTCATCGATAGCTGCACCGATGACTAAGCTTACGCGAAAAGATGTGTAGTTTGTATGGACTGATAAGTGTGAGGAAGCATTTCAGAGCTTGAAACACTTATTGACCCATGCACCGGTGTTGGTGGTTCTGGATGGGAATCAAGATTTAGTTATTTATACTAATGCGTGTGGAACTGGATTGGAAGCTGTGTTGATGCAAAGAGGCAAAGTGATTGCTTATGCTTCTAGACAGCTCAGACCGCATGAAGTTAGGTATCCAACGCATGATTTGGAGTTATCTTCCATTATATTTTCTTTGAAGGTATGGAGGCATTATCTTTTGGGAGAGCGATTTGAGCTTTATAAAGATCATAAGTCGTTGAAGTATTTGTTCTCTCAGAAAGAGTTGAACATGAGACAACAAAGATGGTTGGAGTTTATTGTTGCTTATGATTTGGGAATTGAGTACACACCCGGAAAAGGAAACAAGGTAGCGGATGCACTTAGCAGGAAACATCAGAATGCAGTATTGGCTATGATTGCTGAGTGGAAAGACTTGGAATCATTGGCAGCTTGTAGAGTGCAGTATAGATCCGAGTTAGGTTCTAGTGCAGAAAATGATGTATTTTCTTGTTTAGATGTTCGACCGGTAATGGTTGAGAAGATAGCTTATAAACAAGAGGAGGATCCAATTTTGGCTGAACGGATCAGAAAGTTAAAGGAAGGAACAAAGAGCGATGACTTAAAAGATTTCAATCTTGACCAGAAGGTGCGGTTGAGGAAGAAAGGAAGGTTGTGTGTTCCGAGTGTAGGAGACATGAGAAAGGAAGTTTTGGAGGAATTCCATCATCCGAAGTTCACTATCCATCCAGGAGGAACGAAGATGTATCAGGATATGAGGAGAAGTTTCTTCTGCGAAGGTATGAAATGGGACATTGTTTTATGTGTTAAGCAGTGCTTGAATTGCTAGCAGGCAAAGGCTGAACACCGAAAGCCAAGTGGATTGCTTCAACCATTGGATGTTCCGACGTGGAAGTGGGATTCTATCTCAACGGATTTCAATGATGGGTTGCTAAGATCTAGTAGAGGAAATGAAAGCATATGGGTTATAGTGGATAGATTGACTAAGAGTGCCCATTTCATTCCGGTAAAGTCAACTAGGATGGCACCTATTTTGGAGAAGTTGTATTTGACGAATATGGTTAGACTTCACGGGATTCCTAGTAGTATTTTCAAAGATAGAGATTCTTTTTTTACTAGCGAGTTCTGGAAGAGTCTACAGGAAGCTTTAGGAACCAAGCTCAACATGAGTATCGCTTACCATCCACAGATTGATGGGCAAACAGAAAGAGTTAACAAAGTCTTGGAAGATTTGTTAAGAGCTTGTGTATTGGATTTCGAGGGATCATGGGAAGACCATCTCCATTTAGTCGAGTTCTCGTATAACAATAGTTATCAGACTAGTATCGAGATGACACCGTTTGAAGATTTGTATGGAAGACCATGCAAATCTCTCGTATGTTGGTTAGAGACCAGGGATAAATTGGTTCTTGGTCTGGATTTGGTGAAAGAAGCCATAGAGAAGATTGAATTGATTCGAGCTAGGATAAAGGAAGCTCAGTCTAGGTAGAAAAGTTATGCAGATAGAAGAAGGAAAGACTTGGAATTCTCTGTTGGAGACTATGTGTTTATTAAGGTTTCACCAATGAAAGGTGTGATTAGATTCGGAAAATCAGGAAAGTTAGCACCTAGATTCATTCGACCTTTTCATATTATTGAGAGGATTGTGAAACTCGCTTATAGGGTGGAGTTACCGAATTGTTTGGCTGGAGTCCATGATGTTTTTTCATATTTCTCATCTTAGAAAATGTGTTAGAGACTCGGAGACTACTATAGCACCTACAGTGTTAGAGGATTAAGTAGTAGAAGCGGATTTGACCATTGTTAGGAAGCCTATCCGGATTATCGAGAGAGATGAGAAGAAGTTGAGAAACAAGACGGTCAGATTAGTAAAGGTCCAGTGGAGAGACAATGTTAGAGACTGTACTTGGGAGACTGAGAGCAGGATTAGAGACTCTTATCCTGATTTGTTTGATGGTATGTTTTACCTTTGATTGTTTTGTTGTATACCTTATCGTAATTTCGAGGATGAATTTTTTTAAGAAGGGGAGTCTGTAAGAACCCATATTTTTATAACATTATTTAGGATATTTAATTAGCTAAACTAAATAAAATAATGTAAGGGTTAATAGATTGAGATTTGATTTAATTAAGGGTAGCCGGGCAATGTTAAATGTAAATCAAATGAAATAACATGAACTAATGAATTAGGAAATAAGGAAGGGGAAAATGAGAAATAGGAGAGGTTTATACCATAAATCCTTAGGAAATGAAACACGCGTTCATTTTCATTCTATAAAACTAAAATATATCAAGGCTGGTCACCATTTCTACTCTCAAGAAGAAGATAAAGCTAGGATTCAAGAGAAAGAAGTTAATCAACTTATTCAACATCAAATCTCACATTTTAATCTCAAAACTAAGGTGAATGATTACTACATCCCATTTTCTTTAGTTTTCGGTTTTAAGATTAGATCTGAAATGTTTTTGCAAGTTTATCCCATGTTTTGGATGATTAAATTTATATACATTCTTGTTGATGAATTATACATGTTCACATTAGTTTTTATGATATGTTTGATATGAAAATCCTATTAAATGACATCCAAATGCCTTGAAAATTTAAATGTAGATCGGAAATGATATTTTAGAGATAGGTTTCAATTTTTCATAATTTTTTGAATTAATGTGGATTTTATATTAATTTTCTAGTGAAGAAAATGGTTTATTGGGTTAGAAATTATTTACGACTAAAATAATTATTATTTGGGTTTGAAATTTTTATATGTTGGAAACATATTAAAATAGATTTTCTGGAATTTTTCTAGATTTTTCCTAAGTGTTTTGATGGATATATAAAATTATTTAAGGTATGGGACTTAAATGTTTTATATATTTAATTAAGGAGAAGGGGCATTTTATAAAATAAAATCAGTATTTAATTCTGAAATTATTGGCAGCACTTTCTGAAAAGAATTTATTAACCAATAAGAATTTGATAAACAAAGGCAAGTTAGTTGAAAAGTTATCTCTTTTAAGTTAAAAACAAGAAAATCATACTTATAGCATGTTTCAGCCACTTTCGGCATTGAAGGTTCCGACCCAGACCTTTCGACAAGGTCGAAACCAATGCATATGGTATCAAGTTACTTGGTATGTAATGTATTGGACAAGGTCGAGGGGTACTTGGTTGAAACCTTAGCTGCCGAAGAAGTTGTAGTATGTTCTTTTTATAAGCCAAAGTAACGCCTGCTTTGCTTTCGAAAAGAAGCTTTCGACTTGGTTGCTTTCGACCAGGTCAAATATTTAAACTAAAGGTTTAAACCTTTCGACAAGGTTGAAAGGTTACTGCCACTTTTCTACCTTTCGAAGTCATGCTTTTGACAAGGTCGAAAGGTATACTTGTTTGTAAAAACCAGCCGCTTCTCCCATGCTTTCGAAAGGAAGCTTTCGACTTAGATGATTTACCCTTTTATTCTAATTGAAGCATAACCAAGGTTTCGAAAGAGGTGTTTTAAAGTATTCATAAGGCTAGAGCCTATTGTTTTAAAAGTTATGTTATAAGCTTTTGAAGGGGTCGAAAGCAAAGCTTTGAAGGGAAGCTTTCGAAGGGGTCGAAAGCTAAGCTTCTGAAGAAGTCGAGAGGTTTTAAAAAGAGGTCAACTTTCGAAAGGTTTATGTTTTAAAGGTTTAATGCTTTCGAAAGGTACTATTTACTAACTGGTTTCGTGGGGGTCGAAAGCTAAGCTTTTGAAGGGGTCGAAAGCAAAGCTTTCGATGGAGTCGAAAGGTAGCTTTCGAAGGGGTCGAAAAGCAGCTTTAGACAAGGTTGAAAGGTTCTATTTTCTGAATGGTTTCGAAAGGGTTGAAATGGAAGGTTTTTCCATGATTTTCTAAGGCAATGTTTTAATATGTTTTAAGATAGAATGTACAAGGTTTTAATGCTTTCGAAAGGAAGATTTTCAATGGTTTCGAAAGGTATGAAGTATGGATTCGAAAGGAAAGGTTTTGGCCTCTTGGCCTATGTAAACAAAGGGTTTTACTTGGTTTCAAAAGAGAAGTTTTCAAAGGGTTAGAAAGAGGTACTTTCAATGGAATCGAAAGGGGTACTTTCAAATGTTTGAATGTTTTCATCAATAAAGGTTTTGAGTAAAGTATATATATATATATATATATATATATATGTATGTATATGTATATGTATAACATGGCAATGTAATTTTGAGTAAAGCATAAAGATTATATATTTTCCTTATGTTAGTTTGATTTAAAGGTTTTAAATCATTTTGGAAATGTTTTCAAGGAAAATTATGGGAAGGTATCCCTAAGTGAAAATGACTCAGATATTAGAATACGAGATGGGACTGGTATGGGGTCGCGCCCTATACATTAACTATTGGCGCCATCTAATTGTTGTCCAAAATTCCAGTGTGTAGGGCTTGGTCACAGGTAGACTAAAATTATGATTACACACCAAAAGGAATATATGTTTGTATATAGATAGGTTATTGGTGAGCCCGAAAAAACATTAAGATCTGGAAGACCTGGGAGATGATTAAGTTAGGGACAGACCATCTAGAAGAGAAGTATTTTACAAATGGTTAAGGACAGACTGTCCAGAAAAGGAGCATCTAACAGGTGTTAGATTAATTTTGCTTATATTGTCTAGTAGGCCCGAGTCATCCAAAGGTTAAAAGTTAGCCAAACAAAACTTATGCGTTCGAAAAGATAGTTCATTTATTACATGATATCTATGTATGTTTACATAATAATGCTTTACAGTATTTAACCAGTTTTAGTTGCAGGAAAAGGTTTTGCAAAAGATATGTTTTAAAAGGATGTTAGCGAGGGAAAACCCGTTCCGCTAAGCGGCGTTGTCTCACTTAACATATTTAACCGGGATGTATAGTATTATTCACACCAGGCTTTATGTCTGACTTGAAGTTTATGTTTTCCCCCTAAACTCTCGGGTGCTCAAAATTGATTTAAGTAGGCTGAGGGGTTAAGGTCTTAGTAGGATGACGAATAAGGCTACCGGAGGCATCCAGGAGGCAAACAGATAGCTATTTAGGAGTTGCAGTTTATGTGTTGTTGTATTTCCGCTATGTTTGTATTAAGTCTATTATGAGTATATGACTTTGATCATCCAAGGGGGTATCTTCATATACCGCTCTTGGCGTATTTTGTAATAAGTATATTTTATCTGTGCCTAGGAACGTATTGGGGTTATGTAAGTTGAATATGGAACATCTGTTTTGAATGTAATAAAGAAATGGTGTTTTGATATCTATGTTATGTTTCATATTCAAGTATTTCTGATATTATAGATACCATTAACGTAGCCGTATTTAGTCGCCGAAAGCTAGTACTATAGATGACTGCAGTATCTGTAGCGCTTAGTTTTGGGCCTCTAGTTAGGGGATGTTACAAGTTGTTAGTAGCCTTTAGGTGAAGGGAAGACTTTTGGTGTGTAACTCTACCGACCTTGCATTCCAATTCACTAAATCAAACCAATTATCTCAGACCTAAATATTGGAATAGGCTTACTAATTCATGCTTATCCTAAACGCACAATTAAGGCTTTATAATTTCCCACTATGAAAATTATACTGCCTCCTAATATTTAATTTCCATCTTATCCGCTTATTTCCTATATTTCATAAATGTCAATTATCTGAAATAAATGTTCGTTATTATTTTATTTGGATAATTTCTAATTACATTTATTTATTCGTTCTAATTCAACCTATTATGCCTATTTCATTTTCCCATAAATGCCATATTAAATCCTTTAACCAGTCCCATTAAACACATTTATTTCCCCATTTAATTCTTTAACTCCCTATTAGTTGACATTTATCACCCTATTAATTTTGGAGTTATTATCTCTTTAGCATCTACACCTCATAATCATATAATTTATTACTATATTTATAACTAGACATCCTAATTATAACTAATATGAATATCAACATATATTACGCTATATATATATTTATACTTTTTTAATTATTTGGTGTAGTTATATGGGTGTGTGTGTGTGTATTTCTATTCCTATTCCTAACACATTGATTCCTATGCTAGAAATTTCAAAATATCAATTTCCACATTCTAATTTATTAGAGTCATCCTTCCCAAAAAGGATTACTATTATAATTTTCTATAAATTACCCAAAATGAGACTTTTGCTTCATTTGAAATTACAAGAAAGTATCTTTTTTTTATTGAAATAGACAGTGCAAACAACGGAGAAGATCCTGAAAGTCTATAGGATCTTTATAAATAATGCAACATACACACACACACACACACAAACACACACACACACACGTGTGTGTGACTGTATATTACTAACTATGCTAAGTAGAGAACAACAACTGAATATAAGATAAATAATAAAAACGATCACACTAGATATTTATACTGGTTTGGACCTTTCGTCCTACGTCCAGTCCTGAAGCTCCCCTTTGGTATTTTCTTTAACCAACTAACCCTCGCTTCACCCGGAGGATTAGACTAATACAAAAGTATATATCCGACAATCTTGTGTTCCAAATAACACAGATTTTGACTGATAGTACAAATATTTGATCTCCTTTGAGTATGTAATGTGAATGCTTTGAGTTGTAGGAAGTGGTTTAACCAAAATTATATTTTAATTATGATAGATTGAGAGTATGTAAGCAATGTATGCACAAGAGAGTAATAAGAAATCAATAGATTCAATTAATTCAATTCAGTTTCCTTTTTCTTTCAATCTAAATCATTATAGTATTTATAGATTTAAAGAGATGCAAATGAAGAGTTGTTACTATTAGATAAGGTTTATTCATTTTAATGTCTACAACCTTTCAATGAAGAGTTGATTTCTATTCGTTCAACAAAAGTGTCTATTCAGAGCTGTGCAGTATTTCAGATGACAGATGTCTGTGACTTTAGGGAAGAATTTCTCGAAATTATTCACAGACGTCTGTGGCTGGCATTTTCAGACTATAAATTTTTAATGCCACATTTGAATGTTTTTAATGCCGATTTTGTGTATATGAATTTGTGTGTGCATATATACTCAAGGAGACCATACAATATTTATCTAAGACTCTTAATACACAAGTATAACCTTACTAATCATAGTGTGGTCCATAAATCTCTGTTTGTCTTCGAGTCCTGATATCTTTGAGCATCACGATCTCTTGTAGTATATACCTGTAATCTTGATACGATATATAATATATGTGATTGTATAGTTGTTGTCATTGAAACCATAGAATGGAGGTTCTAACATTCTTCCCCATTTTGATGGTGACAACTATACAATCGTTAGTTATGATAAAATAACTAACTACAAGAAAATGTAATTTTAGTATTATTAAATAGTAGCATTTAACACCAAATGCAACTATTTCTCCAACTCCAATTTAATTGTAGCGGTGTAATTTAAGATACTTCAACAATATATTTCTGGGCTGGCTTTGTTTTCACTTCCCGCCTACTGTAACAACTTATTTTCATTTATCTACCCCCAATACTAAATAAAAACCTTAAACCAAGATAATCTAATCTCGACTCACCTTCTCAAATCTCAAACATATTTTTTAACAAAGATCGTCACAACTAAAAAAAACAAAACCAAATTGCTATATGTCAAAATCATCGCTTATTGAAGATCACATCGGCATCTATGCTGCGCACTACCACCAATCAACGTTAGGGTTTCACTAATTGTTGGTTCTTCTTCAGGTATTAACTGATACATAATCTGATTGGTATTTAATTATTCACAGATTTGTAACTATATCGTCAACTGTAATATAATTTAGGTATTCAATTTGATTTTGGTATCCAATTCTTTTCATTTCCCTAAATCAAAATCAATGTTAGGTGGTTGCGTCCTGTACGGAAAGGATGCATAAGATAGCGGTTAAAATCTAGGGTTTCGTTGTTTTACCGCATGCAATTCAGGTAATGTAATTTTTTTAATTTCATAACTATTTTTTATGAGGTTCAAAAATATATTTATGATATTAGAATTGAAATCCCTCTAGTTAAATAGAGATTAGTTGATTGAGCTTGAAGAGTTCACTATAATGATAAATATTGGAGGTAACAAAGAGGTTGAAAATAACTTGAGAAACATGTTTAGATGTCTGAAATGGAAGGGAAAGCACATTGAATTATATGTCAGTCTGATGCTATTATATCTTCATAGCAATATTTTAGTAGTTTTCAACTAAACTATTATTAAGTTGACCTTGCTTCAAACATTTTTTATATCCAAGTATATGAAAATTTAAATCGATATGTATGATAGTTTGAATTTGGTCCACACAGTTTCATTTCTAAATTTATTGTAAAATATATTGACTAAATGTTAGTACGGGTTAAATTCATTGTAAAATATATTGACTAAATGTTAGTTGGGGTTGCCCAAGTAAATCACTGTAAAGTAGTTGATAATTTTCAGACATGAAGTTGTTTGAGTTTGTGAGTTAGTTTAGGTTGATTGATTGAGTCAAGAGTACTCTTCTTGTTGAGTAGTTTGACTATGAATATGGCAAAACTGGCAAATTTATTGTTGGTAGTTTGACTATGTTATTTATGTATGAAGTACATGGTCACAGGTCAGTATCGTATTAATAATTTTAAACAAATATGAATTATTATTGTATGAAACAAAACGTAGCAGTTAAGTGAAAATTGTTCTTATTTGCTAGTATGGTTTACTATTTTCAAACATGTGACCTTTAGATAATTCTTTCAGGTTAAATTAAGAGTAGCTCTCAAATTTAATATACAGTGATTTCTTAATTTCTGGCTTTCTTAACGCCAATAGCTTATACAGAAAAATAAATAAGCTTTAACTAGAAGATATCTTAATATACGAATGTATCATACGATACTTGATTACTGGAATAAGCCTGTGGTAAAAGTATAAACATTTAAACAGTCTATGTTTATATTTTCTTATTGATCTAAAGAAATACAAGATATATCATCAACAAACTTTTAGACTAAACAATTCAACATGCAATTTAGGTTTTCAATTTCATAACTTTTTCTAAACACCTACATTAGGCCATGATGTCAGTTTGATGGAATTACTTTTAAGAATCATGTATAATGTGTTGATATTTCTTTTATGTAATGTTAGAACAAGAATTGGGTTTGGTTAATATTTATCAGTCGCAAGACCTTCATTTACATCAATAATATGATGTAAGTTTGTATTCTTTTTCCTCACAATCATCATAGCATGAAAGAACTTTGTGGGTTGGTCTCCCTAGGTGAGCCATTTTATTTTTGATTTTTGGATGTTTTCCAGTGCCTCTATATGAAGAAGCTGCTGTAGAGCTTATACATTGCTTCTGTATTCGTTCACCATGTTTACCTCTAATGGGTATCAGATTTTGAGTTTTTCTATTATTTCTTTAAGTTTAGATATAAAGCTGAAAATTGGATTTCCACTGTGAGTCTTGTTTGAACTGCTTTGTAATGCCTCTTTATACCCGTTTGTGTGTGCCAAGTACTGTTATATTTGAAAGGAAATTTTTTCCTTATCTCAATATCATCCAAAATTTTAATTAACATAGGTGAATGATCGCTTGTGGAATGGTCTAAGAAAGACAGGGAAAATTGATGAAATTTTAAGAAGCACTCAAAATTTCCCAAAGTTCAATCTATTTTAATGTGTGTAAATATTTTTAACACCTCTCCAAGAATAAAAACTACATTTTGCTTCTACCTCTTTGAGTCTGCTTGCAACCATAAATTGCTTAAAATTGCTATCTGTCAATAACTGATATTACTAGATGCTCCCTCAATCTTGTTTAATGTGCATTTGAAATCACCAAGGACAATCCAAGGCAGTGTTGTGTTTCGAGCTATGTCCGAAAGATGGTTCCAGAGAGGATCTCTCTCCGGAGATGTATATTTGGCACACACAATTGTAAACAACATTTTTAATCCACTTTTATTCTCCATTATGCAATCAATGAATTGTTCATTGTTACTAATGGTCGTGGTGTTCTATATTTCTGAATCCGAAATAATCATAATGCTGCCCTTAGATTCAGGATCACTATTGTGTGTGACATCCCGATTTAGTCTTATAAATCTTTTGAAATTATTAATGTTAGTTTCTGATAATTTGTATTCCAGTAAACCAATACCATCTGGTTTGCAATTAGATGAGTGATGTTTAACATGTTGTTTTCTAGTGAAGGAATTTAGCCCCCTCGTATACCAAATAAGTAGAGACATATCAAATTATAAGGGGAGGTCCTAGCATTCGAGCTCTTTGGAGAGGTATTTCTCACTCGGCTCTTTTTAGCTTTTCTTGCTTTATTCTTGTAACGCCCCCGATTTTTCGCGCTCGAAAATCGACATCCATACTTTACATCGTATTCGAATGTCGTAGATTCGACCGTTCAAATCCGAGTCGCCGGAGCTTATAACAACATTAAGTAAATAACACAGCGGAAGAAAAGAATAATACATTGATATATAATATCTGATACAATATCTGATACAACAAAGTGATACAATGAATATCAATATACATCAGAGATATGATACAACAAATAGCAGCGGAAAAGAAAACGATAACATCAACAGCGGATAATCTCCATCTCCAAAGCGCCAATTCAGATATAGCTCGAACTCCCAATAGCGATGCACAAAGATAAGCAAGTACAGTCCATATCCAAAGACTGAACTAGCTCCAGATAATCTACTGAACCTGACTATCTGAAAAACCCAACTCTAGATTCCCCGTGTAGAAAATTTTGAGCACCCAGAGTTTAGGAAAGAAACAATAAACTCCGGATCAGTCATGTGACTGGTGTGAGCAACAAAAACAGTTTATCTTTAAAACAAATAGAAAAAGAATTTTAAAGTCAATTCGCAATGCTTTTGGAAAATGAAACTACCATAAGACCTCCCGCCACACACACAATGCAAACGCAGACTTGGAGGAGATTTCTTCTTATGATAGTCAAAGATGCTTACTACGCAAAACAAATCATTTTTGATATTATTATTAGTGCATAGTTTAGAAAACATTTCGTAAGTAGAATATAAATCTTAGCCAGCATAGGTACCATTATATTGTGCCTGCTAAAGCTACCAAATTAGATGGCAGGTTCTACAACTAAAACCGTACAAGTCTCGTATTGTTTTGTTTGGATTTCCAACAAATGGTTGGGCAAAGGAACTTCCCAAATAAAATAGAACGCCTCTGGAGCGACGTTCCCGGATCCTAACCGGATCTCTGCTACACAAGGCCGGGTTACCTCTAGCTGGGTAACTACTGACACGAATATGTCATTCCCCGGTCGTTTGCAACCTTTTCTCGAGGATCCTCGATTCCAACAACCATAAGTAATAAATTTGCAGCAACCACAAAGTAAGTATCTGGGCTCCATACCATGATACCACTTATAATCCAGAAGGAAATGACATACACTAAGGGGGCGCTATCCCCTAATAACCTTGCTGCCACGATTCCTGTTTCGACCATTACCGGTCTTTGAGGTTCGACGAAGTCTCGTCCACAAAGCTACGCTTTGTCACAAAGCCATGCTTTGGGTCAACAGATGATCAACCTATGATCACAAAGATAAATGATCAAACAAATGATCATATCACAAATGATCAAACACTGATCATCACACAGCAACACTTAGCATGTCACATTACCAAATTGGGAATATATCGCTGATAAATTTCAACTACATAACCTCTGAGCTCGTACGTCTCAGAGAAGGGTGTTAAGCTAAGAGAATAAATTCTCCGCCACCAAACAGAAATGTATTTGAAAGAAATCGACTTTATATCTCAATTTGTAATGTCAGACATACAATCCATACAAGTCTGTTCCAGGATCGAACAGAACCGAATGCACTTCCAAAGAAGTCCTTGCAAATCCGGATAATTTTCTAATCACATCCGGACTTCCCATCACAAAAAAAGTGATATAAATCTCTATACCGGAGCAACTCAGTGCAGAGACATTCGACAGGTTATCCTTTCATTTTCGAAAATATCCGGTCTTCAACACCGGTCTTCAAATGCCATCCATATTCGACGTATCACTTATTCGGAATGGGTTATATGACACAAAGGTCTTTTCCCGGCTAACCCGAATAGTGAGCGCAATATTAAAAAACAAATGGATAATGGGATTTCAATTAAGTCACAATTTAAAACCCAAAACTTTCTTTTCAAATGGTTTAACAAATTACCATTTTTAATCTTTTTAAACAAAAAGATTCAATTCACAAAGTTCGCTTAATTTCACAAAGATTCATTCACAGATTTTCCAAATCGATTTCCATTTCAGTTTAATTAATTCGTTAAATCTTTAAACAAAGATTTAACAAATAGCTTTCAAAACAATTTCATTTTGAATGTGTTAAACAAAACATCATTTTAAATCTGTTAAAAATAAACAGATTTAATTCATAGCTTTCAAAAACAATTCATTCATAACTTGGAAAACCATTTTTCAATTCAATCTTGAAATTCCTTTAATTAAACTGGAATTTCATTTCTTATCTGAAAGCTTTTATTCCTTTAAAAAAAACAGTTTTCATTTTGGAAATCTGATTCATTCATACGAGTTAAGGTTCTTGGGTTAAATCCAAAGTCTCAAAATTTTACTTTTAAAATGGTTCAAATTCATACAAACACATTTATATCATCTTTAATCCCTAGTTTCAAATCATAGGATTCAATTTCAAACTTGAATTCAAATTATAATTCAAATTATTTAAATTTTCAAAACTCGATTAAGTTATTCAAAATAACTTTTATCTTTGAAATCCCATTTCAAAAGCTTTTCACTTTAAACCCAAATTTCCAATTTCAAAAACATCAAATTTAAATTATCTATGACCTAACCGATTTCCACGTGAAATCCATATCTGTGTGTGTATAAGTGTGGTCTAGGGTTTTCACACACAATAGTGCAACATCATAGAATCATCACAGATCAGAATATAGAAATATAGTTGATAAGCAAAATAAACTATAATGCTTATCGTTCATTCGCAGATCAGAGATATATATCACATATAAGTAAATTACAGATCACAACATAAATCAGGATGTATCATAAAGCAGCATATATCAGGGATATCAAACAATCAAATCATTCAACAGAATCCAAACATTCATAAGTAAGGTCAGTTAATTGTTTGATTAATTCAAATCAGATTAATTTCTTATGAATTTCTAATCCTGGTTAACTGATATTAATCAATTTATAAACCATTTTGATTAATTACTCTTTAATCATTTATTAATTAACCATTAATAATAAATTAATTAACCTTTAATTATAATTCGTCAACCTTTAATTATTAAATAATTAACCTTTAATTATTTAATTCACCTTTAATTTATTAAATAACTTTTAATTAATCATATTAATTTATCCAATCACATAAATTAAATCTTTAAATAAATTAATCCTTTTTAATTACTTCCATTAAGTAATTAATCTTCAAATTAATTTCATCAAGTAATTATCCCTTAATTACCCACCTTAATTTATCATATTAACATATTTACTTTTAAACAACCACATAAATTAATTTACCCTATTGATAAATTTTCTTGAAATAATTTATAAATCAAAAATCATTTCTTAATTAAGGTTTCTATTATACTTATTTCAAACACTTGCTTAATTCAAGCATTATCAAATTTCATTCAAGATACATAGAGGTATATTCAAAATCATCATATAAATTTTTCTTAAAATCAATTTATTTTCAAAACAATTTAAAAATGATTAACTTTAACCTTTTTCCTTTGAAAACCTGTTCATATTTTTTTTTGTTTAAAACCTTGGTACAATATTTGATTTACAATTAAAACATGGTATAGATTTTATCTTTAGTTTTGAAAACCTGTTATCTAACCAATACACCCGAGCCAGAGGAAAATTTACTCGAGACAATTTACAAACTGCTTCGAGTCGACCGATCATTTTCACGAGCTAGAACCTAAGGCAACATCTTCTTCCACAATTTTATCTACCTGACACCGAAGATACATGGTGCACGTGCACACTCGATCGGAGTAACTCTGATCATCGCAAAGATCGTCGATAGGTCACCAGTGACCCCCTCGCCAACATCGACCAGCTAACACCCTCAAGTTCGCCGTGATTCGAAATCGAGCATTTCAACCCAGATCTGGAACGATACATCACCAGAAACATCCCTCGCAACGCCACCACCGATCACCAGAAAATCTGTCCTTCCAACCAAAGATGCATCGCAAACCCTTCTTCATTTTCCCCCATATGCGATTGAGTACGTCGCGACGACGAGGCTGCAATTACCACGAGACCAACCCCGAACAAATGCTCAGCTTAAACCCTAGTTCACCGTCGTTTCGCCACCACAACGCTCGAGAATATCACCGCTTATTTTTCCCACCATCGTCGACCTCCCAGCTAGCTCCAGCTCCGATCGCGAGGCAAACAAACTCGCCGATCACCAGAAACTCACGAAAATCCATTTTCCGTTTAAACCCAAATTTCACCTTCGTTTTATTTCTAAAAATCCTGATTTTGGCGTAAAAAATCATATTTTAGTTTATTGATTTGATCTATATCACTGAGTAAATAAATTACTAAGTTTGAATTTCCACTCATATATGGGTTCGCTCTGTTATTCTTGAATCCCAGAGACATTCAAGTTAAATTTTAATTTAATTAAAATTCTAAACATTAGTCTATGATCCCATAAACAACTTTTGTTTAAAATCCGAGTTCTAACAGCAATTGGTTTAAGAGGATATGATTTTCTTTGAACCAAAATTTTATGCTTGACAACCATAATAGGGTATCACTGATACATGCATTTACTTGTTAATTCCCAGACCAAGATACTTATATACAATATTCACACAATATATATCTCCAGATATAGATCATGCAACAAAATCCTACTTAAGTTTTCAAGTAAAATTGTTACTCACCTGGAATGTGAAGGCTGAGAACAATAACAAGGAACAAAGAAAAATTGAGGCTTGAAGGCTGCAGTTTTGAACTTGCTTTTAAACTTGCTTTGTCTTCTTTGAATTGAGTTAGTTGTTGTTTTTAATTTTTCTTTAAACTGAAGCTTTGGTTTGAGTTTTCATTTACAGCTTGAAGTGGAACGAATTTGAAATGAGGATGATGTTTTATAAAGAAAAGAAAAAAATGAGTACAGGGTGTTGTTTGTTTATACAATAGGCTATGGCTGAAGTTGCTTTAGAGGCATGGCTTGCCTTAATTAATTTTGTACAAATGAATATATGTGTTCTTTGGCTGTACCTGTTCGAGATTTGTTGGTGGCTGGTGGTAGTGCTAGTATAAATTGCTTTGTACATTTACATTTGTTTATTTCTTGTTTTACCAGCCTATGTACCTATGTTTGAATAAAATTCTTCTTTGTGGCTGAGATAATATGTTTTGGTGGCTGCCGCTTTGTTGCATTAGGCTAGAGATGAAAGCATTTATTACTTTGTATATTTATTTGCCTAGACTTATTTTAATATGTTTACTTTGTTTTACTTTTTGTTTGTGTGTACTTGTTCAAGTTGTATTGTTATTTTGTTGTTAAATTAGTTTACTTTACTACTAACTATCTCGTATATATATATATATATATATATTTTATAAATTCAAATTATCATAAATTCTAAATTTTTAAATCTTTTATTTGTCTTGTATCCAAAGCATATATTTATCTCTATATTTATTTTTATTTTAAAACCATTTATTTAAGATTTAAATCCAATCATCAATATAGGCACAACTATATAAATTCACATATATATACAATATTTACAATATTTATAAATTTAAATGATTTTTTCCAAATTTATTACGATCGGGGAAACTCGCTTCCATTTATTAATTTAAATTTTATATTTTTTATTCAAAAATTCATTTAATTATCAATTTAAATTAATTAAAATCTAGGGTCGTTACAAACTTCCCCCCTTAAAAGAATTTCGTCCTCGAAATTCGCAGGCACGAAAACAACGCAGAGATACAGATTCGATCTCCTATAATTCGTCAAATACAAGATATGGATTCCAAATTCAAGTCGGAATATCTCAAAATATATATACCGATTTGTCCCTCTTCGGACTTTGGTATTCACAAGAAATTACAATAGAATTTCAAAATTGGGTTTCAAACGATATCGTTTTATTGATTCAATTCAAATTTAGCTTCATATTCTATTAATCAATTTAACTCAATTTAAAATTTACAATTTCAAATTCATTAAGGTTTAAATCAAAAAGCTGATAAGAAACCGATGAAGATACAAAGTAAAGATTTTCTACAACGATTCGTAGAACCACCATCACACTGAAACTTCTTCTTGTAGCTGGCATGAAGAAATCAAAAGAATTTTGGAAACGAATCAAATAAAATTGATAGAGAAAGATTGTTTCCACTGTTGCAGGGTATTGACCATCTATAGTCGTATTCCCTTGTCCCCTATCTCGTCTTCTTCTTGCACTCATACTCACTATCAGTGGATAGTAAGAGAATTTACTGAGACGTTTGAACAGATATCTGAGGAATTACTCATTCTAGAGTTTACTTCACTCTATCTCTAATGAGTTACTTAACGTGTTACACTCCTGAGCTAAAGTTCAACCTTAGCTCTGATACCAAATGTAACGCCCCCGATTTTTCGCGCTCGAAAATCGACATCCATACTTTACATCGTATTCGAATGCCGTAGATTCGACCGTTCAAATCCGAGTCGTCGGAGCTTATAACAACATTAAGTAAATAACACAGCGGAAGAAAAGAATAATACATTGATATACAATATCTGATACAATATCTGATACAACAGAGTGATACAATGAATATCAATATACATCAGAGATATGATACAACAAATAGCAGCGGAAAAGAAAACGATAACATCAACAGCGGATAATCTCCATCTCCAAAGCGCCAATCCAGTTATAGCTCGAACTCCCAATAACGATGCACAAAGATAAGCAAGTACAGTCCATATCCAAAGACTGAACTAGCTCCAGATAATCTACTGAACCTGACTATCCGAAAAACCCAACTTTAGACTGCCCGTGTAGAAAATTTTGAGCACCCAGAGTTTAGGAAAGAAACAATAAACTCCGGATCAGTCATGGGACTGGTGTGAGCAACAAAAATAGTTTATCTTTAAAACAAATAGCAAAAGAATTTTAAAGTCAATTCGCAATGCTTTTGGAAAATGAAACTACCATAAGACCTCCCGCCACACACACAATGCAAACGCAGACTTGGAGGAGATTTCTTCTTATGATAGTCAAAGATGCTTACTACGCAAAACAAATCATTTTTGATATTATTATTAGTGCATAGTGTAGAAAACATTTCGTAAGTAGAATATAAATCTTAGCCAGCATAGGTACCATTATATTGTGCCTGCTATAGCTACCATATTAGATGGTAGGTTCTACAACTAAAACCGTACAAGTCTCGTATTGTTTTGTTTGGATTTCCAACAAATGGTCGGGCAAAGGAACTTCCCAAATAAAATAGAACGCCTCTGGAGCGACGTTCTCGGATCCTAACCGGATCTCTGCTACACAAGGCCGGGTTACCTCTAGCTGGGTAACTACTGACACGAATATGTCATTCCCCGGTTGTTTGCGACCTTTTCTCGAGGATCCTCGATTCCAACAACCACAAGTAATAAATTTGC